>CM021109.1:364149415-364802884 GCA_007115665.2 Sequoiadendron giganteum
CTCCCTCTCCCTCTCCCTCTCCCTCTCCCTCTCCTCCTCCCCCTTCCACCCTACCTAGAGAACTCTATATCTCTCCCTCTCTCTCTTAAAATTCTTCCTCCCTATAAAGACATACATAGACATACATAAATAAATACATACTTACATGCATACAAGCATAATACATATGTAAATACATACAAGCATACATATACATGTGTAGATACAATATTACATAAATATAGGCATACATACAATATACATGCATTGATACATACAAGCATACATACATACATACATGACATACAAGCATACATGTACATACAAACATATAAATATATAAACATACATTCAATAGATTAGCATTTAACTTAAATAAAGACATAACGCGAGTGCATTATACCATGCTCATGTTATGTCTTGCTAGACATGTTCCCCACAAACGCAAAAAACCAAGTCAAAACTGAGATATAATGCGCGCACGTTATATCTTGATTTGGGAATCCCCAAGCCTTGGGATTGGTATTTGCCTTGGAATACCAACCTAAAGGCTTGGAGGGCATTCTCAATGACTAGAAATGTGTTTTAGCAAATTCTACAATATTTCACATTTTTGAGTCTGTGCTCACCATCAGGACTGCATGTGGTTCAATATAAAACAAATCGAACATCTGGGTGATATTAGGTTCTCTCTTAGCTATCCAACGATGCAATTTTTTTCACTTTTTGACAATGTTAAGCCTTTCATCCATAATTTCTTTTGTTTGTATGTCTCTTTTTGGGAAAAAAGCAATGTTTGGTGTTTTTTTCATTATAAATTAACTATTCATCAAAATTTCAAATAAATTACATTTTTAGAAACTAGACTTCATTCTACAATTTTTTTAAAAAAAATCAATTAGTTTCCAAAATTTGTAGGGGTAGCATGGCCAGAATTCTATTTTTCAAGTGTCCACTTCGAAAATTACTAAAAAATAAAATATTCATTAAAATTATCAGAAAAATTATGCATCAACTACATATTATTAGCTAACTTCTGACCGTAGTGATTTTAAAAATACTAAAAAAAAAATCACTATGCTAGGGTCATACAAGAGTTGCTATGTTATGTTTTTCTGAGAAAAAAAACACCAATTTGTGTACGTCCCTCTTTTGAACCCCTTAATCTCAACCATTTTCAAAATAAATTAGTAGTCTAGAAAGTAGACTCAGAGCACTTTGATCCTTGTTTTTGTTCCATCTCAAAATTTTGAGTGTAACTATCCTTGATTTCATGTCCAAGGTGAGTATTTCCTGATTTCAGAAAAAAAAAAAAAAAGTGGCCACTTAAACCCCCTTTTTGGGAACCATCTTTCTACACTTACCTATCTATTCTACTCACTCATTTTGATGATGTAATTTGTGGCATCAACAATTTTTCCAATTGAACTATTACTACTTGTAGTAGCTCAATCAAGAAGACATGGTTACATGATTTCCTATAGTTCATTTTTATGATGGTGTTTTTTAAGGATGTATTCTTTGCAAGCATCCTGAAGAGAAATTTGACAAAGGAAAATCTTGGAGAGCCTTACATCTTTTGGAGTTGGTACATAGTGATTTGGCTAGTCCATTTCCAGAAACATCTTTTAGTAGAGCCCAATATGTTTTAACCTTCATTGATGACTTTTTCAAGTAAACTTTTATATAATTTCTCAAATAGAAGTTTGAAGTATTTGATTCATTCTTGAAATTCAAGAATTTTGTAGAGATAAATTAGAAAATCAATCAAAGTTCTGCATGCCGATTGAAATGATGGGAAAATGGAAACCTTTAGAGATTTGACACCTTTCCTCAAAGTGTTTCATAGGGGGTTTATGGGAATGGAATGGATGAATGTGAGGATGGAATTGAGATTGATGGATTTGGACAAGGTATGAGATTGACTTACAACTTGAAATGTGAGTCAACCTACCCTGGACCAAATCTAGAAATGAATGTAAAAATAACCTAATTATGAAATGTAATGATCTAATTATCCTAATGATGTAAATTATCCATTTTATGTAAAAACAATAGATTTGGAATATCACAGAGGAAATCAGACACCAGAAACAAAAAGGAGAGGGAACTATGCACCTATGATATACATTTCAGAAAAAATTATTGAGACGTTGGTGTCAAGGGTGCCACTATCCTACTAGGGATTTTTCGGATCTATTTTTATAGTCCTATGATGTCAGATTTGTACTTCCATTTCTCACTTGTAAACTATCCAAATTGCTTCCAGATATTTCTATAATTGACTTTCTATGTGTTGTCAAGGACTAGAGTTTTGAATGCAATAATGACCAAAGTGTATTCAAAATTCCTTTGATTCTCTTCAACCTGTAACCTACACATTCACAAAGAGGGAAAATGTTGTGCCATTTTAAGGGCTTGCCTCAGTCAAACCCCATATTAGTGTTTCCACTTTGACAATGGCGATACCAATGATAAACCAATAAAGAAAAGGAAGGAAATAATGAATGAACCACTTGTTACAACTGACCACCCAACAATAGATTCCTTGAAGGACTGAAGTCACACACATCACTTCAAGGATCTTGGACCTTGCCTGATATATTTTCTTGAATTTTGAATGCTTAGAGACCTACAACAATGTTAGCCTTTACAAAGTAACATGAACACACATAAACTTATACATGATGTTGGATCTTGAATTGATGTAATACTGCTCTAAAAATGTTCCTCTTGAATGATCAAAGTGCTCTTAACAATAGTATTTTGTCAATATTTTTTTCTTCTTGCTTGTTCATGAATGTAAGATTTGAAATGATGTAATAACTAGGTATTTATAGGCATTTATTCAATTTCACGAAAATTAAATCTTGATAGTCAACTTTAAGTATTTGTATTTCGAATAATAAAGTGTCACAACCAACATATTTGAATTTGGAGCCAAAATATGGGGACATAGGTGGCCTAGGTACGAGTGTCCCAGCCTTATTTTTGAAAAGTTTAAAATTTGAGGATAAAGTATTAAATGAGAGCATTTGTTTCATGCTTATAAATTGTCATAAAATATTTAAAATAAGTTGTAAAATGCATAATTTAGGAAGTTGAATGCTTAGTTAGGTCCAATACCTCAAAGGGAAGAAAAAATAGTGTAAAATCATCATGGGTGACAATTTATGACACTAAATCTAGCCCCCACTTTAGTGAGAGTATGAACTTATGCTCAGACTCACACTAAAGTTGAGAAATATATGTCAAGATGGGTCCAATGGTAAAAATGTTGAAAAAATAGGATGACTAAGGATCAAGGAGGTGGACAAGCCCCCAAGATCCAAGATCCCATGGAAAACCAACATAGGCACAAAGGAACACACATGCATTGTATGCAACAAGACAAGATACACAAATATGCAATGTCAAAGTAAATGTAAGGAAAAAAGAAAAAAAGGGGTAAGGGCTAACAAGTTGTATTATGCTAGTAGCCATAGAAAAAATTTTATGACTCACACAATAGAAAAGTTTGATATTTTCTAGGTGAAACATGAATAGGGAAGACACACAAGCTAGTGAAGTCTAATACTCACTAGATGAGCCCCCAAAATAGGTAGCAAAATAAGAAACACACGCTAGGTCTACAAGGTGTGCTCATAACCATACCAAGAGTTATACTCCCTAATAACCTTGATAAAGTGCTACAAAAATGATCAAAATTGTATTCCAATGCTTACACTAAGTTCAACCCCTATGAACAAAGTGGAGCCAAGAAAAAAAGTCAAATATTAATGTCAATGCACCACTAAGTTCAACCTATGTGAACAAAGTGAAGCAAAATAATGCCAATGCATGCCTCCACTTTACATAAATTTTTATACACCATGCTATGAGAAATTACTTTAAAGTAGAAAAATGATAATTTCCATGTAAAAAAAGATCACAAGAGCTTATTTGGAAAGTTGTATGCCAATGATATGTTTCCAAATAAAGCTACTTCATGACAAGGGGTTCCCCTCAAATGCAACGCAATAAAAAACATAAAAAGGTACATTGAGGGATCCATGTATTTGGGGTCGGTATACGTATTTGATACAACAATATAATAGAGCTCAAAACTGGCATCATTCCCCACATACTTGTTGAACAAAAAACACAAAGGAGGAATGACAGATAGAGAGAAAAAAAAGAAGCTTTTGGGTCAACATGGAAGAGACCTAAATGTCTCAACACCTTGCATCATCCCCAAAAGAGAAAATACAAGATAAAAGGAAAAGACAAAGTTAATGGAATATAGAAGAACTGAGATACAAATAGAAGAATTTTGTGACAGGTTAGCTTCATTTGTATCGTTGTGCCAACAAAGTAGCAAGGGTCATCCAAAGAAAACTTCACAAACATAAAGACACACCAAGAAGCACAGTATGGGAGATCATATTACTTGAAATAAAACACAAAGAACATAGAAAGAAAACACATAAAATAAGTACATATGTGATCCAACCTAGAGCAAGTCATTTGCATCCCAATCTTTCTCACAATAAATGGAAGGTAGTAGCTAAATTAACTATATCAAGTGTCGTACTAGGATCATCTCTAGGTGCAACACGTGGTGGGTCACTCTCATCAGGAGGATTAGCATGGTTGCATCCATCTAAATTCATTTGCTTTGAAAATAAAACATTAAGCTTATTATGCACCTCCTAATCAATTTTATCAATTTAAACATCATCATCCAAATTGATCACAATCGGAGGTTTTATGAAAATTACAGTTGAATCTCTTTGTTTCAATTCTTGTTTCATAGGGGGGTTATGCGAATGGAATGGATGAATGCAAGGATGGAATGGATATTGATGAATTTGGACAAGGTATGAGATTGACTTACAACTTGAAAGGTGAGTCAACCTACCACGGACCAAATTTGGAAATGAATTTAGAAATAACCTAATTATGAAATGCAATGATCTAATTGTCCTAATGATGCAAATTATCACTTTTATGCAAAAATAATAGATTTGGAATATCACAAAGGAAATCATACACTAGAAACAAAAAGAGGAGAGCATTGTGCACCTATGATATGAATTTTAGCAAAAATTGTTGGGACATTGGTGTCATGGGTGCCACTATCCTACTAGGGTTTTTTTGGATATGTTTTCGTAGTCCTCCAATGTTAGATCTATACTTTTGTTTATCGCTTGCAAATTGTCTAGATCACTTTCAAATATTTCTATAATTAAATTTTCATGGGTTGTCAAGGACTAGGGTTTCAAATGCAACAATGAACAAACTATCTTCAAACTTCCTTTGATCCTCTTCAACCTATAACTTGCACATTCACAGAGAGGGAAAATTTTGTGGCATTTTAGGGGCTTGCCTCAGTCAAACCCCATGTTAGTGTTTCCACTTCACAATGGCAATGTCGATGATAAAGTGATAAAATAAAGGAAGGGAATGATGAATGAACCACCTGTTACAAATCACAACCCTTAAATGGCTTTCTTGAAGGACTGAAGTCACACACATCACTTCAAGGATCAAGGATCTTGCTTGATAGATTGTAATTAATGCTTGAATGCTTGAATTCTTGGAGATCTACAACAATGTTATCCTCCTTCACAAAGTAACATGAACACACATAAACTTGGACATGATGTTGGATCTTGAATTGTTGTAATAATGCTCTGAAGATGTTACTCTTGAATGCTCAATAATGCTCTTGATAATAGTATTTTCTCAATATTTTTGCTTCTTGCTTGTTCATGAGTGTTAGATTTGAAATGATGCAATAACTAGGTATTTATAGGCATTTATTCAATTTCCCAAAAAATAAATCTCAACAGTTAACTTTAAGTATTTCAAATTCAAATAATAAAGTGTCACAACCAACATATTTAAATTTGGAGCCAAAATAGGGGGACATAGGTGCCCTAGGCACCAATGTCCCAACCCTATTTCTTGAAAGTTTAAAATTTTGGGACAAAGTATTAAATGAGAGTATTTGTTTCATGCTTGAAAATTGTTATAAAATATTTACATTAAGTTGTAGAATGTATAATTTAAGGAGTTGAATGCTTAGTTAGGTCCAATACCTCAAAGGGAAGAAAACCATAGTGTGAAATTTCCATGGGTGACAATTTACAATGGTACACCAATAAGGGGGGAAATATGTCAACCATAGGTTTGAGTAGTGTTATGTATTAGAAGGAATTTATTTGCAATATATAGTCCCCTACAATCCTCAATAGAATGGAGTTGCAAAATGAAAGAATCAACCCTTGAAATAGATGGCCAATTGTGTGATTCATCCCAAGTCTTTAGTACCACCTTTCTAAGAAAAAGCCATTAATTGTGTGCGTTATATCCAGAATTAAATTCCTCACAAATTTGTCAAGGGAGAAACTCCTTTTCAAGCTTGGACTAGTTAGAATCCTTCAGTTAATCACTTTTGAGTGTTTGGCTCTTGTGCATGGGCACACATTCCAATAAAGAAACACAAGGCTATGGATCCGCAGAAAAATCCTTGCATATTTTTTGGATACAATGATGATGTCAAAGGCTATAGGAATATTCATCCTACAACACATGAGTTTTTCATTGAGAGGAGTGTTCATTTCAAGGAGAGTCCTTCTAGTTATTCTCTTACCACTTCTCTAACCACCATCAAATTGGAGTCCTTGCATCATGATGATAGTTCTTCAGAGGATCATAATCTATAGTCCCCTTTTTCTAGGTAGTTGACAAATGTAGTGGTTAGCCTATCACTTAGTCCTTGTAGGCTAACATGGTGTTTAGGGGGACTTTGAGGGTGATCTATGGCTCTTCAGCAGGCATTTTGGTGCTTATTTTAGTACTCTTCAGCTCAGTTTTTTCTAGTTTATTTGTGGTGTGCCTTTTGGAGGCCATTCAGGAAACTTTGACCCACACACTATTTTTAGTAAGTCACTTAGATGAGTTTCTCATACTTACTATTTATAGTAAATCATTGGTATAGTCAGTTGGAAGAGTTACTATTTTGGGCGTGATGGCATATTTATATCCTCGAGACATTTTGGTATTCAATAGTCTTATGTATTTAATTTTAATAAGTTAATTTAAATTAATTAACTTTATGTGTTATTATAATATATTAAAGGACTAATAAAAGTGGGATAGAAATATTTTTAAAGTGCAATTTATAATATAAAAGTTAAGTGCAAATTAAAAATGGAGTTATAAGGTGGTAAAAAAGTAAATTAAATGAAATATAACACAAATACAAATGAGGATGTGGGAGTTATAAATATCCATTTGGAGCTCATTTGCACATTCATTCATTCATTGTTGAGAAGATTATTTTGATAAAAAAATTTGCACGAGATTAGAGAGTTTGGAAACACTTGATTTTTTAGGATGAAAATCCCTCACATCTTGATGCAGGAGTGAAAGATCTCCCAATCCAGCTTGTAGACAACTTCATTCAAAGGTTGTGCTTGTGCTTCATTGATTTACAGGAGAGATTTAATATTTAGATTTTAAAGGAATCAACAAGAAATTGGAAGATATATTGATTGAATTGGGAGGATTTACTTGTTGATGTATAAGTCAATCCTTGTTGATCTAGATGTGGGATTTGGATATTTTTAATTTTTCAAATATTGGGATTGTAGGGTTTCCTATAGCTAGTCACCATCTTATTGCATATTTAAGGGTTTGCATTGCTAATTGATACAACATATTCAAAGGTCTTGCATGAATTTTGAAAGGCATATAAATTGACAGGTGTGAGAGCATTGTGTTGGCATCATCTCCTCCATTGGGGGTATTACTTGTAGCTGGCATCCATTTTCAAAGGGTTTCAAGGTATATCTTACCTATGAGTTCATGATTTGTGACTCCTAGATTTTTTGGGTATTGTATATTTAGATCATAGGGGATATTTTATGAACTAGATTGTCGATATTTTGTGAAAATACTAATTATCTAAGCTGGTCTTAAAATCTAGAATTTTTAGCTATATATTCCCTATGTAATGTTTAGTTTTTGAGTTGAAAATATTATCGCAATATCTTCTATTTTGTTGCATTATATTACATTGTATCAAACTTGGAAAATATATCACAAAACATTTATCAAAACAAAAAAAAGGCAAGCAAGATTGCATATTATATAATCCTTCTGATCTTGATGAGGAGTCTTCTTCCTCCACTTCAAATGACAGTGATCATGAGGGTACATGTAGCCCACATTTAGAGGATGATGATTCTCCTCTAAACTCTCCTCCTTTAGCCATAAAGTCTCTTTGGGATCATCAGACATTGTAGTCAATAGGGGATTTTGTAGGGGATCCTTCACATCACAAAAGAACAAGATCACAATTTTAGGGCACTCCACATATTTTCCTTGCCACAACTTATGATCTACAATCCTTTCAAGAATATTTTGGTGTCCCCAAGTGGAATTAAACTATGAAAGAGGAGTTTATTTCATTGGAGAGGAACCACACTTGGGATCTAGTCCCACTTCCTAAGGGAAGGAAACTTTTTCTATGTAAGTGGATCTATTGGAAAAAATTGAAGCAAATCGGTTGGTTGAAAAGCATAAGGATCACTTGGTTACCAAATGATTCTCTCAAGTTCTTGGGATTGACTACTCTGATACTTTTTCACCAGTTGCCAAAATGAATTCCATCAAAATTGTCTTTGTTATCATTGCAATTCATAGATGGGAATATCATCATATGAATGTGAAGAGTGATTTTATTCATGGTGATCTTTAGGAGGAGATATACATGGAGAATCCACAAGGGTTCATATAGGATACTTCATGTGTTTATCATCTTCACAAGTATCTCTATGGCCTTAAGAAAGTCCCTTGGGCTTGGTATGCCAAGATGGAATCCTTCATACTGAAAGTTGGGTTCACTTGATACTATTATAATCCTAATATCTACATTCTACAAAAGGATGATACTCACATCTTATCGATTATCTATGTGTATGACTTGTTGATCACAAGAAGTCACTCATCCATCATTTGGGTAGTGAAAATTGCCCTTCATGATCCAATTTTATGTCAGACGAGATTATTGTACTACTTCTTGGGGATTGAGATCATTTAGTCTTCTTCAAGTATCTCTCTTGCATAGCCTAAGTATGTATTTGATATGATCCACAAGTTTCACATGGCTAACTATAAGCCTTTGTTGACTCTATTTTTATTAAGGGTCAAACTTGAGGCTAATTGTTCTTTAGCCTTGGTGGATGGAACTTTGTATCAACATCTTGTTGGTAGTATCATTTATTTGACTCACATAAGATCCAACATTTCATTTGTTATAGGAATTGATTCATGCAGGATCACATAAGCTGCATTGGAAAGTAGTTAAGAAAATTATTCACTACATCAACGGTAATCATAGTTATGGGATTCACTATGCAGTGGACATGGATTTTGACTTAGTGGAACACACATATTTAGATTGGGCAAGCGATTCTCAAGATTGTAAGTCTACTTCAGGGTATTGCTTCTCCCTTGGTTTTGGTCATATGTTTTGGTCAAGCAGGAATTGTCTATTATTTATCTTTCATCTATAGAGGTTAGTATCAAGGGATGATTAATGCTTATATTGAGGCCATCTAGCTTTAGAACATTCACATTGAGTTTTGCATTCCCTTTCAGAAGCCTAGAGTGATCTTTTGTGACAACAAGAGTGCAATTCAAATCTCTCGCAATCCAATCCATAATCAACAGACCAAAAACATTGAGATCCACATGCATTACATTTGGGATTTTATTCATGAATAGATCATCGATCTCAAGTATTTTCTAGCATTGGATCAGACTACAAACATCAGCACCAAACCCTTCATTAAGAGAAAGCTCCTTCATTTGTGAGCTTTTCTTGGGGTATGGTTGGTATCCTCTTTGGGGGGGCTACTTAGTCCTTCTCTTCTGCATCTCTCTCTATTCTTGTGGTATTCTCTCTCTATTTATGGAGGCTTCTTCTTCTTTGTGGGGGAATTTGATATGTACATGGGTACCTAACATGGCCTCATTTTTCGAAACCCATCATCTTTTACATCCTCCTAAGCTACACTTAAGGGGAGTGTTGGTGTAGATTTTTATTTTCCTAGTAGGTTAATTTATTTTCCCTTAATTATAGATTTTTCCTACACTTTTATTAAGTTTTCTTAGCATAATAGAGTGATTTTATTATTTCATAACTAGGAGATAAAGTGATGAGGTGTCTCCACCCTTAAAGGTTGGAATATTTACATTTTCATCACTTTATTTAATATTGGTGGTTATTGGTGGTCAATTCTTATTGGTTAATTTGTCACCTCCATCCTCTCCTTGGTTCTATATAAACTCACTACCTAGCTTGTATTTTTCATCTTGAAAGTTCTTAATGCAATTTTTTCATCTTGACATTGCATATCTCTTGAAGTCATTGGTTTGCATTATTTATATTTTTCCATTTTATGTAGTTTTGAATTTATCTTATAAATTTCCTTGGGTTATTCAATCTATTTCAGATTTCTAACATTTAGTACTTGTTGAACTTCTTGTGCAAACTTGATAATATGCTTTGTCATATTTACCAAATCCAAACTAATTAGCTAACCTATTGTAGCCACCTAAAATGGTTTGAACGCATCACACATATCAAATTCACCTATTAACATAATTTTCCTCATTATCACCTAATTCCTCAGTTTTAATTAAATAATTTCCAATTATTTGATTAAATTTATTATTTTCCTCTATTTATTGAATAATTAATGTTATTTGATTAATTCATCATTTCTCATTAATTTATATTAATTAAATAATTTTGAATTATTTAATTAAATTTAATTTCCCTCTTTTCACCTTTATTAAATAATTTTGATTATTTAATTAATTATTTTTTTTCTTCAACCCCACTTGATTAAATATTTTTTAATTATTTAATAGAAAATCCCAATTTTCTCTAATCCTCACAATTAAATAATTTTCTTAATTATTTAATTCCTAATTTTCCTTCAACTTACACAAAATCATATTACTTTTCAAAAAGAGAATATTCCCTTTTCAAATATCTTCTTCCCTCTAGAATATCTAAATGGCATATTCCTTCTAAAAGGAATATTCCATAATTCAAATTCAAATTTGAATAGATATTTCTCCTCAAAAATATCTTTAACCAATTTTCCATGAAAATGGGGATATTTTGGGCTCTCAATGAATCTCATCCCTTGATCTTCCTTGATTTCCTCTCATCCATCGATCTTCAAATTTGATCTCCACTGTTGATCAAACATCTTAAAAATCTATAAAACAAGGCATTTCTTCATAAAAATCATTCACAATCCTCATGTGCTAGAATTAGCATTTGAACTCACAATTTTCATGAGCTTAGGCATTCTTGAATTCTTGAGAAATCTTGAGAAATTTGAGCATCAATTGTGAGTACATTCATCATCTTAGCTTTTGCAATCATGGGTTATACTTAATAGAGTAATCCACATACATTTGGAGCATAATATTATAATAGTATTGTAAGATTTGCATTGTTTCTTTGATTTAATTATCATTTTAATTGGTTTTCTAACATTTGTTTGAATCCTTGAAGCATTGTTTTCATAATTTCATTGAGTATAGGTTTTAATGATCTTTATCATGTGATTTTTTAGTGTTTTCTAACCCTAATTGCTTGAATTATATTTTCTAGCCATTACCCATTATTCCCCTATGACTTTTGGCACACTCATTGAGACCCACATACTTTAATTGACATCTCTTTGAGTTTTTTTTGACCTATAGGTTACAAAACCGTGTTTACAACATCATGACACTTTTTTTTCCCTCATAGTGACACTTTTGCAAAGAATCGACATGTATGAAAAAATAATGACACTTTTGTTCTAACTTGACATGTTTGTTTGATATTATTTTCTCTAAATTCTTGTAGGTTACAATGACACTTTTGTGTTGCAAAGCCACTTTTAATTGTCATTCAATGCTTTTGTATATCTTTAACACTTATGTCATCTATACAACGATGCATTTGTTCCATTTTGATACTTCTATTCTAACATGTTTGATTTTATATTTTATAGGTTAAATTGGAATGTTTGTGTAGGTTGGACGTTTCTATCTTTTTTTACAATGACACTTTTGTAGAGAAGCAACACTTTTGTTTGGTACAACTTGACACGTTTATTCTTTCAAGGTTTGCAAATTATTTTTGAATCTTTCCTTTGTCTAACACCTAAGTGTACCTATTTCTTGATCTTTTTGAGTTAACATTTGTACAGCTTGTGGCTTACATTGGGAGAAGGCTAATTTGCAACACTACTAACAATTTTGTTTTGTAAAGTTTTATTTAATCTAGTTTTCACATTTCTATTTGGTGCTCCTAAAATTAACAACAAATTCCACATTTTCTTTTAGTTCTCCTAAAACTAAACCCACAACTATCATATTTCAATTTGGTGCTCTAAAAAGCACCCATAACTATCATATTTCATTTTGGTGCTTTAAAAATTAAACCCACAACTTGCATATTTTGATTTGGTGCTTTTAAAATGAACAACTTGTACATTTAATTTTAGTGTATTAAAATTGAACAAGACAGATATTATCTATGAATTTGGTGCACTAAAATGAATTATATGTTGTGTCTAGTAAGCTAGTGGTTGTGTATGTTCTTTCCTTGTGCTATGTACAATCTTGGAAATCAAAAGCACCATTAGTTTTAAATATTTGTTTGTACACCCAAGGTATGACTTTCTATGTATTATCTTCCCTCGTGACTCTTAAGAACAATCTTGAGAATCATAAACAGTGTCATCACCATTTAATTCAATTAGGAGGCCTTCTTGGGGATTTCATCATCTCAAGTTTAACCTCAACCATGTTTTCAAGAGGGGTATATAAAGGGGTGAGAATAAAATTTGTACCCCAAGTTGTGGCCATTGTCCTTAAATTCAAGCCTCATGAACCTCGATCCACCAAGACATGTATAGGTGATGAGGAAAGGGGAGACCCCCTTGACTCAGGCATCCATGATCGGGCTCATTGTTCATCGATCCCCCACTACAAACCTTATTTATTAGTATCCTTTTAAGTCTTTCAACCATTAGCTTGGGATAATGCAACATATAATATCATGTGTGAAGTAAATCATGATGTACTTCTCCTTGTTGAGGTGACCGAAATTCCTTGATTTGGACCTTGCTTTTTTTAAGGTCAGAGGTGTGAAGGTAGTACATGACCTTTGTTTACTCTAGTCACCCATTCATTATGGAGGTATTTACTTTGGTATATGGACTTATCCTAAGTTAATACACTCGTTCTACCACTAGCTAGGTTGTGTATCTTTGGCATGTATTCATTTTTTAAGTACCTCTGGCACCAAAGAGAATGTTCTTTTTAAATAATACATGTGAAATTTATCCAAAAATACTTGGAGTCAATCCCCAATGCTATTCTTTGTTTTTTTTATTACTTTTTAGATCAAACAAATAAAAAATCAAACATCAAACAATGAAGAAATTTCAAAACCCTAGACATATTTAGGTTCAAATTGCAAAAACTTTATCTTTGAGTCAAAGCGATGCTTTTGACTATCATTTTGCATCGATTTTTTTGTACCTTGACACGTTGATTTTTCATATTGATGCTTTTTTCTGCAAATTGATGTGTTTGTACAACTTGATGCTTCCATCTCAGAACAATTCTTTGTCAAAATCCTAAAAAGTAACACATCAACACGTTTGACTCACACAATCAAAAATTTTCCAATAAACCGATGATTTTGAAAACCTTTTCACTTTTCTAGGGTGTAGTCAACTACTTCTCCCAATTTAAATGTTTCTTTTGCAAAGCGACACATTTGAGTGTCAGTCACAAATCACTAGAATTCTAAAAAACCTTAGATCCCTAATTTCAACCAATGGTCAATATAGGATCAGAGACCTATTCAAATCAAACTTGTAGTCATTGTCACCATCCAAAACAACATATAGCATCTTATCACCATCCCATATCATTTTTTCACTTTGGACTTCTTTAAAGACCTCTTAGTTATCTTTAGATCAAAATTAGTTTCGTCAAACATCAAACCAGTAAAACAATTCATCCAAAAAAAACAACCTACATTTTACATTGGTCATTTAATTTAGATCTCGATATCTTATCCTCTATTTTAGCTTCTTTCTTGAAAAATAGTTCCCTTTCAAGTAACTAGTTAAATTAGCATCAAATCCTTGTGATATATCTTACTTAGTCATCATCATCTACTTATAAGTTAGTAACCTCACTATCCTCTTCCTTCACTTGGACTCATCAATCTAGGACAAGTAAGGAATATCAGAAAAAAACATCAAACACAATATCTAATCAAGAACTTTGTCTATTGTAGGTTTCATATATTCCACCCATCCAAACATCATCAAAATATTGGTCCAAGTCTTCTTAGTTGTCATTACTAGTCCAACTTGAAATAAAGAAAACATCCACCCAAATCATCTTCATCCCCAAATTTCATAGGATCGCTACAAATTTTATGCCTATACTAAGGTCCCAACACAAGAAAAATATGGAATCTAATCCTAGTATCTCTAGTGTAACCACTATCACAAGTGCTACTAAAACAACCTTGGGCATGCTCAGTGTTGAATTCAATCCTAGAGGGTATAGTACTCCAAGACCACCCCAAACACCTCAATAATAAATGGTCATCATAGAAGATGTCACCCATGAAAAATGAAGGGTTCACATAATTCACTAGGGAACAAATCCTTAAAATACAACAACATGTCTCTTTGGCTAAGGAAATTGATGCCTTGTTATCATTTGACCCTAATCTATACTTGTTGAAACTTGCACAAGGAGATGCAAAACTACCTACTAACTTTGATGTCAATACACTTAGGGAACAATCCCTTACACATGCTATGGAATCAATTAATCATACTATGGAAACAAACCCTTAGTACATCATGTTATACAATCAATGCCAAGACCTCCTATACCAAATGTACTAGGCTAACCTATCATACCTTCATTCAATGGATTTGTTAAAATTTTCAAGACAATATGTAAATTTGTTGTTCAACCAAGGTATAGGGAATCAAACAAACCTATATTTTCAAAACAAAAGCATCCCACCAACCGCAACATACACAAATCAACCCAATCCAAAAATTCTAAATCCAAACACAATGAACTATGGGACTAATCTATTCACAGCAACACCTTCACATAACATAGACCCAATGTCCCTAACACCCAACAACATCCATCAACACCACAACAACAATCCATGCATCAACAACAACAAAAAACTCTAATACATCAACATCATCGACATCATCAATACATCTCTCAACAAAATTTGATACCACAACCTCCTCAAAAACAATCCATGCATCAACAAAACCAACAAAGTCAAACACCACAACCTCCTCAACATCAACCCCAACATCAATACATCTCTCAAAAAAATCCAACACCACAACCTCTCAATAACAACCCACATATCAATACATTTCTCAACAAACTCCTACACCACAACAACCTCCTCAACACCATCACTACATCTCCCAATGACAATAAATTCCACAATCACAACAAAACATTAACTATCAACAACAAAACCCCAAGCATCCACAATACATACATTATCAACCATAAAACCTCCAACAACACATCATTCCACAACTTCAATACGGTCCATATAACTTAGCTCCACCACAATAAAATCCACGATACCTATCAAATCCTCAACCTCAATACAACCCATATGTCATGACATCTAGCATCCCCCTAATCAAAACCCAATATACAATTCATCTACCATACCTCAATATAACACATATAACCCCACACCAAAAAATCCCCCTAATAAACTAACATCACAAATACAAAGCTTAACACAGAAGATCAATGGTATAAAAATAGGAGCAACCAAGAAATTGTATGCTCTCTAAGATCTATGTCCCTATCCATTTGATAAGTGCATAACAATGTTACCATTCCCCCCAACTTCAAGATACCAAATTTTGGCAAGTACAAGGGACATGGTAATCTAGAAGAGCACATACGAGAATTATATGTAGCTTGTTTAGAGGTGTCCTACAATGATACATATCGCATATGCCTCTTTCCATGAAGTTTAGGTGGACAAGCCATTGAATGGTTCTCACACTTACTCCTAGACATTAATACATTTCAACAAATTGTAGACCAATTTTTTGCACACTTCTATAATATTGATGTGGAAGTCATGTTAAATGACTTATATCTTGTCAAACAAAACAATAGAGAAACCTTTGCTTCCTTTCTACAAAGATGGATACATAAAGCAAGAAAATGTAAATGGCCTATTCCCAAAAAATAAGTAGACATTCTTGTGAATAATCTAAACATGAAAGTTAGATTTCACCTATGCATGCAATGTGCCACAATATTTGAAGAACTTATAGAGAAATATCTCACCATAAAAAGATCTCTTATTGCTAAAATATTAGCTAAGATCTATAAAGTAATAACCAACCATTGAGTTCCAGTAATAAACCACGCCTATGGGTCAAAAATAAAAATTTAACCAATGATGGTGTTGTGGACACAATTTTTGTACAAAACACAAATACTCGACCGAACAAGCAGAAAAATATATAAAATTCCAATCCTCTAAGAGGACCACCAAAAACTACCTGGATTGACGCAAGTACACTCCCTTAGGGGCACCATCGAAATAGTTTTGAACAAACTAATCCAAACAAATTGAATCAAGACAATACAAAGAACCTCAATTTAAACTTGCATGGGACAATGATAATGACTACTGTGAATATCATCATACAAAATGTCACAAAATTTCAAATTGTATGAGGCTTAAAAAGTTAAAAACGTCATTCGAGACCTCATAGATGATAGTGAGGCAAGCACTAATCAATTCCCAAGGACCTCTAGAAATAATGAGTTAGGTATATACAATAATCCGATGCCTGATCATATTAAATTAAATGAAGCTATAAATTCAAAAGTATACAACCAAGTCAACCACTCTTATGATAGTGGAATAGGGAATACATAGTATGCCAACCACCATATCTCCATTGTTACAATACATGGACAAAATATTGAGTTTGGAGTCACCACATGAAGAGGGAGATTCACCATCCAAGGAGCTCCTTCACAACCAAAAGGTCCAACAAAATCAAATCTAATGGATTATAGTTTAATAGACCATCTCAAGAAAACCCTAGCACAAATCTCAATCTTGGAACTCTTGAGAATCTCCCATGCACATAAATAATTCCTAGACAAGGCTCTCTTACAATCATCTATACCTACTGATATAGATACATAACAATTCTATGCTATGGTAGGGAAAATCGCATCCACTCATCACCTTATATTCATGAAAAAATACCTTCCCTCTGAAACATATCATAATTGTGCATTACGTATTGAGTTCCATGTCCACAAATACAAGTAAAGAGAGATTTGATATATAGAGGTGTGAGCTTGAATATTTGTACTCTTCAATTGGTTAGGCATTTGGGATATTCTAAAGGAGTGATCGAAAGACAAAAGGGAATAACTATCAAAGCATATGATGATAATAAAAGGGACTCAAAAGGAACCATAAGGTTTCTTATACAAGTTGGTCCTATAATAGCTAAAATGACATGTCAATTATTGGATCTTGACTTGTCTTACAACATCCTTCTACATCAACCATGGATCCATAACATATATTTTGTTCCATCTACATACCATCAATGTCTCAAGTTTCCTTACAACAATACTGAGGTTACCATCCATGGTGACCCCGAACCCTTCTACTATTGCAAAAACATGGAAGAAAGGTATCAAAAAAAATTATGAGTTCCTACTAATGACGCAACTCTACCTTCATCATCCTTTTTTGATCCATCAATGCTTGCATCCACATCTACCTCTTATCAAATAACCTTTGAATTCAAGGTACAAATACAAGACAATGGTTTTGGTGACTACAACCTTAAAGAATCCTTCGAACTAGGATGACTATCACTTTCTCTAAAAACATATGGAAAACCTCATCACATCGACAAGGTGTCCAATACTATCAAGTTTAAACCAATGGTTTTTAAAAAATTAGGAGAGCTTAATATTGAGGTTATAGATGAATAATAATTCTCAAAATGGATATATCAAGAAGAACAAGAAGAAGCTCCTCTTCCTGTTGACTAGAGTAGTAAAGGATTCCAGATGATCAAGAACATGGGATACATAAGAATGGTGGACATGGTCTAGATCAATAAGACATCTTAGAACCCATCCTTTTGGAAAAGCGACAAAGATATAAAGGTCTTGGGTATGGCTTACACAAAAATGTAAACCCTCTCGTTGAGGGTACCTCTATCGAGGAATTTGTAGCTTCTCCTTGGTATAATCCATTTAATAATGTTGACATCAGATACTTGTCTATGTGTATAATGAACCTATTATAAAATTCATCTATATACATTATCATGACCACATCATTCACTTACCCCACTAAAAATAGTGGCCTCAAACTTGTCTATCCCTAGCTCATTGATTGGAACCAACAACAAGCACTAATTCTTGATTTTTTTTAAAAAGATGAAGCTATCATCGAATTCATGGGAATATGAGATGGCATACATTTGAGTGATCATAAATCAGGGTTCAACATATAAATTGAAACACAAGCATACTATGGTGACAATATTGGATCCTTTAGTCATAAAATGATAAACATAAAAATCAATAAGAGATCCCTTAGTGAAAACCACAAAGTCGCATTTTTCATATCAAGAAAAAATAAAAAGAAAGGATGTATCCAAAATTGAAAACCTCTCTAACATGCCTAAGTATGAAGGATTCAATCTCCCTAGTATAGATCTAGATCAATAAAATTCAACAGTCCTCATTGAAGACATGCAACCAATTAATGTCAAAATAGTCGATCAGCCTTATACCATATATTATGCTACATCCTTAGATGAAGAAGAACAACACAAATTGGAAAACTTTTTGAAATAAAGAAAGCTCAGATTCTCTTGGTCTTATTCAAATATATCGTGGATTGATACATCAATAGTAGTACATCATTTGAAGATGTATCCTAATTCTAAACCAATAAAACAAAAGATCAGAAAAATCAATCCTCAAATAGAATTACTATGTTGGGTGTGGGCTTCATCAAACCTATAGAGTATCCTTGAGTTTCAACCCTTGTACTAGTATAAAAACCCACTAGGGGCATCAAGACATGTATGGACTTTTGAGACCTCAACAAGGCATGTCCCAAAATAACTTTTTGTTGCCCAATATCTATATCATAGTAGATCCTATAGTTAGACATGAGATGTTATCTCATATGGATGGGTTTTAAAAGTAAAATAAAATAAGGATAGCACAAGAGGATCAACATAATACTATATTTACATGTCATGGAGTACATATTGGTGGAATATCATACCTTTCAGCCTCAAAAATGTAGGAGTGACATATCAAAGAGAAATGACTATAATTTAACATGACATGTTTCATACCATTCTAGAAGATTATGTGGGTGACATACTAGCTAAATCTATAACAATAAAAGGTCATCTTGAGGTATTAGCTCAAATTTTCAATAGACTAGAAAAATATCAGGTAAGGCTTAATTCAAAAAATCGGTCTTTGGAGTCACTTCGGGAAAACTATTGGGATACATAATATCTCAAAGAGGAATTGAAGTGGATCCTATAAAATTAAAAGCAATCATTGGGATGCCTTCACCTAAAACACTCAATCAAATTCAAAGTCTTCAAGTAAAGCTATAGTCTATTAGGAAGTTTATTACACAACTAGATGATAAATGCCACCCATTTACACATCTTCTCCACAAAGGTGTAGCCTTCAAACCGGATGATAAATTCCAATAGGCCTTCCAAAAATTAAAAGACTATATTGCATTACCACTAGCTTTGATGGCACCAGTTGTGAAAAAACCTTTAATTTTCTACATCTCAGCAATTTTAGTAGCACTAGGATCTCTTCTAGCACAACATGATGATTTGAGAAAAGAAAGATCCATTTAATGCATGTTAAACAAAATTATGTGTTGAGAGGGGGGTGAATTAGCATAGCTTAAAACTTAGCCATTTCCATTTGCAAATTAACAACACATCACATAACTAAAAAGAACAAAAAAGAACACATGCATCACTTGAAGACACCAATATTTTACGTGGAAAACCTAATGAGAGAGAAACCACAATGAGGATTAACTCACAATATATGTATCTCATTGCTAACATGAATTACAATGTTTAAGGCTCACTTCTTATAGACTTGCAGACTAAGGTATAAAACCTTATAGAAAGATACAAAGGACCTGATGAGATTCATTATCTCAAAGTAGGATACATGAAGAATATAATGATAAAATTAATTATGAACTACTTTGAGGAAGCATCTAACATATGTTGAAGGTGCAATCACTATTTTGCACAATTTTCCCTTCACACTAATTTTGGACACTTCATCTCTTTCATTCGGCTGTCTTGAATCACTATCAATCCTCAATTCATAAAAGAATTTGATCTTCTATATACATCCTCTACAATAACATAAAACACCAATTAAGTCAGCTCCAAGATGACCATTGGATGAAATGATTGATATTGTATAGGTTAGCTCCAAAACACATCCAAAATCAAAAGATATTTAGTTTCAAAGCATCATACACTATGTCAGGGGCCAAATGCATCACAACACATTCTTCAAGATAAGATTAATTGATCAAGATCAATCTACAGAGAATGAAACAAGTCATGTCAACTCAAATTGTATCAATAACATCAACAATCTCACTATTTGACTTGACATAGTTGGGGAGGTACCAAAATCATCATGCAAACCAAGATGTGGGTATTGTAGATCATGAAAAATATGCATTCAACCTTTTCTTTAAGTATTTGATCATAAAATGTTGGTTCAAGAGGATAAACCCACTGAAAGTACAAGAATAGAGCATTACAAACAAGTTGTGGCAAATTTTTATTTGAAAATTGATCTTACAGACCACCAAAACACCCAATACTTGCAAGGAACAACTCATACCCCTTTGTGAACATATTCCCAAGTATGCATGGTCACATATGTCTCACAAAGGAATTCAAATCATTCCAACAAGCCTTTAACATGATATTACATAGATCGGAACACTGTTAGCTCTAAGTCTTTCTATAGAAGGTGTAAGAACTTGATTTCTTGGATATAAGACCTTCACAACATAGTGAACTTATCTCTTGAACCACAAGACAAGAACTTACTCTACAGAAGGATGTGGATAAAAAAATCATGACTATGTTATAGTGAATACATTATTAATACCTTTTCCAATGTTCTGCAACTTATCTTAATATGTGGTACACCAATCAAGAACAATATTATTATAGCAATGTAGGGAACATATTGGAACAAGTGTACCAATCACCACATCACTCATAAACACCAATCAGGTCACCATTCATACATCTAACTATATTGTTGACTATATCTTTGCACTTACACTATCTCCAAAATTTGTATAGGCTTTATCATACACATGTAACATCAATGATAGCCCATAATAGGTTGACATCAATCACAACACCTATTTCCAATAGTATATTAGTAGAACATTGGTTGGTTATGAGATTAATTATATGCATATTTAAAGATATTTTCTAGCAGTAGTTTTTGGTTCCCAAAAACTAAAACATTACATGCTTAGTTATCAAGCTAAGATTATTTCTAAAGTTGGTCCATAAAAGTACTTGTTATCAAAATAAAATCTTGCAAGTCGTATGGCTAAGTGGGTTTGATCCTGAGTGAATTTGATATCAAATATGTGGATCAAAAGGAAATTAAAGGATAGGTCATAGAAAATTAGCTAGCATAGACAACTATATATGTTGAAAATCCTTTGGTATTTGAATTCCTAAATGAAGTAATGTTTACTATAACATCAAAAAATCAATGGAAGTTGTATTTTTAAGGTTCCCATACAAAAAATGGACTAAGGGAAGGGATTATGTTCATCACCCCTCATGTTTATTGCATTCCAAAATCCTATAGGTTGGATTTTTCATGCACCAATAACATAGCTAAATATGAAGCACTCTTAATGGGCTTAAGAATGGCTATTCAATGGAAAATCAAGGAACTCTAGGTTTATGGTGGCTCCCAAATAATGGTATGATAGGTTAATGATGACTATCAAACCAAGGATGACAAGTTGATGACATATAAAATAATGGTTGTCAGCTTCAAGAATACTTCATGTTCATTACTTTTGAGCAAATTTTGAGGGTTGATAACAAAGCAGTGGATGTTATGGATACTATTGGGTCTCTACTAGATATGTCGCACAACAACCATAAGTTTAAATTTCTTGTGGAACAACTTCTCATACAAGAATTTGAAGTCCCCAAATCAAAATTCATGTGCCAAGTTGTTGGTCTCAATTCCCCATGTTACCATGACATTTATCAATACCTTCATCATGGTATCATTCCACCTAACCTTACCACTAACCTCCATAAAACCTTTATCTAAAGATCATCTCACTTTGTAATTATTAACAATATCCTTTATTGGAAAATTCTCGATGGCACATTACTTAGGTTTCTTAACTTGGAAGAAGCTACAATGGCCTTACAAAAGGTACACGAAGGTGTTTGTGGGTCACATTCAAGTGGAGTTACCCTAGAAAAAATGTTACTCAGAACTGGGTATTATTGGCCAACCATGGAACAAGAGGAAAATAAATTTGTAAATAAATGCTTAAAATTTTAGTAGCATGGTGATCTTATCCATGCTCTAATGCGACAACTACAACCTATAATGAAACTTTAGCCTTTCTCACAATGGGAGCTTGATCTCATTGGAAAGATTTCATTTGATGGCCATAAGTTTATCATTACTACCACCGAGTACTTTACAAAGTGGATTGAATCCATTAACCTAATGTACATCACTGGTAAGAAAATATCCAAGTTTATCCTCAACTACCTAATATGTCAATATGGTGTTCTTCAAGCCATTATCATAAACAATGGAACACCCTTCAAAAACTAGGATTTCTGATAAATTTGCACCCAATTTCATATCTAGCATCATTTCTCTACACCCTATTATTCCCAAGGGAATAGTCAAGCCAAAGCATCTAACAAGACTATCTTGAAAATCTTGAAAATATTGTTAATAACATTGGTCGGGATTGGCACTTGCAACTAAATCTTGTCTTATGGGCTTACCAAATGAGTATTAGAACACCTACTAATGCCACTCCATATTCCTTGGTTTATAGAACCAAATCCATCTTATCCATTGAGGTCGAGCTACCATCACTAAGGGTTTCATTGTAGCACCTGAATGATGGTGAAGAATAAAAAATGTCTAGATTAAACGAGCTAGACTTGCTAGATGAGTGACATCTACAAGAACATAATCATTTGCAAGCATATCATAATCATCTTTATAGAAGCTATAATAAGAAAATCAACCTGGCTAACACTTTCAATTGGGAGACCTAGTCCTCAAAGACAATTAAAATAATTAGTTGGATTAGAATAGCAAAGGGAAATTCAAACCTAACTAGTTAGGACCATTTTTTATTACCACAAGATATGGATCTAGAGCATATCAATTAGAGACACCTGAAGGGGATCCCTTGTTGGAACCTATCAAAAGTAGTCATCTAAAATAGTTCTATGCCTAACCCATGTGGGCTATCTTATTTCAAAAAATCAAAAATAATCAAAACATTATACAAATCCAAAAAAAGGATAAAATAATAAAGAGAAAAATCATCCTCTAGTCAAAACCACTTTGGTGGTGCTTTGGGCAAGTACCTTGGTGAAAACCTAAAAAAAAAAGTGGCATGTATAAATAAGCACCATCTACCATCTATCAAATATTCTTTCTCATTCCATCCATCTACATGCCTAGTATGGCTTGGTGTTTAAATAGTATCTATCACTATTAGTACTACTTGGCATTGTCCTAAGGTCATCTCATCCAGCTCATAACTAAGTAGTCTAACATCATACTAGGGGCACCTTCCTAAACCTAGTCATCAAAATGGATTCTTGTATGTCACCTAAGTTGTTGAAAAATCTTGAAAACATTCAAATAATTTGAAAATCAAAAAACATCCAAATAATGTTGAAAATCCAAAAGCATCCAAATAATTTTAAAAATCCAAAAATATCAAATAATGCATATTACCAAAAATAAACTCAAAAAAATCCAAAGGAAAAAAAATAGCCTCAAAACATCTAAAAAGCTCAAAAACATTCAAAAGGTTATCTAAAAAGAGAAAAATCACCCATCGACAATCATCCATCTACAATAAAATTATCGTCCATAATAAACCTATCATCACCCTCACCTTTGACAAAGCAAACAAAATCAAATACAACAATCATTGAAACACAAACATTCATGCAAAATCATAAGTCTTGATCATTGTCAAAAGATATCAATTTTCAAAATTATTTTCTAAATCAATATCACCATCCAATGAATGTATTAATAGATATATATTTCCTACAATAGGAATCATTTTGGATATCATCTAAACCTAAACTCTTTGGCAAGAGATAAGATAGAATTGATGTGTTTTGTCAGACGGTCTTTTCTTTTGGTTTATCTTTTCTCGCATTCCATCACTCACTCGAAGCACCTTGATCTTCAATATCTTGGTGTGTCTAGAGGGGTACATAATGGGGCATAGCCATTTCTTTTGTATGTTGTGTTTATTAGATGTTCTTGTAATACAACCTTGGTGAATACTTGTGTGTGGAGGGATAGTCTTGACTAATATAATGGCTTGTGTATATCCAATTCTTTATGACTTTTTTGTATTGGTCTACTTACTTTGATGGCTTCATTCTCTCACATGATAAAAAAAAGGTTTTTGTATGTTAGCTATGAACAAGGTTATTCCTATTTATTTATAGAGTCAAAGTTCATGCAATAGATACAACACCACCCTGGTTTTGTTGGCAAGAGACACTGCAAATATTTCTTGGTGTTTTCATTGATGGAAACCCTTGTCGGTGATTGGATCCGCACGTCATCATTTGATCATACTGATAGTCAGATTGAAGATAGTCAACGAAGAACAGAGCATCCGCCAGTTTTGTGTTCATCGATACACATGAAGATTTTTTGTTATTATTTTGTGTTGCGTACCTTAGGGAATGTTGTTTGGTATATTATTTATGTTGCTATTGAATCTTAGTGGCTCGTATCAATCCTTGTGCAAGTTAGAAGATTTGGCTGGTTAATTCTCTATTCATCAGTGCATGAAGGCCGACTCGATTGACATAACATGTTACAGATATTTGAAGAGTAATTATTCAAGTGTTTTTGTGTTTGAGAATTTTTATTTGGATCCTAACCAAGTTGTGGACGAACTTTGTGGATGTGCATTAAACATTACTCATGTTTTGAGTTGACAGTTGTAAATATTTTTTGTGTTCTATTGAAGCCAACATGTTGTGATTAAATCCTTAGTTGTGGATATATATATAAGTGATCGATTATATCATTTTGATATATGTGTGAAGTGTGTGGATGCAAGTTGTGAATCTGAGTAGATCAGATGAGCGATAATGCACAGTTTCACTTGTGCATAAAGGATTTGTGTTGTGAATAAGAGTAGAGTAGAGAAGAAGTACAAAATCAGTCAGAAGGACGGAATATCGATTGTTGAGCCTAACCAAAACTATAATCAAGCATATTTAGATGCTAATCTCTCAGCTCAATTACTCAGATGGATTTAATCTGATTATCTTTGTAAGACAGTGAGTCTTCCTTTGAGTAGTGAGCTCTAGGAAGTGTGCCTCAATGCAAGTGCATTCCCATATTGTAAACTTCATTTTGAGTATACTCATATCATATTGTGGATTGGCCATCCACCGTGGTTTTTCCCCTAATAGGGTTTCCACGTAAAAATCCTTGTGTTATGGTTGTTTGTTTTATGTTCATGCATATTCCTTTTTATTGAATGTTACAAATTCTTGAAGGGTCAAATTAATAAAGTTAAAATGCAAAAACACTTATTCACCCCCCTCTTAGTGTTTCTTGTTTCCAACAATTGGTATCAAAGCTAGTTCCACAGAAGAAGTCTAACAACTTGGGGAGATCTTGGAAAGTGTTTCAATGGATTCAAGTAGTCTTCAGTAACAACTTTTGGTGGCCCTAGATGATCTTGATCATTCAAAATCTGAAGTTTAGAAATTACAAGCAAACCTCATGGATGATGAGAAATTCATTGAATCATTGAAATAAAATCAATAAGTCCAGGGAGAATAGAAAGGAACTTTGTGACCAGATTAAGCAGAATGACAATAAAAGAATTGAAGATGAGCAACTGAGTCAAGCCTTGAAGGAAAAGATAGAAGAATTTGAAAAGCTTACTAGAGATAATACAATCCTAAAGCATGAGATGGAATCTATCATGATGAGGATGACCAAGAAGATTGAAGATAGAAAGAAGAATGAAAAGAAGCTTGCACAGTCCTTGAAATAAAAATTAGAAGAATGTAGTCATTTGGACAATGAATTGGAACAATCTAAAAACAATGAGGAAGTGCTTGAAAAATAGGTTGATGATCTCAGAGATGAACTTGCTACTACAAATGAGTACACAGAAAATTTCAAAGTTAGCTCAGCCAAGCTTGATGAACTGATCAAAACTTAGAGGACTGGTGGTGATAAGCGAGGTCTTGATTATAAAGAAGGATAAAGTTCCAGATCTGGACAAAGGAGATTTAGGTAAGGAAATCAGATAAATAGAGCTGGAAGGAATCCAGTAAGATAACCTAATGCTCAAAGATTCAATGGTTAATGTTTTACTTGTAATAAGTTTGGTCATATGGCTTCTTAATGTAGAAGCAAGATGAATCCAAGTGGTCCATCATTCTCAGGTCAGTTCTTTAATTACAACAAGTTTGGTCATAAGTCAAATGAATGCAAAAATGTGATGAACAACTTTCATAGAGATGTCAAATGTTATACATGCAATAGATTTGGCCATATTGCTAACCAGTACAGATCAAGAGAAAATCAATGGAACAACTAGTTTGGATAGAGAAATGTTGTGTGCTATAACTACAAAAAATTTGGTCACATTGCTAGATTATGTTGGAACAGAAAAGGTCTGATAAATCAAAACATGCAGAAGGATATTAAGGGAAAAGGAAAATTCACTACAAATGTGATCAGGAAGCAAATGCAAAAGAAATGGGTGAAGCAAAGTCCCTCTATTGAAGGAAATATGCCAGCACCAGAACCTGCTTCTGGCAATTCCTCTGAGAATTATTTTTAGGCCTTTGGCCTAGGGGGAGCTATCAGGAAAATCTCTTAACCCCCTACCAATAACTGACACCAGGTTGTGGATAAGTACAGTAAGTGCATAGATGCTCTAAAGATGTTGTTGAATATATTGGAGAGAAGATTATGTAGTATTGGAGGTCCATAGAAGAATTATCTATCATAGCGCATGGAAATAAGATAACCGGATGAGTTAGGGTAAAAAGAATTTATTGCGACAAAAAGGGTTAAGTGTGCAAGAGATAAAAGGTCATTTTTATCTTTCATTTTCCACTTTTCATTTTGAAGAAAAGAAGTTTGGAGAACTCTGAAGAAAACTTTGGAAAATTGAGGTGAAATTCAAGTGTGAAGGAGCTTACAGCAATCAAACTTCGATCCGACAAAAAGGTATTTATCAAAAAACCTATAAATTTCTGAATTGGTGAAAATGGATACTCCATTGGTAGTCAAATTCAAGGATTGACCCCATACCAAATTCAAATGGCATCCTTTCAATTCCATTGAGACTGAGCCCTTAGGTGCATTTTCATCTGTTTCATACGGCGTCTTGCATACTAAAGACATTAGGGCATATATTCATGCAAACATTGAAGAGTTAGGAAGCTCGTAGCTATTGAACTTGTATAAAAATCACATTATAGGAGAAGACTTATGTGTCAAACCAGAATTCAAAACCCTTGAGGAGAAGAAATTTATACATATTGTTAAATTTCCCAAGTTTGAGGAAACTAAATGGGTCCGATATATTTTGAGTTTAGTTCATGATGAATTTATGTGGTTGAATATACCCTTTAATATTACAAAAGAAGCTATAAGTGTTGTTACAAGTTTAAATTCCTTTGGTGGGTTGCCAATTTTGAAGTTGGTAAAGAATCAAATGGTTATTGATGCAACAGGTTCATAGTATAATAGAAGAGCCATGACAATCAAATATATCATTGGAGTGGATGTGAAATTTTCCTTGATGATCATTGGTTACAGTATTTATCACTCAAGTTGGGATAATTCAGTATCTGGTACAGCCATTTATGCAGCGTATCAGATGGTAAGGGAGAATGAAGACTATGATCTATGTGAGTTGATGGAAAATATTGGAAAAATTAAGAAGGAAAAGAAGAATTCCTTTAAGTATAGTAATTTCCAATTATGTTTGTTCTTTTATTTCATGAATGAAGTTTTGGGTGTTGGGAAAGTACATTGTCAAGGTGGTCAGCCAGTAGCTATTCAGAATAGAGAAATGTTGTATGGAATTGGAAATAGTCAAGCCAGAAAAATTGCAATCTGGGGATACTTCAAGAACTTTCAGAGTTTAATGCAAGCAAGAGAAATAATTCCTACTTCTATTGTGGATAAGTATAAGGACACAATTTGTTTTATGGTAGACATTGATCAATGCATGATGGAAGCTTTTGATCCTAGAATGGTGTGGATAATGCCAATGGGTTATGAAGTTAAAGAGCACATTCTAGAAATGTATGCACAACATTTAATAAATAATCCTTTGGATCCGACAGAAGAGAGATTTGGTACTTTTTTAGAAAAATATATACATGTGCACAATGAACTAAGGAAACTTGTGATAGTCAGAAGAGTAAGAAGAGAATTGGAAGCCTTTGTAGAGAGCATGGGTATATCCATAGAAGTTGTAAGAGAATCCAAAAAAAGGAGAGAACAAGTTGAAGCAAAAATAGAGCCAGCAAGAACTGAATCTACTAGTCCAGAAGCATCCTCTACCCGAACTAGGTCAATAAGGAGCTTTGCATCCCTATCTGCCCCTATAGCAAAGCCAATTCTTGTGCAAACTCAAACCAAGGCATCTAATAAGAGGAAGAAGAATAAGAGCACAAGATTCTATGAAGATGTCTCAGAAGATGAAGAGACTGAATTTGATGAAGATGTGAGAGAAATAAAGCATATGGTCACCTAGGCAACAAAGGTTACTAAAAGAAAGCCCTCCAATGAAGATGACAAAGCAAAGAAGAAGGTAAAAATTGACAAACTTGGTATGTTAGTAGAAGAGGTTGAAAAATATTTGGTCAAAGATGGAAATATTAAGCCGCTTTTAAATGGTATGAAACCTTTGATAAATCAATAAGGTTCTTATTGAAATAATGTCTGATTTGCCTAAAATCTTGTATGGGATTTTGGAAATGAGAAGAGTAAATGCTAGAATAGAAGAAGAACAAATGAGAGAGAGAATTCTTGTAGAATTATGTCCAGTGATATCTATGGAATAAATGAAGGCAATCCTGAATAAAGCTAAAAAGGAATTCAAGAGTAAGAGAAGGGTGAACAAGCTTATGATCGGTCAGACTAAAGAAGTTGCAGAAGATACTGAACAAATTTTGAGAAATTTTTTGTTAAGTAATAGAATTAATGTTGTCTCTAAAGAAATACATGATAAAGATGTCTCATATGGTCCGAAAGAAGAAGAAGAAAAACAAGATACAACTAAGGATACTCAAATTCCTCTTGATGTGGATAATACATAAGTACCTATGGAGATTGAGGCTCCTAAAATTGTATCGGTTGAGAAAGTTGAGATTCCTGAAGATAAGCAAGAATATGCAGCTAAGGAAACAATGGTTGAGGAAAATAAAGTTGATGTAAAGGAAGTTCCAGTGGAAGCAAGAGACACTACAAAGGCAGTGAAGAAATTTCTGGTAGAGCAACAAGGAGAATTTGACCCTGAATTGGTTGAAGGTCCTATCAACCTATCCAGTTTGTCCCCAATTCAAAAAATGAAATTGCATCATTTTCCCAAGTGAAAGCTAGAGAAGATTTATTGAAGTCTCACATTGAGGATAGTGAACTCTTAAATCTTGCATCTAGAGTTCTAGAGAAAATAATTCCTACTCATGTTGAGGATCCAACTGGTTTCTCCTCTGGTGAATTGAAGAAGCTCATTAACTCTGTAAGTACTCATTTCGAGTCCCTTGAGAAGTCACCCATGGTTAAGGTTCTTAAGGATTTCGATGCCAAAAGGTTAAGTAGGTTGAAAGAAATGACAACTAATGATAAAACTTTGTTAGCCACCTATGTGAAGAATATTCAAAATTCTCTATCTAAAGGTGGAAAGATTTATAAGTCATGTTTGTCTTAGAAAAAATTTACTAAGTTCAATGAGAAGAAGCTTAAGGATCTTGAAAAATAGTTAGCTTCTATTTCTGAATCTTTTGATCCTTTAGTTGGTGGTGTTGGAAATAAATAAGGTCAGGTGATATCTCTACTTGACAAGATAAGGAGCTTGAAGCATGACAATGACAGAATTATGGAAAGAGCATGTGAGCTTAGAGGCCTAATTGGTTTGAAGATAGAAATAATGTTGAGTGCATTAAAGGAAGTTGAAGATGCTAGGGCAGTTGGTGATCCAGTGAACCTTGAGTCTACAGAGACACAATCTTACTTATTTTGTGGTCACATAACAATTTTGGAGAGTCTCAAAAGAGTTTGGGACACAAATTTGATCTTGTTGAAGAAATATTTTGCAGATATTTTCAAGTTTATGTAAGTTATAGAAGCATGCTTGTACAGTCTAAAGATTTTGTTTGATTTTTGGTATATGGTTTCCCCAAATTTTTCCATTGATGTCAAAGCGGGAGAGTAGTAGAGTTAAAAATGTATAATCATCTCAAGGGGAGAGTTGTGTTTTTGAATTTTGAAGAGTGGTAGTGTAATTCATGTTGGTACTGATCTGCACTTAGTCATTTTTCACTAAGTGTTTCCATCAATGCCAAAGGGGGAGATTTTTGGCAAGAGACACTACAATTTTTTTTTGATGTTGTCATTGATTGTAACCCTAGTCAGTGATTAGATCCACACATCATCATTTCATATCGGCAGTCAAGTTGAAGACAATCAAGGAAGAACGGAGCATCTGATAGTTTTGTGTTCATCGATTCATATGAAGATTTTGTTTTATTATTTTGTGTTGTGTACCTCAAGGAAAGTGGTTTGGTATATTATCTATGTTTCTATTGAATCTTAGTGGCTCGTATCAATCCTTGTGTGAGTTAGAAGATCCGGTTAGTTAATTCTCTATTCATCAGTGCATGAAGGTTGACTCGATTGACATAACATGTTGTGGATATTCGAAGAGTAATTATTCAAGTGTTTTTATGTTCAAGCATTTTTTATTTGGGTCCTAACCAAGTTGTGGATGAGCTTTGTGGATGCGCATTAAATATTACTCATGTTTTGAGCCGATAGTTGTAAATACTTTTTGTGTTATATTGAAGCTGACATGTTGTGATTAAATCCTTAGTCGTGAATATATATAAGTGATCGATTATATCATTTTGATATATGTGTGAAGTGTGTGGATGTAAGTTGCAAATCTGAGTAGAGAAGAAGAGCGATAATGCACAGTTTTACTTGTGCATAAAGGATTTATGTTGTGAATCAGATTAGACTAGAGAAGAAGCACAAAATCAGTTAGAAGGACAGAAGATCGATTGTTGAGCCTAATCGGAACTATAATCAAGCATATGTAGATTTTAATCTCTCATTTCAATTACTCATATGGATTTAATCTGATTATCTTTGTAAGACAGTGAGTCTTTTGTTGAGTAGTGAGCTCTAGGCAGTGTGCTTGAATGCAAGTGTATTCTCATATTGTAAACTTTATTTTGAGTATACTCAAATCATATTATGGATTGGCCATCCACCATGGTTTTTCCCCTAACAGGGTTTCCACGTAAAATTCCTTGTGCTATAGTGTTATGGTTGTTTTTTTTATGTTCATTCATATTCCTTTTGATTGAATGTTATAAATGTTTTAAGGCTCAGATTAATAAAGTTAAAAATTGCAGAACACTGATTCACCCCCCCTCTCAATGTTTCTTCTTTCCAATAGGTTCTTCGTACCTTGGTGAATAGTGTCTACTTGCTATATCAAAATAAGCATTTATCTACATTATTTCACATAACCTAAAAGAAAACGAAAAATTATCTATCTTATCTCATCATATATCCAAAAAATATCAAAACCATCTAATAATCATAGATTTATTGGTATTTGATCAACATCATTCATCTCATTCTATTTTATCTATCTAATCATTCATTCTAATTATCCATCATACAAACATTTATATCCAAGTATCATGACATACAAAAAAATATGCATCACATCTTGCATCCATAAATCATCAATAGCATCTCATATCATCCATCATGCATGATCATCATATATCATATCAAAATACAAAAATAATCATATCCATGTATCATCATTTTCATATCATACATCATGTATCTCCAAATCATTAGCAGCATCATAATCATACATCATCATAAATCATACTAACATTTCTATCCAAATATCATGAAACATCATAGAAACCAAAATAATACATACATATAGCAAGTGCATCCATAATCAATGTGTTGTATAACATCATAATCATAATCGCACCAAAAAAAGGATCATCTCATATATATCATCAAAAATTAAAAGTTCATGATAAAATCATCAAAAGTGTGATACATTAGATATATACATCAAAGAGTCTGTACAATGAATATCTATGCAAGAGGCTATCTAAATCTGATGAATGTATATACATCAAATATATGTACATCAAGAATATATGTACAATAAATCTACATTGAGCTCCCTCTCTCCTCCTAATGAGGAGGAGGACCCATCTATAGTACAAGAGGGATCTGATATTGTTGGCCCTCTCCCTTTGAACCCTAAGGTTGTTAGCCTTGTCCCTGTGAACCCTATGAAGGTTTTCCCACTGATCCTCCATCTAATCTTATGGACCAACAGTGCTCCTAAATGAAACTCTCGGTTTCCATCTATGAGCTAGGACGACGATATCATACAAGGTCTTGTAATAGGTCGCCTTGCTCTAAAGCATCCTAATGCCCTAGATATATTGTGCAAGAGGGATAACCTGCCCTTGACTGATAGCCTCCAGTTGTTGTTGGTACCCTCTCTCTTGGTCATGATCAGCTATCATATGTGCTAGTTGGGCCTCTAGTTGTTTTCATCAAGAGATCTCTGCATCCCTCTCCTGGTCTCTCTGATCTCACTCACGTCGCATTTTCTCTCTATATGGTGCACTAAGCTAGTTGTATAGTAAGTCCATCCTCCTTAGCTCTCTAACCATTGCACTCACGATGTGCCTAGTCATTCTCTTGAAGAGTGACTCTAAGTCTCTAATCATCAAGATCTACATTAACTTGTCCTCTATCACCCTCTATGGGTGCAATAGATGTTGTGACTCCAATAACAGGTCCTTGGCCATGTCATTTGTCCTCGACCACAAGAACCTCCTATAGATACTGAAAAATGTCTTAGTCTACGAGCATCATTTTCCTTGGTCTTCATCTCCACATAATTAAATAATTTTAATTATTTAATTATTCTTGATCGCATTCCTCTACTAGTTAAATAATTTTTAATTATTTAATTAACTCACTTCTTAACCTTTATTCTATTATGATCAATTAAACAAATTTAATTGTGTTGTTACTACCCCTTTCTTCAATAATTAAATAAATTACCATTTATTTAATTATTTGCCTATCATCATTTGTCTATAATTAAATTTAATTATTATTAATTATTTACCTATTCATTGATCTTTTAATTCTTCTATAGTTAAATAATTTTCAAAAGTGTTTAATTATCTCCCAGAGCTTCTCCCTTATTAAATAATTAATCTAAATTAATTATTTAATCCTCTTTTTTCAATTTCCTCATATTTAATTAAAATGATTATATAAATTATTTTAATTAAATACCCACTTTCCTTTTTCCTCAAACAAATAATTTAAATAGATTATTTATGCTCCACTTGTCTAGAGATTCCTTTCTGATGAAATAAATAATTTTATTATTTATTTCCTCCATTATCCCTCCACTTTCTCATTTTTGAATCGCAGTCGGCGGTTGACTCTAGCCTCTTTTCAATCTTGACCCTTCATTTTGTAACCTCCACTCCTTTGTGTTGCATGTCTTCTCATCCATTGATCTTGGAATCTTTCTAGAAGCTCAATCTTGACCTTCTGTTCAAATGGTTGTCTATAAAAGAATCCTTTCTCCCCCATTTTTTATTTAACAACCACTTATCTTCGACTTTCATGCTTACTATTTGCAAGTATTTTCATGTCTACTACAATCTAAGGGAATATTTACAAAAGCATCTTGAGGAGAGAAAAGAGAAGTTATTCAACTTCAACATGGGGAGTGTTCTTATTTTAATGCTTCATTTATTCCTTATTTTGTTCGTTTTCTCTTGTTTAGATTGGATTTCTAACTTAGAAGTGTTGTGGTTGTCACTAGAATCTAGGCTGGTAGATATTTCCCATCTTACATTGGTGAACCTAACATGAAGACAAGTTTTTGTAGATTTTATATGGATTTTTCTTTTGTGTAGCTTTTCATATGGAACAATGCAACTGAGACACGCAATGACGCAATCGCAGACGAATGACACAACTGATAAGAGAAACGATGCAACTGTTGGGTGGGAATCCAAATTCAAAATAATGATGCATTCATGAAGCATAGTGACACATCTATGGGTGGGAGACTTGAATTTAAAATCATGACACAACTAATCTTGAATGACGCATTACAGCGATGCAACTGAGGCCGAACAACGCAATCGCCTGTTAGGTATAAAAAAAATTGTTTTCAGTTTTCTATAAATTTTCCTTTTGGTTTTTCAATAGATTAGGATTTTTTAGTGTGCTAACCATCTCTTTTTAGAGTGTGGCTTTGGATCTAAGGAGTTTTAAAAGTTTTTCTTTAGAAACAACAAAAAAAAAATGAGCTTTTTCCTTACTTTAAGCATAAATCAATTTTACTTTGTTTGCTTACAACTACAACTTGCATCAAATTCATAAGAATAAAATGAAAATGCATTTCATTCATAAGGATTTAAAATGAAAAAAAAATCATATCTTCACTCATGAGTTTTAAAATGAACATGCATCACACATCATTGGCCTAAAAAGAATCCAAGTGTTTTTTTCATCATAAGAAAAGGGTTAAAATTAACGAGTGTTTTTTATGTTTTATGGTTTGAATTTTTTCATTGAATGTGTATGTTCTCCTCTCATACCACTTGGTGATATTGAGGATCAAAAACATCTCTTTGGCACTTGTACAACCACCCACATATTTTGATTTGGAATTAAAATAAACCCCATGCAAGTGTGAGGCAAAGGAGTTGTGTATGCTCTCTCCTTGCACTTCATGCAATCTAGGAGATCAAAAACAATGTACTTCCTTGCTTTTGTATACCTTTTTAGAGGGCCTACCACCATGCTTAGAAAGGTGGGAATGACCCAAGCAATAACAAGCTAAATCCAAGCTCTTTTGAACCGTAATATAAAAACTATTTTTGTGATGAAAGTCATAAGCAACAGGTGCGGATGTGTCATACCGAAAAATGCCACCCCTAGTGTCTATTTGACACGTCAAAATCCTTTCTTAGGAAGGGATTGGGAGGCCTCTTGATTGAAATAATATTGGGCTAATCTTTCCACATGTATGGCCACCTTTAATGAATTCCTTTACTAAGAACCAATTGTTTAGTGGTCAAAATCCCTTTCACTTGTTAGCGCAAGAAAATTCGTTCTAAAGCCACCCCACATTTTCACTATTCATGTGTAGAGGCATAAATTCCTCTTTGGTTAATTGAGACTTGGCGTGCTGAGAAGTGTGTGTCATGTTAGTGGGATCCAATGCCACCAAGTCTCTAATTGTCTGTCTTGTTTGGTTGGCTGGAGATATCCAAGTGGGGATCTAGCAAGTGGTATCTCTTGAAGCCTAGGATTGTGCATGTTTTATATGAGTGTTCTTATTCACATTTGAAACCAAACATTTTCACACTCAAAATTAGATCAAAAAGTGTTTGTGATTGTATTTTGCGTTTTCCAAGCTTAATCTCACAAAATCTCATTAAAACCAATCAAAAACCAATTTGAAAACTAGGTCAAAACCATCAAAATTGCAAAATCAACATTCTATGACCACAATTGCTTGAAATAGGCTCTCAACTACATTCTTTGTCATAATTTCCCACTGGAAATCCACAACTGATATCATGCACTACATCTACAGAAATAGAGATGCGACTGCTATTCTGAACCACAACTAAACATTGGAAACTCGCAACAGGAAATGATGCATCTGAGAAAACAATGTCGCAACTGCCTGATAAACTAAACTCACAAAATCCTTGTTCAAACTGAATCAATTTATTTTAATAGTGATCCTGACTTCTAAACCAGATACTTGCAGACCTTTACCAGTCTATTTTTTCATCCTCATTTAGGTTTGCATAGCATTTTAGGTTGCATCCTTACTTTGCATATTTAATCCTAGACTTTAGGTTGTATCCACCTTTCAAATTTCAGACATAAGAATATTATTAATTTTTTGGGCAGTCCATGGTTGCTTATCCAATTTTTCATTGACCTTCATCTTTTGTTTTATCAACATTTTCATTTTCATCTTGGTCAAATTTTAGTCTCAAACTTCTGTCCTAGTTTAGACTCACCTTGTCAAAATTACCATCATGATTATCACAAAGGTCAATGACATTTGGGTTTGTTTTCTTGGACATAGATTAGCTTGGTTACCATCCTTTATCTTAAATATTAGGATTCATATCCTTAGTGTTATCTTTCTAGTGTCATTTAGATTCATATCGTACCCTTTAACCATAGCTTCATTATCATCCTATCAATCCTTAGCCTTGGACTTAAATTGCACTTTCACTTTGCATCCTTATATCTCAAAAACACAAAAACATAGATTAATTCCATCTTAGCCTTAGTTGCACTACTACCTTTGATCATTAACTTGGCATCATTTAGTCTCCATATCAATTTCCTTGATCATCAATTAGTATACCTTTGATATCCGTTGGCATCCATTAGTTTTATGTAGCTTCATTTCATTTTGTCCTTTAGTCATCGTTATCCTTGCATGATCACCTTACATCCTTATAACCAAAAAATCCCAAAAACATAGTTTAGCTTCATTATCACCTTGCATTTCCTTCCAACTTGCAAGTCTTACATGGTTGAAACAAGGTCATGAACTAAAAGAAAGGACATGGATTCCTTAAATGATCCCTTTTCTAGTCCACATCATGACAACAACTTTGGGTCAAACTCAAATCAATCTACCCCATGTAGAGAAATGCCACAAAGAGACCCTACATTGGGCAATCTAAGTCTAGATGAATTCAACAAGAAAATGACTCTCAAAGAGATTGAAAGAGCTTACCAAGAACAAAGGATCTTATGTGTGGTTGATTAGCTCATTAGTGTTGATCTTAATAGATTCTTCTATGCACTAGCAAAAAGGGTGTTAAACTCCCTCAAAGCTTTGATGTCTCCACAATTGTGGAAGGAGATACTCAAAATCTATTTGCATTTGGCATGCCATCTTCACAACAAATGTCAACTATACAACTTGGGATAACAACACACATGGAATCCACTACCACACATATCCCTAGTATCTCCACACTTGGAAACAATATGACCCATGCCACAACACAAGGAAAAAAAATTACATTCGGTAGCACATCAAATTCCATGGGTAAGACCTTCACAATTCCTCTTTTCTAGAACACAAACCAATGTCCTACATCACAAGGTCCCACACCTTTGCTTCAAAATACAAACCAAAGTCCCATACCTACACTTCAAAACATGAATCAAGGTCCCTCACTCCAATTCCAAAGCACACCCTCATCAAACCAAAATCAACCAAACAAATCTATGAGAATTCACATTGTCTCATGAAGGGTGCCAAACCAAAACATTAATCAAGGACCTACCCCATCACTCCAAAATTCTAATCACAAACCTACCCCATAATTTCAAGGACCCACACCATCTTTCCAAAACACAAATCAAGGACCAATATTTCAAATCCAAGGAACAAATCAAGGGCCTACGCCATATTTTCAAAACACTATACCAAACAAAAACATGACTTTTGGGACCAATATAAATTCCAATTTCACTCCAAATGCAACGAATACCAATACAACATTTACACATCAACAAGTAACCAAGGACCCATCCAACAAAATACCAATTCACATCCAAATCCAACATATGATCCCAACACCAATATCATAACACCAAATCAAACCAGCACAACACCATCTCTTGCAAACACCTTGATGCAACAAATAAAATCTATCCAACAACAAATGAAAAACATGTAATTTTGGACCAACAAGAAGATGTATTCCATGGAGGAATTGTGCCCCTATCCATTCGACAGAAATATATACATGCCACACTTTCCCCCTCACTTCATGACACTAAATTTACCCAAGTACAAAGGGAAAGGAGATCTAGTGGAACACATATGATAATTTAATATGTCATGTATGGAAGTCACATATTATCCCACCTACTTTATGAGATTATTCCCACGAAGTCTCACGAGGCTAGCCTTGGATTGCTTTGAACATCTTCCTCTAGGGATTAGAAGATGGGGTGAGTTGGCTGATAAATTCATTAATCACTTTTCCTTTAACATTGACAGTGATGTGACCCTCACAACATTAGGTATTATTATTCCCTGCATAACCACCCCATTTTTTTCCTTGGTCAAAATGGGTCCCCCTTTTTTTTTTCCTGTCCTTGGGTCTTTTCAATAAAGATTTTGTAATTGTTCTTTTCTCCAAGTCTTTGTTTCTGTTCTTTCTACTTTGGCAGAATCGGAACCAGAACCGAACTTTGACTTGGAATTCATTTGAGTTTCACTTCCTAGCTCAGTTTTGATCTCACTCCCACTTTTTTTCTTCATCCGTTTCCTTTTTCGGTCCACAATGCTTTCTTTTCGTGAGGCCTGATCCGGAACTAGTTTTAAACTCAAACTTTTGTCAAGTTCCAATTTTTGTTCCCTTCCCACCTCTGCCTCCGCCATTGTCGTTTGTCTATTTTGTCTCAAGGTTGGTGCTTTTGATCTCGCTTTGGTCTTGATTTCTTCTCTTTGTTTTTTTCCTTCTTTCTTTCATCTTTGTCGGAACCGAAATCAGAACTGGAACCAAACCTAGAACTTGACAAAAGTTCACTAGTCGTTTTCGATCCTGCTCCCGCTCCCTTGTTTTGGCTGGTTGTTTTGTGTTTTTTTCCTAACCCGGGTTCATTTTTGGTTTCGGACCCGCTTCTTATTTCCCTTTGTTGTCCTTGTTTTCTGCAGGGCCGAAACTAGGTTCAGAGTTGGATAAGTGGCCTTGTAGGGGTTTTCTTGTCTAGTTTTGGATCCGGGTCCACGTCCGCCTTTCTTTTGATTTCCACTTGGAGTTAACTATTTGATTACATCATCTGCTCCGCCCACCACCTACCACATTTATGGCATTAATTACGGCCTTCTCCCATGTGTGAAGTTTTTTAAAAATCTTAATTATGGTTAATTGGCTCAATTACCTTTGTCATTTGAGTTGTTTCAACGAGCCAGAGCTAGGAGAACATCGAAAGAGCATAATTTGATTGCAGAAGTGTGTTGGTGAGCAGATTTAATCGACTTGCAATCTTTCCTTGTTGGCATTTTGAGGTAGCGTCTTGTCCTATTATTTTTCCCATTTTGTTTTGTCATTTGGTTTCTTCGTTGTTGTGTGTTCGCGGGGTCTTCTTCCTGTGGTTTTTGTTTGCTCATTTCTCGGTCTTGTTGTTCTTCTTTTTTGTTTTGTTTTTCATGTCCTTTTCTATTTTCCGTTTGGTTTTTCTTGTCTTTTCATTTGCTTGTTTTTGTTCTGTTGTCGTTTTCGTGGCAGGTTCATTTTTGTCATGCCCTAGTTTTCAATTAGGGTTTCATTTGAGAAGGTTCTTTGTGCTTTAATTTTTTTTTTAAATCTATTTAAAGTTCCCTTTCACCTTATTTCAAATTCGATTATGCATTGTCATGTTGGGTTGTTGATTCCCTAATTTTTTGAGTCAATGTATCGTGCAAACTAGGGTTTTCTCGATGACCTTTACAATATATTTGGCCCTGAAGATTAGTTTTCTTTTTAAGTTTGATTAAAAGGTGAGTTTAGTCTCCTCGTTTTATTCCCATATTCACTCATGTGACCCAGGTCCTTATGTCATATGACCATACCTTCAAATGATTGCATCATGTTAAAAGATAAACTGGCAGAAGTGGACCCAAGAACAAACTGGTTCCCATAAGTATTTTTCTTTTGGATTCATCCTCAAAATGGTCCCGCTTCTGATCTTTGGTAATTTTGGTTTTGGCTTTTGGCTTTTTGGCGGAATCGAAACCGGATCAAGAATTGAACTTGGAGGTTTCATGTTTGTTTTCGGTTCAATTTTTATTTTGATTCTGGTTTTGATCTCGTTCTGATCCCAATCCCACTTAGGTTCAATTTTCTTCCTGTTCCTGATTCTTCCTTCACTTTGGTTCCCATGAATGTGAAATTTAACTAAGTTTGGAAGGAAGTAAGTAAGGGTATTGGATGATGTATTGATTATTATACTTTTTTCATCTAATATTGGGTTTGTGGCAGAATGAAGAGATGTCAGGAGTATCGGATGAGGCTTCTCAAAGGAGCCAGCCTGCATAAATCTCAAAGCAAGGAGCTAAGCCTAAAAATATCAAAGGAGAACATCTCCCTTATACCTTGAGGTATAAACATCAACGCCCTACCATCACTGCTGGTAAGGTGGATTCAGATTGGGCAGACATCACTGATACAAACTTGGGCCCATTCCATTATGAGGAGTTGTTCTTGGAGACATTTGGTGAGGAAGTGATAGGGAGGACTCAGAGAATTGTTGAATCTAAGTTGGCACATGTTGCAGTATTTCCTCTATCAACCCAATGTCCTGAGCTAATAATGACAGCAATCGGAGCCTACAATCCTGCAACCAGACAATGTGTGGACTCACGGGGGAATTTTATTATTGATTTAACTCCACAAATGATCTGGTTCATGTTCAATGCACCCACTCTATGCAATCCTAGGAAACTTAATGAGGTAGAGGCCTTGAAGATATATAGTGACAAGAAGGAGATTAGCAGAACTCATATAAACAAGAGTTGGATGAGAACTGAGAAAAAGTCTCTAGCTAAGCTTTTGGATCAGCCGAAAAGGGTAGACTTCTACAAGGAGATTGGGGACATAATTATGATGTTGTCTAGAGTATTTGGGAAAAGACATGCTCTCCAATTCAGGGAATGGATGTTTCCATTCATTCAGACTATCTTAGATGGTAGGCAACAATTTGATTGGCCTATGATTATGTTTGAATGCATACATAACCAAATGCTTAGGGTGAGAGAAACCAAAAGTTTCTTCATGACCTCTTATGTGATTTATGTAGTAGCAAGAAGAGGCATCTTTCCTAGGTTAAATGCAGTAGGGATATTGGGAGAAGCCCAAAAATAGAACAAGGTGTGGAATCATTATGATCAGCTCACCTTATAGACTTTTGAACTACATTACAGAAGGGTTAATGATGCATTTCTATATGTCATTATTAACTAGCTCACAGGAGATGCAAGATACAGATTGAGCCAAGAAGCCATGGCCTTTATTGCAAAGTGGGGACATCAGTTTATCCAATACCAGGTTCACTTATTTCAGGTTGGCTGGGTTTGATGGTCACCCTCACCTACTCCCTAGGAGTTGTAATAATAGGATTGTTTTGATGGAGTTAATTTATCAATCCTTGGGGCTTAACTCCAAATTTGGTATAAAACATAAGATTGGTTGCCACAAATTCCCCATGAAGTTGGGTGAATATAGTTGTCCACACCTTGTAGCAGCCAAGGTGATTTGCAATGAGTTGGTGCACTTGAAGTTAGGCTTGTACACCACTAGGAAGCATTATGATCCTAAATGCAATATGCATGTTTTGCTTCCTTCTATTTTTGACAAACACTTCAATCTATTAGAGGAATTTTGGAGGGATCTCCAAGATGACTATGATCTTAGGAAAAGAAACTATGAAATATTTCCTATCCCACTCATGGTGGAGTATGGGGTGAAGGAGGATATTCCTGTCCTTGTCAGATGATGGGGTAACTTTGGATCACCAATATGATGCACAAAATATAGGTACCTAGGACTTGGATCCTATGGATTGGAATGCAGAAGAGTCCATAGACATCAAATAGATAGCAAGGTCGGTATTGGATAGAAGCATTCAATGGGTTGTGATGAGAATCAAGGAACCTGAGGCTCAGGCCTCCAAGAAGAGAAAAGGTGCAGGTACCACTCAAGGGTACAAGAGGATAAAAAGAAGAATGCGTCCTACGGAGCCTTTGGAGTTCTTCCCTCCCAATTCTGGGGAAGAAATTGAACTTGAAATTCCTGCTCAAAACCTTCTTGAAGCACATGGAGGTGAAATCACAACAGGACCCGGGGCCTCAACATCTGTTGCAGGGGAAGCATCTACTCAACCCCCTCTTGCGGAGTAGCCAAGTGAAGAAATGTCTATGGGAATTCTCCATAAGGAAGTTGAATCCTTCAAAGGGAAGGATCCTGAAGTTGAAATTCATGATATAGAGATGGATTCTTATGACACTCCTTCTAATAAAGAAACACGTGTGGGGGTATCTCTTGATGAAATTGAGGATACAAGGATTGAACATGTTTTGACAGAGGAATACCAATGGAAACTATTTGAAGAGGCTAAGAGAGAATTAGATGCAAAGGCACAAGATGAGGCATTAGCCAAATAGAAGGAGATGGAAGTTAAATTCAAATCTGGTGAATTGGATAAGCAACAACAACAAAAGGAGTAGGAACTCAAAACGAAGGAGGAGAATGATAAATTGGCCATGCTGCAGAAAATCCATGATCTTGAGGAAGAAAAGGGAAGACAAAGAAGAGAAAGAGAAGCCCTTGAGGCTAAATTCAAAGTTATTGAAGAGGCCTATAAGATAAAGAAAGAAGAGGAATGCCTATTAAGAGAGAAAGAGGTTGAAGAGCTTCTTAAGCATGAACAAAAGGAGAAAGAGGTATGGGACAAGGTTAAAGAACTGGAAAAACAAAGAGACTAAATGCTTGAGGAAAGGAGATTAGAAGAAGAACATTTGAAGGAGTTGGAGGAAAAAAGGTTGCAGGAACATAAAGATAAAGAAGAAGATGAGAGAATTGCACAAGAGGAGGCACAAGGGGATCAACAGAATGTGCAAGAGGTTAACTCTCATCCTAGGACTACTATATTGCAACCACTATCCTATGCCACTACTGCCTCTTCCTCAACACAAATGGTCACTACTGATGCTCCTACATGGCTCAAACTTGATTTAGAAAAGAAGTAGATAGCTCAACCTCAGCCTCTTAATTGGGAGGAAATGATGAAAGAAATAGAGAAGGAGAGACCTAAAAAGAAGGCTAGAGTCCTTCATTCAACCAAACTCATAGATGCAAGAGAAATCATTGTTGAATGTGAAATTCTAGTGGTGGATAAGGACAGAGAGGACATGCAGTTAGCTAATTACCAGTTAGGCACAGTCAACTTGGGGAGACCTACAAGGAACCAACAGATGAACCTTATTGATATTATAGCTTCCTCCACCAAGTCTAGAATGATCAAAGACAAGCAGAAGAAAGATGAACTTAAAGCCCAATTGGATCAATTGCATAAATTCTTGAAGGATGTTTCCACTCAAGTGTCTCAACAAATTGTTGCTCCAGAAACCCTAGTCTTACTTAATAAAAAGGAATCTGATGACTTGGTACAGATGAGGAGTAAGTTGGTGATGCTTAACAGATGGATTGATAGGCTCAATCAGGAGGTTGGTGAAGTTTTGGTGGATATTTTTGGGATTCATAAAAAGGCACTTGATTTGATAACAAATATGAATCATCATGTTGAAGCCCTAGAGAAACAGGAGGAATAATACATAGAATATACAAAGAAGTTAAAGGATATTAGCAAAGTGCCAAAGCCAACTCTTCTAGAGCAGTCAATTCTTGAGGAGGATAATGTGGATTTTCTTGAGAAGACCTTGAATATAATCCAGTTTAGATCCAGCTTTATCTGTAAACATAAGGATGAAGTTCAAGATGCTTGCAAGGACTTAAATGAACAAATTGATGAATTGGAAGCAGTAGTGGCTATTATAGTCAATGTGGACATTCTGGTCAAGGAAGGTATGCCTTTGGATAGATTGAAGGATAAATGGAGTGATAGATTTTAGGAAGTGATGCAAAAAGAAGATAATGGAGAGGACTTGTTGGATAGGCTCATGAATATTAAGGAGGAAGTAAGAGCTTCCAGGAGGGAGTTAATAAAATTGAAAGACATGCAAGAATTTTCCTCCGTAGAATATAAGAGAATCAATTTTGAGGATAGTTGGGTAGATGGACCTAATATGGACGTCCTTCAACAAGTATTCTCTAGTTATGATTAGTATCTCCTTGAGCAGGAAATGCAGGGGTGAGCTAGCAGCAGAAAATTCTCTATTTGGCATACAACTTCCTCTTTTATCCTACTTTGTAGGGTTTTGACATAGGCTGAACTAAAGGTTCCCATCTACCAATTCTATCTTCTTCCTTGGGTGTCATATTTTGGACAATACGGCAATCACCTTTTGAACTAAAATTAGTTTAGTTTCTGCATACAGTTCTAATTCAATAATTTGTGGATCTGGGTCTTTGATTGAGACAAACTTATGCATGGCAGGCCTATATGTACTTTTGAGCTCTATTTTGTAAAGTTCGGATGATTAAAAAAAAAGTTTAGCCACCTGATATGATAGCAGATAGGAATGATAGTTTGAATATTTCATAGTTGTAGTAAGATACTTTAAGTTTCAAATTGAATTTGGATACCTTTTTACAAGTTTTTATATAGTTTTCATGTTATTGTTGAAAATGAATCTCTTTGATAAGGTTAATGAATCATAATCAACATGTATGCTAGTGGGTTGTTGCGCCTAAATTTTTTTCTATTTGATGCAAATCAATAGGGGAAACCAGATTTCAAGATTATTTCATTGAATTATCTATGAATGGAATTACTACATGTCTATTTGATCTGTGTTTTAGCAATGAGTGAGTGATCGTTTTTAAATTTCAAATTATTTTGGTGAATGTTTGTGGTAATTAAATTAAGCACTATGAATTTGTGTAATGGTGTAGATTATTCTATGGATTACATCATGTTGTGGTTTTTGGTTTGTTGAAGAAACACTCATTATGGGAATGCATGTCTAGATGTTGAGAAGTTTTATTCATATTTCACTGTTTTGTGCCTTGATCTATCTTTTTTTCTTTTTATTTACCCCCCACCAACATAGATTAGTTAATCTAATGCAATTTGTGTTATTTATTACTAGCAAAGGCCCCTTGAATATTATGGTTACATTGGCCAATGAGTAACATTAGCATAGTTGAGAACCAACTACCAGGACCTTGGGAGTTAGATTACTATATGTTTTCTTTCTTTTTCGGGAGAAATAGGGTAGAGTTATTCTATTTTATGTTGTTGTGAACTTTTGACCATCAAAAAGTACAACCAAACAAGAAGAAGGGGAGTCACTTACCTCATTTTACCAAAGATGGCAAAGTCTAGCTAGCAAGTTCCCTTGTCACATTCTTGAGAAACAATTAGTCACCATGTTTGTGGAAAACCTTAACAAAGAAATTATGAGTGGTATTCAAATCCAATGTTGCACAACTTTTGATGAAATCCTTGAGAAAGGTTTCCTTATTGAAAAGGTCTTGTCACAAAAGGATTAGTCAAAGTACACAAAGAGACTCCAAAGCCCAATAATGACAAAAATAAGTCCCAAAATAAGAATGTCACTAATGATGGAGTTTTCAATGCTAGAGTGATAAACAAAGGTCCCACCATTCACCTCAAAGTTCCTTCCTCATCAAACACATCAAATACCAAAACATAAGGTCAAAGTCAAACATTGAATGCAATCCAAAACAAGCAACAATGCAAATGTCATCCACATTCCAAGAGAACATATACCCAATTAGGTGACCCCATTGAATCAATCCTAAAACCACTCTTGCATCCAACGTCATCCAACTACCCGATATCAAAAACTATGAACCCTCATTGATCAAACCCAATTGGTGGAAAGAAGATGAATATTGTGAATGTCACCACTAAAAAGGACATAAAACATCTCGATGTTGGACACTCAAAAATTTCATTCAAGACCTCATTCAACAAGGAATCATTTCAATAGACAATCCACAAGGCAAGACAAATTTTGATCATACCATATTTAAAACTCCCATGAAAGATCATGACAAAGAAAAATCCTCCAGTTCAGGGAATAACAATAATGCCAATTATGTTGTCATCAAACATGATTATAGCACTAGTATCCTTAATTTAAGACCCTTTGATGATCGTATTACCACCATTACCATAAATAAGAAAATTTCATTGTGATTTCACCACTCGCAGAGCAGAGATAACTCTTCTAGGACCTCCTTCCAATCCACAACCAAAAAGTCAGTACAATCTCCTAGACCAGCTAAGCAAGACCTCCGCACAAATTTACGTTCTAGAACTTCTTCACATATCTCCTCAACATAGAAATATCCTTGACAAAGCCTTGCAGGAATCATTTGTGTTCACTAATCTGGATGTCAATGAATTTTAGGCCATGGTTGGATACTTAGCTATGTCACATCATGTCACCTTTTTTAAACAAGACTTTTTTGCACAAATGTCTGATCATAATGACCCTCTACACCTGGAAGTCTACATAAATAAGCATAAGATCAGGCGAGTCTTGGTAGACGATGGACCAGGTCTGAACATTTTCTCCCTAAAATTGGTAAAATAATTGGGATACTCTAAGAATTACATTGATCAAACCAAGAAAATTGTTATCAAAGCTTATGATGATGCTAAATGTTCATCTAAAGGAGTGATTTCGCTTCTTGTAAAGGTTGGTCCATCTATGCAAAATATAATTTTTCATGTCTTGGATCTAGATCTACACTACAACCTTCTACTCGATCGCCAATGGATTCATGCCATGGAGGCTATACCATCCACATACCACCAATGCCTCAAGTTTCTGCATAATGGCGCTAAAATTACTATTCCTGGTGATCCTGATCCTTTTCAATATTGCACTAACTTGAGAGGATTTACTGAGCATCAAGCTCCCATAAATCAAGAGGCCTCATCCTCTGCTTCATCTCACTACATTGATCCATCTGACCTCATTAAATCATCCACTTAATTCACCACACCATCAAACCTTAAGGTCTGAGTCTGTGATATGGGATGTGGGGAATATCGTATGAATAATTTACTTGCAAAATATAATGCTAATGTCACTGAGAAGGTTCAAACTTCCAACACTGATGTCAAGACAGTTGAAGAAAGAATAGAAAAAGATGGCCATTCTTAGATTAAAACCTTTTGGGATCTTGATGATATATCTGCCTTTGCCCTATCTACTTCCACTCAATCCTTTCATGACCATGATAGCCCCATTTTTTACCAGGATATCTATGATAACCCATCCTTTGATCCTGACCTCGTTGAGGATATACAATCACCACCCTTCCATCCCGTCAACCCTGGGCTAGGATATGCATTTTCTATTATTACCACTACTAAACCATCTTGCCAAGTTGTTAAGGATGTGCAAGTCTCCTTTGATGTTAACAGTACCAAAAAGGATAGTCCCAAAGACTCCATTGATGTAATTTCCACTCTTTTTCATACACCAAACATTTCCATCCATTTCACCTATCTCACTCACATCCATCTACATCATAGACATGGATCAACAAGTCATATCTCAAGAAAAGAACAAGTGTAAAGTTCAAGAATTAAAGATGAAAGTGCCTTTCACAAATGGAGATCCAGAATACAAAGAAAGAACAATCAAGAAAAGTACTTTAGCCAAATTCAACATCTATTGGATGAGTCAAAGATACAAATAAAATTCAAGACTGAAATAAAGCAAAATTATGCCTCTTCATCAAAAATAACCGGGGGCATCTATCAAAAGAATGAATGTAAGAAAGAATTGATCTCCAACTATGTCTCTCCATCAAAAATAATTGGGGGCATCTATCAGAGTAGAATGCCAAAAGAAGATATTTTTGATCCAATGTCTCCACCATCACTTCCACTCATTCCATGCATCCCATTCCATCCATCCATACTAACACACTCATCATATATTTCCACTTCCATTGGCAATGTTTTTCAATGTACCTTTGATGATGACCCCTTCACATAATCTAGCTCATTAGTCACCCAAACTCCTTTTTCATCCAAATCCTGATGGCCTACGTAGTGTGCACATTAGGGATCATACCATAGCCTCTTTCATTTGCCACATCTATCATCCTTCATATTTTCCACTTGTACTCCTCATCCATATTAGGTATTTTCATACGGCATGGTCATCCCAATAGAAGCAAGATATCACCATGGCAGGATATGGATCTAACATGTATCAATTATACACCTAATTCTCAAAGTATCCCATCAAAATGTGAAAAAATACAAAAAAATCAAAAAACTAGTCACCTTGATGAAAACCTGGCAAACAGGCATTTTGGTGACAACAAAAAAATTTTAAAAAATAGTAAATAAATAATTCATACAAAAGCGAAAACCACTTCGGTGGCACTTTGGATAAGTACCATGGTGAAAACCTGGAAAACAAGCACCATGTGTAGTCAATCTATGCTCCTCCATCTACTACCACTCCACCTAGTCTTCCATCCTTCACTCATCCATTCGCACATGTCACTCATCCATAATAAAGCTTCATCATCCTTATCATGGCCTAAGAACCACTGAAATTTAGTATCCTTTCCCTTCATGATCATACTTTGCATTCATCCACTACTTCCCCTTGCGCATAATAAGTTGGTCCTAAACCTAATGTAGACACTGAAAAATTTCCTAAGCCTACGAGCGTCATTTTTCTTGTTCTTCATCTTCTGATAGTTAAATAATTTTAATTATTTGATTATTCTTGATCATATTCCTCTATTAATTAAATAATGCTTAACTATTTAATTAATTCACTTCCTAACCTTTATTCTCCCTCGATCAATTAAATAAATTAATTGTGTCATTAATATTCCCTTTCCTCAATAATTAAATAAATTACTATTTATTTAATTATTTGCTTGTCATCTTTCATCTATTGTTACATAATTATTATTAATTATTTAACTATTCACCCCCCTTTTAATTCTTCTATTGTTAAATAATTATCAAAATTATTTAATTGTCCTCCACATGTCTCTTGCATTAAATAATTGACTCAATTTAATTATTTAATGCTCCCTTTTCATATTTCCTCTCATTTAATTAAACTAATTATGCAAATTGTTTTAATTAAATGCTCATTTCCCTTTTCCTCAAATAAATAATTTGAATGACTTATTCATCCTCCACTTGGCCAAATATTCCTTTCTCATGAATTAATTATTTTTTAATTTTTAATTCATCCATTATCCCTCCACTTTCTCATTAATCTTAGTTGTCTTTGTCTTAGCCATGTTTCTCATATCCATCTTTGTCATAGTCATCCATATCCCACCACTTTATGGCGCATGAATCCTCCATCGTTGATCATGGCATCTTTCTAGAAGATCGATCTCGTCTGTCCGTTCAAATGGTTGTCTATAAAAGAAGCCTTTCTCCTCCATTTTTGCCTTAACAACCACACTTCTCCAAAGTTATTTTTATCATACCACTTTCATTTGTAGGTATTCAAGCACTTAAAAATCTAAGGGAAAAGCTTTGCAACTTGACAAAGAATGGAGGAGAAACAAGGGAGATGAAGCAACTTTGATAGGGGAGATTTATTTTATGCTTTCATTCTTTTTTTTTCTCTTTTATCATTGTACTCTCTTGTTTGGATTTGAAATTTGGGCTTGGATCTTTTGTAGAGTGGTTGCTACTTGATCTTAGCTATTTTAGATTTTTGAATCCTACATTGGTGAACTTGACAATACAAACAAGATGTATATACAAGATTGCTTGATATGATGGAAAATAAGATGTATATCTTGTGTAAAATAAGATTGCTTGATATGATGGAAAATGGTTGCTAACCCAAGTTTTGAGGGTTTTTTTAGGATTTAAAAAGAACAACAAAATGCATTCTTTCACTCGTGGGCATTAAAATCAACTTGCATCAAACGTCATTGGTAAAAAAGGAATCCAAGTGTCTTCAAATCATAAGCAAAAGATTAAAATTTACAACTGTCTTTTGTGTTTGGTGGTTTGCAAACTATCATACACACTTTTATGATAGTTTGCAAACCACCAAACACAAAAGAGGGAACGACTCCAACCAGTTTTTTGCTCGGGCCGATATATAAAAAGATAAGACTAAATCGTCAAGTCCTCACGATGGTCTTCGCCCTTGTCATATAGTGTCACTCGAAATAGGGTACCTACCATAAAATGTATAAGAGCCCCTAGTAGAGTGATTAAACCCTTAAGTGGCTTGTTGGATTCTTGTGGGGAGTCGTGTCCCTGACTATTCACTAAGAACCTTTGTTATAGTGGCCAAAATCCCCTTCACTTGCTAGCATAGGAACGGTCATTCTGAAGCCACCCCACGTCTTCACTAAGCATGTGTAGAGGCAGAAATTCCTCTTTAGGGAGTTGAGACTTGGTGATCCCAAGAATTGAGTGTCATGGAGAGGAGCCAGTGCCACCAAGTCTCTAGTTGTCCACCTTGTTTAAGTGGTTGGAGAAATCTGAGTGGGGATCTAGCGGGCGGTATCTCTTGAGAAGCCATACGTTGCGAAGTGTGTTTACAAGTGTCTTTCACACATTTAAACATCTTACACATTAAAACCAAAAAAAAAGACAAGTTTTTATGACTGTATTATGTGCTTTCCAATCAAAATTCATCAAAATCAGTCAAAATTCACTCAAAAACCAAGTCAAAACATCAAAACTGAAAAATCATTTTGTGAACCACAACTGCTTGAAATAGAACTGCAATTGCCTGATAGCCAGAAACTCTCAAAATCCTTGTCTAAAATCCAATCAATTCATTTATAGTGACCCTAATTGTTGAACTAGAGACTTGCAAACCTTCACGAATTCATCCCAATCTTTCCATTTAGGACTTCATTGCTTTATAGGTTACCATCCTCATCCTTTGCATTGTATAAACTAATCTTAAACCTTAGGTTGCATCTCCCTTTCATATTTTTGACGTAGGAAGACCATTGATCTTTTGTATAGTCCTTGGTTTCTTATCCAATTTGTCACTAACCTTCATCCATCATTTTATCAACCTTTGTCATTATCACCTTGTCAAATTTAAGTCTAAAGCTTGTGTCCTAGCCTTGACTCAACCTTGTCAAATCTATCATTTTCTCAATCTTGTTCATCACAAAGGTCAATGACATTTGGTTTTGTTATCTTGGACTTACATTAGCTTGGTTGCCATACTTTGTCTCAAATTTTAGACTTCATATCCTTAGCATTACCATAACCTCATTTAGATACATATCATACCATTTGACCTTAGTTTTAATTATCATATTCTCAATCCTTATTCTTGGGCTTAGATTTAATTATTTTGCATCCTTATATATCCCAAAAATCCTAAAATCATAGCTTAATCTCATCTTAGACTTAGTTGCACCACTATCTTTGATTATTAACTCAGCATCATTTAGTCTCCACATCATTTTTCTTGATCATTGATTAGTCTCTCTTTGGTATCATTTGGTATCCATTGCTCTTATTTATCTGCATCATTTGGTCTTAAGGTCACCATTATCCTTGCATGGTCATCTTGCATCCTTATATCCTTGAAAATCATAACAAAAAAAAATAGCATACCATATCCTTTGGTCATCATCATCCTTGCATTGTCATTTTGCATCTTTCTATATCCCAAAAAATCGCCAAAAAATATCGTTTGGTCATCATCATCCTTTCATATCATATCCTTTGGTCATAAGGTCATTATCATTCCACCATTCCTTAATCTTGGTCTTAGGTGCATCCTTATATCCCAAAAATCAAAAAAATATAGTGTAGTCTCATATCCATTTTGCATTTGCACCTTGCATTGTCATCCAAAGGTCACAAGTTTTGTATGGTCCTCACTAATTTTTCCTTATCCATCCTAATCCAAATTCATGACCATGTCTTCACTTTACCTTGATCTTCTTCTTAATCAAGCCAAATACTAATCAGTCCTCAATTTTCAATACAAACCACTCGCATACCCTTCTTACCAACAATCCATAAGATCCAGTCCTTCATCCATATACCCTCACTATCAAGAGTCACTTGACACAATCCATACTATTAATCCCCAACAAATGTCCATTAATCATCCTTATCCTAACCTTCACAAGGGAAACCAACCTTCCACTAGTCCATTCCAATCCTTGACATCTTATCCTAATCCATCATCCACTAATCCATTCCAATCCTCCACATCTTATCCTAATCCATCATTCACTAATTTATTTCCATCCCAAACTACAATAACATCCAATAAAATCACATTAATTAATGCTTTCCAAGGACAATTAGAAAAGGAACTTGTTCGACTCCTAAATGAAAACAAAGTTAAGTGATCCAATCACATTGTTAATCCTACACCATCCAACCATTTTTCACTATCATTTCCTCCATCACTTACCAATATCAAAAAATATCTAGCTATTGAAACTCCATTATTTCCATGTCAAAATCCTGAGTCTATCAAATAAAATCCTACCATCACCCAAAATCACATTCCATTGCTTAAACCTTGAGATATACATCCAAAGAAAAGACCAAAGCATGATGAAATAAACCTCACAATAAATCAAGATCAAGTTACCCAAAAATCACCTATAGATTCTCATGATATCCAAGCTAATCCAATCTCTAGTAAAGATCCTATTCCCAATCATGCCATCCAAGATAAACCTATCTTTGATCAAAATCCTACCATTGAACAAGAAATCCAAAATGATCCTCTCATCGACCTTCATACCATCCATGATCAAACAGTTGAAGTTGATCCTATCAAAACTCCAAATCAAAACTCCAAACACCTCCATTTCCCAAAATGATACACTTGCCTCCTTTGGACACATAGATAATCAAACAAATGACATGGATCAAGTCAAAGAAGAACACAAAAAGGCTACAATGGATAAAGAAGAACATAAACAAGCTACTATGAATCAAGTCAAAGAAGAAGATACAAAAGCTACCATGGATCAAATCGACATCCCAAATGATCAAGAAGAAACAAGCATGATGAATGATAAAGCCAAAACACCCTATCAACTAGGAGCATCTACCTTTGTCAAAGCAGGCTTTCTTGCAGATGAGAAAATTTTGAGTAATGATTTCTAGCTAAATAATGATGGGTTCACATCTTTCTTTCAAAGTAAAAAATACCCCATCGCAAATAGAATATTTCAGAGCATGCAGTATCAAGGAAAAGGACTAGGCCTACATGAGCAAGGCATTCAAGAACCAATACAATTTCATAAAAATCCTAGACATCAAGGGCTTGAATATTCTTCAATCAAAAAATAAAGTGATGTTAGTGATACCTCAATGATATTGGAGATAACTTTATCCAATACAAACATCAAAATGGGGGCCATGAGTAGTCCTTGTCATAAGGTTGCTGTAAACACTCCTTCCATCCATACCATAAACCATCATTGCAACATAATTAATCCTAACAAATGGAACCAACAAAAACAAAATTCTTACAAGTCTAAATCATGAAATCAAATATCAAAGTCCATTGAATGCAAAAATCCAAGTGGACAAATAAAGTTAAAATGGATCCCAAAGAAAATTGGATCAAGTAAAGAAAATATTTACATTCCAATATCCAATCAAAATGTGGAGCCACAAGAAAAGAGGACTCCCTTATGTAACAAATGTCCATCTCCTTCAAAATGGTCATCATGCAAGGCATATAAAATTGTTGGTTCCAAACACTATCCCAATCAAAACTCCAAACTCCTTCATCCACCATCCCAAGTTTGGAAAATAAAAATTGCTACATCCAAAACACCAAATAGTCCATCCACACGTACCATCATCCATCATAATCCTACATCTTATCTAAGTTCTAAAAATTCCACATCACAAACTCATCACATCTTGGCAGCAACTCTTTATCATAAGGACTCACATGGAACTTTATCATGATGTGTGTATGTCGATAAGGTCAACCCTAGTATCAGAGAGGGTCACAATGACATCGATCAGTTGTATGCAAGTGATATGATCTTGACAAGAGAATTACTCCATAAAGGTCACTATTGGCATATCATGACACTAGTATCTACATCAAAACCATCAAAGGATTCAGCACAAACAACAGTCATACAAAACATCAAGTCGATATAAAAATCAAAAAAATTGTCACTTTGATTAAACCTAGCAAACAAGCGTCTTGTGTGACATCAAAAAAATGAAAAAAGGGGGAAAAAGGGAAAAGAAAAAGAAATTAAAAATTAAAAAAGTAAAGAGAAAAAAAAATTCCAATAGTGAAAACCATTTTTATGGCGCTTTGGATAAGTACCATAATGAAAACCTGACAATCAAGTGTCATGTGTAAGAGAAATTACCTATGTGGACCATTACACTTGACGGAAAGTTGTTTCATCTCACATGCCTTTCTCATAACATTTCCTTTCTATACATCTAATCTGTATTGTTTCCATCCATTCTCCCGCTTACCTTGATCTTGATAAGAAATGGGACACAAACATAAATCATGTTTTGGGAAAATTATTGACATGTCTATCCTTTGGTCATACACTATCCATGAAATATCATGCCTTCACAGAATTTATCCAAACCAATATCTTGAAGAAAAAAATTATTCCTATGCGACGTAGTCCTTGGAGATCATATGCTAAGTCTTTCAGCCAATAATCCTCATGTCTCCAATCCTTTTCCAAAATAAATCCATTATCCTTCCATACATATTGTTGGACTTGGTTTTCCCTTGTCATTGTTTTAAGGATTCTAATCCACTTATCCAAGTTCCCTCCATAATCCCATCTAGTCCTAAGGTTAGTCATTTCAAATGCAATAAGCCTAATCCATAAAATCTTGTTATGCACTCTAGTGCGTCATCCAAAACATTCATTGACTTTGTTCTTAGCCTTGTTGAAAACCTTGGTCCTTTAGTTACATTATCATCAATGGAATGTGTCTTTCCCAATCCTCACATTGTTTCGGGATGTTTCCTTCCCATACCAAACAACGTTGTCATCATCATCATCATCACCTATCAATTGGTTTTCAGCTTGACTAGGGGCAAGATCATGTTTGTCCTTGGATCCTTGTGCATGCTTGTCTGGTTGATTGTGGGTATCTTTCACATGCATTTTTCATGATCCTTATAGTTATCATCCATAAAAAAATCTCATTCATCCATAATAAAGCTTTGTCATCCTTCCCATGGCCTGAAGACCATCGACATTTAGCGTCCTTCAATTTCATCACCATCCTTTGCATCCATCAATCCCCTCGCACATAATAAGTTGGTCCTACACATGACTGGGGGAAATTCCTTGACTTATATCTTCATGAGATCATATGCAAGGTATCAACATTTTAAAACCAAAATCCAAAAAAAATAGAAAACCATTAAAATCCAAAAAAATCATAAAACCATCAAAATCCAAAAAAAATCATTAAATCTCAAAAATCCAAATAATCATAAAACATCAAAATCCAAAAAAATCATAAAACATCAAAATCCAAAAAAATCATAAAACCATCAAAATCCAAAAAAACCATAAAATCTCAAAAATCCAAAAATCATAAAACATCAAAATCCAAAAAATCAAAACATCAAAATCCAAAAATCATAAAACACCAAAATCCAAAAACACAAAACATCAAAATTCAAAAAATCATAAAACATCAAAATCCAAAAAAATCATAAAGCATCAAAATCCAAAAAAAAAACATAAAATATCAATATCCAAAAAAGGGAGGAAAATCATCAAAATCTAAAAACATCAAAAAACTTCCAAAAGCAGAGTTAGAGTCAAGTCTGAGTCATTTTTTGTTAGAGTGGTCAAACTACGTTGTCTATACGCATTTTCTATGTAGGCAAGGCTCATCTTAAATGAGCCCCCGAGACATTAGGTCAGTCCTTTAGGTTTGTCCAAAATAAATCATGACTCAATCTTTTGTCAACTAAAACGAAAAGTCAAGTCATGTCGAACTACGAGGTCTCTGCATGTATAACGTAGGAAAGGCCATCAATCGATGAGCCTCAAAGGCCCTAGGTCAATCCTTTAAGGTTTGTTGAGTCTGGTTTTTTCTACAAGCAATCATCATCCAAAGCAAATCATGAATCAACAGGCAAACATATCCAACAAATCTTTCATCTTCAATCAATCAATCAAGCAAGTCATTAGTCATTATTGGAATGGGGCATTATGTCATTTCTCTCATTTAATCTTATCACTTGGCTTTTATCAGGACGTGTCTTTCCTAAGATTAGAATTTGTCTTTGGTCAATCTTGTCATTCACCTTAAGCAAGATGTGTCCTTACAGCTGGTGCTTTATCAACAAATGGTCAATCAGTCAACTTTATCATATGTGTTCCTCGCCTTAAATAGGATGTGTCTTTCCTGAAACCAGGTGTCATCACATCAGTCAATCAAATCAATCACACTTTATCAAAATCAATCAATCTTGTCATCCTGGTCACTTAATCTTGCCTTAATTGGGATGTGTCCTTCCTAAAATGAGGCTCAATCAATCAAATCAATTGGTCAACCTTTGTCAGCTTATCAATCAATCCTTGTCAACTTATCAATCAAATTTGATCATCTTATCATATTGAGCAACCTTATCAATATTCCTAGCAGACACTATCTCCTTGGCAAACACTTTGTTGGTATGAGTTTGTCTTATCTTTTTTATTGGTTTTCGATCATGTTACTAGTTACCTCAAGGATGTCCTATTAAAGGATTCAGAGGAACGGTGATGGATCATGACCTCTTTTATTTGCTTATTTTTTGTGGTTAATCTTGGCAAAAAGACTGGGATAATTGGGTCCTTAGTATGAGTCGAGGCATTCCTTGTCTTTTGGCTTCGTCTTTTGACTGCTTGTCTCTCACAAATGGCCACCTTGCACACCTTTTTCTATGGCATACCATGGTGTGTGTGCTCCATTTGCGATAATTTTGATGCCCGATGATGATAAATATAAAAGCATGAAAGTTGTACCGTTGTCATTCCCCGTCTAACACTCCATCTTTTGTCTGCCATCCATACTAACATCCATCTTCTTCGCACTAACATCTTCCATCCACAATCATCTTGATGGTCCACTAGCTAAATTCTTCTCTTCTCAGTGCATCAAAGTGGCATTCTGGAATAATTTCTCAAATTTTTTTGAAAATTTGAAAAACTTTCTGAGGGGGCATAGGTCTATCCCACCTTCACCAGGCCATCTTTTGACTGAATTTCTTTGACACAACGTGATGAACTGCATTATGTCAGAGAGGTGAAAACTGTGGGCACTAAAAAATATCCTAAGCTTGCGAGCGTCATTTTTATTGGTTTTAGTCTTTCGATAATTAAATAATTTTAATTATTTCATTATTCTTGATCGTATTCCTCTAATAATTAAATAATGCTTAGCTATTTAATTAATTCACTTCCTAACCTTTATTCTCCCTTGATCAATTAAATAAATTAACCATGTCGCTAATATTCCCCTTTCCTCAATAATTAAATAAATTACTATTTATTTAATTATTTGCTTGTCATCTTTCGTCTATGGTTACGTAATTATTATTAATTATTTAACTATTCACCCCACCTTTTAATTCTTCCATTGTTAAATAATTGTCAAAATTATTTAATTATCCTCAATGTGTCCCTTGTATTAAATAATTAACTCAATTTAATTATTTAATGCTCCCTTTTCATATTTCCTCTCATTTAATTAAAATAATTATGCAAATTGTTTTAATTAAATGTTCATTTCCCTTTTCCTCAAATAAATAATTCGAATGAATTATTCATCCTCCACTTGACCAAATATTATTTTCTCATGAATTAATTATTTTTCAATTTTTAATTCATCCATTATCCCTCCACTTACTCATTAATCTTAGTCATCTTTATCATAGTCGTCCCTAGCCCACCACTTTTTGGTGCATCAATCCTCCACCATTGATCTTGGCATCTTTCTAGAAGATCGATCTCATCTGTCCATTCGAATGGTTGTCTATAAAAGAAGTCTTTCTCTTCCATTGTTTCCTTAACAACCACACTTCTCCAAATTTCTTGCTATCATATCTGGTGCAGGAGCACCTAGGAAACTATTAGGCAATAAGAAGTCTAGGATCCATGTTTTTGATTTTATGCTTTTGTATAAGGTCATGTTGACCATGGAGGGAGAACTAGAAGGTTTTAGTATGTTTTGATCAAGGAATGATCAGGAGGGGAGTTAACAACTCATGTGTGTTAGTTGTCTAGGATTATTAATAATTGGCAAAGGTGGCAAACTACGACATTTTGCACCTTTTGCCACTGGATAGTGGGAATGTCCAACCAAGGGAAGGCATAAATACCTCCATTGCCTTTAAATAGGATGCCTCAACCTGTGTGAAAGGTTGGAAGGTTTGTAATTGGAAAGTTCATGAATGTTAATGGTGGACAGTAAGAAGAATAACTAATTTTTTATGTTTTGCTTGTGTTTGGGTGATCAGAAGCGAGCATGGCTCTGTAGCATGTTCTAGATTGTGGTGTGGATTGTTCTCTAAGTTTGTGTGGTAGTAATTAGTCGTGTGTTCAATTTGCAGGTGTGGTATTGTAGTTGTTTTGTTTTCTTTGAAATTCTATCTTGACTGGCAGACCAATAGAGATGGAGCTCTAGACTGTGTTCCCCCTGTACCTGGTGTATGGGTTCTTGGAAGCAAAGGCTAGACTCCATGCTTGTACATAAGGTAGAGCTAGGATTCCTTGCGGGTAAGGAAACCATGGACAAATATTGTTCCTAGGCGAGCTTGGCAATGCCTGGCTAGGACAGTCAAAGAGTGCAGAGCACTAGGGTTGCAGGGGTGCCAATCTCCTGGTGAACCACGGTGTGGAGAGAGTGTGGATTGCCTTGTAGAGGCTTGGCAACAAGGAGGAGGTTTAACAGACCTGGAAGTGGCAAACAAACTGACTGTCCTCAAGGAGGTCATAAATTGGCTTTAAAAAGCCTAAATTTGCTAAGTTAAGGGTTAGAGTAGTGTACGGCCATTGGGGGCTCCAAACCCCAAGAATCTTCAAGGTGTGGGAAAGGGTACCATGAATCCCAAGAAAAGAATTGGTTTCGTTTGGAGAATTTGGGCAAACTTTCCACTTTCCTCGGGTTAGGAGGCCTAATTGGGGCTCTAGGCTTGTAGCCCTTTTCTAACCCTAGGAGAGGGTTTGGTGGAAGCGATGGAGAATTGGAGCCTAGTGATTGTCCAATAACCCTAATAGGTTGCTATAAAGCTTGATTTTACATCTCTACACCCCTGCAAGAACCTAACTGAGTGTTGAGAGTGTTTGACCTTTAGGGAAGATTAAGGGTCAAGGGTGAGATAGTGGCAAGGCACCAAGATTGGCTTGGTAATTGTGAATTGGGATGATAGTGGGGTTGGCCAGTAGAACCAGGGGTACCTATACATGAGATAGGACCTAAAGGTTATGGTGGGAGAGTCACCTAAGATATCTTGAGAACAAGGATCTAGAGCATGGAATAGTGATTGTTCCATCCAACCCCAACCCTATCAGTATCATTGTCATTTGCAAGTATTCAAGCACTTCAAAATCTAATGGCAAAGATTTGCAACTTGAGAAAGAATGTAGGAGAAGAAAGGGAGATGAAGTAACTTTGATAGGGGGGTTTTATTCTATGCTTTCATCCTTGTTTTCTCTCTTTTATCATTTGTACTCTCTTGTTTGGATTTGAAATTTGGGCTTGGATCTTTTGTAGAGTGGTTGCTACTTGATCTTAGCTATTTTAAATTTTTGAATCCTACACCTAATTGGGGGAAATTCCTTGACTTATTTCTTCATGGGGTATGACACATGGTATAGCCTTTTATAACATAAAAATCCAAAAAAAATCATAAAACATCAAAATCCAAAAAAAATCATAAAACATCAAAATCCAAAAAATCATAAAACCTTCAAAATCCAAAAAAATAGAAAACATCAAAACTTCCAAAAAATAGGGTCAGAGTCCGAGCCCAATTATGAGTTAGTTTGTGTTATTAGGGTCAAACTACATTGTCTCTATGTATTTTCTACATAGGCAAGGCTCATCTTCAATGGGCCCTTGAGATATTAGGTCAGTCTTTTTAAGTTTGTTCAAATAAAATCATGACTCAGTCATTTGTCAAATAAAACAAAGTCAAGTCATATCAAACTACGAGGTCTATGCATGTATAACATAGGAAAGGCCATCAATCAATGAGCCCCTGAGGCCCCAGTTCATTCCTTTAGGGTTTGTCGAGTCTAGTTTTTTTATTTGTCTCTACGCAACCATTATTTAAACCAAATCATGAATCAACAAACAAACATATCCAACAAATCTTTAATCTTCAATCAATCTTCAATCAATCAATTAACTTATCATCGGTCACTATCAGGTCATTGGTCTTATATCAGAATGGGGAACTATGTCTTTTATCTCACTCAGTCAATTGTCTCATTTGTCTTCTATCGGGATGCATCCTTCCTAAGATTAGACAGTGTCTTTGGTCAATCTTGTCATTCACCTTAAGCGGAATGTGTCTTTCTCATAGTTAGGTGTTTATCAAAATGGTCACTCCATCAATCTTATCAGATTTGTTCCTTTCCTTATACAGGATATGCCTTTCCTGAAACTAGGCATCATCAAATCGATCAATCATATCAATCACACTTTATCCAATCAATCAATCTTGTCACTTTGGTTAATTAATCATTCCATATACAGGATGTGTCTTTCCTGAAACCAATCATAATCAATCAAATCAATTAATCACTCTTTTTCAACCTATCAATCAACTTTGTTCAAGAAATCAATCAATTGGTCATCTTCGTCAACCTAATCAATCAATCGGCAAGCATTATCTCTTTGGAAAACAATTTGTTGGTCTAAGTTTGTCTTATCTTTTTTATTAGTTTTTGGGTCATGATTACTAGCTACCTCGAGGATTTCCTGTCATGGAATAGAGGGGAAATGATGGATCATGATCTCTTTTATTTTCTTTCTATTTGTGGTTTGTCTTGGCAAAAATACTAGGATAATTGGGTCCTTAGTATGAGCTGAGGCATTCCTTGTCTTTTGGCTTTGACTTTTGACTGCTTGTCTCTCACAAATGGTCACCTTGCACACCTTGATCTATCTTGTATCATGGTGTTTGTGCTCCATTTGTGAAAATTTTGATGCCTAATGATGATAAATATAAAAGCATGAAAGTATGTCCTTTGTCATTTCTTGTCTAACATTCCATCTTCCTTGCCTCTTTCCATGCTAACATCAATCTCTTTCACACTAACATTTCTTCTATCTACATCTTGATGGAGTCTTGTGACACACAAAAATATCCTACATACAAGATCATGTTAGAAAGAATTCTAGTAAGCATTATCATCATAGACATCATCATCATATCAAGCCGCATATATTTGCATGATAAAATACAAAAATATAGAGTGCATCCATATAGCATTAACATAACCAATCATGACATTGCATTATGATCATAGTTTATTTACATTGCATCACATTCCATATATATTGCATCATATTTCATGTACATTTCATGATATTAATCACATTTTGCATTCACATTACACATTTCTAATCATGCATAGGCATCACATTACATCAACACTAAATGTATTAAGATATTACATCGCATCATAAAATTTAGTCATCCATATTGCATTTATAATCCATATATATCATAATGGCATGAACTTCCAAAAACATCCATAACATAATCATAAATGCATAATCATCCATCATATTAAACCATCACACGATCATATAGAATGCATAAATAGACATGATAAAAGCATAAACATCCATAGCATGATCATATCATAAAGCATGATCACATAGAACTGCATATCATAAGGTAGCGCCAAAATCATATCATATATGACTCAAAAATATGTGTCATAGGTACAATGTCAAGATGTCTCATTTCTATCAATATGGAGCTTGCGGGCTCGATAACCAAAATACAGTGTCCATACACATAGTGTCAAAACATGCTCTAGCTTGAGTTGCCCCGATCTCCTATCCTCTTGTTGAGGTGACCCTAGAGACCTATGCTCTGTGGTGGATGACCTATCATAAGGGGTGGATTATCTAGGGGCTGATGTCTCCCCACTCTCTGATCTATATGGGAGTGTCTTCTATGAGCCCTGTTATGTGATCTGCTCAAGGATCCTCCTAAAATATGGGACAATGTCGGATCTCTCCTCTCTGGTGGTATGACCCTCTCATACATATCATTTTAATACTACATCCCCATGCTAGCCTTAGTATACTCCCATGCAACATCAGCCACCGATCCACTGCATGTCAATGTGAAATCCAGCATCCTCAAATATATTTGTTGGCAGTTAATAACTGCTAAATATTTCTCTATCTAGAGAGTAACTCTCTCGGCCTTAAGGTCATCTCACTTTGCCTGCACTATCCTCAACTTTGCCTCTAGGGCCTATACATGATATTGTAGGGTGGCTATCCTTTTGTATGTTGTCCCCTCATCTACCCTACCCTCCTCCATCCCCTCCTCCTCATCCATCCCCATAATGATCCTCTCTTAAAGGACTCTCTCCACCTCACCCATCAATGCCTCCTCTACATGCTCCTCTTGTCTCTCCTCTACATACTCCTCAAGCTCCATCATCTCTACCTCTAGGTGTTCCACCTCTAGAGCTAGCATCTCTACAGGCCACTCTCCCTCCACCACCACCATCTCCACTGTTTCCCTCACCTCTAGCTGATCCTCCTCCTCCTCCTCTTAGATCAGTGACAAATGTCCCACCGCCCTCATCCTCCATCCCTCCTCTGACATCAGTCTCCTCCTTGTCCTCCCTAACCATCTCCTCCATCATCTCCTCCTCCTCTATCTTCCCATCCTCCATTTCCTCTCCCTCTACCCCTCCATCCCCTATCTCCTCTCTAGCCTCTTGGGCACCTGCTTTTGTGCTCTATAGGCACTGGTTGCTCTAGATCAATATATGGTGATGGCCTATGTGTTCTCCACCATGCATCATACTCGGATTTCATCCCTGCATCTACATCCCCCCTCTCCATCCCCATTGTATCGACTATAGGCCATCAATCTCCTGCTCAGTCATGGTCACTGGTATCTATTTTCCCCATGTGTGCACCTCTTGCGATGACAATGCAAACTCTATTGTGCCTATAGGAATACCTTGTCTCTCTCTGAACTATCATTTGACCCACTCTAGAAAATACATCTCAATAATATGTTGACACTGTACAGTCCACCCAATCAGCTATCTCGATTGTCTGCACCATGGAAAATCCTCATCCTCCCCTACCCACGAATCACAATACTTGTAGGATCTCCAAAAAAATCTAACCAGTGTATAAATCCCATGCCTCCAGTAACCTATTTCACCCACATGTGTTTGATTGATCACTCTCTGATATAGATATACTTATGGAGCACTAGCTCCTAACTGTCGTACCACCGGTGATCAAAACACTACTATGTGCTCCCATGCCCATATCATCAGTAATGTGACCTTGCACCTCAGGCTTTGTCCCCCTCTATATGCAATATCATGGAGCTAGAAGTATAACATGCCTAATAGACATGGTCCCCATGCATATATTGTCTCATCTTGGACCATCCATGCTAACATCTCTCCCTAGCCTATTGGGAAACCATGACCCCTATGATCTAGAATCATCACCCTGGTAATTAATGTACATAGAACATAGTCATATTTGTCATATCTCTCCACCAAGGTCTCCCACCTGATCGTGTAACCCTGGATGCCAAGATTTGAATCGTCGTCACAATCATAGTAACCATAGAGGGCCTACAATCCTTGAACGGGGTCTAATAGAACTTGCTCTCCATGAATAGGAAACTGTAGAATCATGTACACATCCTCTAATGTCATAGTGACCCCCCCAATTGGTAGATGGAAACTACAAGTCTCAAAGTTCCACCGCTTTTCCAGCACCATCAGCATGCCCCTATTTGCCCTGATAACGAGCATATATGTGATAGACTAATCAAAGATCTAGAAGTGCCTGCCTCTCAACCTCATCCAGTTGATCCTGAATTCAAAATGTATCTGGCCATGACTCTCACATGTAAATAGGGGGTAGTACAACCTGCAGTTGTCACATAAGTCATCACATCAATCTAAAGCCTTCATTTGACCTATTGGGCCTAATTCGAACAAGTCATTCTATCCTAAGTTGGGGCAACTTTTTCACCTATCAATTGCATCGCTATACTTTTTTCAAATGTGTTGCACAAATTCTTCATGGCTCGCAAATGCAATTGCATCACATGCCTTAGCTAATGTATCATCAAGGTCAATTATGGTCAACCCCTCTTCAATTATGTTGCTTATTTTCACATGTGTCGTTGTTTCCATGCTTGCATCTCTAAATATCAATTATGTCACACTATTTTGAATGTGTCACTAAAAACCGCCCCTACTCAAGACCTATGAAATTGTGTCATGACGTGACGATTTTGGCTAACCACATTGTCTATGTCGTTTGCACACACAATTGCATCGCACACTGTGAGATGTAATTTCCTACTAATTTTTTTTCCCTAACTAAATGCACGAAAGAAAAAAAAATCACAAGGAAGGTTTGTAGTACTTACCGGGGTGGGCACTCCCTCAAGATGGTGGAATGTGTGGATGTGATACCCTCTGTGTGCAGCCTTTGGAACTGGCAACATCTTTGCAGCTTTTCTCACCTAGAGTTCCTAATATTTTTAAATTCGAAATGCGCAAATGACCTATTTTCTTAATCCCACTCCTATTTATAGCATAAAATAAGTTTTTGTTTGGCATGTATACTGAACACACTCTTGGACCACTTTGAACTTCAATTTGTCTCCCTTAATGACCTCCAAAATCATTTATGTCAGCACCATTGATCTCCTAGCTATCAAAATATCTTATCGGGATAATTTTCCAAAAATTTTGAATTTTTTTGAAAATTCACAAAATTCTCCCAAGGGGGCATACCTTTACCTTGCTTTCACTAGGGCATCTTTTGACTGAATTTATTTGACACAACATGATGAACTACATTATGTCAAATAGGGGCATGTAGACACTGAAAAATGTCTTAGTCTGTGAGCGTCGTTTTCCTTGGTCTTTGTCTCCACATAATTAAATAATTTTAATTATTTAATTATTCTTGATCACATTCCTCAATTAATTCAATAATTTTAATTATTTAATTAATTCACTTCTTAACCTTTATTCTATTATGATCAATTAAATAAATTTAATTGTGTCACTAATACCTCTTTCTTCAATAATTAAATAAATTATCATTTATTTAGTTATTTGCCTGTCATCATTCATTTATAGTTAAATAATTATTATTAATTATTTACTTATTCATTGATCTTTTAATTCTTCTATAGTTAAATAATTGTCAAAATTATTTAATCATCTCCCAAAGCTTCTCCCTTGTTAAATAATTAATCTAAATTAATTATTTAATCCTCTTTTTCCATTTCCTCCTATTTAATTAAAATGATTATATAAATTATTTTAATTAAATACCCACTTGCCTTTTTCCTCAAATAAATAATTTAAATGGATTATTTATGCTCCACTTGTCTAGAGATTCCTTTCTCATGAAATAAAAAGTTTTATTATTTATTTCCTCCATTATCCCTCCACTTTCTCATTTTCGAATCTCAGACGTCGATTGACTCTAGCCTCTTTTCAATCTTGACCTTTCATTTTGTAACCTCCACTCTTTTGTGTTGCATGTCTTCTCATTCGTTGATCTTGGAATATTTCTAGAAGCTTGATCTTGACCGTTCATTCAAATGATTGTCTATACAAGAATACTTCCTCCTCCATTTTCAATTTAACAACCACTTATCTCCAACCTTCATGCTTACTAGTTGCAGGTATTTGCACATGTCTACTACAATCTGAGGGCATATTTGTCAAAGCATCTTGTGGAGATACAAGAGAAGTTATTCAACTTCAATATGGGGAGTGTTCTTATTTTAATGTTTCATTTATTCCTCATTTTGTTTGTTTTCTCTTGTTTAGATTAGATTTCTAGCTTAGAAGTGTTGTGGTTGTCACTAGAAACTAGGTTGGTAGACATTTCCCATCTTACACCTTAGCCTTTGCATGTTGTCTTTGTCTCTTGTCCCTAATTGTCTCAACCTCTTTGTGACATCAACCTCCTCTTTCCCCACCATCAGGGTGGGTGAATCTAAGTGGTCTTCTGGGGATCCACCCTGTGTCACAATAAAGAGTAGTACCAGTGTCATCTTGGCCATTAGCCCAAATCCACTGAAATTATGCAAGTTCACCAAACTTTGTGATGGCTACCAGTGGGAAGGGCATAGTCACCCACTCTTTGATCTCCCTAGTGATACAAGTAAAAATTAAATGATAGTCATCTATGGGGACATCCTAAATCTCCTTGAACTATCACTGAACCTTGTTTGAAAGATACCACTCTAGGATGTATTGGGTTCACCTGATGAGCCACCTAGTCTATCTACAATATTGGAGGTGCTTTCCATCATCGTCCCAGACCTCGATTCTAAGCCATGACCTCCACCTGAACTCAAGCATCTCATCAATCAATCATCTCCAATAATATAGGTCACCCAAGTTGTGTTGAGTGAGCATGATTTCATATCGGTACACCATGGGATAACCTACCTCCTATACCACCTCTCCAACTGGCCTAAGAAAATCAATGTGCTCCCAAGCCCAAATATGCAATAAATTAACTCATGTAGATAGGTTGGTGGCAGACTTGTACACCACCTGATGCATATCATGGTATAAATGGGCCAAGATATAAGGTCCCCAAGTGAAGACATGACCCTCCTCCATGATAAGCTCTAGCACTCGACCCCATATGATGTTGAATCTTTTAGATCTCTTGTCATGCATGATCTACCTATAGATCAACCCATCCACTATAATGATGGTGTCACTGACTTGACCGATATAGTGATGAAGGTCTATCTAACCATCATCTATCTCCATCTCATCATCTTCCATCACTCTCTCAAGAGCCTATACATCATGATCTACATCATATACTACTTAATCTCCATGGATCGACACCCACAATATATGCCACGCATCCTCGATTGAAATGGTAGACTCTCCAATTGATAGAAAGAAAGATGTCTCAGATCACCACCTCTCAACCAACATAGTCATGAAAGTGCGGTGACCCCTAATCTTTGGCATATACATGATGTAGTGCAATCCCATCGCACCAAGGAACTCCACCTTGACCTCTATGAAATGTGTAGTCCTATCCAGAACCTAAGGTCTCCACTCTCGAGATAGAATAGGGTCTAAAACAGCCTACAAGCATAGTGCCCATGATGTCAATTTTGTCAAAATTTATAAAATACTCTGTTTGATTAAGCCTAAAGAAAAAAGAGCTTTTTTTAAAAGCATCACTTTGTTTCAGTCAAAAGCGAGCACTTTTTCAAAAGAATCACTTTACCATTTTCAAAATTAAGTGTTTTTGCAAACATGTCGCTCTACCACAATCATAAGCACTACAATTTTCTAACCCCGACACTTTTGCAAAATTTTGATGTTTTTGTCAAAAGCATCACATCAGTCTTCATAAGCGTCGCATTGGATTTCACAAGCATCGTTGATGAAGCAGCACATTTTTTTCCCTACCTTTGGCTATAAATTTGAACATCTAAAACTATGTATATGGTAAAATGGGTTAGACACATACCAAGGGGTCTGCTTTGGTAGGTTATTGGAACTGGTAGACCATGTTTATGCGATGTGGTGTGTGAACTATGTGTTCCATAGCAATTAGATCTTTGCAATAAGTCTAGGAAGCTCGAAGGCTCAGAGCTCTCAAAATCCTAAACTCTGAGTGTGCAAATGAACTGAAAATGTCTCCAAAGGCATATATGGTCCCCAAAACCTAGGATTTTTTCCTCTATTGCCCTTGAGCTGATTTTTCATCCTTCACTATCTATCTTGATAAGTTTCTAGGACCCCCCGGGACTTGATTTTATTGTCCTCTTCTCCACAAAACTAGCCTTGTCATCTTGTTGCAAGTTTGGCCTAAAAAATAATTTTTATAGTTGATCTCTCAAAGGGGTAATCAGCCATATCCTTCATCTACTAGGGCACAATGGGGCATCAAATAATTTTAAAAAAAAATCAAGCAGCATTAGGTCTTTGAAACAATGTAACAAGTACATTGTCTCAAACAAGGGCAAAATGTAGATACATAAAATTATTTGAATGCATCACACATCTTGAATTCACCTATTAACATCATTTTCCTCATTATCACCTAATTCCTCAATTTTAATTAAATATTTTTTTAATTATTTGATTAAATTCATCAGTCTCCTCGATTAATTGAATAGTTAATGTTATTTGATTAATTCATCATTTTTCATAATGTCTTACTAATTTTCCTTAATTAAATAATTTTGAATTATTTAATTAAATTAAATTTCCCTCTTTCCACCTTCATTAAATTATCTTGGTATTTAATTAAATTCTAATTTTCTTTAATCCCACTTGATTAAATAATTTTTAATTATTTAATTAAAAATCCTAATTTTCTCTCATCCTCACAATTAAATAATTTTCTTAATTATTTAATTCCTAATTTTCCTCCAACTTGCACAAAAGCATACTCCTTTTTCAAAAAGAGAATATTCCCTTTTCAAAATATCTTCTTCCCTCCAAAATTTTTAAATGGCATATTCCCTTTAAAAGGAATATTTCATAATTCAAATTCAAATTTGAATAGATATTTTTCCCCTAAAATATCTATAACCAATTTTCCATGAAAATAGGGATATTTTGGGCTTTCGTTGATCTCATCCCTTGATCTTCTTTGATCTCCTCGATTTCCACTCATTCGTTGATCTTCAAATTTGATCTTCATCGTTGATCAAACATCCTAGAAAATCTATAAAAACAAGTCATTTCTTCATAAAAATCATTCACAATCCTCATGTGCTAGAATTAACATTCATTCACAATTTTTATGAGCTTAGGCATTTTTAAATTCTTGAGCAATCTTGATAAAATTGAGCATCAATTGTGAGTCACATTCATCATCTTATATTTTTCAATCATGGGTTATGCTTAATAAAGCAATCCACGTACATTTGGAGCATAATCTGATAATGGGATTGTAAGGTTTGCATTGTTTCTTTGATTTAATTGTCATTTGAATTGGTTTTCTAATATTTTTTTGAATCTTTCAAGCATTGTTTTCCTAATTTCATTATGGGTTTTAATGATCTTTATCTTGTGATTTTTTAGTGTTTCTAACCCTAATTTCCTTAATTGTGTTTTCAACCATTACCCATTATTCTCCTACGACACCTATAAAATCCTCAAAAGTATCCTTAACTCTGCTAAGTTCTTCCATTTCCTCTCGGATCTTCTAAATATACCATATTAGCAAATCTTGTTTGAATGTTATAGCTTCGATAACTCTCTTGAAAAAATATTCATCATCAAGTTGCAAAATTTTATTTTTGAGAAAAACCTTAAAAGATATTTTTCTTATCTCTCTAAGTAGAGGAAATTAATTTTCATACATGTCATCTTCTTTTATCATGTGGTTTAAGAACTTTTCCATTATTTGATCCAAATAAATGACTTTTCGATGGTACTTGCAACCAAATTATATTTGTTTGCATGCATTTTATATCATCATGCCTATCCAAATATCTAAAGCATGTGCCTTTTTTTTCATGGATTTTAAACTACTAACTTCACCGTTTGGCATCAAAATAAGAATATTTGTAGAAGTATTGGGCAACGTATTCACCAAATTTATTAGCTCCTTAACAAAATTTTGAATCTATTACATTTTCTCTTTGAGATATCTTTTAATTTCATATTATTTTGCAACCTTCAACTTCAAGGATTATATTGCTATATCCAAATAAGTCACCTCTTCCTCTCTTATTTTTTTACCTTGATTCACCTAAGTTGGTAATCTTGAGGTTTCATTTATCTGTCATCCTTGTCTATGACAAGAGTAGCTATTTCAACAATCATTTCTCTATTTTTGTTCATGTGAATTTCCAAGAGGACCTTGGGATTCTTCTAGAGTCTCTCTTTATTTACCATGGCTATCACTGCTACCAAATCTAATGGTTGTACCTATACATTCTTTCTCCTAGTCGAAAAATCCAACTTTATCCAAGTTGAGCCACTAGGTACATTTTGTATGGTTATTTCAAAAGTATATTCTCCTTGTTGTGGTGTTGGGATAGGAGAATATTGTGTTGTTTTTGAGAACCCTAAAGAAGAGATTGTGTTATATCCTACTGAGGATTACTATTAAAAGGCGTATGAGATTCTTGTTGAACAAATTTATCACCTTCATCCTTTGTATCATCAATTACAGTAACATCATGTTGTGACTCGGTTCTAATTTTAGGGGATTAAGGAGTTTGTATAATATCTCACCTTTTCTTCAATTTTTCTTCTACTTTTTTTAACACCTCAATAGTTTTATCCTGAGTTGTATCAACCTTATGAGCCTTTGGTGTTTTTAGGGTTGTTTAAGTAGGTGTCCTTGGTGGTGACTCAATGAGCAGAGGAGTCTCTTTAGAAGAGGGGGATGATCCAAATTGAGACCTCCCTAGATGGTTTGTGTACAATGATGGAGCAAGTATGATAACCTTTGATTGGATAAGATGATCCAGCTCTAAAGGAGATACTCTAAACCCTCCAATTACTCCCACATCAACATCTTCCTTTGTCTTTTGATATTTTTCAAAAATTTCTTTAGTTTCTCCTCGAGAGGATTTTATTTCATGATTTTATTCCTCTTGTATGAAGGAGGAAGATCAATTTTTCTCTTTCTCTTATTTCCCTTACCTTTTCCGTTTTGATCTTTTTGAAACTGCAGTCATCTCAAAGTGTAGTTTTTTTTTTTATTAATTACTTTCAATTCATGGTCCTCTACTATTACTCAATTGATCAGTGGTAGAGGAATGCCATATATATTATGCATATCATATATCAAGTTCAACAGGTTCCCAACATCTATCTATGCATCAAATATATCTTTGTGAATCCCTATATCTTTCATTTGCTTCAATGACAACCTGTGAAAACCTCTTTTCCTAACCTCAAAATTATTATGGCAATCTGCCAAAATTATTTTATAATTTCATTATTCTTATACTTGAGACCAAAAACTTTCTCTACCTTACCATCAGGGTCATATCCAGCCCGTGTATTATATTTCTTCAAATTAAGGAAGGATATTTTTCTTCAAAATCTTTGGAGCATACTATATTAGGATAGGCATAATAGCCTAAAACAAAAGGGAAAATGGCACCCTCGACTATTTTTTTCTATTAATTTCCAAATTTTGTTGAGTAAACTCTAGCAATATTACCTTGTCATTGCAAAATTTAGGGAGCAAGAAAGGGGCTCCTAAAAATCCCCATATTCTAATATAACTTGACTTAGGGAGCTAAATAAACCAATGTCCCCATCTTGACACTAGATTCTTTATTTCATTTGAAATCCTTATTGAATCATCCCCAGAGAATTTGTTGATGATAGGGTAAATGAATGCATCATTGACCCTTTTGTAATGTTTTAGGATTCTTTAAGTTTTTGTTGAGTATAATTTTCCTAGACCCATTATTTTCCATCCCCTTCACCCATTTTTTCTATCATTAACCATGAGAAGGTAGCTTTCCTTGCAAGTAGATAAACATCATAAGAAGTTATAGAGAAATTTTTGGTTTCTTAGACATTTATTAACCGATGATGCAAGTTTCCATGACCAATTATACCCATTCAATGTATTCAACATCTTTGAGAATGATGTAGATGAGCCGATAAATATAAGCTAAAACATAACAAAAACTAAATAGAAAAAAACTAAACTAAATGCAAAAGAAACCAAAAAATATAAACAACAAAGGACTTGAACTAGGGCACAAGTGGAAACCTAGGGTTAGGAAAACTTGAACTAACACTACTACTAAGTAAATATCAACCCAAGATAAATAAAATTATTGAGAAAGAGTAAAAGAAGTCATGAATTATAGGTTAAATATGACTTACATTGTAATTGAGTGTCTAAGAAAAGGAGAATGCATGAGAGGTGAAGAACCACAAGCAGACACACATCTTCCCAAATCCATAAAAGAAAGAAAAAATTACCATCAAAAATTGAATCCACTCACTCACTACAAACAAAGTTCATAGGAGTTGGGAAGGAAAGAGAGATCTTGAAACATTTAAGGTGACGAAAAAAGAGGAGGAGATAAATATATAAAGGGTGCAAGAGAGAAAACACAAGCACCAAAAATGTGCAAGAAGCCAAGTGGTTGATCGAAAAGGACTTGGAACCAAGTTATAGGTCCTTTTCAAGGCTCACCACTCAAAGTGAACCTTGAAGCAAGACAAAGAGAGTCGAGAACCAGGTCATGGGATGAATCTAAAACCTAAAATATTGGTTCCAAGTTCCTTTCAAGACCTGTGGCTTGACAAGAAAAAAAGAGGTTCTGAGGACTTTGAAAGTATTAGAACCCTCACAATGAAAATAAAATAAACAAGGAGAAGTCCACATAAAAGGAACCTAAACTAACAATCAAACCTAACTAAAAGAACAAGACATTGAAAAACAAAAAAAAGGGAGGGTCCCTAGATTTTATAAACAAAAAATGATGGAGTTTGTATGGAAGGCATAGCAACACCATGGCTTCATTACTTTGTTATGTGAAAACAAATATATAAAGAATAAAAAAACTAATAGGAAATGGTCAAAGTTTTTATAAAAAAAAGAAGGAGAATCATCTAGAGTTTTTATTTAAAAATATTTTTTATGGACCCAAAATAGTAGGTTCTAGGTGCTCATTTTTTCCTAAATGTGTGGTAAGATCATGAGGACTTGACCATCTACTGAGGAATTTTCACAAAAGTAATCAACATGAAAGGATAGAAATATTTACATGATATGAAGAGGGGGAAATATAGTAGCCAACTAAAGAGGAGAAAAGGACCAAAAGAATGGTGAAAATGCATCCTTAACTTTGGAGGAGAAAATGGAAAATAGTTAAATCAACCTTTGACACTGCTTGGACCCAAGTGTAAGAACCCCAACACATGCCTCCATTAGCATAAACCAAAAAGGAATCCTTTGCAATTATGGGAGATTCCAATTCAATAAAACCCTATAGAGATAGATCTAAAGTACACTTCCACTACAATCCCTCCAAAGGTGCATGAGACACCTATTAATGAAACAGTGGCACAGGGAGGTAGCCCAATTTTGGAGAAAGAAAGAGTAATGACTCCAAAGGATGATGAAATTGAAATTACTTTGCAGTGGAGCCCAACCAAAAGGAAGGCTCCAATGGTAATTTCAGAAGATGATGAGGAAACAGTGGCATAGGGAGGTAGCCCAATTTTGGAGAAAGAAAGAGTAATGACTCCAAAGGATGATGAAATTGAAATTACTTTGCAGTGGATCCCAACCAAAAGGAAGGCTCCTATGGTAATCTCAGAAGATGATGAGGAAACATTCCAAAAATAAATACATACAATATAGTTTTCCAAAGCAAAGAAAAAAAATTTGAGCAATGAGAAAAGAAATTAAAAAATATTCTTATAAGATAAAGACAAAGAAATTTGGTACTTGAAAGAACAAATAAACTAACCACGAGAAATATTGACAAATAATCCTAAAAAGGGAGGTCTCATAATTTTTGCTAGAAAAGGATGAGAAAAAATTTCAAAAAGAATTGGTAACTTTACAAACAAAACACAATTAGTTAGAAGTGAAAACAAAAGCCTTAAAAGTAGGAGAACTACTTCTTGCATGTAGGAAACCATCACAGATGTACATGTTTCTTAATGAGTAGCTTTTGAGGTGAAAATTATTAATAATTTCTTCTAATTTGTCATATGATCCAAATGATAAAGAATTTTTGGAGGCCTAAAAAGTTACCACTCTAGAACAACAAAATTTACTCTGTGAATTGCTTACAACTTATTGGTTGAAGAATAAACAAAAATTTTGTTGGATAAGTACACGTAAGGTCCTTTATCTCAACAAGACAAAATTAGATAGCTTGGTAGGAAAGAACAAAAGAATATTATCAAGTAGGGAAGATTATGGGGTTGTTGATGAGACACCAACACCATAAACCATAGGTATTGTAGACCCAATTTAAAATAACACTCCAATATTTGGTAGTGGTAGAACAATGCATCATTAGCTTGAAGCGGTGCTACCAAGCCCTGCAAAATGTTAATTCTTTAATTGCCTAAATCAACATTTGTGGCTTGTGAACAATGATACAACTCTTTACCCATGCAACTTAGAAAAAGAGAAGTCATTTATACAAATAACATCAGTGGTACGTCCAGTGAGCTAAGAAATTTGTAGGTTTGATGCTCCAATTGAGGAAAAACTGGATAGGAATGATGTTCACACCTCCCCTTCTTCTTCAACCAATCACTCTATTACATGTTAGAATGAGTAGTTAAAGTGAGAATTTCAAAGGTGGAAAGATAAAATGGAAAATGATAGGAGATGCATTCCCAATCTTAAATAAATGGATCCCTCTACACATTTAGTGTATTCCAATAGCCAAAATTTAAAGAGGATTGTAATAAATTGGAGGCAAATAAAAAACAGTAATTAAAGAAACAACAAGAAGCAGGAAAATCCACATAGAAATAAGTAGGAGGACCTACATAATATTAGGTATGGGGAGTGATGAGGCATATATTTTTGCCTCATAGTTTCAATGAATACCTTTCATTTACCACCTAAAAACCATGTCATGATGGTATTGATCTGATTAAGTGATGAATTATTAGTTATCCTAGTTAATAATAGTGTATGTATTCCTATTTTTCTATTGTGTTAAAAAGGACTTCAATGCTAATAATAATGCTAGAATGATTCATTTTTGTTGAGAAAGTAATAAAAGATGCTCCAACATATTAACTCTAGAAGAAGTGGGAACAAATGCCAAATCTCAAGTAGCTCTGAAATTGTCACAACTTCAAAATATTCAGAGTTCCAAAATTGATGCAAAAGAAATTATAGAGAAGTAATGGTAACAAAACAAAATACTCTACTCATTATACTTGTCCCTCGTTTCATGAAACACTCAAAATAATTATAGCATGATCTATCCATCATCCAAAAAGTTATGAAGATGAATAATCATTTTTAATGACTATTTCCTCATTTGTTATGGATAAATTGTTTCATTAATCATAATCGAACTAATATTTATGATTTTTTGTATAGTAGTCATGCATAACTTCCACAGTGTCAAATTATAGGCATTAGTATATAAATAAATAACTCTTTGATGTTCATTATGGAAGATAACTCTTTTCTAAATATGAATAATAAAAAATTACTCTATGTTAAGTTCAAATATGTTTTTCAATATGTGGATGATATTGTCTTATAAATTCTATCCTTCGGAGAGCTAGCCACTCAATTGAGGAACAAAAATATTTGTTTAGAGATAACTGATTTGATTTTCGTCATCATTTTGAATTATTGTGTCTATGTTAAAGTAATTGTGTTATGTAAATAAAGTAAATTGTTAAGTTTGTATCTATAGGATATTTTATTAGTATTATTTGTGTGTTTTGTGTGTTATTTAGCATCTTTATGGCATGATGAAGCATTGTATTATATAGAAACACAATCAATAATCAATTATAACTTACGTAATTCATTTATTTGAAAATGTTTGAAAGAATTTGGTAATGTAGCACTGTTTTAGAAAAATAGTTATGCAATTTAAAACTGTGTCTAGAACAATTAAATACTTCAAAAACTTTGTTTCCTTTCTACAATAATTTTCAAATATTTTCTAAAGATTAAAATTTAATTGTTTCAAATGTAGAATGAGATTTGATACGTTTTCTTAGATTTTATTCCAGCATAAGTATTTTTAGTTCATAGATTGAAAACAATTACTAGAAATGGATAGTTGAGTTCCTATTGCATATAGCCATCAGACACCATCTGATTTTAAAAAATATGTAAAAAAGAATTGAAGGAAGGTTACTTGTAAAATTAAAAAATGGGATTTATAAAGGATCTACCCAATTTAGGTGCTATGAAATGCCATTGATTGCCCTCATGTAGCACCTAGATTGAAAATTTGATCAATATGGCAATTATAGTAGAATTATGACATGTTGAAAAGATGTAAAAGGTGCAAGCAACATATCTACTTCATGAATCACCAACTTATATGGAACAAGCATATGAGTTACACTATATTCCAAGTTGCTTGACTACAACTATGGGATGTTGAACTTTTACAAGTGGCTCATGGTTTTACTCTTAGCCTTTGAATACCACTTCGTGGTTTCTTATTTTTTATTTTCCTATATAATGATGGCACGGGATAGAGGATTGAAAGTTCTTTTAAAGGTATTGTTATGTTGTCATTTATCAATCAAAGGGATAAGTGAATTGTATTGGTGTACTTTATTATTGAAATTAAAACAAGCTTGGGCCTTTTTAGTTTTTTTTTTTTTTCTTGCAAGAGTTTTTTTAGATAAATTTAGTGTCCATTTAGTGTGTTAATTTTATATATGCATCTCCATGCTTTGTTGAAATATCTTATGGTTTAATCATATGTTTAGTTGAATTTTAAAAAATTGTTAAAATTTTAATGCATTGTTCACTTTGTAATCAACACAAAGAGAGAGAGATTTGTTGCTTCCATTACCTAAATTGGGTAGAGGAAAGCTTGTAAAAGAAAAATGTTTCTTACACCTTTCATCTAATAGAAAAACCTTTCTATGTCTTTTTTGGTGCAATTATTTAATTACACCTTATTATTTAAGTTTATTTAGGAAATTTATTTTTACTTAGGTAGGATAGGATAAATGGGTACTTGTATTTTCTTGCTTTCATGGGACTTTAATTTTTTCTTTCTTTCAAATTTTGTAAAGTTAGTTAAAACAATCCCTTATTTTTTTGTTTTATTTCATATCCTCATCCTCATCAAATTTGGAAACTGTAAGGCTATATATTGTATTTATTTCCTATCATTGAATAATTAGATTCATATTAATCCCTCCATATTATTGATATTGAATTTTAGTTGATATTTGTATTCTATATAATCTTTAGGTTTCCATCTAGATTTTGAAAGTTTCTATAGTCACCTATATCTAATCTTGTATTCATATTTTCATTAAATCCTACATGGTGTTAGAGTCAAGTTGATGTCTTTAGTTGATTTATGTCATTTGAGAAATAGAGGTTTCAATCAAAGCTTTGTAGGAGAGAAATTACATCATGTTATTAAGGTTTTTTCTTCTTTTATTGTAGGTGCTTGGAGCTTGATGGATAAAATATGTGCTAATTGCAATGTTCACAAGGCTTGAGAAATTCAATATTGTCTTTTATTTCACCAAAATTAAAAATTGGGAAGCTTGGATTCTTATAAGGGTTTGACAATGAATCTAGAATTCAAGGTGTTTTGGGGGAATTTTTAGACCAAATAGACCTGGCCATTCAATCCAAATGGCTTAGAATCCTTCATTTTAACCCTCATTTTCATATAAATATTGCCTAAGTTTGATGCAAAAAATTCAAGGCAAATTTTTTTTACATCTCTACGATATGGCAGTCATACCATGCATATTTTTTTTTAAATAAAAAATTGTATATAGTACCATTTTGACCTTAGTCACACCACTTCCTTTTGAGCAACATCACCCCTCAAAACCATTTTTCTCCTCCAAGATGGTGTTGCACCCAATCTAGGTGATTTCAATTTTGAAAGAGGCAACTTTCAACAGTAGACAATAATTTTGCAAAGTCCAAGGGTAACATTGAATCTTTAAAAAAAATGGTATATTTATGTTTCTTTGATTTTCTAGCATGTGACACTAGCATCTTCTTCCCCTACAAGTGGACCCATCTCCAATGAAATTTTGATTTGGGCAATTCAGCTTTAGAGATTCCATTCTTGTTTGTTTTTGCTCCTCTTTCAGGAATTTTTTTTATATGGGTTTTTTTTTGTGAACTTCACAATCGTGTAGATGATTCTTGATTTTGGTATCTATTTTTTTAGAAATTCCATACTCTCATAAGTGATACTAAATAGTTATTATTTTGAGAACTTATGAGGCTCCATTTAGACTTATTCAGTATCATGTTTAGGTGCAATTTTTTAAAAGTGCATATTTTTTATGTAATTTTCATTAATGTGGTTTGATTTATCTCATTCTATATCAAAAATTAAATTTCAATTATGTGGCCTATGGAATTTTTAATACATTGATATCAAAACCATTTCATTGATTTGACAGGTGGCAACTATATTGCTCTAATTATAATGTATCATCATATTTTATTGGGGGGTCATTGTTTGAATTAATTGGGGGGAATAATCCTTTGGTGGTTGTTTTATTTTAGTTCTTTTAATGTGTTCTTGCAATGGTAAAAACCCAAGTTGAACTCCTAACTCTATATAACTACTCATGGAAACAATCAATATGTAAGGGAAAAAGGTTGCACTAGCTATGTAAAAAAATCTATTGTCGAACCTATTGATGCTAATGCAAAGATAATGTTGGAGAAAAATTATGAGAAAACTCTAATTACATTTTCCTTTGGCATATTTTGATTTACAATTTCATCTTGAAACATGTCAAACTCCTAAAGACTTGGGACACTAGTAAAAAAATGTATGAAAAATTTAGGGGATACCAAATTGATAGTGATTTGCTAAATCTTGACCCTAACAATTTTAACCACATCCAAAGCTACATCTCAAAGATAAAGCAACTAAGAGCACAACTGAAGAGCTACAAAATTAAAAGAGAAGACCTACAATTAATTACGAATGTATTATCCAAGCTTGGTCCTAAGTATTCTAGATTTCACACCCATTGGCTTTCTATGGGAGTTACATATATTGATCCTACATTTGATACATAGTCCAACCTTCTAATCCAAGAGGAAACAAAGTTAATTAAAATGAACCTTGTCAATTCTTTTAAACAACAAGCATTGGTGACTAGTGAGCCTAAAGTATAGAAAGAATCAGAGAATCCTAAAAAGAAAAAGAAATATCATGCACAATAATATTTTGAATTCCCTCCCTCAAAAATGGAATCATCTAAGATAAAAAAAAAATCTTGAATGTGCGTATTGCAAGAAACTAAGACATGATGAACATCAATGTTATTCAAAACAAATAGTTGAGTTGAAGCATCTTCTACAAAATAATAAAATTGGGTTGTCATAACTAAGTCAAAGGGTCCAACTTCTTCATAAAAACAAAATGAGTGAGCACTTATTATTGTTGCAAATTTTGAGTCAAGATGGCTCCTTGATTCAAGAGCTTCACATCATATGACTAATTCATAGTATATTTTCTTCCTTTGAGACTTGTTCTACACCAAATATCTTGATATGTAACAAGACACAAATGCATGTTTATGGGACAATGTCTATTAACATTAGTGAGTAATCCTTTAATGATATCATTTACATACCATCACTATCAATTGATCTCCTTTCTATCAAACCACACATAGTGGGACATAGAAGAGTGTTGAGTTCACAATTCTATTATCATCTTAAATTTGCAGAGCAGATATATTGTTGCAATTGGGAAGTTAAATGATAATTTAGATCACACACCTCACATTTTACTCCTAAAAATCCTTCTATTCACACTCAAGCATTTTGTGTGGACATTTTTTAGGAGGTACAATATGGTCATTTGAACCTTCAAGTCATTTTAGCAACTAAGGTTCAAGAGACTTGTTGATTATCCAGCTCCTCCTTCTCCCACTTCTTCAAAGTTCAATGTTGCTTCAGATAAGGCTTCTAGTGATTTAATATAGCAAGATATTTTTCATTGTCTTCCAAATATCATTGCTTTGGACAAGTATTTGACATACATTACAAGTTTATTTTGTTAGTCCTATCTTGTAGACTTAGAGGACACTATTAAAGATATGAATTTCCTCTTTGATGTTAGATCTTATGAAGTTGCATTATTTTCTTCAATTTTCATGAGGGAACTTTCAAACCCTCTTGTTCTCTCTTCATATGATCATTCATCACAATTTAGCATTGGCTTAGAGATCCTTGAGTGAAAATTGGAGGATGCTTTTCATCTTTGAATCATGTTCAATATCTTTTTCTACAATTTTGGATTGTCACTTTCATCAATTAGTCCTAGAACTCTTGATTTGATTGTGGCACCTTTTTTCATCAACATGGAAACACCTCAACAGAATTCAAAGGCGTCATACATTTCAATCTTTCTTCCCTCATATTCTTTTCAAGAATGGGAAGATATTTTGTATTCTTCTTGACCTTGTTTCTTCCTAAAGGAAGGAACATTCAACGATCATGGACTATCTTCAACATTTTATGTTGAGTATCTACCATAAGCACAAGAGGCTACTTGAAGGTGGGTTGCATGGTCTAACTCCATCCTCTCTTGAGGGAGCTTTGTTCTACGAGTTTTTTCCTTCTCATCTTTAGGGGCATTATCATTATACATCGGTACCTCATCAATCTTTATTATTGAGAACCATTTCATTTTTCACATTTCTCTTAAATTACACTTAAGATAGGGTGTTGGTGTAATTATTTAATTGCACTTTATTATTTACATTTACTTCAATAATTTATTTTTATTTAGGTAAGATAGGATAAATAAGTACATGTTTTTCCTTCTATCATAGAATTTTTGTTCTTTTTAGATTTAGAAATTTAGTTAAAGCAATACCTTTTTTTTTGTATTGGCTTATCGTCATTCTTATCAAATTTAAAAACTATAAGGCTATATATTTGTTGTACTCAAAATTAAAAAAATTCTTCAATAAGGCATTTTGATTAAAATGGTCTAAATCTTATAAAATTATCGTCAAAAGTCAGTTTTAGGTCAAATGAAGCATGGGATTTTTGTGAGTTTACTATCCAGAAGATACTAGAAAATTTTAAAAATTAGGGTTTCAGACCCCTATTTTTAAGAAAAACCCTAAAAATAGGATCTTTCTAGAAATGACTAAAAATAATTTTGATTGGCTTATTTCACTTCATGATCACCCTGGTCAAGTCAGAATCAAGAAAAAGTCAATTTTTCTTTGGTGGGTCTACTTCACTTTTTTAGGAGAAAAGTTAGGACCTCTGAGGTCAACAATGGAAGATGGTCAAATACCAAGTGTAAAAATTTAAGCCTCAAACGCTTCAATGAAGACTCTATGATGAAAGATGCTTGAAAATATGCTTCGCAACAGAGGAGATTTTCAAAAGGTGAAAAACGTAAAAAGGTATTCTATTTGAAAACACTATGCCTTGCTACAATGGAGATGCCTTTGCAGTCAACACCAGAGTCAACTTTATAGTATTTGTGCATACAGAATGGTGAATGCAATCACAACAGTGAACATACTTGTGTCAATAGTAGCAATGCTTCAACGCAGTCAACTCAGTCAAGCAACATGGTGATCGTGAAGCAAGAAGGAGAGTAAAATCATCAAAAAATGATCAAGTCTGAAACCAAAAGTGCCCCTGTAAGCCAAGGGTGCCCTTGAATTTGAGAGGCCAAATGCAATTGTTAACACTTGCAAAATAAATCTTCTCCAAAATTCTACTAGCTTTCCAACGAATCATCAAGCGAATCCAACAAATTTTTCAAACACCGACAAATGATAGTAGAGACAAAAGATGATGAAGGTCAACAAACATCTGAAATGGCAGTCTGTTATAGAAAATGTACCCCTGTAGCCCAGGGGTGCCCAGGAATAAAATCCCTCAGATGTCAATTCTTGGATTTGTCTTCTTAGCTTCAATCTAGCTTCACAAAAAATCCATTTGATAGTCCATGAGACATATCAAACGATAGTAGCTGTTGATCAAACAAGCACGTAAAACAGAGGATGAAATGAAAGTCGAAAGGTCAAATGTACTCCTGCAGGCCTAGGGCGCCTAGACTTTTGGTCAACCAAATAAGGTTTTCAGCAATTGTCTTCTCCAAGAGGTCTGCTTAGAATCCTTCCAACTACACGATGAACCCCATAGCCAACTCGCAGGACTTGTCAAATGCTCGCAAGCAAAGATCAAGTGTAAAATTTTGGATACAAAGTCAAATTGAAAAATAAGGTTTTCAGCAGCTGTCTTCTCCAAGAGATCTGCTCAGAATCCTTCCAACTACACGATGAACCCCATAGCCAACTCATAGGACCTGTCAAACACTCGTAAGCAAAGATCAAGTGTAAAATATTGGATACAAAGTCAAATTGAAAAAAAATATGAAAATTTGACTATGTTGAGAAAGATGCACCCTATAAACACTAAAAATTGGTCTAGGCCTACGACTTCAATTTTCAACATAATTCTCATCTTCATTGTCATAATTAAATAATGTTAATTATTTAATTATTTTTTAAAGTCGCCTATTCTCTATTAATTAAATAACTATAATTATTTAATTAATTCATTTTCACCTTTATCTCTTCTTGACTAATTAAATTAGTTAGTTAAATAACTATAATTATTATTTATTTAATTACATCTCTAATTAAATATATCTTCTTTCTAAAAATTAAATAAATTGTTATTTAATTTACCCTTATCACATTTTCGACTATAATTAAATAATCATCTAAAATTATTTAATTATTCTTTAACCTTTTCTCCAGTCAATTAAATAAATCTTTATTTATTTAATTTAATCCCCAAATTTTGAATATTGAATTAAATAATTATTTTATTCATAAAAAGAATTATTCCTAGCATATTCTTCTATAATTAGATAATCGCTTAGTTATCTAATTAGTCATTTACCACTTAAGTCGAGATTTAATAAAATTAGTCAATTATCTCCTGATTTAATATCTGATTATTTATGATGAACAGACCTTCTAGTTTAATCAGTCAGTTATCTAGTCTAGTTTTATTCTTTTGTGTGCAAAATTTTATTAATTAAATAACTTTATTTATTTAATTAATTAATTCATGCGTTCGAATAGACCATTTCCTCTATGCTAATCTTTATCTTACATGCGATCATTATTCTTCTCGTTTCCACTAAAGATTAAATTATTATTTAATCTTAATCCCCACCTTTTATGCTTTATAACTTGTGTTATTATTGACACTAATATCTATCACATGTCGTATCTTTAATCTTGATCGTTGATTTATCTTTTAACCTGAGTCGATCATTCGAAAATCAATTTTCTATAAATTGGCTTGACCTTCATCATTATTATTCCTCCCAAAATCTTTATACTTTTTGGAAGCAACTTTAAGAATCTTCAACGTTTTGTTAATCATTATCAATAGGCCATATTTGCACACTTAAGAGAAATCTAAGGGCAATTATCATACAACAAAAAATTAAGAAGTGCAACGAAGGTGATTCATGGAATGGATGAGACTTTTGGTGAGATTGTTAATTTATTTATGTTTTTTATATTTCCATTGTTCTTTGTTGTTAGCGTAGGTTTAGATTTGAGTTTATTGCATCGTATTGCTTAATCTTGTTTTTTTATCTTATGTTACAATGGTGAACCCGATGTGAAGACACCATCTTCAAAAAAAACTTGTATAAATTTTGAGTTTTGTAGGTACAAGTACGACGCGATGCATCTGTAGCACAGAACAATGCAATTGACCTTGTGATCCGCATATGACTTTTCGTGACACGTCTAACATTTCACGACACATTTGTGCTTCCCTGCGACGCATTTGACTGGTATAAAAAAACTTATAATGTCCAAATTTTGAATTTGAATTTTTAATTACAATTTTCATTACGACTAATTTGGAGTTTGCAACGTGTGTTCTTGAGGAGTTAGTATAGTGTTGCAGGACATTTCGTAGAAGATAAATATCCAAACAATGTTTACAGAATGATTGATGAAGACAAACATCAGACTACCAACAAATTGTTTTGCAGAATGTTTGTCGAAGATTAGTTTTAAACAAATTGTCTTATTAGATTATATCATGCTTTTATTTGGTGCATAAAATAAATCATTGTTCACTTTTTTTGGTGCTTCACACATTCTATTAGCTTAGAACCCGATTTGATAACAAAAGTATCCTCTCCCCTTGTGCACTTGTGTGATCTTAGGTGTAAGAGAAATTGTTATCAACTCTAGATCTAGGTTTGCTTTGGTGGGAAAAATTACTCACCCAAAGCGACTCAAAACCAATAATGAGCTGAAGCTAAGCTATCCCGACCGGTATACAAATTTTAATGTTGAGTAAAACTCAACATTACAGGACTGCCTACAAACAAGCAAGTGATAGTGATTCCCTCAGTACCCTTGTGGTGTGTCAAAACTTGTAGAGTGTAACCTATATAAGTTGGGAATCCTCCTTATTGGAGCTAATCTTGCCTCTTGTGTGGCCTTCTGAATGGGTGCCCTTACTAAAAATCCAATTATTTTTAGATTAACCAAAAATCCTTCTGTTTGCTGGTGCAAGAGGTTAGACCTCTGAAGTTGTCTTACATACATGTGGTTCTTAGTAGAGATGAAAAGTTCATCATGGGAGATTCATGATAACTGAAGCTTGGTTGACCCGAGAAGTGAGTGTTGTGTAAGGGGGAGCCAGTGTGGTCAAGCTTCTAATCATCCGCTCTGAATAAGCGCAACTGGGAAAACCCAAGTGAGAATTCAACAGATATTGTCATTGTCAGCCTTAGGATCATGCTTGTCTTCTAGAATTATACATGTCCATGTTCATCAAACCTGAAACACTGTGCTTTCTGATTGTCTTTATTTTCCAAAATTTGATCAAAAATAGACAGAGTCAAACCTGCAATTTACCAGAAAACCGCATTTGTTAACAAGTAAATCGCATCTGTCATATTGAGTCGCATTTGTTTACTAGAAAACCACATCTTTTACTAAGTTGCATATGTCAAACTTGCTAAAAACCTCTAATATTGGAAAACTGCATTTGAAACCCCATGTGACGCATTTGTTCTTATGATTCGCATGCAGTTTGGAATGACACATATGCATGTCATCGACCCGAGCTATATTTTACCAGTAAACGGCCTCTAAGACTGAAAAATCGCATCTGACAAACTCAGTGACATAACTACTTTTTTGAGCCACAGTTGCAGTCTAGAATGATGCATTTTCCTATCACAGACCTAAGACATAGTTTACCATTTTTCACATATGACACTGAGAACCGCATCTATTAATTTATGCGACGCATCTGTCATTCTGAACCGCAATTTCTTGATTACCAGAAAAAACAAATTTTATTGTCACAATCTAAGGTCAAATTGTCAAAAACAATCTCTGATTATCCTTTCACAGTGACCCTTGAACAAAAACCAGAAAGATTTGCTCATACTAGTCATCATTGCATTTATAGTATCATTTAGTCATAGCAATAGCTGCAAACACAAGATTTAGGAGTCTTCATTATCGTCATATCAATCAGAATTTTAGGACAGTCACCTTTGCAAATTTTAGAATAGGAAAACTTCCCATGCTTTGGATAAACCCTTGCTTCAACCAAAATTGTCATTGAAACTAGTCACTTGTCACACATATCTTTTATCATTTTCATGAGTCTTTCCATCTCATCAATATAGTTTGGGAGCTCACTTTATCTCTTGGTCTTAGTCTTACAAAAGGTCCCTTGACAAACTAATTTGAAGCCTTGGTTAAACTTTAGATAGTTGGTAACCTCTTTCCCAAAATATCCCAAAGTTGATCACTTTAGCATACTTAGACATAGTCATTTTCGAACAATTAGCATCTCAAAAAAAAAAAATCCAAAAACATAGACTAAATCATATCATCCATAGACATAGTTTTGCATCATTCCCATTTTGAGCATATCTTACATGGTTGAAACAAGGTCCAAAAAGAAACAAAGAGAAATAGTTGATCCACAAGACTACATCAATCCCTTCTAAAACATACCATCAAGGACATCAAGACCTCATAGAGACTTAATGGAAAAATTTGTCACTAGAGACCCACAAGGATAGATTTTTGTAGAAGACATAGATGATGTTGTCCAAGATCCAAAATTTGCATCTTTTGTAGATGAGTGTTTGGCAAATGATCCTCAAAGATATCTAGCAAAATTGTTAGTAGAAGGTGCCACAATACCTCCTAGATTTGGCATCCACACATTGAGGACTTCATCTACTCAAGGGACAAAAACCATGACATATAGTGTCTCTATTCCTCAAATAACTGTAGCTATACCATCTGGAATACCTACCCAAACTTCCACAATAGTACATATAACACCATTTGATACATCGAGCATAACACAAGGCCTTAGTTTTTCTACAGGAGCATCATCGCCAAATCCTTTTGGCACTAATATCGAAAGTAAAAGGCCTAGAATTAGCATAAACACAACAAATGCTATACCACATATCAACACCACTAGTTTCATTCCACAAATAGGGGTTATACAAACAGGACACATAACTACACTGAATCAAAATCCATCACAAAAAATTGGGTTTCAAAACACTTACATAGACCCCAACAATGCAACCAACACGTCTTTGACACAAGTAGATGTTTTGTAAACAAAAATGCAATCCCTTCAACAAAAAATGGACATGGAAATGCCTGTAAAATTGACCTTTCCAACACAAGATTTATATCCATGTCCCTTCGACAAAGCTTTATACATGACACTCTTCCCACATGGATATGTTATACCAAATTTTCCTAAGTATAATGGGAAGTGTAATCCTCTAGAACATATAAGGGAATTTTCCACAACATGCATGGACGTCACATATGACCCCACGTACCTTATGAGACTTTTTTCGTGAACCCTCATTGGGATAGCACTGGAATGGTTTTCTAAACTTCCATATGGCATAAGGTCATGGGGTGAATTGGCTGAAAATTTTATTGAACATTTTTCCTTTAACATTGACAACGAAATCACGATAGCTTCCTTATGTCACACTACACAAGAAGAAGGAGAAAAATTTATCACCTTCTTCCAGAGATGGAGGAGTCTAGCTAGTAATGCCCTGTTGAAATACCTGAAAATCAAAAGGTCACAATATTTCTAGAAAACCTTAATCCAAAACTGAGAAGTGACCTAAGATTAAATTGTTGTACTTCCTTTGTGGAACTAGAAAAAAAGGCATCATACTAGAGAAGGCTCTCATTGACAAAGGTGGCATTAAGATATCAAATAGGAATCCAAATGTTCAACACTAAAATGCCCCTAACAGTATAAACAAATTTTGGTCTTGAAACAAAAATGTAACTAACGATGGTATTGTCGATGCTAAGACCCTACACGTAGGACTAGTCATTACGTTTAGAGGACACGATCCCTCTCATGACATACCCAATAGTTCTGATCAAACTACCAATTTTGTCCAAAATACACAACAACCATGACCGCAAAGGAGGTTTCCAAAACGTGAGTTTACCCACCTAGGGGAATTGATCGAGTCAGTCTTCAAAGAACTGATAAAACACAAACTCATACAACCTCGAGAGCCAAAACAGTATGATCCTGGACAATTTAAACCCTCTTGGTGGGATGAAAATTCTTTTTGTGATTTCCACCAAACTAAGGGACACACTCTATCACAATGTCAACAACTGAAGAACATTATACAGGATTTTGTTGAAAACAGAACCATAGAAGTCAATGGGAAAAAACATACCACAAACAGTGACCACAAGGTCTTTACAGATCCATTACATGACCATGGGAAAGGAAAAGCCTCTAGTTCGAGAAATAAGACCAATACCTCAGCCAACTATGTCAATATCAAGTATGACTATAACCAAGGTACAATCATAAATCACATTCAAGTCATTGATGAACAGATCAATGCCATTACCATAAAGAAAATTCTCGAATGTGTTGTCAACACGTGCCAAACTAAGATAACCATCCCAATTCCTTCATCGCAACAACAACAACAACAGTCCTCTAAGCCTCGGTATAATTTACTTGACCAGTTGGGGAAGATCCCAACACAAATATCCATCTTGGAACTATTGACTATATCACCCAACCATCAAGCCATCCTAGACAAAGCTTTGCAAAACATGATTGTCCCCACCAACCTAGATGTCAATCGTTTCCAAGAGATGGTAGGATACTTAACAAATTCTCATCATGCTACCTTCTCTGAACAAGATTACTTAGCTGAGAATACAAACCATAATGACCCATTACACCTTGAAGTTCTTGTTCATAAAACCAAATTTAGATGAGTCTTGGTAGATAGAGCAGGGTTGAATCTTTTCACCTTGAAATTGGTTAAGGCATTAGGTTTCTCAGAGGAATGTGTGGACACTATTAAGAGCATAGTCATTAAGGCATATGATGATGAAGAAAGATCATCTAAGGGATTTGTGACACTCCCCATCAGAATTGGCCCTGCGATTATGGATACTAACTTCCAAGTTTGGATCTCATCCTTTTGTACAATCTTTTATTGGGTAGACCATGGATACATGCTATGAAGGTCATACCTTCCACTTACCATCAATGTCTTAAATTTTTGTACAATGGCACCGAGATCACGATAGATGGTGATCCTAATCCCTTCCAATATTTCACTAGCCTATGCAAAATACCACAATGACAGGTGTCTATTAATCAGGAGGCTTCATCCTCCAACTCATCCCAGTATGTTGACCCATACACTCTTTCCAAATCATCTGCATCCCAAACACCATCTTCCACTCCTAAGGTCGAGATCCAAGACAAGGGTTGTGGAGAGTATCACATCAAAGCATATTATTGTGTCAGTTAGTTGGTTCCTCCTAAATAATATGGTTTACCAATAGCAAATAGGAGATAATCCATTGTCACAATACATGTCCCTCGTACAATGACTTTCACTAAATGGGGAGAGTTAAGTAAAGAACCTATGGATCAAGAAGATGTGACCTCTTGGTTATACAAAGAAGACAATGAAGACCCTCCTTCGTTCATTCAAATACCTACAGATCAATATGGAAAAGGTTTCATGATAATTCAAAGCAAAGGATATGACAAACATAGTGGGTTAGGACTACATCATAAAGGAAGGACTGAACCAATCATTATCTCTCAATGACCAAAAGGCCTAGGGCTAGGGTTTCAACCGATTAAGATTGGTGTTCCTAGTACCTTGGGACCATCACAAGAGGAAGTAAGTGCTTCTAAAGATATAGAGACATCCAATGAACCATCTGATCCATTCCACTGTGATTCCCCTAACTCAAACGAATATGAATGGGATTCCCTTTCCTCCACCAGCTTAATGGACGTAGATAAACCATTTGGGGAACTTGACCAAATGCTTAATCCCTCACCAAGATCAACTGATTCTCGTCCTCAAGCGTCCTTGACAAAAGAAGAATGGCTCAAACATTACTACTGGGAATCCCTTGATCATGTCACTTGGGAACCTAACGAACCCACTTCTAATGACCAAGCCTTTACAGTGGGCCCACCTCAAAATCTACCTGTCCCTAAGAAAAAGAATAAGGAGTTGGTAAGAAACTTCTGTGACTATGTCAACAGGTCTATCCTCACCTTGTCAGCCTCCACCATTGATACATTTGATGATGACATGCCCCTCGTATATCCCCAGCTTATCAATTGGGATCAAAAAGACTCCCTCATCTTAGATACATTTGAGAACGATGAAGCAATAGCTGAGTTCATGGGACTATGAGAAGGCATACCTAGTGGTGACCATAAGGCTAGATTTACCATAGACTTTGATAACATGGCCTATTTTGGGACTCTGTTCACCCCTCCAGTCACAAAAGTAAGAAAAACAATGAAAATAATAAAAATGACGAGTCCCTAGGTGAAAACCAAAAGGCGCCTTTGGACAATGAAAAAGTAAAAATAAAGGACACATCCAAGGGAAAAAACCTCTCTGAGGCACCCAAGGATGGAGGGTTGAACATTCTCCCAGTTGCTAAGGAAAATTCACCAATGTTAGTTGAGGAATCTGTGGAGATCAACATAAACACTGAAGATAATCCTCGGATAATTTATTTTGTGGCATCTTTAACAGAGACAGAGCAACCAGAGTTTCGTGATTTATTTACAAAAGGATAGATCAACTTTGCATGTTCATATACCGAAATGCTTGGATTGGATTTTGACCTGGTATTACATCATTTGCCATTACAACCAGGTGTTAAGCCTATGAAGCATAAATTAAGGAAAATGCACCCACAAATTGCTTTATTAGTCAAAGTTGAACTAAAGAAATTGTTGGATGTCAACTTTATCAGATCAATAGACTATGTAGAATGGATTTCCAATAGTGTGCTAGTAACGAAACCAATAGGGGGAATCCACATCTGTATAGAATTCAGAGATATAAATAAAGCATGTCCTAAGGATGACTTTCCTTTGCTAAACATTGACATGATTGTGGACCTAACAACGGGATATGAGATGCTATCCCTCATGGATCTTTTCTTAGGATACAATCAAATAAGAATCGCACCTGAGGACCAACACAAGACAGCTTTTACATGTCCATGGGGAACATATTGTTGGAACATCATGCCTTTTGGGCTCAAAAATGCTAGAGCTACATACCAACATGCCATGACAACCATATTCCATGATCTTGTACACAATCTCATGGAAGACTATGTGGATGATTTGATAGCTAAATCATTGACAAGGGATCATCACTTACAAGTCCTAGATAAGATATTTCAAAGACTAGAAAAATACAAAGTGAGGCTAAATCCAAAAAAATGTGTATTTGGCATTCAATCAAGAAAACTTCTAGGATACATTATTTCTAGACGAGGCATTGAAGTGGACCCAGCAAAAATGAAAGCTATAATGGGCATGCCTCCACCAGCCAACGTAATTTAGCTAAGGATACTACAAGGGAGACTGCAATCTATCAGATGATTCATAGTGCAGTTAGCAGATAAGATACATCACTTCCAACATCTACTCAAAAAAGGGGTAGCATTTGTATGGACAGAAAAATTCCAAGAAGCTTTTCAAAAGATCAAGTATTGCAAACTGACACCACCAATGTTAATGCCACCTATAGATGCACGACCTCTGATACTCTAGATTTTAGCAACCACATCAGCGTTAGGAGCCTTACTCGCACAAAATGATAGTGAAGGTCATGAAAGAGAAGTGTACTATATCAGTCTTACTTTGGTGGGATATGAGCTAAACTATAGTCACATAGAACGTGTTTGTCTTGCAATAGTTTTTGCTACTCAAAAACTTAGGCACTACATGTTAAACCACCAAATCATGTTGGTCACAAAGATAGATCCTTTGAATTATCTCTTAAGTAAATCAGCATTAACAAGTCGTTGGCTAAATGGGTAATGATACTTAGTGAATATGACATCCAGTATGTAGAAAGAAAAGCTATAAAAGGACAAGTTATTGCTAATCAGCTGGAAGATGCACGAATTAAAGTAGATCATCCTCTAATTGCAGATTTTCTTGATGATTTCATCTTCACCATTGACACAAGAACAACATGGAAGTTATACTTTGATGGGTTCCACACTAATCATGGATCAGGGGCTGGCATATTATTCGTCACACTACAAGGCGACACTATTCCAAAGTCATTCAAAATTTCTTTTTCATGCATCAATATATAGCAGTATATGAGGCTCTTGTAATAGGATTATGAATGCCAATCAAATGGAAGATTAAACATTTACAAGTTTATGGAGACTCTCAGTTGGTAGTCCGACAAGTTAATGATGAATATGAAACTAAAGATGAGAAGCTTTCCCCATACAAGCAGATGGTAGATAGCTTTAAGTAATATTTTGATAGCATCAACTTTCATTAAATACCCTACATCCAGAACAAGGTAGCAGATTTTATGGCAACCATTGGTTCACTCTTGGATATACCTAGCAACATACCTAAATTCGAGTTTTTGGTAGAACAGCTTTTGGTCCCTGACTTTGACGTCCCATATTCTATGATGGTGTATGAACTTGTTGGTCCCACTTCCCCATGGTACAAAGACATATACGACTACCTTCATGCCCAAATCCTACCCTTAGACCTTTTGAACAACCAATGTAGGAAATTTTTTATGTAAGTTTTCCAAGTATACCATCATCGGAGATACCTTTATAGGCATGCCCTAGACAACACCTTGTTGAGATGTCTTGATGCTAAAGAAGCACAAACAACCTTACGTGTGGTACATGAGGGTATATGTGGATCCCATTCTAGCGGTCCCACCTTAGCTAAAAATATTATGACACTAGGCTATTGTTGGCCTACAATGGAAAAGGACTCATTCATCTTTGTTAAGAAATGTCGACAATGTCAAATTCATGGAAACTTGATATATGCACCAGCACAGGAGCTCTGTCCAATAACTTCACCATGGCTCTTTTCCCAATGGGGACTCGATCTCATCGGGAAGATACATCCTGCATCCTCCAATGGCCATAAGTTCATTACTGTGACCGAATACTTTACCAAGTGGATCAAAGCCATTCATATGACCTACATTACCAGTACACAAATTTCTAAGTTTATCCTTAACTACATCATTTCTCGATATGGTTTTCCTCAATCCATAATCACAGATAATGGTCACCCTTTCAAAAACTAAGAAGTTTGCCATCTCTATGAAGAATTCCATATCCAACACCACTTTTCCACTCCCTATTATCCACAAGGTAATGTCCAAGCTGAGGCATCTAACAAAATAATCCTCAGAATCCTCAAAAATATTGTCAATGACATTGGTCGTGACTGGCATTTACAGCTTAATCCTGCCCTATGGGCTTACTGCACAAGCATCTGCACTCCTACCAGTGCCACTCCATACTCCTTGGTATTTGGTTTTGAAGCCATCTTACCTATTGAGGTCAAAATTCCTTCCCTAAGAGTATCTTAGAAAGGGTATATTGACAATGAAGAGTATTGTGTGTCAAGATTGCATGAGCTAGAGTTCTTAGACGAATGAAGACAAAAGACACTATATCATCTCCAAGCATATCAAAACCGTCTTTGTTGCAACTATAATAGGAAAGTCTTGAGTCGACATTTTGACATTGGTGACTTGGTCTTAATGGAAAATCCAAATAATCAATTAGAAAAAGAAAAACTAAGCAAGTTTGAACCAAACTAGTTAGGACCTTACATTGTTATAGAAGCCTTTGAATCAGCATATCAACTCTCTACCCCTAAAGAAGAACCACTATCAAAACCAATAAAGAGCGTTCATTTGAAGAGGTTTTATGCATAGCTTCTGAGAGCCTTGTCATAATCATAAAAAATAGAAAAAATAGAAAACAAAAAAATTGTTACCTTGATGAAAACCTAGCAAACAGGCGTCTTTATAACACCAAAAAAATTGAAAATCAACAAAATAGTAAAGAGAAATAATTCATCCAATAGTGAAAACCACTTCGGTGGCACTTTGGATAAGTACCATGGTGAAAACCTAGCAAACAGGTGTCATGTGTAGTCAACTTTTCTCCTTCGTCTACCATCATTCCAATATGATTTTCCTATCATTACACCCAAAATAAATGGTTGTCTTTTCCATAACTTGGAATGATTGACATCAAGTACCCTCCATATCCCCATCCCATCCTATTGATCTTATACCCGACTGGGGGAAAATAATCGACCTACATCATTTGGATACATCATACAATGTCCTAAAAAATCCAAAAATATCATAAAATGTCCTAAAAAAATCCAAAAACATCATAAAACCCTAAAAAAAAGACAAAAAACATCAAAACATGTCAAAAACTCAAAAATAGAGTCAGAGTCAGTTGTTTCAGTTAGTCATGCACACTATTGAACTACGTTGCCTCTACGACTAGACATAGGCAAGGCCATCACTTGATGCGCCCCTGAGGCATTAGGTGCATCTTTCTAGGTTTTTCACGTATCACACACATAAAATCATGACTCATTCTTTTCACGTATCACACACATAAAATCATGACTCATTCTTTATACATCAAATTCATCGGTCATGTCGAACTATGAGGTCTCTGTGTGTATAACGTAGGGAAGGCCATCAATCGATGAACCCCTAAGGCCGCACTAGATCAATCCATTAGGGTTCATCCCATTCACTATCACACACATCAGATATCACACATGTCAGTCCTATAAATCAATACTTTTGTCAGAATAAAATCATGACTCGGTCCTTTATCTATAAGACAAAATCATTGGTTGTGTTGAATTGCGAGGTCTCTACATGTATAACGTAGGAAATACCACCAATCGATGAGCCCTTGACACCACACTAGGTTAGTCCTTTAGGGTACGTCGTGTCAATCAACATAAGTCAGACACTGTCATCACACACAAACAATGGTCAAAACATCAAGACAAGTCACACATCAACAAGACAAACAAGTCAACAATGTCATCAATTCAAACCAAACAAATTGCTAAAACAATCAACTTATGTCTTATACAAGATGTGTCCTTCTTGACAACAGACGTTATCATTTAATCAAACATTATGAATGCCTTAAACAGGTGGCCACATGATCAAAACCAGACTCGACGTCTTATACGATGTGTCTTTCTTAAACCAAGCTTTGTCATTGCCTTAAGTAGGTGGTCACATGATTGAAACCAGACTCAACGTCTTAATGCATCTTTCCTAAAATCAAGCTTTGTCGAACAAACAAACAAATAACAAACAGATCAAATTTTGGCAAATATTTTTACTAGTTGTTGACTTTATGGCTTGTTTTGTCTTATCTTTTCACTTGGCTTTGTCTTTGAGTCCAATTACTAGCTTTCTCGAGGATATCCCATGAAGGATTTGGAGGAGTGATGATGTCTCATGACTTGTCTTTTTATTCGATTGTTGTATGTGGTTTGTCTTGACAAAAAGACTAGGGCAATTTTTGCCCTTAGTATGAGTTAGGACACTCCTTGTCTACGACTATCTATTTTTAGCAAATGGATGACCTTCCACAGCTTGGTCTATCTCATATCATGGTGTTTGTTATCCATTTGTATCATTTAATTCCCAATGATGATTTAATGCAAGGCCTAGTATGTATTTGGCAAAATATTGAAGATTCTAAAATTCTTGTAACATCCATTTCTAATACTAACATCCGGATTTTTCCACGCTAACATTTCTTTTATCCTACATTATGATGGATTCCTATGACACACAAAAAAATAAAGTATTCTACATATGCATTCATTTTACAAACATCATTTAGACATTGTCATACATATGTACATATTAAATCATACATATATGTTGCATTTCAAAAAAACACAAAAATATACATATCTATCACATCTAGGTAACCATGACATACATGCATTTACCAATAACAATTGTACATATTATAATACATTCACATGGAATTGTACATATTCAAATCACATTGCATCTCATTATCATAAACATAGAATGCATACATGACATTTATAAATACCATGCATGCATCAACATATAGAATTAACACATCATCATAGGAACTAAACCATCATAATGTAAAGATGATCATCCATAACATGTGCATGCATAAATAGAACACTACATAATCATATAAACAATTGTTAATTATATAATCACCGTCAAAAATGATATATATCGCTCAAAAAAGTAAAGTGTCACAGTACAATGTCAGAATGTATCCATCAAAATGGAGCTCACGGGTTCTATAACCATAATACAATATCTACAAATATAAAACATGTCCCTAGGTTGAACTCCAACTACTCCCATGTGGAGACTAAGGAGGCGACTAACAGGGAGGTGCTCATTGTGCAGAAGGGGGCCTATCATATGGTCCTGACCTATGACGTCCTACGACACCCTCTGTGCTCTGAGATCTATTGTTTGACCTATTGCGTGGTCTGTTGCTAGGCTCCTTTGAATAACTAGGAGCCCGTCTGAGGATGTACCTCCTGCTCATACAAATCTCTGTAGTATCTCTCTCTATCAGCAGCCCTAAACAACTCTCGAGTGAAAGTTGTATCTAGTCCAGTGCAAAGAGCTCTCAACTCCACAAATCTTTGCCCAGTCTCTTGTCTTCGTGCTACTGCCTAATCCCTCTCTAAATAGGCATTGTCCCTCTCCATCTGTATTGCATCTTGCTCCATCGTCACAACTCTCACCCGCTCCTCCAATGCCTCTACTCGGGCCTGTAAATCAACCAGTCATTGATCAATGAGACCCTCCTCCTCCCTCCATGGCCTCTCTCCCTCATCGGCATCCCACTCCTCAACAATCCTATCTCAGAGCTCTCTCTCTTGCTCTCCCATCTCCTCCTCCTCATCATCCTGATACCCTGCAATCATACCAAGGGAATCCATCTTTGCCTCTCCTCAGCATGCTCCTCACCAATGACCTCCTATGTTACATGCTCCTCACCAACTCCCTCCCTTGTGATGGCCTCCCATCCTCCACCAATCTCCAACATAGGTACGTCCTCCCCCTCCCTCTCCTCATGGATGAGTGACAAATTTAGGCCTCTACTGTTGGGGATACGGATTCGGTTCTGTCATCAAGATATGCATCTAAGACAGCAGTGCCTTAGTGATTTCAATCCAAAATCACAATAAAGACACAACCAACAATTCCATAAAGTGTAAACACGCACAGTTGATCCCCAATTGATCCTCTGAGAGAAGTGAATGCAAAAAAAAAATAGATTCAACATAAACAGATAACCATGAAAGACAAAAAAGATGACACACAGATATACGTGGGGAAAACCCTTTCGGGTAAAAAACCCCACCTCCAAAACATTCAGCTCACTTGTATTGTTTAGTAACTAAAACGGTTACAATACAAACACAAAGCTATGCTCTTCAGGATATTACATCTTGTTCATCTGGAGAAAGAATACAGGCTACACAAAACAAAATCATCACACAATTACAATGTCCTCATGACATACTATGTAGATTCCCTTCAACTCCTCTCAAAAGACTATCACAGCTAGCCCAGCCTCTTGGCCTCATAGGTTCATATCTTATCAGATCAGAGAGTCAAAGTGTTCACTGTTGAACAACTCAAACACTCTCAGCCTCTCTTTGATATCGCTCATCATCCTGTCTCGAACTGCACACAAGATTGTTTATAATCTTACACCGTGTACATACCTGTTCAGCCCATCGCTGCCTGCAACGGTCATCAAGATAATTAATTATCCACCTGCAATCATTGACCATTCCCTGATAACGTGCACCGCTTATACAGCTGCATCGAGCCACACAATCATTAACTCGGCCCAGACGCGTCCGTCAACCTTCCATCAATAATTCAGCTCTATCGCAATCAGGAAAAAACTCTCTGGCCAATGGGATCTTAAAGAACTTTCCACATGTCGCCATTCCATTCGTCTATCGCTATTGACTGTCAGTCAAAACGGTCCAACTCGGTCAACCAAGTTCCGAGCACATTATGTCTCCACCGCGCTACCGCCGAGTCCATCTGACCCGACCGCGGTATGGCGATGAACTCATCTGAGCTCACCCAAGACTTCACCGTGCTCTGTCCCTTCTTTGTCTTCGGCCAACCAGATGCAACCAACCTACCACGTGTCGCCCTTTCATTCACCTGTCGCTCTGACACCGAGTCCAACTTGGTCAAACTCTGACCCGAGCTCATCTGAGCTCCTACCGCGCTACCGCAGCCTTGACCAACATGCCTTGCGGTATGGCGGTAAGCCATCTTGGCTGACCGCAAGCGGTCTTACCATGGCCACCGCGGTCAATCACTTGACTGGCCGCAGTATGGCGGTAACTGCCAACCACGCCACTGGCAGTCTTACCGCGGCCACCGCGGTCAGTCACTTGACTGGCCGTGGTATGGCGGTAACCGCCAGCCAAGCCGCTAGCAGTCTTACAACGGCCACCGCGGTCAGTCACTTGATTGGCCGTGGTATGCAGTAATCACCAGACCTAACCGCAGGCGGTCTCACCATGCTACCGTGGTGAGAGGACCCACCGCCTGTGGTATGGAGGTAACCGCCAAGACCACCATTGGCAGTCTCACCATGATATTGCAGTGAGTTGACCCACCGCCTGCGGTATGGCGGTAACCGCCAAAACCAGTCAAAGTCATCGCGGTAAAGGAAAGAATCAAGAAGGAAAATGCCAAGCCCGAAGGGGAAACAAGCCAGAACGTTGAGGCATAAATTCCCAACAATCTCTCACTTGCCGAAGACTTTCAAGCTTCCTCCAAACATCCAAACAAGGACCAAAACCATGATTCCACGCTCCAACCAAGACCTCTACAATGACATCAAAAAATGTCCACCATCTCAGGCACCAGCTCCAAACATAGGAAGATGTCAAGGTGTATATGCACCAGTCTCAGGAACGAAAGCAATTGATCCTCCAAATGACAAAGGAAACAAAGCAACAAACAACAAGGCACCACGCGAACACAGAAAAAAGAACCATTCTCCAAAACAAGAACCCAAATAGCTAGAACAGCAACCATAAAACTGACTGCCCTCATCCAACTAATCAAACCACGCGATTGAAAACTAGCACCCACAGCTTGTGCTGAAACATCCAACCACCCATACCTCACAGGTATGAAAACCAGCAGCAAACTCATGCCATCATAAAACCACCCATCTCAGCAGTAAACGAGCACCCTATGTCAACCAGTCAAAAGACCAAACATATCCAGGTACTCCCACTGCAAGGGTATTATCCAGATGAATGCAAACATAGCACCATCACACATGATCCAGGCATACCAAGTCCACCAATCCTTGCACAAAAAAATGTAACCATGTAGTTCCAAGGAACATCCACACTGATCTACAACACCTGCAACCACCTGCTGCAAGAAAAGTTTCTTTCAACTATCTTCCATAGTTCTTCCAAACCTGACTGAAGAAAGAAGCACAGGTACCTTCGTGTCATCACCCAAGTGACAACACATGACCACAAATTGTGACCAACTCGGCACCACAAAGGCAACTCACATCTAAAGTCAAAGGAACAATCAGGAAGAACAAGACCAGATTAGAAAGAAACAACAAATCAAAAAAGATGTCCTACAAACACTTCTATATGCCAACTGTGTCAAGAATGATCTTCTTCACATCCCAAAGGAAAATCCTTAACAACATCCAACAAAACCATGGATGTAAGCACCTCAAAGAAGACCAGACTTACCCATATAACCATCTCCTATCAGTCCTCAAAAGCACAAGGAGATAAACAATGCTATCCATCTTCCATTATGAATCCTCCAGAATCTCAAAACAACTCAAGATTCATATAATAAAAAATAAAGCATAACACACAACAGAAAGATATAATGGGCAAATACCTTTCAAAGTGACACCACTGCCGAACAGACCAAGAAGAAAAAAGAAACATGCTCATCCAAGATATACAAGCCAAAATGACTTACCCAAGAGCATTCTCCTTCAAGGTCTATGTTGAATTCACATTCAACCAAGGTGCAGGCTTCTCGGACTTTCAACTGTAACAACAACATTCTCATAAGAATTTCAGCCTCACCTTATTCTCCATGCATCCATGAGTATCAGCAACCTATCATCTCATGCTAACTCCAAACTGCATTACTGCAATAAACATGAAGTCCTCCAGCATATGACCAATGCACTCAAAACATAGAGAAACCCCCAGACCACTGTCAAAGCTCCAAACCTAGAACGGGAACTTATCATGACACCATGATCTACACATCACCTTAGGAGATACCATGCTTCAAGTGAACTATCCATGGTCTTCAAGAGCAAAGAAACATGCCAAAACTCTAATGCACAAGCAAGATTATACCATGACATAAAGAAAACAAACTCTAAACCAACATCACCTATCAAGCACCACCAGCATCTCAGCCAAAGACTACCAAGGTCCTTCATGGCTCCAAGATGTTGCACATCTTCAAATAGTGACCATGCAGATGCAAAAGAGTTCTTCTGTAGCAACAAGATCTAAGAGTCCTCAAGAAGCATCTACAACACCAAAGAAGATCATTCACCACCAAGTGATGAATCCACAGACACTGCTAAAGCTCCCACAGAACTGTGACACCGAGCTTTCCAAGCACCATGGCTGACCACACCATCATTGCCAAAAGCTTACACTAGCCAGTGTATCCAGCTCTCCATGACATTGTGATTCACATGCTTCATATCCCCATCACTGACTATTCAGGTACTCAAATGCCATTCCTCCTCTCATCTCAAAACAGCCACGCCAATGCACAAGTGACCACAGACAAGGTCAGCTAACAAATCTGCACCACACAGTTACAACCTCGTGGATATAGACAGCCCACTTTCGAGTTGTCTAACAGCAAACATGTAGGTAAGGACAGCCCACAACATTGCACAACTCGTGGATGCAACCAAAAGTAAATCATGCAAATCTATCATCACACTAGAAATTGCAAAACTAAGATCATCAAAGAGAATAGCCAAAGCAGACAAGAAAGATTCAAACACCAGATCAGCAACAAATATGATTTGCTAGTCATGTCCACAACTCAAGCACCATAGTCTAGGAAACCATCAAAGCATACCACAAGAATGTTGAAAGAGAAACTCATACCAACACTCCCATGCATAGAATACATCACACCTCCTCAAAGATATGTTGAACTGCAACTATATCATCCAATCACACCCTAGAAGCCAAGATCTAGAAAATAGCAGACAGTAGCTCCACACAAACACAAGTTTTCCTTGACCGTGCAAAACCTGCAAAACCAAGGTGTTTCCAAAACATCCACGCACCTCCATATTCACTACTCATCCGGACGACTCAGGAGTCTGCACACAACCATCACAGTTAACCAGAATAATGAAAAGAAACATGAATATGCGTCATAGACTTTTTAGGAAAATCTACACTAAACCTTTAGAGCCAAAGATATGAATCTGAACCATGCAAGTGCAAGAAACAAGCACACAAGAACAACAAGTCCATTTCAGACCAGTTCCAACGCCACAGTCATGCACAATCACAAAGGAAAGCCAGGCTATCTAGAAGTTGCAGACCACTAAGGTCACTTCATAGCCTCCATGCAATTAGAGCACCAAAGAAACTACCTTCAGTGCTAAGACAAAAACACCCAGCACAAGCACACAACTTCATGGTTGAACAGCAACACAAGCGAATCCATACCGCTAGGGACCCTCTCACACAAACACCCAGTATGAACACCATGCTTCACTGCAACACAACCACAAGCACATCTCACACTCTTTGCACTAGGAACTTTGTTACCAGCCAGGAGCTTCATATCACATTGCCACCACATGATCAACTCCAGACATCTCCAACGTCTTTCAAAATTGTGTGTTGAATCAATGAAGCACACACTTTCACTCATCGAAGGATCAATCACCAACCGATTTCTCCAGACTTCCTCAAGTTTGTCAGGCTAAGAAAACTTCACAGGAGAAATACCCAGAACTTCAGCAACCAAGAGAAGACTTTGATACCACTGATTGGTATCATCAAGCCTCAACCTCCTTCAACCAGCTTTGATACCACTTGTTGGGGATACGGATTTGGTTTTGTCATCAAGATATGCATTTAGGACAGTAGTGCCTTAGTGATTTCAATCCAAAATCATAACAAAGACACAACCAACAATGCCATAAAACGGAAACAGGCACAGTTGATCTCCCATTGATCCTCCGAGAGAAGTGAATGCAAAACAAAAACAGATAACCATGAAAGACAAAAAAGATGACACACAAATATACGTGGGGAAAACCCTTTCGGGTAAAAAACCCCACCTCCAAAACATTCAGCTCACTTGTATTATTCAGTAACTAAAACGGTTACAATACAAACACAGAGCTATGCTATTCAGGATATTACATCTTGTTCATCTGGAGAAAGAATGCAGGCTACACAAAACAAAATCATCACATAGTTACAATGTCCTCATGACATACTGTGTAGATTCCCTTCAGCTCCTCTCAAAAGACTGTCACAGCCAGCCTCATGGCCAGCCCAGCCTCTTGGCCTCACAAGTTCACATCTTATCAGATCCGAGAGTCAAAGTGTTCACTGTTGAACAGCTCAAACACTCTTAGCCTCTCTTTGATATCGCTCATCATCCTGTCTCGAACTGCACACAAGATTATTTATAATCTTACACCTTGTGCATACCTGTTCATCCCATCCCTGCCTGCAACGGTCATCAGGATAATTAATTATCCACCTGCAAGCATCGACCATTCCCTAATAATGTGCACCGCTTATACAGCTGCATCAAGCCACACAATCATTAACTCAGCCCAAATGCGTCCATCAACCTTCCATCAATAATTCAACTCTATCGCAATCAGGAAAAAAATCTCTGGCCTATGGGATCTCAAAGAAATTTCCACATGTCGCCATTCCATTCGTCTGTCACTGGTGACTGTCGGTCAAAACGGTCCAACTCGGTTAACCGAGTTCCGAGCACATTTTTCCTCCACCACGCTACCGCCAAGTCCATCCGACCCAGCCGCGGTATGGCGGTGAACTCATCTGAGGTCACCCAAGACTTCACCGTGCTTTGTCCCTTCTTTTTCTTCGGCCAACCAGATGCAGCCACCCTGCCACGTGTCGCCTTGTCATTCGCCTTCCGCTCTAACACCAAGTCCAACTCGGTCAAACTCTACCCCGAGCTCATCTGAGATCCTACCGCACTACCGCACTACCGCAGCCCTAACCAACACACCTCGTGGTATGGCGGTAAGCCATCTTGGCTGACCGCAGGCGGTCTTACCGCGGCCACTGCGGTTAGTCACTTGATTGGCCGCAGTATGACGGTAACCGCCAGCCAAGCCGTTGGTGGTCTTATTGCGGCCACTGCAGTCAGTCATTTGACTAATCGCAGTATGGCGGTAACCGCCAAACCCAACCGCAGGTAGTCTCACCGTGCTACCGCGATGAGAGGACTCACCGCCTGCAGTATGGCAGTAACCGCCAAGACCACCACTAGCGGTCTCACCACGATACTGCGGTGAGTTGACCCACCGCCTGCGATATGGCGGTAACCGCCAAAACCAGTCAAAGCCATCACGGTAAAGGCAAGAATCAGGAAGGAAAACGCCAAGCCTGAAGGGGAAACAAGCCAAAACGTTGAGGCATAAATTCCCAACATCTACCACCTTGTCAACCACCCCTCCCACCTCCTCCTCTACCATCATCTCCACCACCTCAACCACCACCTTTGCCACCACGTCGACCTCATGGTTCTATCCCTCATCGCTCTACCGGCACCGACTGCTTAGGATCTGTATATGGAACATGCCTATGCTCTGCCTACCAAGTATCATATGCTATAGTGGTCCCAGGATCTACAGCTCCACCCCTCCATCCCCACTGAACAAGCTATAATGCATCGATGTCTGCCTCAGCTGTAGCAACAAGAATCTGCAACCCCCATAGAGGAACCTCTCTCAAAGAACGAGCGAACTCAGCTAGCCCCCGCGGCTCATCCTATACCTCACCAAACTGTCTAAGAACTTTGTCTGGTAGGTGTCTCTCAATGATGGGAACCCTAGAAACAGTCCACGATCAAATATTGTGTATGTCGGCAGAAAGGTATGTGTCTATACTCGTCAGGCCACTATGCACAATCCATGTAAGGCCTCCATATAAATTGCATGAGGATGTCAATAGCTTGCCTCTATACCATATGTCTCCTAGATGAGTCTGACTAATGGTCCCAACATATCGAAAAACAGAAGGAGATCTATCATCTAACTCAAATGCAACTGGTGGGCGGAAAACAGTAATGTTCTCCCACACCTAAATCATCAACAGAGTAGTGCCACAGCTCATCAACTACGCCTTCTTGTAAGCTATATCATGCAAGTGAAAATATAACATCGCAAGTAAATAGGGACCCCATGCATATACAACCTGCCGCTCCAACATACCTACCAACGTCTCACCCCACCCAACAAGAAATCCATGACCTCGATGGTCAAGTAGTACAATCCCAGCAATCAAAGTGCACAACATACAATTAATACACTCATACCTATCAACAAGGACATGCCATCTGATCTCATAATGCTCAATACCGAGCTATCTAATATCATCATACACATAAAACTGAGTGAGCTCACTCTAACCCCTTTGGGTATCATAGAGGACTCTCTCACCCTTGATTGGTAATCTCAGAATCCTATAGACATCCTATAAGGTAGCAGTAGCCTCTCCTGTAAGCAAATGGAAAGAGGAAGTCTCTGAGTGCCATCGCTCACAGAGTGCAATCAGCATACCTTGGTTTGCTCGAATGGTGGGCATAAATTTCACGTAATGCAACCCAAAGTTCCATATCAACCATCTCTCAGCACTGTGTAGCTCATCTCGCAGCTTGTAGGTAGCCAGCCTCACCTCTTGAGTGTATATCGGATCCAAAGTAACCTACAAAATGCATAACAAATACCTTGTGTCATAAATATAAAGGCAATTTTTACAGCACAAAATTTCAAAAAAAAAAAAAATTGGCAAGCAAATGGGTCGTTTTACTATCAAATGTGTTGAGAAAATTCACATGTGTCATGCAACATAGCAAATGTGTCGCATAACGTTACATGCGTCATTCAAGTAGGCAGATGCGTTATAATAATACACGTGTCAAACATGAAAGCACACGCAAGAAATCATGCATATGTGTCACATTATATCAAATGTGGTGCACAATCAAAAATGTGAGAAATAAAGCAAATATGTCACATTATATCAAATGTGGTGCAGAAGAATACATGCGACACTATGCCTAACAAATGCGAATCAAAATTACATATGCAATGCAAAATTAAACAAATGTGTTCATATAAAGGAAATGCCAAATCAGTCTAAACATGTTTTTACATATGCGTCGTATCACGACCAAATGCGTCGCATATGAATGCATATGCATTGAACAAGAAATGACGCATTTGAAAAATAATTTTTAAAAGGCCTAAAAGTACGTGAAAATCAAATTTTTAAAAGACGATTTTGGGGTACATACAAGGGGTCCTACGTCAGTTGGTCGTCTAAAGGTCCTAACTCGATATCTACGGTGCTCGATGCATGGAAAGGGTGACATTTTGGCTGAGTACTCCAGAACAAAATCAAGGTTTTCTAAACTTGAAGGGTGCAAATGAATTCATTTTCCACCCAAATCCTATTTATACCTAGGGTTTTAAGAGGGTTTTTCTCATACCTAGTGTACTGGACGCATTATTTACCAACTTTCGACGTTCATCTCGCATACCAGACCTCGTCGAAATTCATTTCTTTCACCACCATTCAACTTCTAGCTATCAAATTACCTAATCGAGACGATTTCCATTTTATTCGAATTTTTTTGAAATTTTGTCAATTTTTTAGTAGTTTAAAAAGTACATTCAATTTTATACAGATTATATTCTTACATATTTTTGAAATAATATAGATAGCTTATTCAAATTTTTACGTCAAGTTGCCTAATAAGAATTATAGCAAGTGAACCATTAAGAATTTAAAGATGATGTGAAATAATGAATTTTTAAATTTTGCCTAATTCGGGAATCGCCTTGGGAACCCGAGTTGGGAACAGGGCTGAGAATCTGAGTTGGGAATTCAAGCTGGGAACCAAGTTGGTAACCCGAATTGGGAATTTTAACTTCATAAATTGTAGATGACCAACTTGAACTAAAATTCTAAGACTGTGTCATGGAAGGAAGATCGATCTGGTCTCGTACACTTTTTGTTTCGAAATTTTTTGAAATTTTGTCAATTTTCTCGAGGGGGCATACCCTTACCTATTTCAGACTTGGGCACGACAGGGGCATGTTTTGACTGATTTTTTTTGACACAACACCAAAATGACATTGTATCAAAGAGGGGAAAACTGTAGACACTAAAAATTGGTCTAGGCCTGCAACTTCAATTTTTGACATAATTCTCATCTTCATTGTCATAATTAAATAATGTTAATTATTTAATTATTTTTTAAAGTCACCTATTCTCTATTAATTAAATAACTTTAATTATTTAATTCATTCATTTTTACCTTTATCTCTTCTTGACTTTATTTAATTACGTCTCTAATTAAATATATCTTCTTTCTAAATATTAAATAAATTGTTATTTAATTTACCCCCATCACATTTGCGACTATAATTAAATAATCATCTAAAATTATTTAATTATTCTTTAACCTTTTCTCAAGTCAATAAAATAAATCTTTATTTATTTTATTTAATCCCCAAATTTTGAATGTTGAATTAAATAATTATTTAATTCATAAAAAGAATTATTCCTAGCATATTCTTCTATAATTAGATAATTGCTTAATTATCTAATTAGTCATTTACCACTTAAGTCGAGATTTAATTAAATTAGTCAGTTATCTCCTAATTTAATATCTGATTATTTTTAGCGAACGGACCTTTTGGTTTAATCAGTCAGTTATCTAGTTTTATTCTTCTACGTGCAAACTTTTATTAATTAAATAACTTTATTTATATAATTAATTCATTCGTGTGTTCGAACAGACCTTTTCCTCTATGCTAATCTTTATCTTACATGTGATCATTATTCTTCTAGTTTCCACTAAAGATTAAATTATTATTTAATCTTAATCCCCACCTTTTATGTTTTATTACTCACGTTATTACTAACATTAATCTCTATCGCATGTCGTATCTTTAATCTTGATTGCCGATTTATCTTTTAATCTGAGCCAGTCATTCGAAAATCAATTTTCTATGAATTGGCTTGACCTTCATCATTATTACTCCTCCCAAAATCTTTATACTTTTTGGAAGCAACTTTAAGAATCTTCAACATTTTACTAATCATTATTAATAGGCCATATTTGCACACTTAAGAGAAATTTGAGGGCAATTATCATACAACGACAAAATGAAGAAGTGCAATGAAGGTGATTCATGGAATGGATGAGACTTTTGGTGAGATTGTTCTTTTATTTATGTTTTTTATATTTCCATCGTTCTTTGTTGTTAGCGTAGGTTTAGATTTGAGTTTATTGCATTGTATTGCTTATTTTTTCTTGTTTTCCTTATGTTACACACACTTCTTGGGAAAGGCGCCCAACTTTTTGGGGCCTCAAATGCAATTTTCTAACTTTGTAACTCCCAAGAACATCTCTTCAGAGTTGATCAATCTCCGCGATAAGATAGTCAACATGAACATCGGAGCAGTCAAACTCCTGGCAACAAGGGTCAAACAGGAGCATTTCATCAAAGGTTACAAAGTGCAAAATGTATCTCAGAGACAAAAGCACCGCTACAGGCCAGGGACACCTAGGAATTTGAGCCTCATAAATCTACTTTCAGACATTGCAATACCAGTCATTTTTTTCAGAATTGAACTGGTTTTCCATTCCATATCTTGGTGTATTTGCATGATTCGTCAATCAACGACAATTGCAGATTGAAACATGGAGGATCAAATTGAGGAAGTTGAAAAACATCAAAAAAATGGCTATCTGGTGGAAAAAGCACCCTTTTGGCAAAAGGTGCCCAAGATTTCAAGCCACCAGTTTCAATTTTCAGGGTTTGCAGCTCCCAGCAACATCTCTTAAGACTTGTTCTAGCTTCATGATGAATCTGTCAACCAAGCTTCAAAATCAATCAAGCAATTGGAATTCAGGGTCAAACAAAGACAGATCATCACAGCAAAAGTTGAAAATCTTTTTAAAAAATCTAACTCCCTAAAGCTTGGACGCCAAAAGTCAAAGTGGTCCCAGTTGACTCTTAGTTAGGATTTTTGCATGCTTTCTCTTGCATATGGCATCCCAAAATCAATGGAGAACTTGCAGTTAACAAGACAATCACGCACATTGACTCTTCAATTAGGGTTGGTGCCATAATTAACACTCCCACCTCCAAAATGGATATGTATTCATGTATAGACATTATTTCTCCATTATTTCTTGTAGGTTGAAGTTGAAAATAGATATTTTTTTCTCCAACGCATTTTGAAGGATCTAACAGAAGCCATTTTCAGTGTTCTTCGCAGTTCCAGGTTCAGATTGCACAGAGGAATATTTTTCCATACTCCATCTTTCCAGTTCGTTCCTACCAGGGATTCATCAAATTGGGTTTATACATAGGCATTTTTCTTGAGGATTGAAATAAGCAGTTTATAACTTCTATCTTTTCCCCCTCACATTTCTTTTATCCTTGTCTTAGGTTTACTCTTGCATGTCCAAGTAAACAACATTTTTTCACAGATCTGGCCTTTTGGGTATGTTCAGTACAACATTGACAACAAAACCCATGTGCCAAAATTTTCTGAAAAAATTGCCCTGCTGCCCCCTATTTTTAGGGTTTTCAAAAAAAATTATCATTTCAAAAAATGGAGAAACTAGGTTTGATCAGCACACTGGTGCCTGGAAAACCCATATGCTCAAATTTTCCAGGAAAAATAAGCTTTTTCAACCCCTGCAGCTTCTACTCCAAGAGGTTGTTGCATGTTAAAGAAAAAATCACTTTTTTGAATTTCTAACGTTGTGGATTTGTTCAAAAAGCTATTCTCTACAAAACCCATGTCTCAGAAATTTTCATAAAAATTGCCCCTCGATAAGCTATTTTTAGCCACTGCAAAAAAATTGTTCAAATAGTGGCATGTGCCAAGTCAATGTTCAAGATTTTCATAATGTAGTTCACTCAAGTTGAATACAAAACCAAATCGATTTTGCTACATGATTTCCTGAAGATGGTTAACATCGATTTACATCGAGCACACCCAAAAGTTGATAATTTGGCAGGCGTAGACACTCAAATTCCACACGGTTTCATACCTCGTATATTTGATAGCGTTTCAAGGCCAATTTAGAGGGTTGAATACCATTGGAACTTTGCATGTGCAACAAGTTCGTGTGCATTTCTCATAGCTAGAGTGTTCACAATCAAACTTTTTGGTTCCGTCATACAACAATTCCATTGAGGAAAATCAAGAAAAGAGTTAGAGGCATAAAGTTGCAAAGGAAACAAAGGTCATCACTCGAGTTACAAAGCCACCAACGTTACCAATTAGTGAACTGCCAGTTGAAGTGTGCAGATATTTCTAGGATTTCTCAAGTAGTTGACAAGCAGTAAACTGATAGTTAAGACATTGAGTACTTCAGAGGAGTATCAGTGCATTGGATGATGAGGCAGTTAACACTTTCTTGGAGGAATTGATTGCTCGTAATCACAACCAGTGAATTACTAAGTAAAGATGTCCCACCTTTTTCCAGATAGACATTAGACACAGCAGTTAACTTGATGTCTATTTCCAAGTTAACTCGCTATCCCACCAATCGTGCATGTCTATTTTGGAAATATCTATGTACATATGGAGTTAGTTTTAGTTTAGAATCAGTTAACTGAAGTAGTCTTTCCAGTTAATTGTTAGGTTACCTGCATCTAAACATAGGAATAAATCTTGTTGATTGGCAATAACTAAATGTTAACTCAAGGATATTTTAGGGTTCCCTACTCCTTTGAGCTTCTATAAATAAGAGCAACCTTGCTCATTATTGTTTGACTTTTATTACTACAAAAAATTTGTGTCGTTAAGCCATCAAGTTTGCAAGTCAATATTGGTTCACTCTTTGTCTAAGAGTTGTTTGGTTGATCACATCTTGTATGATTTTGTACCATTTTTTGTCCCAAATATTTTGTAAACGTTGATTGAGTTTGAAGAAATAAATCAAAAGAGAAATGAACCTTTGATCCAAAGTTTCAAGGTTTATCAACACTTGTTTCAATCTACACCTCGAATAGAGCAATGAGCCTTCGAGGGAATTTAGAGATTAGGATTATTGTTATATGTTGTTTCTAGTAATCTATATTTCAGTCTACACCTCAAACAGAACACCTCGTCTCCTTGGGAATTCTGAGATCTAGCTTTTCATTTGATGTTGTTTCCAATAACCTTATTTCAGCCTATGCCTTGAACAGAACACCTCATCTCCTTGGAAATCTTGAGATATAAGTTTATTGTTAATCACTCTCAATTGCTCCTAATTCTTCGTGCTCTGATTTTTGTTGAGGAAATAGGATAGATATTAAGTTTTACCCTAGTTGTAGTTGAGATCTACAAAACTAGAAAAACCTCAGTTGCAATGCAAATGATTTTATAACCTTGTGCCTCTACCAGCTGAGTAAAAAAGGTAGGAACTTAGATTACTTTACTTTTTACGCATAACAACAAAAGAGGGAGTTTCCCCTCCTAATTTGAAGAGCAATTAATACTGTGTATAGTTATATGTTGCCAATACGCACTCTAGATGTGCGAATTGTAATGCCAACAGTTTTCTAGCGCCCATCGTGGGGCACGAGGCATAATACTTCAAAAAAAGCTAACGCTTTATTACACAAGAATAACCCTCTAGCATCCTATTACCTGATCCATACAAAAGCAATGGATAATAAAAACAACAATGTTGGCAATGTTGATAGAAATCAGCAACGTCCACCCCCATTACCTTGGGGTAATAACATTGGACCTTTGGCTTTTCAGATAAATCATGAGTTACCTAAAGGATCAAGGAAGCACTTTCCCCGATTTCACAACGATGGAAGTCAACACCCGGATGAACATTTTTCTGCATTCACAACAGCTTGTGTCGTCTTACATGTGGCATATGAAGACATCGCAATGCATCTCTTTGTGGAGACTCTTGTGGTAAATGTTGCCAATTGTTTCAATCACTTGGAGCCAAGCTTTATCACAAGCTTGGCAACTATGAGCGAAATTTTTTTGGTGAGATTCAAACCCGCTAAAGGCAATCATAAGTTATTTTCCCAACTTGCAAATTCAAAGATGGAACACAATGAACACATGAGGGAATTTGTAGCAATATTTAATCGTCTTGTTACAAGACTTTCTTCTACACTCAATCCATCACCGAAGATTCTGATGAGTTGTTTCATAAATGCTCTTCCATCAGAGATAGCCTTCTTCCTCAAGACAGCAAAAGAAACAGTGTTGAAGAGTGCGCAAGAACACGCCATCAAGTTGGAGGACAATATGATCACATCCGACTTGATGAAAACAGATTCTATCAGATCTCTAGTTCAACAACTATACCAACTAAAGAGAGACCATTTTCAGCTACGATTTCCAACATCTCCATCAAGACCAATGATTCAAGTTGCACATAGTGCAGTATTTTGTTTTTTTCGTGAGATTGATGCACATACCGGATCCACGTCTTAAGAATATGAGAATGATCCAAATCATGGGATACACTGAAGCTGCTCCTAGTTCTAGTTTTGTACCAACACCAAGTTCGAACATTGTCTTACCACAAACGGACAACTTCAATGGCAACTCTGTTGCGGGATACTTTGATAAAGAACCCATCAATCAAGAACAAGAAAAAGAATACTGTCAATACGCTCTTGCGTTGAATCATGAAAAAATTTCAATGCCTGTGTTTACACGTTGTGCTCAGCACTTCAAAGCACAGAAAGAAGAAGAAAAAGACAAAAATCAAACGAAAAGGGTAAAGAAGTGCCTTCCACTTCTAAACCCAAACCTTCACGTGAGAACACTATGCCAGTTGCTCAAGATCCGTCTTTAGCAAATTTTGACATCATAGCTTCCATGATGAAGGTGAAGGTACAAATCTCTCAATTGGAATATCTTTAGGATCATCCAGAACAACTAAATCAGATTCTCAAAGTTGTAAAGAAGCGGGTTGTGATTCAATCCACATTGCTCAAGTCATATGCTCCAGCAAAGCAAAGCCTGAAACGGGTCTTGGTAACTATGTGACTCTGTTAGAGATAGAAACTGAAGACCAGAACATTGCTTGTTCTGAAAAGAGACTGACAAAGGAAACAAGGTCATGGACAATACAGTTCAATGGAGGTTGTTCAACAACAGGTTTAGGAGCAGGAGAAATGATCGTCTCCTCTAAAGAACAGTGTTGGAAATTGGAATTCACTGAAGTTAAGAAAGAGGCACTTTTATTAGGCCTCAAAAATGTCGAAGACATGGGAATCAAACTCCTATGTGTTAAAAGTGATGTAGAGGTCATCGATGAGACGGTCAAAGGATATTTTCATGTCAATTTAGATCACCTATGGTATTATAGAAAATGAGTTTGGAACTCGATCAACTGGTTTGAAGAATTCAACATCCCAAGGATGGACGACAGCAGAACTAATGCCTCAGGGGTATCAACTTTCCCATTTGCATCATATTCTGAATTTTGTCAGAGTACCTTTGCTGGGATATATGAAAACCTGAGAATCTTCATCCTGGAGGGATCGTCTCCTGCAATACCCATCAAAAGAGAAGTAAAGTCTTTCAGGTAGAAACAGCACTGTTGGAAGGCTCTTACTGCTGCCATGAATAGACAATATCCAAAGCACTTCATCCCTTTGGGGTGGAGTAATATTCTTTCAATAATTATTTTTATTTTTCGTTATGTTGTAATGTATTTCCTCATTCTATAAAGTCTTGTCATGTTTTAGGTGATTTCTTAGGTAGTCTTGTTTTTAGGTGATTTTTGGGAAAACTCCAAACCAATAGGTGTTTTGTAATAGTCCTGACTCCATTGCCCAACTGATAAGATACAGGTTTGCACTTTAAAACCTAGAGATTCTTGGTTCTCCTATGTCATAAGTATCTGACGCGGTCACCAAACAGAGCCTAATGTTGTACCCAAAATTAAATTTTTGCTTCAATAAGGCATTTTGATTAAAATGGTCTAAATCTTGTAAAATTGTCATCAAAAGTCAGTTTTAGGTCAAACGAAGCATGGGTTTTTTGTGGGTTTACTGTCTAGAAGATATTGGCGAATTTTGAAAATTTTGAAAATTAGAGTTTTGGGCCCCTATTTTTAGGAAAAACCCCTAAAAAATCTTTCCATAAATGACTAAAAATCATTTTCATTGGCTTATTTCACTTCATGATCACATTGGTCAAGTCAAAATCAAGAAAAAGTTAGTTTTGCTCTGGTGGGTCTACTTCGCTTTTTCAGGAGAAAAGTTAGGACCTCTGAGGTCAACAATGGTAGATGGCCAAATACCAGGAGTCCAAGTTTAAGCCTCAAATGCTTCAACGAAGATTCTATGGCGAAAGATGCTCGAAAAGATGCTTCACGAAGGAAGGGATTTTCAAAAGGTGAAAAACATAAAAAATATTGTGCCTGGAAACACGCCTTGCTACAAGGGCCTTTGCAATCAACGCCCAAGTCAACTTTGCAGCGTTCGTGCACACAGAATGGTGAATGCAATCACAATAGTGAACATACTTGCATTAGCAACAGCAATGCTTCAACGCAGTCAACTCAGTCAAGCAACATAGTGATCGCGAAGCACGAAGGAGAGTAAAATCATCAGAAAATGATCAAGTCTGAAACCAAAAGCGCCCCTGCAGGCTAGGGGCACCCTTGAATTTGAGAGGCCAAATGTAGTTGTTAACACTTGCAAAACCAATCATCTTCTCCAGAATTTTGCTAGCTTTCTAGTGGATCATCAAGTGAATCCAATAGATTTGTCAAACACTGGCAAATGGTGGCAGAGGCAATTGATGATGAAGGTCAACAAACTTCCAAAATGGCAGTCTGTTATGGAAAATGTGCCCCTGTATCCCAAGGGCGCCCAAGAATAAAAGCCCTCAGATGTCAATTCTTGGATTTGTTATCTCTAGACGATCTTCTCAGCTCTAGTTCAACTTCACAATGAATCTATTCGCCATTCCATGAGACATATCAAACGACAGTAGTTGTTGATCAAACAAGCACGTAAAACGGAGGATGAAATGAAAGTCAAAAGGTCAAATGTACCCCTGTAGGCCTAGGGCACCTAGACTTTTGGTCAACCAAATAAGGTTTTTCAGTAGTTGTCTTCTCCAAGAGATTTGCTCATAATCCTTCCAACTACGCAATGAACCCAACAACCAGCTCGCAGGACCTATCAAATGCTCACAAGCAAAGATCAAGCGCAAAACATTGGACACGAAGGCAAATTGAAAAAAAAATGAAAATTTGACTAAGTGTTGAGAAAGATGCACCCTTCTTGGGAAAGGCGCCCAACTTTTTGGGGCCTCAAATGCAACTTTCTAACTTTGTAACTCCCAAGAACATCTCTTCAGAGTTGATCAATCTCCGCAATAAGATCGTCAACACGAACATCGGAGCAGTCAAACTCCTGGCAACAAGGGTCAAACTGGAGCATTTCATCAAAGGTTACAAAGTGCAAAATGTATCTTAGAGACACAAAGTGCCCCTGCAAGCTAGGGACACCTAGGAATTTCAGCCTCATAAATATACTTTCAGTGCAATACCAGTCATTCTTTCTAGAATTGAACTGGTTTTCCATTCCATATCTCGACGTATTCGCAAGATTCATCAATCAACGACAATCGCATATTGAAACACGAAGGGTCAAATTGAAGAAGTTGAAAAGCATCCAAAAAATGGTTGTCTGGTGGAAAAAGCACCCTTTTGGCAAAAGGCACACAAGATTTCAAGCCACCAGATTCAGTTTTCAAGGTTTGTAGCTCCCAACAACATCTCTTCAAACTTGTTCCAGCTTCGTGATTAATCTATCAACCAAGCTTCAGGATCAACCGAGCAACTGGAATTCAGGGTCAAACAGAGGCAGTTCGTCACAGCAGAAGTTGAAAATCTTTTAAAAAGTTCCTAACTCCCTAAAGCTTGGATGCCAAAAGTCAAAATGGGCCCAATTGACTCTCAGTTATGATTTTTGCATGCTTTCTCTTGCATATGGCATCCCAAAATTAGTGGAGAACTTGTAGTTAATAAGATAATCGTGCAGATTGACTCTTCAATTAGGGTTGGTGCCATAACTGACACTCCCACCTCCAAAATGGATATTTATTCATGCATAGGCATCATTTCTGCATTATTTCTTGCAGGTTGAAGCTGAAAACAAATATTTTTCTCTCCAACGCATTTTGAAGGATCTAATAGTGGCCATTTTCAATGTTCTTTGCAATTATAGGTTTAGATTGCATAGAGGAATATTTTTCCATACTCCATCTTTCCAGTACGTTCTTGCCAATAATTCATCAAATTGGGTTTATACATAGGCGTTTTTCTTGAGGATTGGAAGAGGCAGTTTATAACTTCTATCTTCTCCCCCTCATTATCTTTGTCTTAGTTTTCTCTTGCATGTCCAAGTAAAAGACAATTTTTCATAGATCTGGCCTTCTGGGCATTTTCAGCACAACATTGGCAACAAAACCCACATGCCAAAATTTTCCAGGAAAATCACCCCGTTGCCCCCTATTTTTAAGGTTTTTGAAAAAAGTCATCATTTCAAAAAACGGAGAAATTGGGTTTGATCAGCACACAGGCACCTACAAAACCCATATGCCAGAATTTTTCAAGAAAAATAAGCATCTGCAACCCCTGCAGCTTTTGCTCCAAGAGGTTGTTGCATGTCAAATAAAAAATCACTTTTTCGAATTTCTAACGTTGTGGGTTTGTTCAAAAAGATATTCCCTACAAAACCCATGTCTCATTAATTTTTCGTAAAAATTGCCTCTCAAGAAGCTATTTTTAGCCGCTGCAAAAAAAAGTTCAAATAGTGGCGTGTGCTCAGTCAATCTTCAAGATTTTCAAAATGCAGTTCACTCAAGTTGAATACAAAACCAAATCGGTTCTGATACATGATTTCCTAAAGACAGATAACACCGATTTACAGCGAGCACACCCAGAAGTTGACAATTTGACAGGGGTAGACACTCAAAGTCCACACAGTTTCATACCTCACATATCTAATAGCCTTTCAAGGCCAATTTAGAGGGTTGAATATCATTGGAACTTTGCGTGTGCAACAAGTTCGTGTGCATTTCTCATAACTAGAGTGTTCGCAGTCAAACCTCTTGATTCCATCATACAACACTCTTCCATTGAGGAAAATCAAGAAAAGTGTCAAGAGGCGTAAAATTGCAGAGGAAACAAAGGTCGTCACTCCAGTTACAGAGCCACCGAAGTTACCAATCAGTGAACTGCCAGTTGAAGTGTGCAGATATTTCTAGGATTGCTCAAGTAGCTGACAAATAGTAAACTGATAGTTAAGACATCGAGTACTTCAGAGGAGTATTAGTGCTCTAGATGATGAGGCAATTAACAACTTCTTGGAGGAGTTGATTGCTCATAATCATAGGTAGTGAATTACTAAGTCAAGATGTCCCACCTTTTCTAGATAAACATTAGACACAGTAGTTAACTTAATGCCTCTTTCCAAGTTAACTCGATGTCCCAACAATTGTGCATGTCTATTTTGGAGATACCTATGTACATATGGAGTTAGTTTTAGTTTAGAATCAGTTAACTGAAGTAGTCTTTCTAGTTAACTGTTAGGTTACTTGCATTTAGACATAGGAATAAATCTTGTTAATTGGCAAGAACTAAATGTTAACTCAAGGAGATTTTAGGGTTCCCTACTCCTTTGAGCTTCTATAAATAAGAGCTACCTTGCTCATTATTGTTTAACTTTTATTGCTACAAAATTGTTGTCATTAAGCATCAAGCTTGCAAGTCAATATTGGTTCACTCTTTGTCTAAGAGTTGTTTGGTTGATCACATCTTGTATGATTTTGTACCATTTGTTGTCCCAAATCTTTTTTAATTGTTGATTGAGTTTGAAGAAATAAATCAAAAGAGCAATGAGCCATTGATCCAAAGTTTCAAGGTTTATCAACACTTGTTATAATAATCTTTGTTTACCTCAGACAAAGCAATGAGCCTCCAAGGGAATTTAGAGATTAGGATTATCGTTATATGTTGTTTCTAGTAATCTATATTTCAGTCTACACCTTGGACAGAATACCTCGTCTCCTTGGGAATTCTAAGATCTAGCTTGTCGTTTGATGTTTCTAATAACCTTTATTTTAGCCAACACCTCAAACAAAAAACCTCGTCTCCTTGGAAATCCTGAGATATAAGTTTATCGTCAACCATTCCCAATTGCTCCTAATTCCTCTTGCTCTAATTTTTCTTGAGATAGGATAGATATTAAGTTTTAGCCTAGTTGTAGTTGAGATCTACAAAACTAGAAAAACCTCAGCTACAATGCAAACAGTTTTATAACCTTGTGCCTCTACCAACTGAGTAAAAAAGATAGGAACTTAGATTACTTTACTTTTTACGCATAACAGCAAAAGAGGGAGCTTCCCCTCCTAATTTGAAGAGCAGTTAATACTGTGCATAGTTGTTTGTTGCCAATACGCACTTCCTTTCCAATATCAGCGTGAGGATGGTGAATACGTCGAGCTTGTCAACATACAGTCATAGTTTTAGAAACTCATTGGTAGTATTTTCAGTGGTGTTTCAATTGACTACAAGTTGAGTCAACTTGCAGCCATGTCAGCACAATTCGACAAAGCGACCAAAAGTGGAAGAGAATTGCAGAGTCAAATCACAGACGGTGAAAAGATGTTGCGAAGACATCGAGTACTTCAGAGGAGTATCAATGCTCCAAATGATGAGTCAATTAACAACTTCTTGGAGGAGTTCATTGCTCGTAATCATAGCCGGTGAATTACTAGTCAGGACGTCCCACCTTTTCCAAATACACATTAGACACAATAGTTAACTTGATGCCTCTTTCCAAGTTAACTCGTTGTCCCACCAATCGTGCATGTCTATTTTGGAGACACCTATGTACATATGGAGTTCATTTTAGTTTAAAATCAATTAACTGAAATAGTCTTTCCAATTAACTGTTAGGTTACTTACATTTAGACATAGGAATAAATCTTGCAGATTGGCAAGAACTGAATGTTAACTCAAGGAGATTTTCGGGTTCCCTACTCCTTTGAGCTTCTATAAATAAGAGCAACCTTGCTCATTATTGTTTTACTACAAAATTGTTGCATCATTAAGCCATCAAGCTTGCAAGTCAATATTGGTTCACTCTTTGTCTAAGAGTTGTTTGGTTGATCACATCTTGTATGATTTCATACCATTTGTTGTCCCAAATATTTGTAATCGTTGATCGAGTAAGAAGAAACAAATCAAAAGAGCAATGAGCCTTTAATCCAAAATTTCAAGGTCTGTCAACACTTGTTTTTATAATCTTTGTTTCAATCTACACCTCGAAAGAGCAATGTGCCTTCGATGGAATTTGGAGATTAGGATTATCATTTAATGTTGTTTCTAGTAATCTTCATTTCAGTCTACACCTCTAACAGAGCACCTTGCCTCCTTGGGAATTCTTAGATCTAGCTTGCCATTTAATGTTGTTTCCAATAGCCTTTATTTCAGCCTACACCTCGGACAGAGCACCTCGCCTCCTTGGGAATCCTGAGATATAGTTTATCGTCAATCATTCCCAATTGCTTGTAATTCCTCTTGCTCTTATTTTACTTGAGGGGATAGGATAGATATTAAGTTTTAGCCTAGTTGTAGTTGAGATCTACGAAACCAAAAAAACCTCAGCTGCAATGCAAATGGTTTTATAACCTTGTGCCTCTACCAACTGAGTAAAAAAGATAGGAACTTAGATTACTTTACTTTTTATGCATAACAGCAAAAGAGGGAGCTTCCCCTCCTAATTTGAAGAGCAGATAATACTGTGCATAGCTGTCCGTTGCCAATACACACTCCAAAGGTGCGAATTGTAATGCCAACAATTAGCAAATAACAATAAAATTAATTTTCATGTCAATGATAAAGGCATCGAGTCAAGGAAAGCAATCACCTTAATACCTAGTCTAAACTGTCTTTATTTGTATAGGTATGTCAAATAACAGGCTTTATTTGTATAGATATGAATGCAGGTGAAAAGTGCATCCCTTGCAACTTTCCCCTTTGCTTTACAGTACTTTGTGTGGCTGTCCTAAGTACATTTCCCTAACACATGATTTCAATTGATTCAGCACTCTCATTGACAACAGACTTAGACTACTCAAATACTATTTTGCCTCTACTTAGATCAATCTCAACTCTCCAATCAATACTTTCTCTGCTCAGTTCAAAAATGTGAATCCAAGATTGACGTTAACAAATTTTGAGAATGACCTGATTCAGATTTCGTTATCCAACACATCCATGTTTAAGCGATTTTGAAATACAACTAAAGATTTAAGTTCAAAACAACTACCAGCTATCTATCGACCATCGAAATCAACTGTCCTTTCACTCTTAATTTCCAGGTTTCTATATTCTATTATATAATTTGCCACAACTCTTAATTGCATTAATTGAATTGTATTGCCTGTTATATTCACGAAACCTGATCTTTTTAAAGAATGTATTCTTATTTCTTTTCAGTATGCTAATATTGAAGCAACGCTTCATATTTTTTAAATATCATTTTGCAATTAGATTCTACAGCTCTGAATCTATAAAGTTAAATGTTCAGGGAAAGCTGTCCATGTTGAATGCGTGGAAACCATGTGCAAGTGGGAGCTCCATTCACAACAGATTTTAATGGAAAAAATAATTGAATCCGGTAAAAGAAAGGCCTCTCTAGAAAAAGTTTGCAAGTTGGATAGTTTCATGGAACATTCAAAAATGTTCATTGATTATTCTTCATTCCAAATACACTTTTTTAACCTTCGTTATTTCATAAGCATTCCAAAAAGACTTTTATAACCTTAGTAATTTCATGAGCATGAGATGATAAGGAAGAGAATCCATGCAAACAAGAAAAAAGGATGCCCAGTGTAAAGACATTGTAGTGCCAAGCCAAGTGTAACCATGACAAAAAAATTGCTACCTACATAAATCCCATAGGTCAACCGTTTGGGGATTAAATTTTGACTGTCAGGAGAATAAAGTTTGACTGAAACATGTAATGGAATGCACAAGGCATTCATCAAGCACATTTCAAATTCAAGATTGAGGTAACAGGGAAGCTGAGAGCCACTTATATATTGAGTGTAGCCAAGTATAGGATACTTGACACTACAAATATTCAAATGACCACACAAAAGTAAAGCAAACTTAGGGAGGTTGGCATAATATGGAATCATGGATTATAAACAATTCATCTTTATTTGCAGTGTCCACATATGTTTTTTTATTTTCAAATTTCAAGACATTTGAGAATTTCAATGTGGACACCTAAAACTCCTTAACAATAGAACTAGTTTTCTGAACTCTCAGTCAATCAAGCTTTAAAATTGTACATGAATTGAAGGATACAATTATAATTATAATGTATTCCCTCACAATTCAACGATAGTAAGCCATATGCCTACTTGATGTAAATGGTGAGACATCTGATGGGCGAGTAATCTCACTCTGGTTAGCTGGAAAAGTAATTTCACTATCATTGTCTTTGCTTTCAGCCCGAAGCCATGACTCAACAACTTCAAACATGTTTCTAGCATTTTTAATTTCATCCAGTTCTGATAAACTTTCAAAGCGTTTCAGTTTTCCATCTTTAATATATGCAACATGAGTAGCCCATGACTCTAAACCATCAAAAATATGTGTTGCATACACAATGCTTGCACCTCTCTGTCAAATAATCAATACCACTCTTTAAAACACTTCACAAGATTATGAAATTTCTGCAACAACGCTAAAAAGGGAAATTACATAAGTTTACCTGTTCACACTCTTCTCTAAAGAAATCAAGCAAATCCAGTCTTGCCACAACATCCAGATCAACTGTGACCTCATCTAACAGTAAAACCTGTCATCATTAAATTTCCTTTGAGCAAATGTTGAAATCAAATACATTACAAATGGCCATAACTATCTCAAAAATGTATATCTCAACTTTCATTTCATTGATTGAGATCCATAAATATTGGTCCATATAGCTTACATAACATGATAAACTTTCTATCAAGGGTTCATGGCTTTTCTAAAATCCGAAATTTCTTCTCAAATACAAAATGGATAAAAGTGCAGCAGGTTGAATTTAGCAGGGCATGTTTGATCCAATCCTGGCTTGCATATTAAAGGTAAGGATAAAGCAAAAGATGACTACAGCAAATGGGCATATTAAATGTCCTTACATAGACTTTTTGCACAATAAATTCAACTGGTATCCTATACTGAATAAAGTTATTTATTTTCTGATCGGGATATCCTCTGACTGAATTGGCCAGTCTTCTACAAAACCTTGTCATGGTCACACTGCTAAATAATAACTACTTGAAACTTAGCAAAGTTGACACTTGTTTCATCTCCTGTAAGAAAGCTACAACCTAATCTGATGGTACTGACTCTTTGATATGAGGATGCATAATCATCCAATTTACAGCTAAAATCCCTATGTTGGTTAACTAAACCCCTTAAAACCAGAGGACTTCCAATCCTCGTATTATTATTGTAAAGAATTACTGTGGTCTTGACCAACAAAATTAATCCCTTGTTTATATTGTACATTATAACCAAATCTGATGCCATAAGTATTGCATACTTGCCAGCTATATTTGAATCCTTGCTTTCAGCCATCACATATGACAAACTGAAAAGAAACACTAAGGCCCGTACTTCACAACTGACACCCTATACAATGAAATGCAGGTAATAAAACCAATTTTGGGAGCTAGTTAAATGCCCAAAGTTTGCACAATCACATACCCCACTATGTTACATGATTGATACAACAGTTATCCGCGATTGTAATTAAGTCACACAGCATGTCTATGATTCTTAGTAGTGCTCAAGTCATACTTATTTGTCAATGTTATAAGATCTTTTAAGTATAAGTGGAAATTAACTAGGGCTATAACCCTGTAACAATCAACAAATGGAATTCGTACAAAAGATCTGGTCTCTAAAAAATATAATAAAATAAATGAAGCAAGGACACACTGCAGGGAATAACAAGAATGAGACCACCAAAAAGGCTTCCTTAATCTTGCTAAAGAATAAAGTTTTCCTCTCCAACTCAACTGTTCCCAGGGAAAAATCAGAGTTGTTCAATGATTTTCAATCAATTTTCCCAAGGGCATGGACACTACATTTATATCTCTCACAGGCTTGGAATTACCAGCTCAATCCGTCTATGGTCCACAATCCCATCAAATGTGAACTCTCTTAAGGCTAAATGAGATTAATTAATTCCATAATTTCGAAAGGGGGGACATGACAATGAACCTTTTGATAAGTAGGAGGTATTTTCCACAGCGTGTCAAATTATGATATTGCTATCAGGATTCAACCGTGTAGTTTTTGAGTCAAACTCATTGACCCATGTTTCATGAGTAGTGGTTCACAAGAACCCATCTCTCAAATGGGGTTGCAAGCTAAGTGGGTTTAACCTTGGAGAAAACTTTGTGGTTAAGTGTGCTTGAGCTGGAGCAGTACTGGGATGGGTGACCTCCCGGGACGGCCCAGTGCTTCACCTCTGTGAGCATCACCTAGATGCAATGATTGCTAAGTGGACCATTCATTATCATGAGAGATGGGTTCTTGTGAACCACTACTCATGAAACATGGGTCAATGAGTTTGAATCAAAAACTACACAGTTGAATCTTGATAGCAATATCATAATGAACCTTTTGTTTTTTGAACTTGTGTTCTCATTTGGTGAAGTGCACTCCTCTCTGTATGACTGCAACCTTTTGAGTTTCACTTAAGTTTGCAACTTTTCAATGCAACACGTGATCATACACATCAAAACACCTTTTTACATTTTTTGCCACTTGAAACTATTGCATCCCCTTGCAAAGACATGCTCTCATGGTCTGCTCTATAACTTTTTGATGTTTGAGCTTAAATTATTTTCCTTCACATAGGCACGTGCTCATACATAGCAAAGCACTTTTAAACCTTTGCACTTTTGACATGTGTTGCATCCCTTCACTTAGGCACACACCCTTCCATTGGGCTGAAATTTTTCATGCATAAGACACTTTTTCGCCTTTTTTATCTTGTATGAGCTCCAATTTTTGCCTCACCAAATACATTGGGAAGCTCTTAATTTGGCCCTGCAAAGACACTAACTAGAGACAACAGAAACACCATTGATGACCATGACAAGGATTCAAATACAACTCACAAGACGAGGAATGTTAAACATTTGACTTAAAGGATGACTCAATATGAAAAAAAAATGTATGGGTACAACAAATCACATACACACCAGAGAAAAATGGAGTTGCTGAAAGGATAAACAGGACATTGATGGAGAGGGCTATGAGAACTTAGTGTTGCTAGTTTAGAGCAAAAATTATAGGCTGAGCAGTAAGTACTACTTGTTATCTAGTTAATGGATCTCCTATGTAGACTCTTGTTAACAAGACTCCACAAGAGAATTGAAGTGGTTAGAAGCTTTCTCTTAGTCATCTTAGAGTCTTTGGTTGTGAACTAAAGAGAAACAATCATGAACTAAAGAGAACTAAAGTAAAAAACAGAAAGTTACTAAAAACTAACTGAAGCAAACTAAGTTAACTGAAAGCTAACTAGCAACTAAGATGACCATTAAATATTACAATAATACTTTAATAAATTTAAGGCATAAGTGTTGACAAAAGCAAATGGGATATTTGCAACTCCTACCATAAAACGGAAGGTAGACCAATGCTTTGTGTTGAAGTTCTGCCTCTTCTACAATTTATCTTTCAGCCATTCAGTAATGAGCCTCCCAAATGCACTTTTCACTTCTACCACATGAGCAAAGGAAAGTTTCCAAATGGATTACATGATTCCCAAGACTACAAGAGAGTCCAAGTTGGCTTCTTGTATTACTATTATACTCGAATGGTATTCCTTCTTAGACACCTAAGGAAGCTTTAATTTAGGTGGCCTCCTAACCCTCTATAGTTCAATGAGAGGATGTTCGTTTTCTAGCAGGTTTCTTTGGCTTGGAGCAACCATCCAAAGTGGCATGTGTCCTAGTAGCAACATTCTTTTTAGCCTCTTCTATGCACACTTCCATATTGGATTTATTTCCAGCTTTAGCAATAGTTTGTCAAGATTAATTCTTCTACTCAATCTCTTTTAAAGGAATGCATGCATCAAAATTTCCAAAGGCTCTTCTAATGGTTTCCCAAACCTCATTTGTAAGAAGTGAAACACTTGTGGGTGTTATTTCATCTGAAGTATCAACTATCTATCATTCAAGATCTTCCTCTAACTAGTTAAGACCTAGAGGCTGCACATTGCCCAAGTTGAGTTGTTGGTTCATTTTCTCTGCTTTATCTTCCTCCTAGTCCTCATCCTAAAGTGTAACAAAGGATTAACATTCTAAATATATATATTCAAATCCTCTTTTGGCTGAGAACTTTTGGTTTTTTTATTTTACCTCCTTCAATCGTGGAAGTTGCTATCATGTTGAGCTTCCAAGGGCAACTCTTTTCGCTTAGGGTAATGTTTGGCAAAGTGACCATGAACATGGCAATGCATGCACTTAAATGGAAAATGTTCATAATCCACCACTTGGTTATGAACCTAATTCATAAACTTAATATCAACAAATTATGGGAGTATTTTCCAGTTCAACAATGATACAAACATAACAAGAAGCATTGTGCATTTTTTATAGTCGGCACACTCGTAGAAAACTCGCCGAGTTTCAAGTTTTTTCGAGTTTTACTTGCCAAACTCGAAAAAACGAGTTTTTCCGAGTTTTTGAAAAAACTCGCGAGCTTTTAGTGGATAGTACTCGCCAAAAACTTGCGAGTCCATGAAAAAGACTCGGCTGCGCAGCATAAAGCTTTAAAAACGTCTTTTTTCAACTTCATTTCATTTCAAAATTGAATGATAGTTTGTGTGAGGAGCTAAAAACCCCCCCAAAGCAAAGAGATATCATTTCCAACGATTTGCCATCGAGGAGAGCAGATTCAAACGCCATTTTGTGTGGATTTTGAAGAGAAATTCAATTCACAGGTAGGGTTTTTGTTTTTGTTTTTTGTTTTTGCTTAATCATTCTTCTTGCAAAATACTCATTCCAAATTGAAAAAAAGTCATGATAGAGCACAAAGAAACAATTTTTTTGCATTTAGAATCCAGAAAACAAGATTTATCACAATCTTTTGTTGATTTTTGCTGATTTTTTTCATTTTTTTCACTATTTTTTGAAATTTTCAGACCTAGGTTCATTTTTTGTGTAGAATGATAAGATTAGTTAATAATGTTAATTTATAATTCATTTAAACACATTTGTATCAATTTAAATCAAATTTAGCTCTATATCTTTTAAGTTTTAAATTTTTAATGATTTAGGTTGTTTTTTAATTTTTTTTGTATTAAAAAACTAATATGTTGCACATATTTTTTGTATGTGTAGATTGATCATTGATCATTGAATACACACTATAATGGCTTCTAGCTCTGGTTCAGCATCAGGTTCCGCCGCCGCCCCATCAAGTTCCACCCCGCCTACACCATCATCATGGATTCCAGGCACTCATCCTCTAGGGGCTAGAGACCCTACATGGAAGTATGGTGTGAGAGGGCACATACCTGGAACAGTTGTTTGCAGTGAGTGAAAGAATACATATCATGGAGGCATTAATCACCTCAAATACCATCTTGCAGGCATTCCTTAGCGTGATGCCAAGCCTTGTAAGCAGCCCAAAGAAGAGATTAGAAGAGAGATGCTTGCACTACTTTCAATTGTTGAGGAAAGAAAAATGCAAACGGAGAGGGCAAAAAAAGCCATAGCAACTGCCATAGCTAGTGGACATGCGCATGCCCATGGTTAGACTCAGGAGCATGGGGCCGAGCACATGGAGATAGAGTCAGATGAGGAGGGAGATATAGGCATTGTGGGCTCTCTTCGTGGTCCACAGATTCGCATTCATAGCACGGCCACAACTGTATTGTTCTCTAGGCCCCCCGTTTCCTCTAGTTCGACTTCGACTAGAGTGCCAGTGCCACCACCACCTTCATCTTCACTCAACCCACAGAGTTTTTTTGTGCCTCGAAACACATCAGGAGCACAGGTATCATTGGAGGCTACAGGGTGGAACAAGGAGGTGCATCAACATGCCGACTTGGCATGTGCTGACTTTTGGTATTTCAATAACATACCATTTAATGTGGCGAGTAGTCCCTATTGGCACAATATGGTCACTGGATTGACAGTTGCGGGAAAAGGCTACAAGCCACCTTCTCGCAAAGATTTGAGTGGGAGATAAGTGAAAGTCAACTTAAATTTTATGCTAAGTTTATGTTCTTTAAATCAAATTAATTTATTATTTATTATTTATGTTGAATTCAAGCTATTTTTTGTTTAAAACTTACAATTTTGTACTTATTTAATTATTTTACTTTGTACCTGCAGGTTGCTCACAAATGCAACCCAAAGGGCAATGCAAGTGGTTGAAAAACAAAAAATTAAATGGAAGAAATATGGCTGCTCCATTCTTTCTGATGGGTGAACGGATAGGAGAAACCGCACCATCATTAACTTTTTGGTTGCTTGCAAAGGTGAAGTTGTGTTTTGGAAGTCGATAGATGCTTCCAACAGGATAAAAACTGCAAATACATTGCGTACATTGTTGGAAGAAGTTGTGATGGAGGTGGGGATTGCTAATGTGGTGCAAGTTATCACAGATAATGCAGTAGCGTATGTGGCAGCAGGAAGAATGCTTGAGATTAGACATCCATCACTCTTTTGGTCACCTTGTGCGGCCCATTGCCTTGACCTTCTTTTGGAGGACATAGGCAAACTTGTTTGGGTGGCACCGATTGTAGATGATGCAAGGAGCATCACAAAATTTATCTACAATCACCCTTGGGTTCTTAGCTTGATGAGAGATCATACACAAGGGAAGGAGTTGGTGAGACCAGGTGCCACAAGGTTTGCAACGATTTTCATAACGTTGCAAAGCATTTTGGATTCTTTGGGCTCTTTAAAACAAATGTTTGTGAGTCAAGCATGGAATGACTCCTCATATTCAAAGAAGCCCGAAGGAGAGAGAGTTGCTACAATAGTCTTCGACTCCTTGTTTGCACAAAAAGCTACAGAGATCATGAAGGTAACTTCAAAACTTTGATTTTAATTTTAAACTCAAGTTGAATATAAATATATATATTTTTTGATTTAACTTTAAGCCTTTCATTATAAATTTCTAACTTTGATCTTTTTGTATTTTTAATCTAGGTGTCGGAGCCCTTGGTAAGAGTCCTTCACTTGGTAGATGGGGATCAAAACCCCATGGGATATATTTATGAGGCCATGGATAGGGCCAAAGAGGCTATCAAAAGTTACTACATGGGGGATAGCCTGAAATTTGATCCCATATGGGAAATTGTTGATAGGAGGTGGAACAATCAACTCCACCAACCCATCCATGCAGCAAGGTACTTCCTCAACCCTTCTTATCTCTTCTCAGAGAGCTTCTCCGATCCTAATGGAGAGGTTATGGAAGGGCTCATAACATGCTTTCAGAGGATGGAATCCGAGGTTGCAGCGAGAGACCACATCGTCAGCGAGTTGGATATGTACAGGGAAGCAACTGGTAATCTCTTTTCTTCGGAGCTGGCTGTTAGAGGAAGAAACACTCTGCCACCAGGTATAAAATTGGGAGTCTTTAACTTTTAAGTTTATTTCACATGCATCTTATAATTTGATAAAATGTGTTTTGACTTTTGAGTCTTTGACTTTGTTTTCTAACTCTTCAATATTTATTTGTTTTGCAGAGGTTTGATGAAAAAATTGGGGTGGAAAAACCCCACATCTTCAAAAAATTGCCCTCCGCGTATTATGTCAACCCTGTAGTGCATCCAATTGTGAGTGCAATTGGAGCTTGTTTGAGTCCATTCATACAAAAAAGAGGAACAAGTTAGCACAAAAGCAGCTCATAATCTTGTCTTTGTGCAATACAACCTTCGGTTGCGCACAAAGAGAGTAGAAGAAAAATCACTGGATCCTATTGATCTAGATGAGATAGATCCTTATAGTGATTGGACAGGGCGAGATGAGTAGCCTCCATTGTTTAGCGCTTGACTTTGAGAGACAAGCAATGGAGGATGTGGGTGCATCAGGAGATGTAGGGTTGGAGGACATTCTTGAGGATATGGATGAGATTCAACCAGAGCCACAAACACAGCCTTCCATGCCAGCCGAGGAGCCAGTAGCAATAGCACCGCGAGTGCGATCACCGCCACCACCACCACACACACGCGGGAGGACTAGAGGACCCACCCCTTCTTCCCTAGCTGCTGCTAGGCTAGGGAAGAGGAAAGCCTAGCATGTTGTATTTAGTTACTGTTTAGTATTTGCTTCTAGTTCTAGTTTTATTGCTTTCATGTATCAAACTTTCAGGCTTTTAGCCATCGGGATTCCGCATAAGAATGCGATTTTGTAATCAATTTACATTGAATTCAATCAAAATTAATAGAAAACACTTTTGTACTCATTTATGGACTCATTGGATTCATCTTGTCATTGAATTTTGCAAAAAAAATGTGTTTCTAATGAAAATTTATGCAATTTTTTAAGTTCCCTTGTTTTTTGCCGAGTTTTTTCCGAGTTTTAAAAACTCTCCAATTTTTGGCTTGGCGAGTTTTTGCTTGGGGCGAGTCTTCCAACTATGGCATTTTTAGAGAGACCCAAACCAAAAACTCGCCAACATAGTTCATATGATCTCCAATGTAGGCTTATTCCAAAGATGAAAGGGGAGAACAGGGAATCTAACCCATACTGCAACCTTTTTGGGGATTTTTGCTTGGGGATCAAAGACAAAAGAACAAAAATTCAAAAATGGGCAGTCAATCTCGTGAACCAAGGAACACCTTCAAAATAACATCCCTATCTTTCTACAAGAAAAATATTGTTAAGAAAGAAAACCTTGACAAAGAAGGCACTCATAAGGACCCAAGAGTTTGGGTCCCCAAGCACTATCCATCCATTTTTGCAAAGAAAGAATGGGCCAGAGATCAAAAGACCATCCAATCAAAGGCATCACTAAAAGTTTGTTGAGCAAGTGGTTCACATTGTCTAGAGGGACCTCAACCAAAAGAGTAGAGTTGAGTTTTGAAATAAATTTGGCAGGATCAAAAGGCAATGGATTGGTGAACAATGGGAAAGCCATGGCAGCCAAGCCTATACTAAAGACTGGCAAAAGCCCTAGTTCACAAATCGCATCAGCTTATTAAAAGATAAAAATAATTTTATTGGAGAAATCCACTTAAACTATTGGATGTCTTTCCAATATCTTCTTAATCTACCTGCTCCTGCTCCATAATTATTCTTGATAAAACATATTCTTACTAGGCTTTAAAGTACCAATCTACATCCAATACCTTCTTAATCTACTTACTCCTGCTCCATAATTATTCTTGATAAAACCTATTCTTACTAGGCTTTAAAGTACCAATCTCTCTCTCTCTCTCTCTCTCTCTCTCTCTCTCTCTCTCTCTATATATATATATATATAGAGAGAGAGAGAGAGAGAGATTGTGGTAATGTGTTTTTCCATGTACCTAGGTTACACTCCCCCTAATAGCAAGGTCGTATAGTGCTTTAAAGGGACATAGGGTCCTAAATTCATTTTCAAATGAGAATTTTTCTCTCTATCATATGTTAATAAAGTTCAAGATGACACGGTACTTTTCCACTTGGATGTTCTTATAACAATTGTGGGGAATTTAAGAGGAAAAACAAAGTCTAGTAGGTGGTTCAAGGCATACACCATCAATAGGCCAAAATGGGTAGAAGAAAAGAGATTTTAAATAAGCTGCTATAGTAGATTCTTACATGATTTCCTGCAACAAGTTTAATCATAGCCGTATTTGTTTAGTCATGACCATATGTTAGCTTACAAGGATTGACCTAGCAATGGTTTCAAAGCTAAGTCAATCCTTCTAATCTAACATATGGGCATGATTAAACAATTACGGTTATGATTATAATTGTTGCACGAACATGCACACACACACACAGAGCTCATGCAGATAAATTCTATTCAAGCAATAAGGGCAATACATGTTTTTATAATTTTCTGAACCATTGAAGTGAAGGCTGGTGTAAGGCCATCAAGAACCTAATAACAAAATATTGATACGTACCATTTGATGTTAATCCCTTTCTACCAAAAATATCTTACAATGTACAAGCCAAGAACATGGAAACATTTCTTCACATTGTATGCTCTACAAAAACAAATTAAGATTCCTTCACTAACTATTTCACATACTTCACATTCTAGCAAATCAAGCAATTGGATTATTCTTTAACATGAATTATTGTGTTTCATTAAGGATGAGCAAACCTCAAGAGAAGCCTACTCTTCCATCAATATGCAGGGTTACTGGTTTTTATGCTTATAGGAGCAACTTACATGAAGAAGCTCATATTATCAATAGTTTGATTACTTTTTTACTTTCATTTCTTTTTGTTCAATCTAAAACAGAAGAATGTAAAGCATGGCTAACAAGAAGGAAACATATAGCAATCTGCAGATGTTTTGTGTCACCTTTCAAGATCCACCACATGCCAAAAAGATTAGGAAAACATGCTCTACCTCAATTCATTAAATCATTGAAGAAATGTAAATTAAAAAAAACTGATACAACCATATATCTTTCACATGGATTCATGGTTGCAACATTCTCACTTTACACTTTAAAACTAAATATCAAACTCAATAATTACCTTAAATGGATGAAGAATACCCATGCAAATCTGTACACGACGACGCTGACCTTCAGACACTTTGTGCATTCTCCAATGGAGATCAATATCAAGAAGTTCAATTAGTTTATCTCTTCTGGCAGGATCTACCCCTTCCACTGCACAATATCAAAAACATATGAATCCATAAATTTCTAATTATTCTAATGCTTTCCAAGGATACTTTGATAGAAATGGATACTGTACAGTGTTTTCCAGCAATTGCTGGCTTCATTGGGCAATCAAATGATAGCTCCACCCAAGTTTACAGAGCCAAGAACCAAACATAAATAGTTACAGATATGCATCAATAACACAAGCTATTTTACAAATGAAGTATTGAATAATTTAGTTTAGTTTCTTGCTCACAAAACATTGAAATCACTTTTCATTGGAGACTGTGCCACTACTACTGGTTTATCCCTTTCAAAATTCAACGTTGAATACAAATAGTAGCCAAAGTACATCCACAAATTGAGTGCTAACTGAAGTTTAATTGATTTCCATAGTTTAACATTCTAAGAATTTCTTACCTCCAAAAATCATGTCTTTTGCAGAAAAATCACCTTGGAGTGGAATATCCCCCTGTTGACATATAAAACCGTCTCATAATCTATTCATCTTGGTAACAATCAGAAAAGTACTAAAAATTTATAAGAGCCAAACCAAGAAATAGAGATCTAGAAATACATGGAAAATATTTATAAATGTAATTTGTAATGTCCCCAATTTCCGAGTAGCCACCACGGAGTCAATTTAATTAATTAAAAATTAAATTGTCCTAAAATAATATTTTAAACATTTATATTTAATTAATTTATTAATTGTTAAAGTGACTTTAATAAATGTGGTGCTCAAATATTTAATAAAAGTCACTTTACAAATGCAAAATATTTAATAAGGTGGTGAAGTATAAAAGGGGAAAAAGGAAATGAATTAATCATCTTGTGAAAATTTATTATCGGAGAGCATTTTGGAGAGCATAGCTTTCAGGAGACTCGAGGACGAAAACCCTTGAGCTGGTGGGTTGGATGAAAACCCAATTCATTGATTGGGTGGATTCATTTCAAAGTTCACAAGTCAGCTTCATTGTGTGAAATTTGGGAAGTCTCGTATGAAGACAAATTTCAGATCATATTGATCAAATTTTCAGAATAAGGTATTTGATTTAATTTCTCAAAATAATGTTTGGATGCCTGGTGCTGATATTGATTCTGAAGGTTAATCGGAATATCATATTTTCAATATATATTATATGGGGCTGAGGGAGTAAGATATCTATGCTGAAGGAATTAAACATTTTAATATTTGTGGCTGAGAGTTTTAGTGGGAGTTGCCTGTATCTGTAGTCGATGGCAATATTGTTCTAAGGGCTGTAAAATTTCAAATACTTCTATCAGTTAATGGACAGCTTGTTAAAGAGTTGCTGCCACAGACATAGCGTTGTATATTTGCATAAGAGAGCACCGTATATATGCATACTGGGCGAATCAATGAATGATGTGGCATAAGAGACCCTGAAGGGAGCCGTATTAAGGAAGTCGATGTTTATTTCAAGTGACACGAATGCATACTAAGTCGCAGTTATCTCATATGCGCACTGGAAGTTTGGGTCCACACCGCCATATGTGCATATCAATGAATCGCAAGGGGAACTAAAGAACCATGTATCATTTAAAGTTGATGTTGATGATGGGGAAATAACCAAGAAGATTGTGTTGTTTCATAAACGCAGCCAGTCACAAGGTGCCATCCAGTTCAGGGAAGAATTCGTAAGGGGAGCCTGAAGCAATGCAAATACTATGACTGAATTATTCCTTTTGCCACTGTCATTCTACATCAATCAAAGCACTTCAAAAAGACCTTGCTAAAGGAGAGTCGAATTATATTCAGGTTGTGGTGTCGACAAGCTGAAGAAAGTGACAACTTCAAACGTCACCTTCCTTCTATTTGTGGTTATTAAAGGTCAGGAATAAGCTTCTTAAATCTCTGTAATTTCCTGAGTATTGTTACAATTAAAAAGGTCTGAAATTCAATGCAATATATTGTTGATCTATCCCTGTTATGTGCTGTTAAAAATTAGCTGGGGTTTAGTCTATAATTATAATGCATTTCATGTCAAACACCATTGCAATCTGAGTATATAAATCTGCAAAAAACAAAAACTTTCATTATCAAAAGTTTACCAACTGTTTGCCAAAAAGAACATGGGCAAGGGCACACAATTTCAGTAAAGTTTTAGAAGGGAATTTTACATAATCCAACTAATATATATGTGAAAGTAACAAGCCATGAAATTTTATGCTGATCTATTTTCATAAAGGGCATCATGAAATCTTAAATAGGAAAATAATTTTGAATAAGATATTTATATCCATGCAACAACTAAATGGTTTGCAATTTTGAATAATGACTCCTGCCTTGCTAATTGTGTATTTAAAAAGAAACTGAATGCACTTCACATATTTTACTTGTATGTAACAATAAACATTTAGCATGCATTGTTCTGCCTTTGCTATTCAATGTTAACGAAGCAAAAGCCAATAATTGTTTCCCAAATTCTATATTTTCGATGCCCCTCTTCAAGGTGTATTTGCTACAAAAATAAGGCCCGTGTACATGGTAGAATTTTTTAATTTTCTCAAAAACTCATCTGGATATCATTTGTATATAATAGTCAATAGCTATGCTTTTTATTTTAATTAATAGTATCAATATCATAGATCTACGAAATTTCAAAATAGAGGGACATAAGTATGTGGAGACAAGTTTCAAGGGGACTGCTTTTCCAAAATTTGGGGACATCAAGAGGCAACATCACAAATATAATATAGTAATGGAAAAATTAATTATAAGAATAGGTAAAAGAAATATCTTTTATGTAAAGTTAAACTATAAACACAATGAATCAATTGAGCCAACAATCAATTGAAAATTCTGAATAGTAGAATATTATTATATTCAATATCATGATTACAATGGACCAATGCCTCAATGATCCAATCATCCTCCCCAAAAACATGCTGTCGAATTATGTCCCTAGGAAGAAGCAAAACCATGTTGTCAAGGGGGAACATGCTAGGGCATAAGTTATGAGAAATGTCATCTCGCAAGCCTATTTGCACCTATTTGTGAAGTACTGACATCCAAGGCCATTTAAAGCTATCGATCTCTTAGAGATCCCTATAAGGATCTATGCCAAAGGGTGATGACCTCCCATAGATAGAGGACCAAGCACCACTAGTCTAGATATCTAAAGAAAGTAGAGAGAATGTTACCTAAGTCTCTATAGAGGAAATGGTATCTCCACCAAATATCATAGTAAATGAGGCATTTGAAGATGAATCAGTCTTCACCTCCTAGAGGGAGCAACAACAGTAGATTTGGCCCTAGCAAAGAATATGATGATCTGTCCCAACTCGTAGTCAGTGGGAATACAACCTCAGCTGGCCAAGAGGAAACCTCAAGCCATGTGGCCAACCATGTTGGAGATAATGAGGATGACTTGAGATACCATCTTCCACCCATAAGAAATTCTCTACATAAAAAGGAATATTTGAGCTGAGTGGCACAAGAGGGAAGGTCCAAGAGACCTGGGTGTACTAACTATAAATGTCCCTTTAGAGATATAAAGAATGAGCGTCCATTAGTCCCCTAATCAGAGATGCAATAAGTTCCAAGACTGGTTTCCTCAAAGAATGAATCAACAATCAACTCATTCCTACAGTTGCCAAATAAAGGAATTTGGAAACTCTTCTTGGATAGTGCCAAATGTAAGAATGGTGTCGAGGCTGACTGTTGTGCCCAAAATTATTTTTTGGCATTTTGCTTAAATTGAGCTAAATCATGTTAAAATGTTGTCAAAAGTATGTTTTAGGTCAAACCAAATGTAGGGTTTTTGTGGGATTATATCAAGGAAGATGCTTGCAAAATTCTAAAAATTTGAAAATTAGGGTTTCAAACCCCTATTTTTAGGAAAACTTTAAAAAATAGGACCTTGCCGGAATTCATTGAAAATGATTTTGATAGGATAATTTGATTCACGATCACACTGGTCAAGTCAAAATCACCAAAAACATTGTTTTACTCTGGTGGTTCTATTTTCATTTTTCAGGAATAAAGCTAGGACTTTCGTAGCCATTAATGGCAGATTGGCCAGTACCAGGTGTTGAAAGCTAAGCTTCAAAAGTTTCAACGGTGAATCCATGGGGGACAAGGTTTGAAAAGATGTGCTACGACGGAGGGGATTTTCAAAAGTGAAGAAAGCTGAAAATTGGCTAAGTCGGGAAAATGCACACCTTGCTACCAAGGAGGCTGTGTGGTTTGTGCCTTAGCCATTTTTCCAACTCCCGTGCACGCAGCATGCTGGAGGTGTTTGTTAGGATGCACGCGTCGTCAACAACAATGATCAAACCAACACGATGCACGACGAACGCGAAGCACGAGGAGATGGAGATTTTCAATGCGAATGATGAAATTGCACCTAAAAGGCGCCCTTGCTGAAGAAAGGGGCCCTTGAACAACAATGGTCAAAGGCAGTCATCAAGTCTTTCCAAGACAATCATCTCCTTCGTAATTTTGTTGGCTTTCCAACGCATCATCAAGCAGGTTCACCTGATTCATCGATCACTGACAACGGAGGCGAAGACAAAAGATGTTGAAGGCAAATAACATCAAAGATAGTAGTCAAAACATGAAAAAAGAGCCCCTACTGACCAGGGGTGCCCTTGAATTAGATGCTCCAGACGACAGTTGTTGAACATGCTCATCTTCATGTGATCTTTCCAGCATCAGCTCAGCCTCGCAGTGAACCTGTTCACCAGCCTACAAGACATATCAAACGACAGCAATTGTTAATCATTCAAGCATGCAAAATGGAGGGAAAATCAATGCACATCAAGGAAAAAGCGCCCCTGCTGGCCAAGGGCGCCCTTCATTTTGAGTCACCTGATGAGGTCTTCAACAATTGCTTTCTACAAGGCATTTGTTCAGCTCCCTCTCAGCTTCTTGATCAATCCAGTTGCACGTCTTCAGGACCTGTCACGCAATCAAAAGTCGAGATCAAGCAGGAGACACCAAAAGGTGAAAGCTGAATGAAGAACATGGAGAAAATGACTAAGTGTTAAGGAAAAGCGCCCCTGTTGAAGAAAGGCGCCCATCTTTTTGGGCAATCAAATGTTGTTTGCAAGCTGAGGGACCTCCAGCATGACCTTCTATGTTTTGATCGATCTCAACAACGCCATCGTCAGTGAAGACAACAGACAAATCAGTCACCTGACAAAATAGATCAAACTAGGATCATTCTTTAAGGTCTGTAACATGAAAATCATGAGTGCAAAAGCCAAAGGCACCCCTACTAAAGAAAGGCGCCCATGCTTTTGAAGGACTCAAACTGACTTTCAAGATCCGTGAAACCAATCATCCTTTCCAGGACTGAGTTGTTTATCCATCCAACATTTCAGCGAGATCATCAGACTCATCAGTCAGTAGTGATCTCAGATCAGAGCACGAAGGGTCAAAATGATAAAATTGAAGAATGGTCAAGAACTTGACTAACACTAAGGACAAAAGCGCCCCTGCTGAAGAAAGGCGCCCTTGATTTGAAGACATCAGATTCAGTCTTTGAGCTTTGCAGCTCCCAGGCACACTTGATCAGGCTTATCCTATCTCAGCAATGAATCTAATCAGCAACAGCTCAAGATCAACGGAGCAACCTGAAAAGAAGATCCAACAGAGGCACTTCAACATGAAAAAAATGTTCAAAACTCAAAAAGGATGCCTAAAAGGTCAAAGATAGATCTGTTGACTTGAGTTAGAGATTTTGAAGGCTTCTCATGTCCAAATGTCCCACAATCAGTGGAAATCAAGGTTGGGAACTCCAAATCAGGCCAAATCACTCCTCAATGATGAGTTGGTGCCCATACTTGATGCATTCAGGCATCAATCATTATATAACCAAGCATAGGCGTCCCATTTCATTATTCTCTTTTGCAAGTTGAAGGCTAAAAGCAGCATTTTTCTCTCCAAGACATCTTTTCAAAATCTGACAGAGGGTTTTGATTGTTCTTCGTATTTCTTCGAAGATCAGTGGCACAGAATGATAAAATCTCAGAGGTTGCATCCAAAGGCATATTTTTACAAGAGGGCAGCAAATAACTTCCAATCTTCCTCTTGTCTTATTCCTCTCTTTTGTCTTAAACTTCTTGCATGTCACAGAAAACAGCAGATAATTACAGATCTAACCAACTGGGTATAATCAACAATTCAACACTACTTTTTCAACAAAACCCACATGTTAGATTTTTCTAGAAAACATAGCCCTACTACCCCTATTTTTTAGGGTTTCCAGAAAAAGTCATAATTATGAAAAACAGACAAACTGGGTTTGTTCAGCTTTGAAGCACGAACAAACCCATGTCTTGGATTTTTTCGGGGATAATCATTTTCTAGTGCCTCACTGCCTCTGCCACCAAAGGGCTCTTGCATGTCATATAAAAAATCATTTTTTCAAAATTCTGACGATCTGGGTTTCTTTAGAAAATCATTCTCAACAAAACCCACGTCTAAGAATTTTTCATAAAAAGTTGCCCCAGCAAGGCTATTTTTAGCAGTTCCAAAAAAAGTTGTCTGAACAGGGTCGTGTACACAATTGATCTCTAAGTTTTTCAGAATGCAGTTCTCGCAAGTACAGTACCAAACCAAAACGATCTTGTACCATGATTTCCTGAAAACAATCGACACCGACTTGCATCAAAAAAACCTAGAGGTCAATTCAGAAGATTTGGAGGGCATGAACCAGATCACGCTGCAAAACATCGAGCAATCCGGATTGCTTGAAGCTACATCAATCCCCATCACATTACAGAACGTGGAGTTTGTAATTTCTTGCATTAAGCATTGCAACCCTACTACATTAAAAATTCGATCAGTGGATGGGTGGGTGATTTGCAATCTTAAACCAAAGGATGTCGAAAAATGTTTTGCTATTCCACCATGTCCGACCAATAAGGTCATATCTGTGAAAGAAAGTGAAAGAGCATTCGAAGTAGCAAAAGATAAGTGTCTGCAGAGAATGGCAGAAAAATGGCTAAAAGTGAAAAAGGCCAACTTACCCAAGAATGTTGGGCAAGGAGAATTCTGAGACGAGTATGCAGTGATGATCACTCTACTCAGTCGGGTCACTGGACAGGAGGAGGGGAACCAATTTCAGCCGTGGATGTACTACATCATCGCTAAGATTGTTAGCGACAGAGAGCATTACAACTGGGCCACCCTCATCAGTGATACACTCCACCAGCAAATGACCAGGTTCTTAGAGGCTCACAAGTTCCGCATGTGCCTTACCTTGTATACCTGATTGCCTTCCAAGGCCAATTCAGAACATTGAACACTGTGGGAACCTTAAGTGTGCAGAAGGTCCACAAACATTTTCCGCGACTTGAGTTTACTCAAGCAGAACGACATTTCAAATAGATAAATGACTTGTTCATTATGCACACTGTAAGGGACCTCGACCATGAAATGCATGTACGTATATCACCAATAGCCAAGGAGGCAATGGTGGACTGGGCGGATTGGTTCATCCAATTCCCCACCTTCACCTATATACGCGTATATGGATACAACGGTCATCCCGCCATGATGCCCCGCTACCCTTCAGATAGGGTAGTTTTCATGGAGTTCTTGTGGCAGTTGGCCGAAGTTCATTCTCAGCTGCGCCTAAAGAAGAAGACAACTGCAAGCTTCCTATCCAGATGGGACTCTATAGGTGTAAGATAGCGGTTGACGCCAAAATCATGTGCCAAGAGACGATGAGACTCAATCTCAAATATCTCATTGAGAGGCGGTCGTATGATCCGAGAGGCCTTTATGCAGCACACCTTGAGCAACACTCATCACACAAGTCTTCCATGGAAGACTATTGGATCAACTGTGATGATGAGTTAGATGTACGAAGACGGAACTACAGCCAATTTAGGCTCCCACAGATTGTTGACTTCATGTCAGAAGACGTGGAGGGCCTATCTGATGATGACGGGGAGGTTATTCTCCCCACATTCTTCGTGGATCAAGTAGACTCACAACCGCTTGGCAAAGTGGATTGGTACGCCAAGGAGAACACATCTATAGAGGAAAGAACGAGTAGGGTTGTCAGAAACAATCAACTCTACTTGGACAATAAGAGGGCGAGGAAGGTAGTAATTCCCCGCACAGAGCCACCACCGGTTCAATCTTCACTACCTTCCACATCAAGGAAGAAGCACAGACGAAAGCAGTGGAGTAACCCTCCCAAAGGGATGAGAATGTCAGGGCATACATGGGGAAGAACACAGATTGTTGATACAAATCAGCAAGAAGTATATGTGGAGACAGCCACAGATATGTCTGAGATAGTCATGGAAACCACTGCAGCTGAGCCAGTGATTGAGGCAATCACAACCGAAACAGAGCCCATACTAGAAGCAGTTGCAGCGGATACAATGCCTATGATAGAGGCAAAACCTCCTACTTCACCACCATCGCAACAGTCACAAGTCCCCATTGACTTGGACTCTCCACCACGAGACATCGATGCAGCACAATCTCATTCATCGGGCATTCAGAGGCCTAACATTACTCCTTCCTGTTAGTTTTATGATCAGAAATGCAATAAGCAGAAAACTCAACACATGAAACAATGAACACAATGATTACCCTAGGAAAACCCTCCTACTCGAGGGAGAAAAACCCAGCAATAATATTCTCTTATATATTAGAAGAAAAGTGCATAAAACTGCATACAAAATCAGGCCCTAGAATAGGCCGAGTCTCATACAATGAAAAATAGCACTTCTCCTTGAAGCGAACCTTAAATGCACTAATGATAACACTTCTTCAAAGTCTAATATGCTGCTAGGAGGCGAACTGCTGCTAAGGATATATTCGAATTGGAGTGAATTGATTGCTTGATCAAATGAGAGGACTTCATCCTCTTTATATACAAAGTTGGGCGGCCTCCTCTCTAGGTCGGCCCTTGGAAAAATATAATTTATTTATGAAGCAAAGGCCGACCTGCCTTTAATTAAGAGAAAATAGCTCCCGAAGCTATAAAACACTAACACTCCCTCTTAGCTAGGGAGGTATTTTCCAGATATCCTCGTCATGGAGTCTCTCAACATGACACCCACAATGGCTACACCCATTTGTGGAAAACCACATCTTAGTCTCAGAGATGTACAAGAGTTCATCATGGAGTCTCTCAACATGATGTCCACAATGGCTACACCCATTTGTGGAAAACACATCTCAGTCGCAGAGATGTACAAGGGTTCACCACAGAGTCTCTCAACGTGATGTCGTCATGGAGTCTCTCAACATGACGTCCACAATGGCTACTCCCATGTGTGGAAAGAAACACATCTCAGTCTCAGAGATGAACAAGGGCTTGCACCTCATATTTCTCCGTCTCAGAGAAATATACACTACAAGGGCTTTCACCTCATATTTCTCTGTCTCAAAGAAATATACACTACAAGGGTTTTCACCTCATATTTCTTTGTCTCAAAGAAATATACATTACAACAAATCTTCATGATGATGTGATTCCCTCTGAAGCTCCAAGTACTTGCATCAACCTCCTGACCTCCTTGTCCAAGATTGCCTGCAATGCTTGCTTTAGAGGAACAATTTCCAACGCACACCTCTAGCACTACTGACTTATGAGAATTCAGGACTGTCCTTCTTGACCTCGTCCCAGATCACCCTACTCTGAATAGGTTTGCGGAGCTACCAATGTCGAATCTAGATTGACTGTCTTGTGCAATTCTATTCTCTACAATTGAAGAGGTCTTCCAAGGACTTTAGCACCTGGCCTTGCAACACTGCAACCCACTTAGCTAACACCTTCTCTTCTTCTCAGTGAGTCACAGAACTCCCTCTTGATCCCTGCCTCAGAGATTGCAAAGAAATCCTTTGGAAGTGAACTCCCCTCCATTGACTAATCTCAAAACCTTAATCCTTTTCCCAAACATGCTCTCAACTCATGCCTTGAATTCTCGGAATTTAACTCCCTCTGAATGTCATTTCCTCCTCTTCGAAGTAGCTGATCATAATGACAATCTGTATAGGTTCTCTGTTGTTTAGTGTTTTCATCTTTCTCAATCTTCTTTGCTGATGCAAATTCTCCATCCAAGGCTGACCAAACCTTGTGCCCTCAAGAGATATCTCCAGTGAAGAATCATGAGAGTTATGTGCCACCAACTCTGTCCCAAGGCTACAAGCTATGTCTCCATGTTTGTTCATTTCTCCAGCCAACATGACTTCCTCACAGGATGCCTCAAGCTCTTCCTCCCTTTGAATTCCTTATGCAACCTCGGATAATTAATCCATCATCCTTTTGCTCCTCGATCCATCCTGCATTTTAAAGAGATTAATAATAGTTCATGAAATCAAACTACCCCGAAGAGGAATATACAGACCAATGCTAGTAGCATACATGATTCATTATTCCAAATGTTATTACATGAATTATTATTGACTACATGATTTATTTATTTTTTATTAAATTCGTGATCATTATTCAAAGGTACAAACATAAAATACTTATCTCTTTATTGTTGATCAATTCAGCGATGCCTTTTCAGATTTCGATCTCCATATCTTTCCTTGCTATTAGCACCACGGTCTCTTTCACCATATCGACCACCACTATAACAATCCCCTCCACGATCTCCACGACCCATATCAGCATGCAGGATAGCATGAAAAAAAACAGAGAAGTTGGGAGTTGGACGCTATGTGTTGGTTGGTGATCATTGAGCATGCATCACAGCCTTACTGCCAACACCCAAGCTGCCATCACCCAGGCAACTTGAAGCCAAACCAACAATACCACCCAACTCACCACCAACGTGACCATTGAGTTGCATTAACCGAAGTGCTACCTCTGTCCAACTTCTTCAAAAGACTAAACAAACTTCAGTTCTCCGCCTGTATTTTATACCGCTTCTTCCCTTGATTGAATAATCGCCCAGACTTCCAAACGCTCGATGGCTATCAAGAGTATTCTGGCTACAACCAACTGGAGCAGCAATCTGTACAGATTCATTCACAAGCATCATTTGACTTTGTTGCTCAAATAAACTTCACCAATTGCTTTCCCATCCACGTGGTGGATGAATGTTTGACCCTCTTCTCCAATCAGATCTGAAACTCTTTACAATTCTGCTCAAGAATTTCTGCTCATAGGTCTACAGGTATTTTCCCTTTAAGGTCTGCATAAAATGTCCTTCAATTTTGCAATAGATAGTCTTTAAATCTGCAACAACTCGTCTTTGAAGATCTGCACTTAAGTCTACCACAATTCACCTTTTAGGTCTGCAAAAATTCGCCTCAAGGTCTGCTCTTAAATCTACTAGAAATCGCCCTTTAGGTCTTTAAAAATTCGCCTTCAAGAATTCTCTTAAAAACACCTTATATTTGCTTCTAAGGTATGCTCCAAATCCGCTATCAATGGAAAGATGTTTAATGAAGAATGCTTAGACAAATCTGATCAGATCTTTTCTAAACACGCTCTGATACCATGTTAATTTTATGATTAGAAATGCAATAAGCAGAAAACTCAACACAGAAAACAATGAACACAATGATTACCCTGGGAAAACCCTCCTACTCGAGGGAGAAAAACCCAGCAACAATATTCTCTTATATATTAGAAGAAAAGTGCAGAAAACTGCATACAAAATCAAGCCCTAGAATAGGCCGAGTCTCATACAATGAGAAATAGCACTTCTCCTTGAAGCTAACCTTAAATGCACTAATGATAACACTTCTTCAAAGTCTGATTTGCTGCTAGGAGGCAAACTGCTGCTAAAGATATTCGAATTGGAGTGAATTGATTGCTTGATCAAATGAGAGGACTTCATCCTCTTTATAGACAAAGTTGGGCGGCCTCCTCTCTAGGTCGGCCATTAGAAAAATATAATTTATTTATGAAGCAAAGGCCGACCTGCCTTTAATTAAGAGAAACTATCTCTTGAAGCTATAAAACACTAACACTTCCAACGAGGCTAGTCAGAATTCCATCAGGCTTGAGGGTCTCCTAGGAAAGAAGAGAGAAAGGCCATCCTACCAGCTTGACTTCACTGAATTTGATCATGTCTCTGAAGACATGCCAGCAAAGAAACTGAAGAAGCGGGTTCATGTAGGAAGGAATACAGATAATGAATTGGTCATAGAGATGGCTGCCACACCTGAGAACAGAAATATACATGACGTAGAGGTTGAGGACTTCACACTATCGAAGGTCAACCTCGGTAAGACCACTCGTTAGGTGGAGGCAGATCTTCTTGGAATTGCCTCGATGAGTGCTCAAAAAAGAATGGCTAAGGACGGCCGAGACAAAGTAGCCTTAAAAGCTAAAAACCAACAGTTGAGGATGTACATATCTAGCTTGATGCACGACACTCCCAACTTCTCTGCTTTGCCATGAGAGTTGCTAGACCTCCCCGTGGAGCAAAATCATCACCAACTAATTACATATGGCAAACACTTGAGAAGTCAAGTGGAGGAATTTGTTGTCAAAGGACAGTGTATACTGGCAAAAATATACTAGTTGAGGAAAAAGCACATGGACTCCGCGCAGAGATTCAGCAGTCAGAATTAAAGACAGCAAAGAAGAGGCCTGGGGATGAAATCACAGTCATAGATTTGCAATGGGCGTACCAATTAGTTAACACTGTAGAGAACAGGCAACATCTCTTTGCTTGGAAAGAACAACTAGCATACAAGGTGAAAGCCTATGATGCCAATTCTATGGAACTTATCAAGTACCGACATATTGTGGCAGATATTATCAAATTCGCAAGAATGTTGGTAATATCCATCCCTTGCCTTTATCAACATGAGGGAGGTGCGCACATTGAGCTAGGCGCAGTATAGAAACAATTCCAAGATGTCATTCATAGCTCATTTTTCAATGATCCTGATGGTTGCAAGTTGGCCAAGGTTGCAGCCATGTCTACCAAGTTGGATGACGTAGCTGCCAAGTGCATAGAATATCAGCAACAACTTGCGAATAGTGAAGAGATGCTCAAACACCACGTCATCGTCCTACAGAACATTAATTGTCCAGAAGTTGAAGAAGTCAACAAATGGATAGAAAGCCTGTTGACCAATGGAGCAGAGGTGTGAAACATCCACCTAGAACGTCCTACCCTCCAGAATAGCATTAATGGTGACAGGAGTTAACTTGATGCCTCATTCCAAGTTAATTCCATGTCCCACTGATCTTGCATGTCAAATCCCACCAATTATGGATGTCTATTTCTAGATCTCTACTAATTGTGGATCTCTATTTTGGAGGCACATTTTGTAATTAAAGTGACTTGTAGTTTAGTTTCAATCAATTGAAGTAGATTTCCAGTTGAATCTTTGTATAGTTTCAGTTAACTGAAGTAGATTTCTAGTTAACTACTTGCTCACCTACTTTTAGACATAGGAATAATTCTTGCTGATTGGCAAGAACTAATTGTTAACTCAAGGAGATTTTAGGGTTGCCTACTCCTTTGAGTTTCTATAAATAAGAGCCTTGGGCTCATTATTTGTTTAACTTTTATTTACTACACAAAATTGTTGCGCCATTGTTGCCAACAAGTTTGAAAGTGCATATCTGTTCACTCTTGGATGAGAGTTAATTGGTTGATCGCAATTGTGTATGATTTCATACCTTTGCTGTCCCAATTCTTTGTAATTCATTCAGAAAGCTTGAAGAAGGAAATCAAAAGGCACATGCAATTTGATCTAATTGATAGTTATCATTTGACGTTGTTCAATGAATTATCTTTCAGCCTATACTTTGGACAGGTGTCATCACCTCCTCAGGAATCCTATTTGCCAAGTCATCATACCTTGTTGTTTCTAGTGAGTTGTTTCCTAGCCTATACCTCGGACAGGGGTTCCTCCTCCTTGGCAAGTCTCAGATCCAACTTACCGTAAAGAGTGTTCACTTGCATAAAACCTTATCCCAGCGTATATCCAAGAGTTCAGAGCCTCGGCCATATTCTAAGGAGACGATGGATTCAAGTGATCTAACCAAACCATTTCGCTCCTATGCCCTCATGCTTTGTTTATCTTGAGGAGATAGGATAGTTTAGAAGCTAGTTTAGTTGTAGTTGAGATCTGCATAAACCAGAGAAAGCCTCAGCTGCAACACATTGTGTTTATGCACCCTTGTGTCCTGCCGCTGAGTAAAAAAGATAGGAACCTTAGTTTACTGTACCTTTTTTTAACACAATACAAATCAACAAAGAGGGATCTTCCTCTCTATAATTCGAAGAGTAGTAGTAAAACACTTGCAATAGCTGTCCATTTCCAATAAGCACTCCAGAGGTGCTAATTGAAACACCAACACTGACATGGCCCTATACTCTTCTAAAAAAAAGAAGTTGCTGTATTAATATAGATTGCAATTCAATTGCATCAACAGTGTAGCAAAATATGAAACATTGGCATTAGGACTCCACCTTGCTGAAAAGAAAGGTATTAAGAATTTGCATGTGTGTCAGGGTGATGGCAATGTCATAGGCAGATCAGATCACTCTGCTCTGCAAAGAACCCTCTGCTAAGAGCTTATACACATAGAATTTGGGATTTTCTGAAAGCTTTTGAGCATTCACTGTTACACCCCGGAATTGTATAGTTACTATTTTAGTGATGCTTAGAGCATTCTGATTGTAAGGAAGGATTTGAATGAATAAAATGTGTTGAGCCTTGTTATCAATTTGAGAATCTTTTTACATGTTATGATTGGCTCATTTTGTGTTCTTGATTGATGTTATTCTTGGATAAAGCAATGCATAAAGGAGAGTAATTAGTCTTGTTTTATAATTAATTTATATATACTGCAAATGTTATGAGCAAGTAACTGCCGTGGTTTTGTGCCAATGGATGCAGGAACATGAACTATTCCTCCAGGCAGAGGGGAGACATCACTCGGGAGAGGGGCTTGGTCGGATAACCGGTAAAGTTGATCAGTTGAGCATACACACACTTCACTGAGGGTTTTGGAAACTGAGTCAGATTGAGTTGTCTTAATAAGTCATCCTTAGGCTCAGGAGTTTTGGATTACTTCTTTATGCTTTATGAGTGGTGTTACTTGTTGACTGACTTACTGTTCTGTGAGCCTTGAATGTGAAATGTGAACTGATAAGTGTGGAATAGACAGGATGTATATGTGTATACATGTACCACTCATATGTACGTAACAACATGTATGACATGTCGATACAGATGTATGATGGGCAATTATTATGCCATACACGTGTCGACATGGCATACATACAGATACGTATACATGGCTGGCACACCTATAAACATATGCACACTATCTATAATGTTGTTATAACGTTATTTTGATGCCTTGAATTTACAGTTAAACGTATATATACATGTTTGTACAAACAGGTGTATTAAGGGTATGCTGATTGGCCCATAATACATGTATTTGGATGATTAAATACAAATATGTATAGATATATTTAAATGTAAATATTTGAATGTGTTTATATATATATATTTAATATTATATTTAATATAAACGTTATTATAGTTTTACCTGGAATAAATATATACATATATCTATAATAATATTTAAATATTAAAACATTTAAATATAGATATATATATATATATATATATATATATATATATATATATATTTAAATACGGTAAATAAAACTATAATAGGATATATTTAATATAATGCAAAATATAAATATAACATTTTACTTATATTTTAAATAAATATTACCTTGGAAAATAATTAAATTTGACTTGTATAGTCATTTGGCAAATAATGTGTATTTACCATGAGAAAGAAAATAATTTCGACTTCTATAGTCTTTTGGGAAAATTCGTTTGAATATGCCATGAAGATTTTAAATGTTTAAACATTAGAAATCTTTTGTAAAGGTTTAACAAATGCATTTTTAAAACCTTGAGCTTTGCTTAAAATCGCAAACCATGAAAATGCGCAAAACTGTAATGTTTGGAAATGGAAGTTTGGAATAATGAGAACTCGCGCGCAGCTACTCACGCCAAAAGACTAGGTCGCGACCTGCAGTTATCTCCATTCTGGGAATGCGTATGAAGGGCGGAATAAAAGCTAGATGGCCACGTTTCTCCTTTGACGTTTTCTCACCAGGGATAAAATTCGCCATTTTTGGGCACCTATGATGAATAACACCTGTAGGTGTCTGTCATTCATAATTTACCATGTGAGAGTGGAAACATTCTTCATGAATAAGGTCGAATCATCTCCCTTTTTGCTGAGTATCTTGTTAGATTACTGCCACTGCATAAATTGACATTTTCAATGAGAAAGGTGTCGAATTCTCATGCCTAAAATGTAGTAAGCATGAGAATTCGAAACCTATATATATAGGAGTTTCTCTCATTGCCATTTACACACGAATTTCTTATCTGCTCTTGCTTAAATCCGAATTCCCTTTGAAAAGCCATATTTTGTCATTGCTGTAATAGCATTTGTTTGAGAGCCAATTTGCATATATCCCATCGCCATTTCTAAGAAACTGGTTTTTAAATGCTGCAAGCATAAAATACAAAACCTGTAAGAGAAACCAGAATTGAGAGGAGTGATACTAAAGAAGGAAGAGAAGAAGCTGCAGACTGGAATCATTTACAGCAAGGAAACAGGCATGGGAAATGTCTTTAATTACTTATGTTGTTTTAATTGATCTGCATTGCTTTGCTTTGTGATATGAAGTAGAGTAGGAAAGTATTAGAAGAAATTCTGTTGGAATAGAATAGCTTGTTATTTTGAAATAACTTAATAGGGAAAGCTTATTTGTGAAAGGATAGCTTGTTATTAAGGAAATACTTAATTTCATAGGGAAAGCTTGTTTGTGAAGGGATAGCTTGTTACTAAGAAATACTTGATTTCATAGAGAAAGCATGTTATAAAGGTAAATAGCTTGATTTCATAAGAATAGCTTGAATTCTTGGGAGTGGCTTGTTTATAAAAGGAAAACTTGTTTATAAGGGAAAAGCCTGTTTATAGCTTGTTATGAAAGAATAGCTAGTCCATGTTATAAAGGGAATGTTTGAAATGAATTTACTTAAATACTGTTTGAATTCCTTATATAAAGGAAAAGAGGAACTAGTTATTAAATACTAGGTCGAGGATGGAACAAGTACCAAGGTAGTCTAAAGCTTTAAAGTTAGTAGGTTAACTAGGAAAAGCTATGTACTCCATGGATAAAGAATTCCATGTTAGGAGTTACCCGAGGGACCCTTGTTGACTGTATTCCAATTCCTGATTAAGTAGATGATGTAGGAAGTCTAGAGTGATTGACTACCCACGGAAAGGACTCAGTGTACGCGTAGGATAAGACAGCCTTAAGTCAAACTGAACCGACTTAGTGCAAGTGATAGATGACCGTCAGTTTAATTACTGCCGAAACACTTTGGCCAAAGTAGTGTAATACACCTACGTCCACTTAGACTGTGAGACGATTACACTGTCAGTTCACCGTAGTCCAAAATACATGCTAGATTGAGATTGTGAGGACACAAGGATTTAGTTATGTAGGATTACACACTATGCTCAGTTGGTCATACAGAACCGGTTACCCAACCAATCTCCTCGTAGAAGGGAGGGTCGTCTACTTAACAGTAAAAGTGCGGGGGACCGCATTATAAGTCCGTAGTTGGCGGAAAAGCACTTGAGTGATGTTTCTCCTCCACAGTAGACTTCTGATGAACCAAGGTTTGAAAGGGAAGAACCTGGACCGTCTTATTCCTATTTGCTCAAAAGCTTCCAAGCTATGATTGAAACTTGTAAGATTCTTACTTTGTTATTTATTTGAAAGAAAAGTAATTATGAAATGCGTCCTCTGTTATTTCTTGGAAAAGAGAACAATGATGTATTGTGTCAATTATTTCTTTATGATGAAATGTTGTATTAGAATGAAAAGAAAAGTTTATTTACTTTGTCATTATGAATGTCTTTCCTTGTATCTTATTTGTGAAAGTAGAAAATTTTTGTTTACCCGGTTTGGGGGTTGTTACATTCACTATTCAAACTGTTGCAAGGAAAACGAATAAAGAAGCTGATAAAATGGTAGTTGTTGGCTCATAATTCTGGCCCCACAAGGACTGACGAACCAAGGCCAGGTCAAGGTCACAATTAGACCATCAGTACCAGATAACTCTACTCACTGGCAAGTATTTGAAGGCAATGAACAGATTGAAAGAGCCTATGGAGATTAGATTATTCAAGTGAAAGGGCATAAAATTCTTGAAGGGATCATCACTTTGGAGAAAATATTTAACACTGATGTTCAATCAAAAAGGGTAAATCTATAGTAATTCTACCTAAAGACTGTTCACATGTTAAGTGTCAAGTCAGTTCTTACTCTTCGACTTTTTAAGTTCTCATCCAGTTCAAGTCTGATGGCCATGGTTTCTAGAGGAAGAATAAGAACTATTTTCAGATGTGATCTATTTACAACCAATTACGTCAATACATTTGTATTCACAAGTGCAATATTTTGGTTGAAGGCTTCTGGAATGTATTGAAAACAACTTTTCTTCATCAGTGATTTAATATATGTAATGAATATGCACAATGCAATTCAGTTCCCAAAAGGTAAATGTCACTTACCCTATATGTTATGCTTAAGCATCTCTAAACCCTGCTAACTAATCATGTAAAATTACTAATTGTGATCTTCCAAAACAACATAACAAAGTTTTCCCTGTTAGCTTTAATCTATATTAACTAACTACTATGATTTTTACTTTTCATACACGAGGGTTAACATCATAAAACAGAAGATATATATTCAAAATTTTCACAGGGAAAGGAATACATATACCGCACAACCAACAGCTTTGCTCCAAGAACCTCCTAGGTAGGCAAGCTCACCACTGCACACCAAAGAAGTATCATGAAATGCTGAACGACCTAGCACTTGTACTACATCTTTGCCTCCCACCATGTGCTTGCCCGCCAAAATTTTTAATAAAGTTGTCTTGCCTGTATATTCCAGAAAAATCATATATTCAGCCCCTTTTAATATTTAAGTTCCATCTAATGTTAAGAGCATGACATGGAAGTCAAAAGAGCGGAAGACAGTAGGGACCAGTCCTGTGGCTGAAATCTCCCCACAAGAAATTGTTAGTCTTTATCTTTTGCACAAGATATTAAGATTTATTATACAAGAAAGGACAAGACAATATAAGGAGCCCGGCAGAACTTTATTTCACTTCCTAACATTAGTACAGAGAGAGAACCTCTGGTTCAGATTCTAAATCATTACTGTAAGATAACTGAAATGTAACAAATCCATGAAACAATGAGAAATTATTTGACAAAGATCTTATTTGTTATCAACAAAATTAGTTGACAATATTTACAACCAGGTTTGTGCACCAGGAAATATGAACATACACATTCAAGTTTTTCTTTGGTGAACCATATCCACAAAAGAAAAAGAAAATGGAAGGATTGCATCAGAATGTATATCACTAGAAATTACAAAGCTGAATTGTTGGAGGATAGAAGATACTTCAAGGATTCAGTTCCACTGCTTTATATGGATGTATTTTGTTTTTTGCAGCCACAAGTAGTCCTTTCCTTCAAAGAGCTGCAGTCAACTTTATATTCTAACAAATGCAGGTCTAGGACACAATATTGCAGCAAGAAATGTCAAAAGGCGCACAAAGGGTGAGTAATATAATTATTATCATTTAGTATATCATTCAACAATTATTCCAGAACTATTCTATTTCTCATGCATTCCCTAAATTTATAGTTATAAACTCATCTATTTTCTTTCTCTTGATTGACTAGAAATCAAATGCCAAAATTTATTATGGTTCATTGCTAAATGTGGTAAATAGTGACAAGTCAATCATAAGAGTTTGCAAATATATTCATAACAAGATCAATAAGTAGCCTTTGTTATTTCAACAATTACTGAACATTGTCCTCAACCGATTCTTCAGACAGAAAAGAAACCTCAGATGTAGACATGATCCTGACATCAGCATTGACACCAGGACAAGGATGTTGACTAAAGGGTGTGTTCAATGTTCAACCCTCTGTTGACTTTGGTGATTCTGCATTGAAGCAATGGAATGTTATTTTGACCAACATAACTGCTGCATTGACAATAAAATTTATTCTACTTAGCTATGTTGAACAGATTTCTTCTATACTTACTGCATTGATCAGAATTCTCTGTTTTTGATTAATCTGTTGTTTGATCAAGGAAACTAAAGGTCTGCTGACTAATTTGACTCAATGAGGACTCCCATATTCTCATATGATCATTAAGATTGTTGTTTACATTTTATCATTGTGACTGTTGTTTACCATGATAGTTAATATGAGATGTTACCTCATATTTATTGATCAGAAATTCTTCTAATTTTATGACGTTTCCTTGATAACAATTCCTCTCATTTGAAAAGCATCCTCCCTTCTCGAATGAGGACTTCCCTCCACCCAAGGTGGCACTTGACAATTGTCTCAAAGATCTCAACAAATTTGCAGATGTGAACTAAAATGGTTCTTCACTTCCTTCGCCTAGAAGGGAAACTCATCAAGCTTCCTTGACAAAATTGTCTTTCCAAGTTCTTTGCCCTATAATCCATAACAATCTTCTAACACCCATTGCCTTCTTCGGGACTCTGAATTGTCAGTAATAAACCATCTTGGCTCATTCCCGACCACAACCCTGACCACATTGGCATCTATCCTCCAATCACTCTTTCTCTTCCTAAAGAGGCCACCCTAATATCTGTCAAATGACAACAACGCACCATAAATCATGTTTTAGCTCTTCACACAAATATTGTACTAGATAGATGACAATGAGGCTGAGTCAATGCAAATTGGTCAACATCATGTCCACATGCTTGTTCCACACCAAATTGTTCCAAACAAAGTCAGACATAACCTAGATTTCCAAGGAATCCTTTCTGATGTGTTTTTCACTTGCAAATGTAACCTAAGATGAGTCCTCTACATACTTAGTGACTTTGACACAAGTAAAACTTCTATCTCAGAGTCCACATTGACAGTCCTAGAAGCAACATTCTCACAACTCTAGGTCCATCATGCCTCTTGACCACTCTCCTAGGAATGACTAAGCTTAATAACTCATTGTATGTCTCCCTAGAGTGTGATCATTTGGGCCCCTTTTTGTTCCTCCCTAGAAAAGATTTGTGATGCCATTGTGTGAGTCTCCAAGAAGCTGTGTTGTTTGACATTATCACACCACAACTGTCTTCAAACTTCCACAATGCCACTGTGTTTCATATCTTAGTGCCTTTTAAGGAGCTCAAATGACTATTTTTCACATTTTTCAGATTTTTGGCCTTTCCTTCGACTAGATGTAATGTCAACCCTCCCGATTCATATTTAGTTCAGCCTATGAAAGATCCACATACTTAGATCATTAGTCATCTTGACATCATGTCACACTACATTCTAGCATTTGTCCAAAGCTATTATTGATTTCCTACACACAATCACATAGAATTCAAATAATGCTGCAGTGCACTACAAACACACCAATATGAATTTTATTGAAATTTTTGTTAAGGTTACACTTTATTTCTCTTATCTCAATCACTTGATCTATGTCATTAGGTTCGAAGATTCTAATTATAGGAGATATTTAGGCACTTGATCTGTGTCATTAGGTTCTAAGATTCTAATTATAGGAGATATTTAAGCAATCTATAAGCTATCCCTCATTCTCTGATAGGGATAACCTAGCAACCTTGCGCCTTCCTACTCCATCACTCTTCCTTGCCACTAGAATATTTCACTCAGCTACTTTGGTTAGGGTTTGATCAAGGAGCTACTAGTCATCCATGCATAGATCATCAACACCTTCCTAACTTCATCCATCAAACAACCATTTGAATCCAGCTTTCATATTAGTATACCAACATCACTTGCGGGTTTGAGGGTTCTTTTCAAGTAGAATCAATCATGACAAACATATCCTCCGATTGTTTAGCACATTTTCATTATTTCAGTTTGCATTGTTGTGAGTTGACTATCGATTGTGACTAATTTAGAATTGCATCTATTGTTTCATTTAATTCTGAAAATCTAGATTCATTGTGTGAGCAATCTTGATTTGGTAAAAATGAAGTTGCACTCTACAACCAAAAAAAAACTTTATCATCTAGTTCACATCCTAGGTCAACCTAGAGTTTTATTTCTGTTTATTTTAATCAGCTTTTTGTTTCATCATTATTTTTATTTGGGATAGTATAGATTTACAAAATTATACACCCATTAAATAGGCCATCAACATTTCTAGCTGTTTAACTATAATTAAAATAACCATCTCTAAGTATCAAAACTATCAAGTCCAGAGCAATATCATTAAATGTATCATGCTGGATGCAGCCAGCACAGATAAACCAAGCATACTGTTTAGGAATATCACTTGCTAGACACAACCAACTCAAAATGAAAAGTAAGATATAATATTATTTAGGACTGTACTTGTAACATTCATCTAGTCCCCTGAATTTCAATTTTAGCATTGCGCTCCTTGCATCTTCATCTTCAATAGGAAAGAGAGTAGAAACAACACAAGCAGCCTTGATGCTAGTTGTAACATTTGCTGAAAAAGAAGCCATAGGATTGGGAGCAATGCATAAATCAGCAGCCGAAAGCTACGCTACCGGTTGGTCCCTATATCCTTGCCAGTTCGGGTACGGTTCGTTTTGGGTCCGGATACTGGTCTGGTCCAGGTGGGGTGCAATTAGGGTCCAAGATTTTCCCTGTGGGTTCGTACGGGAAGAACCCGAAAGAATTTGCGATGAATTTTGAAGTTTTTCATTCATTATGTCTGTGGATTAGCTAATTTTATATGTGCTTGGTTCTTAACGAGGTGTTGTCTCATCCGTCTGTGGGTTGTTCAGATCGGTACGGTCGGGGCACAAGAATTTGTACATAATGGATGCAAACGCAAGTGAGGAGGGGTGGATTCGACTGCTTACCCTAGATTGACACCATGCCCTGCTGGTCTCCCGATGACCAGGATTGCTTTCTCTTCTAACCGGGACAATCCCCATCAAGCAACTTATTTTAGCACCTGTTTAGTTCATCCAGACGGATCAGGGCTACACAAAGTGTCGGGCACCAAGAAGGAAAGAATCAACCATGTCTGTTTTATCGTTGTATATTCTGGTCTATATTCTCTGTTTCATCACAAAATTCAAACTGATAATATAGTTAATAGGATGTGTCTGTAGGCAATCATAAAGAAATAACCAGAAGAATATTGTAATGAATGCCCCTGATTTTTTTTTTGATTTGTGTGTATTGTTCTTTTTTCTTTTAATTCTAAATTGTGCAAAACAGATCTGCAATTTTGAGAAAGGAAAGTCACAGCGGATAATGGAAAAAGATTTTGTAAACTGCCGTATTTCAACTAACATTTCAGATGGCATACAAAGTAATCAGTTTCCTACAAAAGTACGAGTACCAACTCAGGAAAAATCCAAGGTAAGTATGAATGCTGCGCTTGGCCAAGAAAATCTTTCAGGCTATTGCTCCATATATTCCATCTCCAAAAACTCATTCCATCTAGGCTTAAAGACCTTTTTAATTCCTGCATCCTTAAAGGCTTTAAAGTTTAATGTAATTGACTTCATATTCATTTTACCAGCTTTAAGGTCAGTTTATTGTAGCTAAAATATTCTTAATAATGACTGCATAGCTGATGATATTCTTAGTAATGATCACACAACTAGTGGGTAATTGGCTATTAAATAATGACGGCAGAACAAGTAATTAATGTTAGTGTTTTGTAGCGGCGGGAGAGATTTTTATCCTAAATACAATTAACTCAAGGCAGGTCGGCCTTTGTTTTATAAATAAAATTTGCCTTTTTCTAGGTCGGCCCTAGAAAGGAGGTCACCTAGCTTGGTATTTAAAGGGGATAGAGTCCTCTCATTTTATCATCAACTCATCCAATTCCAATTCGCACTATTCAGCAGCAGATCCGATTCTAGAAGAAGTATTATTATTTAGTGCATTCAAGATTCGCTTCAAGGGGAAGTGACATTACTTATTGTATGAGACTCGGCCTATTCTAAGGCCTGATTTTTGTATGCTATTTCTGCACTCATTCTTCTGATTTATAAGAGAACAATTTGCTGGGTTTTTCTCCCTTGAGTAGGAGGGTTTTCCCAGGGTAAAATACTGTGTTCATTGTTCTATGTGTTGTATTTTTTGCTTATTTGCATTTATAATCTGAAAACTAACATAGTATAAGAGCTGGTTTAAGAAAAGATCTAATCAGATTTGTTTAAGCAGTCAAGACACTCTTCATTTAGGGCAGTCTCTCAAAGAAAAAAAAAGATGGTGAACGGTGTCAAGGTAGAAGATAGGCTTGATGGAGCGTCAAACTTCAACTCTTGGAAATTCAGAGTTCTCATTGCCTTAGAAAAAAATGATCTAGATTTCATGGAAAATGATGTGCCTGAGCCATCCGATGATACAGAGAAAATTCAGTGGAAGAAAAATGGCACGAAGGCTAGAAAGATCATGATAGATTCTATGAAGGATCACCTAGTTCCGATTATCTCCAAGATGAAGACAGCTAAAAAAATATTTGAGGCTCTAAAAGGATTGTATGAGATCAGCAATACCAACAGAGCCCTCGCTTTGAGACAACAGCTCCATCATGTTAAAATGGCTAAAGGAGATTCAGTCATTTCCTTCTTCATGAAGATTTTTGAATTGAGAGATTGGTTATGTACTATTGGAGACATAGTTGAAGATAGAGATATGGTTATCTTGGCACTGAATGGTCTTCCTCGATCTTGGGAGCCTTTTATTCAGAGCATCAGTGGGAGATCTAACTTGCCCAAGTTTGATCGTCTTCGAGCTGATTGAATTCAAGAAGAATCCAAATTGGCAGCAAGAGGAAATGGGCGAAACTCTCATAATGAAGAAAGTCGTGTCCTTGTTGCACATGCTTCTAACAGAAAAAGAAGAGAAGGAAAAAGAGGCACCTTCAAGAGGAATAGAGATAGAAAATCAAATTTTGTCCCAAAACTGAAGAAGAAGAAGGATCTCTCTCACATTCAATGTTGCAAGTGTGACAAGTATGGTCACTTTGCTCGAGATTGCAAATCAAAGTCGAAGCAGCATGCTTCTACTGCAGATATTGATGATGTGTCACCTCATAAGGAATCTAAGGACAACTCAGAGGGATTTCTATTCATCTCCGCTCTTTCAAGTAATGTTCCAACTGATAGTGTCACTTGGTTGATAGATAGTAGTGCTTCACATTACAGGCTATAGAGAGCATCTTACAGACTTAGTAGAGAAAGAGTCTGACTTGAGAGTGATAATTGGAGATGATGCTTGTTATTCCGTAAAGGGAGCTGGGGCCACATCTTTCCAACTAGATTCAGGTATCCCTCTTCATTTGAGTGATGTCTTGTTCGTACCAGGAATCAAAAGAAATCTTGTCTCCATTTCAGCCTTGGAGGACAAAGGGTACAAGGTTACTTTTCTCTGAAGGGAAATTTCTCGCATGGCCCAAGAACTCTAGCATAAAATCAGCTTGTGTGATTGGCGTTCGTCAAGAGAGCCTATATAGATTATCAATTCGTCCAGTTCAGGCATTATTGCACGACTCTATCAGTTTGAGCGAGCTATGGAACAGAAGACTTGTTCACTTACATTTTAGAGCTCTTCCATCTATGGAGAAGATGGTTACTGATCTTCCTAACCTTGGTCTAGAGCACAATGGCATTTGTAGAGGATGTGCACTTGGTAAGAATATCAAGAGTCCCTTCCATAGTAGCGATAGTAGATCAATGGGAATTTTAGATCTTGTTCATTCTGATTTATGTGGACCAATGTATGTGGCATCCTTAAGTGGATTTTGGTACTATGTGATTTTCATTGATGATTATTCTCGAAAGACTTGGATTTACTTCTTGAAATCCAAAGAGTCTGAGGAAGTCCTTGATAGATTTAGAGAATTCAAGGCTCAAGTTGAAATCATGTCCGGGAAAAGGGTTAAGGTTCTGAGATTGGATAATGGAGGGGAGTACACTTTTGAAGCATTTCGTAATTTCTGCATTGAGGCAGGGATCAAGAGGGAGTTTTGTGTTCCGTACATAGTTCCACGGGGACGCGTCCCCCTCGAAAAAGTGGTCGTCTCGGAGACGGGGACATTTCCAAGAAACGGGAACATCTCCCCGTCCCTCCGCCATCCCCTGGACGTTTCCTTCACAGGGAGTCTTCTGGGCGTCTCCTCTCGAAGTCTTCTGGGCGTCTCCAAGCCTCTGAGTTTCCCACGTCCCCTATTAAAATCAAATGTATTAACTATTATGTAACTTAGATTTTTTTGCTTTAACTTTTATCTCATTTCTACGGTTCTACCCTACTCGTGCGTGCCTGTGCGAGCATCTGGAGACTACCTGAGAGTGAATGTGCAAACTACAAACTAAACTAGAGGAGAGAATAGAGATCAAGGTTTCCGGATTTTCCAAGGGCGTCATTATTCAACACTCAACAGGTATTTACTATTTAACATTTTGATTTTTTATATGCTTGTTCGAGTCTCTTGTCTCTTAGTCTCGACTAGGCTAGGGCATTGGCAACGGGAGCAAATCCCTCAAAGGGATGCCAGCTCATGGAAGAGGTGAATGCAACTGACATCCGTTTGAGGCATTCGGTCAATAGTTCATTGAATTGTTGAGCGAATCCCTCAGGGATGTCAGCTCATGGAAGGCGACATCGTCGCCTCTTCCATGAGCTGGCATCCCTTTGAGGGATTCGCTCAGCGGCAGCCTCAATAATTTTTTTCAGAAAAATTTTAAAATCAAAAATGAGATAAAAGTTAAAACTAAAAACTTCAATAAATAAATTTATTGAATATTTTATTTGCTGGCATTTCTGCAAAATGTGGAAGCACAGGCAAGGCATGTGAACTGTTTGACACTTGACAGTGAATGCATCAAGGCAAGGCATTTGAACTGTTTGACTGAAGGCAAGGCATGTGAACTGTTCGACTGATGTATTCAGGCATCAAGGCAAGGCATTTGAATTGTTTGACTGAATACAATTCAAATGCCTTGCCTTGATGCATTCAATCAAACAGTTCAAATGCCTTGCCTTGATGCATTCAGTCAAACAGTTCACATGCCTTGCCTGTGCTTCCACATTTTGCAGAACAGACCACATTTTGGTTTCTTAATTCTTATGCATATCTTGCAATATTGCAATCCATGAGACCACATTTATGATTTCTTTCAAGTTTCTAAGTTTCGGTTTATATTATATAAGTCTGATTTATTTTTTACATCGTAGGTCTGATTATTTTTTAAATTTTTAACATTGTTTTTGCAACATCATCATCATAATGAGTTCATACAACAGAAGTGATGATGAACTAGGAATTCAAAGTGAAAATGATTCATCAGATGATCCTGACTTTCAAATAGGAGGGGAGGCTGTGGGTGAAGTTGAACCACAAGTTCCACAACATGGCTCAGCCTCAAATACTCAAATTACCACAAGTTCCATTGGCACTAAAGATAATAGCTGCCCTTCATAAATCCTTCAAGAATGGGCCAAGGGCCTCTTTGATCCAAAAAAACCTTTAAAACAATTTGCATCCAAGGTAGCAGCAAAGCCTGGGGCAACTAGGGGCACTAGATTATGGAAGTGTCACATGTGTAAGCTTACATGGTTTGGCAGCATTACAAGAACTAATGCCCACTTTCTTCTTATTTGAGGCAAAGGTGTAGATGTATGCAAATTTGTGGCAGGTAACTTGAAGTACAGGGCTGAAATTTTAAAATTATGGGGTTGTAATGAGGATGAAGTGCCTGCATCTGCTACATTGCCACATAAGAGTTTGGGTGATCAGTTTTCAGCAGTGTCTACTTCTACTTTGCAGAGTCAAAGGCCACCAAATCCGTTCAATTCAAGTGCAGTAGAGCCTAGGGGGAAACGTAAGATGGCATCTTCACAACCTTTAGCAAATTTATTCAATGTGCAAGCAAAGGATGGGGCAGATGTATTCTTTGCCAATGGCATTCCATTCCACATGGCTCGCTCTCCTTATTATAAGGAAGTTGTGTCAAAGATTATAAGGGCAGGAGTCAGGACAATCATATATGCCACCAAGGGAGAATAAATTGAGGACAACAATCTTGGATCAAAACTATTCCAAGATTAATATTTTGATGGAGAAGATGAAGACAACCTGGGTCACAAGTGGATGCAGCATAGTCATGGATGGGTGGACGAGCATTAGGCATCGTCCACTCATCAATATCATCGTCACATCTGTAGCGGGCCCTTATTTCCTTAGGGCTATTGATTGTTCAGGGCATAGCAAGGATGCCCATTATCAGTTTCACATCCTCAAGGATGCTATAGAGGAGGTTGGACCACAAAATGTGGTGCAGGTAGTGACAGATGCGGCCCATGTGTGCAAAGCTGCAGAGAGGTTGATTCAGGCAGCCTATAGACATATTTTCTGGACTCCTTGTTGTGTGCATGCTATGAATAATGCACTTAAGGACATGGGTAAAATCAGCTGGATCAAATCTATTGTCAGTGATGCTAGAGATGTGCAAATGTTTATCTGCAACCATCATCATTCACATGCACTTTTCAGGTCCTTCTCCAAGAAGGAATTCCTGAAGCCTGTAGAGACTCGGTATGCATCATACTTTATTCTCTTGGAGAGGATGCTTGAGTTGCAAGAGCCTTTGCAACTAATGGTAATGACAACAGAATGGAACAGATGGCTTGAGTCAAAGACACAGCAGGGATTGAGGGTTAAGGAGGTGGTGAAGAATGATGTCTTTTGGGTTGATGCCAAATATATTGTCTCCATCATTGAGCTAGTCTTAAAAGTTATTAGATTTGGGGATTCTAATGCACCTTCCCTTGGAGAGGTATACGAATGCATTGATTCCATGCTTGATCAAATGAAGGCTAAAGTGCGAGAGAAGGACCCCACAATGCAATTCTACACCGAGCATATTTATCCAATCATTGAGCATAAATGGGAGAAACTCAACACTCCCTTACACATGGCTGCCTACGCATTGAACCCAAAGTGGTATGTGCCACATCTTGGTAGAGTGACACCTATAGAGGATGTTGAGGTGAAGGAAGGGTTCATGAAGGCCATTGACAAAATGTATGATCCTATAGAGGCTAGCTTACTTCGTACTGAGTGGACAAAATTTGCTACTCTTTGGGGATATTCAGAGGCAGCCAAATTAGATTTGGAGACTATGTCACAGGAGGACCCCAAGTTGTGGTGGACTATGCATGGGCCTAGATCTTTGATTACTACTCTAGCCATTTGTTTGCTGTCCCGGGTTTCTAGTTCTTCTGCTTCTGAAAGGAACTGGTCCACTTATAACTTCATCCACTCTGTTAAGAGGAACAGGCTCACTTCTAGGAGGGCAGAGAAGCTTGTGGTTGTCCATAGTGCCTTACGTCTCATTGATCGCAGCACTACATACAAGGAGAGTCCAGCAGCCAGATGGGATGTAGAGCCAGAAGAGCCAACACAGATAGATGAGGATGCTACACAAACAGGGCTAGTTGGTATTGGTTTAGATGAGCTTGAGCATTTGGGGTCCTCGTCCGACGGTTCCAATGATGAGGAGATTGGCATGGCGCTTGGAGTTGGAGATGATTCGATCATTAGAGGCATTAGGCCATTAGCTATTTAGTATTTACTATTTTGTTTTTGAAGTTTGAAGTTTGAACACTGTTGTGTTGATAACTTGATACTTGATTGTAATTATGAATCATGACTATGAAATTTTGAAATTCAAATTATGAATATGAAACAACTAGTTCTCGTTCCAATCACAATGTCTATTAAGTTACAAGTATATTTTCATTTTGATTTTCATTGTTTCAATGTTCACTAGTTCAATGAAATCATTGCAATGTGTTTAACTTTAAAGTTTAAAGTTTAAACTCTAAAATTTACTTATTCCTTAGGCTTTTATAGTTATACATCTTTTTATAACTAATTTTTCAAGTACTATATGTATTTCAGCGCACCGCTCCCCTGCCGCACCCCCCCCGCTACCGTCCCCCCGCCGTCCCCTCGCCGCCCCCAAACTTAGGCCCCCCGCCCCCGTGCCCCCGAAACCCATCCCCTGCCGTCCCCCCATCCCCATCCCCGAAACTCAGTGGAACTATGGTTCCATACAATCCTCAGCAAAATGGTGTTGCCGAAAGGAAGAACAAATCCATAGTAGAGGCAGCCAAGGCTATGATTCATGATTAGAGTTTACAGAGTTTCCTATGGGCAGAAGCTTCCAGAACTGCCGTGTATGTTTAGAACACAAGCCCTCATTGAATATTGAGAAACATGACTCCGAAGGAGGCCTTCACAGGTGTGAAAACTGATGTTAGTCATTTAAGAATATTTGGTTGTCCTGTTCACATTCATGTGCCCAAGTATAAAAGATCAAAACTAGAACTTTCAAGCAAGAAGGGCATATTCGTGGGATACAATGAATCTTCAAAGGCCTACAGAGTTTATATTCCAGGGCAAAAACAGATTGAGATCAGCAGGGATGTCTCTTTCGAAGAAGAAGTAGCCTTCAAAAGATCTAAAGGGTCTTACATGGAGATAGACAATGAGGAGCAAGAGACTTCTCAGGATATGGACTTATCTCTTGATCCTACTCCTGACATTCAAAGGGATTCCACCGAACCGGCTGAAACTATTGATCCAGTTGATCCTATAGAACCAACTAATGGGCCTAGAGACATTGCCGTAGGCCGGAAGAGGCCTCTATGGGCTCGACAAACTATGCAAGAGGCAAAAAAATATGCAACTCCTCAAGGTACATTTAGAGAAAGCAAGAGACCTCAGAAGTTCCCAGGTTATGTGGCATTCATGAGTCACATCATTGATTCTGAGCCTTCTAGTTTTGAGGAGGCATCCAACCAGCAAGTTTGGAGAGATGCAATGAAGAAGAGTATCGGTCCATCATTAAAAATGATGTATCGGATGTTGTTCCAAGACCTGAAGGGAAATCAGTAGTGTCTTCCAAATGGCTCTACAAAATCAAGCATGCAGCTGATGGTAGCATTGAGAAATACAAGGTGAGATTTGTGGCAAGAGGATTCTCTCAGGAGAAGGGAATAGATTATGAGGAGACATTTGCTCTTGTTGCTCGATACACTTCTATCATAACTATTATTGCTATTGCCTCCGCTAAAGGCTGGAAGTTACATCAAATGGACGTAAAGACTGCATTTCTTAATGGTGTGATTGAAGAAAAAGTGTACATCGAGCAGCCAGACGGTTTTGTGATTCATGGGAAGGAGTCTCATGTATGCAGATTGAAGAAGGCCTTGTACGGTCTTAAACAAGCACCTCATGCATTGTATGAAAGGATTGATAGTTATTTGATGAGCTTGGGATTCTCCAAGAATGATGCAGATTCCAACCTTTACTTCAAGATAGTTGATGTTGAGGCTTTGATATTGGTTCTTTATGTTGATGATTTATTTCTCACTGGAGCAGAGAAGCTAATTGTCAAATGTAAGAAAGAGTTAGCTTCCGAGTTTGAGATGAAGGATCTCGGTCTTATGCATTACTTCCTGGGACTAGAAGTGTGGCAAAGACCTAATGAGATCATTCTAAGTCAAGGGAAATACACTATAGATATATTAAGGAGATTTGGGATGATGGACTGTAAGTCCATGTCTACACCTATGGAGACAAATTTGAAGAAGTTAAGTGACTCAGCATCTGATTCAAATTTGGTAGATTCCACCATGTATAGACAATTGATTGGATCATTGATGTATCTAGTCTACACCAGACCAGACATTTGTTATGCAGTGAGTGCTCTCAATCAATTCATGTGTGAGCCAAGACAAATACATCTAGTTGTAGCAAAACATATACTGAGATACTTGTGTGGCACTGTGGGATATGGTTTGAGATATACTTCCAATGAAGATCTGAAGTTACAAGGCTATTATGATTCTGATTGGGTCGGGAGTGTAATTGATAGAAAGAGCACCTCTGGATGTTGTTTCAGCTTGGGGTCTACCATGATTTCTTGGTGTAGCAAGAAGCAGACATTTGTGGCACTAAGCACTGCAGAGGCTGAATACATTGCAGCATGTGTAGCAGTTCGTGAAGTTGTATGGCTTTGGAAGCTCCTTGCAGGATTGTTCGGTCAAATATTAGAGTCGACTGTGATTCATTGTGTTAATCAAAGTTGTGTAAAGCTCTCAATGAATCTGGTATTTCATGATAGGACAAAGCATGTGGAGATCAAGTATCATTACATCAGAGACACAATGCTAAGGAAAGCAATCCAACTCAAGTACATCAATACTGATGATCAGACAACTGATATCCTCACCAAGCCTCTTTCCAGAGTGAAGTTTGCACATTTCTGAGACAAGCTTGGGGTGGTGGAGAAAGTTACCCTTGCTGAGAGGGAGACTCAACATCAATAAGCTTTGTTATAATGTATATTTCTCTGAGGCGGAGAAATATGAGGTGAAAGCCCTTGTACATCTTTGAGACTAAGATGCGTGTTTCCACAAATGGGTGTAGCCATTGTGGACGTCATGTTGACTCCATGACGAGCTCTTGTACATCTCTGAGACTGAGATGTGTGTTTCCAGTTTCCACAAATAGGTGTAGCCATTGTGGACGTCATGTTGAGAGACTCCATGACGAGGATACTTGAAAATACCTCCCTAACTAAGAGGGAGTGTTAGTGTTTTGTAGCGGTGGGAGATATTTTTCTCCTAAATACAATTAACTCAAGGCAGGTCGGCCTTTGTTTTACAAATAAAATTTGCCTTTTTCTAGGTCGGCCCTAGAAAGGAGGTCTCCTAGCTTGGTATTTAAAGGGGATAGAGTCCTCCCATTTTATCATCAATTCATCCAATTCCAATTCGCACTATTTAGCAGCAGTTCGCCTTCTAAACAGCAGATCCGATTCTAAAAGAAGTATTATTATTTAGTGCATTCAAGATTCGCTTCAAGGGGAAGTGACATTACTTATTGTATGAAACTCGGCCTATTCTAGGGCCTGATTTTTGTATGCTATTTCTGCACTCATTCTTCTGATTTATAAGAGAACATTTTGCTGAGTTTTTCTCCCTCGAGTAGGAGGGTTTTCCCAGGGTAAAATATTGTGTTCATTGTTCTCTGTGTTGTATTTTCTGCTTATTTGCATTTCTGATCTGAAAACTAACAATTAATTGGTGTAATAATTAATAACTGCTTCAGGATATAAATAATAAATTCCAGGTTAATTGATTTATTCCTACATATTTACACCGAGAGGCGTTTACAATGGCATTCAGTTTTAGCTTTTTTCCGTATACATAAAAACTAGACCTGAAATCTCGGTTTAATCTTTCAATCATCACCATTGAAGTTGGTAAATAAAGAAAATGACAATAACAACGAAAAACAGGCGGTTGCGTCATGAATAAAGGTGGTCCTTATGCATCTATATTCCTGTGATTGTGATTAAAGATATATTTGTTATTGAAAAGCATTAATAAAGGCAGCTTTGTTGGTAAACATAGTAACGTGAATAAACTAATGCTATCTTCATTTGCGAGTTGATAATAATCATTTTTTTTCTTTCTCCTACCATTTGTTATTTGTTCTTTGGAATAGCTGCTTCTGCTAGCTTATGGGAAACGACAAAGGATTCCATAAAACTATGGTGGATGCCCAACGAAATGAGGGGTTTTGTATGCCTGGACAAGGAGGTCAAACCCCAGAGGGAAAAGAAGAAATCCTTGGCTCTGCCTCTTGTCAAAATTTCTAGCGATGCATCTCACTTCAACTGCAGGCCTTCTTGTGCTGAAATTGTGGCATTTACAAATCAGAGAGCGGAGATGGCAGGAGCAACATAGAACTCCACTTACTTAACTGTGTTGGGTGTGATGGTGATGATGATGATGATATGTGCAGTATATGGTGCAAAGGAAGCAGAGGCACCCTCTCCTTCCATGCTTACAGGCACTGCTTCCATGGCGCTTCTTCCATCTGTAACACAGGGTTTCGTAGGATCAATACTTGCCATTTTCGCATGTTTTTTTTCCTGTGACAGATTATTACTGACCATTTTCATTTGAATGGCCATTGATTTAATGCAAGAATTTACGTAAGGGATTAATGTTTAGCTATTTAGGAAATAAAACGGATCCTGCCAAGGTCCATGTGGATGTATACTGTTGTATGCCTTGCACATTTTTTTCAGATAGCTTTATTTTGGAAAATCTTTGCTCGGGGAATTGAGATCCCCTTATATTTTGTAAATCCAGATATTCTGTATTGAAGATGCGTGACTTCATTTTATTCCCTTATGGAGAACTTGGAATCCAAGTTTTATTCGCAACTTCTAACCTGGGGCAAAGTTAGGAGCTGTAAAATTAATAGTATGTATCAAATTTATGCAACATTTTAAAAGCATTTGTATAAGTCCTTAAACCGTACTGATACAACCAAATTTAACGAATCAGAGTAAAATCTATAATTTAAATATATTTAGGTATACACCAACGAAAATTCAAAGGCAAATTGTTTCTCAGTTTTTAACAGTCGTATGTGCAGCAGAAATATTTTGCCGTCTTATCCTTCGTTTCCTACATTCATTTCTCTTAGTGCAGCTCATTTAGGCATACATGCCTGAATTAAACTAATTTTTAATTATAGATATATTCTGCTTCAATATTTTTTTCCGTAAATTTAGAAAGCCCAAATTTGTTGCAGCTTCACGGACATGTTTGATGTTTCCAAAGATTAATATGCATTATTATTTTTGTTAATCATGATGTAAAATGTGCCTGCTACGCTCTTCAATGAATTGGCATTACCTATTAAAGTTTTACAGTGTTTTTCATCGAGCTAAGAACCTACCAGTTAGGGTTCTCTCACAATATGACCATAGACAGATGTACTACATTGGAAGTCTGTTTGAAAGCCATTTGCAGAATTTTAGGCATACATGCCTGAATTAAACTAATTTTTAATTATAGATATATTCTGCTTCAATATTTTTTTCTGTACATTTAGAAAGCCCAAATTTGTTGCAGCTTTGCGGACATGTTTGATGTTTCCAAAGATTAATATGCATTATTATTTTTGTTAATCATGATGTAAAATGTGCCTGCTACGCTCTTCAATGAATTGGCATTACCTATTAAAGTTTTACAGTATTTTTCATCGAGCTAAGAACCTACCAGTTAGGGTTCTTTCACAATATGACCATAGACAGATGTACTACATTGGAAGTCTGTTTGAAAGCCATTTGCAGAATTTGTTTTTCATATGGTATGGCTTATGGAGGAGTTGGGTTTGCCATCATTTTTCCATTGGCCAAAGCATTGGAATCAATGCAAGATGATTGCATTCAGAGGTATCCAGGTCTGTATAAAAGTGATGACAAAATGCAGGCTTGCATGGCCAAGCTTGGTGCACCCTTGACAAAGGAGCCTGGTTTTCATCAGGTAAACTCCATGTAAACTTCTACACAGGTTATTGAATGAATGAATAGTTTGATATTTCATCACATCAAATTGATTTTAAAGCATCTGTCAAAAGAATTTTGGAGAGACTAAAAATTTGTTTAATAGGATCCTTTGAGCCTAATAAAGCTTGAATGTTATGTCGTATACATATAGATGACCACAATCTTTAAAGAGAATTTTCAGACTTTTGATGTGCTTTTCAGCATCAGATTTTCGATATTTAATGTGCCTTTCTGCAACAAATTTCCAATATTTGATGTGCTTCTCTAATATTTGATGTGTTTTTCTACAACATATTTGTGATATTTTATGCATTTTTCTGCAATAGTGAAGGTTTTGATATTTGAAATACTATTCTGACTTTGATTGCAGTACGATGTATATGGGAATCTGTTTGGATTGCTCACTGTTGAGGGCATCAAAGCTTATTTTGAGTCTATGTTTTATATCTTGAGGCAGCATCTTGCAAACTTTACCCAACTCTAATTGCCAATAATGTTGATCACTACTGCCATAAACTTGCCCTCCCCAGACCTGAAGAGACAAAGGCAAACCTCCAAACTCTTTTACAAAATTCTCAACCAAATCTTCATAACCTGTGGCTGGGCATGGTTGGTGGAAAGTGTGCAAACAAAAGACCTCTGTGCTATGCTTCATGTCCATTCTTGGCATTTTATAATGAAGGGTAATTCCTGTGCGTTAACACCCTTTCATCACAGGTTGTAACCATTCTGCCAGAAATCAGAGAATCTATGTAAAGTAGAGAACCCAATTGGTTGGGATGATCAATATCATCTACAACAAGGAGGAAGCGCATAAACTGGCTCTTTGTCAAACGACTCCCGAAACAGCTCTTTCCTTCATCTATACTCTGAAATGTGTGTTTTTCCTTTAGTAGATCTTGGAGCACCTTAGATTACAAATAAAGCAATTCGCTTTTTGAAGATGCTTCCCTTACGTCGAAGAGAAAACATGATCCATGGTATTTAAAACACTTCTTATTGAACAACTCTTTGGCTAGAGTTGTCTTTCCCATTCCCCAGTGGCAAGACAGTGAAACTATGGAAGATCTATCTTTATGGCTGTAAAGTTTAAACTGTGTGATTAATAATGGAGTAACTGTAATTTGTTTTCCGCTACTTTCATTCAATTATGATTAACTTAATTGCCCTTTAGTTGTCTCTTCCTGCAATAAAGTTTTGAAACTCACTTCCTGCCATCAAAAGTTCAAAGCTTTGTCAACAGTGAATCCAATGTTTCTGTTAAATATTATTATATTGGCCTATAAATATATTTTCTTTTTTTTGAATGAAATGACTGGCATACTATTCCATCCTTTCAAATTTTCCCTGGGAACCCATGCCACAACAAAGTTGCAGTCTTGTGTACATGTTGCCTGTTTTGGTAGTATGTAATCATTAATTACTCTTGAAATTGATAGTGTCTTCAGGAAAATAATCGATGGGAAGCTGTAGAATTTGTTGGGAGTAGATTCCACTATATATCCTAAGCAATTGCAGAAGCAAAAGCTGCAGTGATGTATCTGTTAAAGTGGTTACCTTCATTCAGGCATTTTACAAATAGTATGCAAGTTTGTAGAAATGGTTCCTCATTTCATTGAGGTGCAGAAATTTAGGTTTATTTTCAATTTATAAGCTACGTATAAACCTTATATGTTGATTTCACTAAGAATATCGCGAGAAATCAACATTATATCTCTTGCTCAAAATTGTAGCATTCAATAAATATTGTATTTCTATCTTTGGGGTAACCATTATCATTGATTAAGGTGCACAATTCCACAACTTGTTCTGTGATGGTGAAGGAAATTCCAAGTTGTAAACTGTAATCCATTCTCCACTTATGCATTAATTGTGTCTTTGTGTTATTGCTTATTAAGTAAGACTCTTTACTAGAGTTGCTGAAGTTGCTGTCTCAAAGCATTACTCTTTCTTGCTTTCACAGTTCAGAACAGTTGCAAAAAGTAGGTAAATACCCTGTTTTGACTTATGCTGTAAGGAATGATAAAGCAACTCAATCTACTATGGTTGGTTCTGTTCTCACAGAGCGCAAAAAGCTTGCCGCTTCCTAACAATTGAATGCAATAGAAGATTAATTATTGAACACTTTGATATTTCTAAGTAGGCTGCTGGAAAGAAGCAGGACTCCGATTCTTGAATAGTTTTCTGGCTGGAGAGAATGTATGGAACTTTTGAAGTTGAAATTAATATTATGGTCATTGAAAATATGAAGTTTTGTCTTTGGAGTTAGTCTCCTTACTGTACAATTATGGTCAGCACATCCCAAAGGTTAGTCAGATTGTACTGTGAACATAATAGTATAATAGTTCCAAAATTTAGAGAATAATGTAAAAATGCCCAAGTCTGAAATGTTTCAGCTTCAAAAGTGTGGATCACTCATTAAATTGATCGCAGTATCTTAGATGGTTACCTAGTCAATCAAAGATACTCTTAACCCGTTTTTCTCAAATTGTTTGCTTTCCTGTGTGGCATACATGATTGGGAATACATTGAATGTTCTGGTAATTTTTCCTTGTAGGCATTTACTTTTTATTTAAACTTAATATTTCACCTTTCATGTGGCTTATCATTATGGACCCACCAAAAATGTATTATAACCAGTTATGAATCTGTAATGGTTCAGAAGGTCTGCATTGCTGATAGTCTTCATTGGATGAATTGCATTCATCTTGCAGTGTGGTGTTATTAATTTGCTCACTCCTTTGCCTCCAAAGCACAATGTTAATCACCCAACTGGAATGAGTTACCAGGAACGTGTACATGATGGCCCTATGGTTGACATTAGGATGGTTATCATTTTTCCAGAGCTGCTTTTTTATAAAATATTCAAAATGTATTATAACCAGTTATGAATCTGTAATGGTTGAGAAGGTCTGCATTGCTGATAGTCTTCATTGGATGGATTGCATTCGTCTTGCACTGTGGTGTTATTAATTTGCTCACTCATTTGCCTCAAAAGCACAATTCTAATCACCCAGCTGGAATGAAGTTGGTAGGCAGGTGTACATGATGGGCCCATGGTTGACATTAGGATGGTTGGCTATCATTTTTCCAGTAGTTGCTTTTTTCATAAAATATTCAAGAATTAGATTTATCAATGCATCAGCGTCTTTCTTAAGGCTTCTTTAGAGTGCAAAACCAGAATTGGATTAGAATGACTTCCAATATAACAAAGTCAATAAGGTAAGTGGTAAAAAAAATTTGATGACATTGAACTGATATCCATGCAAAAACACATCAAAGAAGCTTTAGAGGTCAAAACCAGAATTTGATCAGAGGAATGTTTTGCTATAACAAATCAATGAGGTAAATTGTAAAAGGATTTTGATAATATAGAATCAACATCAATGGAAAACATATTAAAGAAATCTCACTGATGAGCAACTGACCAAGTTTTGACAGTGAAAAGGGCAATAAGAAGTTGTGAAATGAAAACTCATAAAAATTTTTAAGTCAATGTTGACCAAACGTACTTTTGTTTTTGTTTTTATTTGAGAATGTAATATAGTAGGATTGCATAATTATCTCATTTGAAATTGAAAAAATCTGAAGAGAAATATAGAATTGTAAACAAAAAGAACGTGTAGAAAATCACCTTTGAATAAGAATAGAAAATATTATCAACAAATGAAATGAGAAAACAAAATTAAAGAAAAAATTTGTGAAGTTTTTGGCATATAAGGAAAATGGTAAGAAATTTGTTATAAATTCTTGTATTTGATTTATGGCTTGACATAATTACACATTTAAAGGCCAGTTTGATGAAGGTGCCCTAACAAATGGCAAAATCAAAACAAGGAAAAATTACAATTGAAGGAGTTGCTTGAAGTAAGAGCAAATCCAATTCCTTCCATCAGAAACTAGACAATGCTAATTAAAGGTTAAATATGGTTCCTCTCCTCTCATACCCACGCTCCAATTATAATTAATAATTAATTAGGCATTATAAGTGTATAATAATTGAAATATATTAATCTATTTTTCTTATATATACCAACTACCAATGCTAATATAATATATTAAATAAATCTATAATGCAATCACATTAAGCACATTTTAATAATCTTATAATCAGAAAAAAGAAATTAATTACGATTCAATTTGGGGTTCAATTAAAGTATAAATGAGGGTTCAATTAGGTTTCAATTAGGGTTAAGTTAGAGTTCAATTACCATTACATTAGCATTCAATTACAATTAGGGGTTAATAGGGTTCAATAAGAGTTAAGGTTCAATTAGGGTCAAATTAGGGTCAAATTAGAATTCAATTAGAGTTAAATTAGAGTTCAATTAGGGTGCAATATGGGTTATACTAGGGTTCAATTAGGGGTAGGTTCAAATAGAGTTGATTATAGTTCAATTATGATTATGGTTCAACAATAGTTATAGTCCAATTAGTTTATAGACAATATTAATTCTCCTCAGTTAAGTTCAATATCATACACATGTGATGGAACTCTACATTCCTAGAAGATAAGCCAATGATAATATATTATGATGCAACTAAATAATACATAACGACAAACACACAACAATAAAATTGCTAAAATGGATTCCTGCAAGTTGATATATCTCAGCGTTTCCTATATAGATTATGTAATAAGATAGATAAACTAGTTATGAGTTATTGGCGCAGTAATGATAATTGCCACATGTGCCTGTGTAATTGACTTACTCCAACACAACTAACTTTTTTACTCGATAATCGAGATATATTCCCGTATAATTGATACCATTCTGCATTACTGATTAATATCTACATAACCTATTTACTCATACAGAACCATATAGAAACATCTATGCATAATACAACAGTTCCCCTTAAGCATCACAAAAATGGAAAGGACTGCAAAATATAGACAGTACAGTGTTTAACTGAACAAGGATTATTAGTAGCGTTAGATTTTCCCAGTCAAATAAAGTAAATTTCAAGTTTCTCTTCAGAAAAATGCGTAACAATATTATACCAATGTTTCTGATCACATTCCGTACGAAGGATTGTTGGAATACATCAGTCACATCTGGCGGGAGATGGGTTTGAGAAATTTGAAGCATTTGATGTAATAAAACTAAACCCCGATATTGGGGTGGATTGCATCCTAGCTGCTTTTGTTTCGTTTGATGGGTATTCTGTAGGCAATTGAAAATTTGGACTTTCCCAAAAAGTACTGTGAATTACCATGATGTGCTACAAGATCCTCGACCTAAATGGGCAAAAGGCAAGTGAAAAAAAGCACGTAGAGAGGGTTTTATAGGCTTCTTCTTGTCAAGGAACTTCCCTGAGGCCATATCCTTGAACGAGTGAATCTCTACATCCTTGGCAGATCTGACAGTGTCCTCTATAACAGTGAGTAGGTGTTTACAAAGTAGGATCTCCATCATAATTGTTATAAAGTGGAAAGATAAGAAAGACGTCACCTGAGCCATTGGCACCAACGAGGATTTGCCTAGATCCCTTGGGGAGATCCAGATTGAAATCAGTAATAAACCAAGGTTGCCCCTGCCCACTGTAAGAGAAATTCAATCCTCTTACTTGTATGCTTTGCCATCGCTGCTCCTCCTCCTCCTCCTTTCTTTCCCCCATTGAGAATAAAGATGTGAAAATGATGATGGCACGTAGCTTCCTCTGACCGTTTTAATGCTTCTCACGCCATCCCTGCTATGAATGCTCCCCATCGTTCTCTCTTATTATCGCCCCTCCACATCAGGTTGCTGATACACCATCCGGTGACTTTGAAAGTAAACAGCTGGCACAGAATTTAGTTATTTGAAATTTTAAAAGTGGTATTTTGTTTGATTACTACCTAAACGGGAGAAGCTAATCCCATGACAAAACAACATGTTCTTAGAGAATGAATGAATGAATGAGATTTTAATATAAAATCCCATCCTCCATAGGATCGCATTCTTACAAGATAAGATTGAGGGCGGAGCTTACAAATGTTTAGACACGTGTTGTAAGTGTTCTATTTGTGAAAAACATGGCACGTCAGCGAGTTTTAAAATTAACATGTTTTAATATTAATGTGAAAGTCGAAAAAGCCATCATTTGGACACTTCACATTTTGAAGGTTGTTGGGGAGCTCGGAAGGGAGTTGCAGGCATGTCCAATCTCTCTACAAAAATGCATGTGGCAGGCACGGGTAGCTAGCTAGCAAGTATGTATATTTGCCAGAAATATATGTTGTTGTGCCATTCTACATAGGGATTGTGGAGAATTGAACGGGTATTTGTTGCAAAATACTGGGTATTCATTTGAAATGCAAAGTTGTTTATGTGCTTTTGAGGGTTCATAAAATTTGTATTTTGAATGTTCACGCTAGAACTATTTGAGGAAGCATAAAGAAATAACTCACAACCCGTTGTGGAAATCCAACCTGCATTTTTTTTTGTAATTGAAATAGTTCTGGAATAACGTGTAGACAAACCAGAATTGACGCAGAGTATATAACCAGGTTTGAAAACACAATGTGGGTTTGCAATTAAATTATATGTTTTCAAAGCCACATAAAGCCCATAATGTCACTATTTTCAACATTCGCATTTTGAAGGTTGTTGGGGAGCTCAGAAGGGAGTTGCAAGTGTTTGGAGGTTGAAGCAAAGTGGCTAATCTCCCTACCAGAACACATGTGACATGTGTGGGCAACTAGCTAGCAGGTATGTATATGTACTAGAAATATGTCATTATGCCATTTTTCCTAGGGACTGTAAAGAATTGAATGGATATTCGTTGCAAAACACTAGGTATTCATTTGAATTTACGATTTTCCAAGGGTTTTCCTAGTGAAAAGGGGTTTTCATTTGATATGCAAAGTTGTTTATGTGATTTTTTATTTAGGCTTTTTAAATTTTATTTTAACGTTCTCTCCATAACTATTTCTTGAATTAGGAAAATTGTCGAAATTGAGTTGAGGGGTGACTAACCATTTCAGTTGTTACATGTTGAGTTATGAATGTCTTCAAGCAAATAGGAGGTTTGAAAACACATTGTCGTTTGTCAACTGCACTTAATGGCATAGACCAAGCTTTAGGGTAGACAGGTATACCTACAAAGGCAACCCGATATAAGAAATTGCATGCTTCATAACATAGTGTGTTTGTCAACCTCCACATCACAATAGTAGCTACCAAATCATCCAAATTATAATAAGATTTTTATAAAATTATCATACAATTTTATGAATATTAATATTTTTAAATTAGGGTTTTCTAATTTATTAGTATAAGTTTGTTTGTATTAATATTTTGAATCATAATTAGTGATCTATAATTAGGATGGGGAAATGATTTAATATTTCAAATCACTTTCTTTTGTCATTGTAATATGTGATCAGAAAATGATCTAAAATATTGATAAAGAGTTCAATGAAAAGCATGCTTCATAAGACAATGTATTTGTCAACCTCCACATCACAATGTACCCAACCCCTTGTGGTTTTCAGGTCTATATATGTAGGTGTACATTAGAAATAGCAAGAACGCCAATTTTTTGCCATTAATTTGTATGTTATCATGCCTATGACATGGCTTTGTTAGGAGATTAGTTGTGTCCCCCAACCCCTTGTGCTTTTCAAGTCCTTACATGTAGGTGTGCATTAGAAATAGCAAGAACACCAATTTCTTGCTATTAATGGCAATATTGAATAAACTTGTTGACGATGGTGAACGTTGTGTAGTGCAAGTTGCGAAACACAATGTGCTTTGAAGCTTGACTTTACTTATATGTGAACTTTGTCATGAAATGCAGATGTACAAATGTATAGATGGGTATCAAATAACACATTTCTCATTATAGATGGCCTTTATTCACCATCAATACATAGTGGAAGATGCAAACACATACCTAAAAAAGCCTAAAGAACACTATTCTAACCCAAAACTATATTTTGCTCTATCATACTTTCTAATGTCTAATCTTACCAAACTAATCATGAGAGTCGGTCGATGGGCGGTTGGCTTAATGGCAATGCCATGTTGTAAGCACCTATATGGTGTTGAGTTCAAGTCTCAATATAAAAAAATAAGAAAATAAAAATATGAGAGTCTAGGCATGCTTTAAGTAGATCTTAAAATCAATGGATAAAACTTGGGAAAAATCAAAATGTAAATCATATGCTCAATTTTACATTCGTTATGATTCAAATTTTCACTCATATGTTGCGGATCTGATATGATCTGTGGATTGATATGACATGAAATTGAATTAATGTGACATGGTGTGACATATGGGTATCAGAGCTTCTAAAAATATACATACCTACTAGCTAGTTGCACGTGCTTGTCACATGCATTTTTGTAGGGAGATCAGGCGCTCTGCTTCGACCTCTGAATGCCTGTAACTCGCTTTTGAGCTCCCCAACAACCTTCAAATTGTGAAATGTCCAAATGGAAAAAATTTCAACTTTTAAATTAATATTAAAACGTGCTAACTTTAAAACTCATCGATGTGCCACATTTTTTAGTGACGGGGCACGTGACGACACATGCCTAAACATTTGTCGGCTTCATTTGTCAGTCTTATCTTGTTTACGATGTGAAGCATGGGGGATGGGGTATTATGTTATCATGTCTAACAACATGTCATTTTGTCAAGAGATTAGCTTCTCCCATCTTAGCTAATCTCCCAAGAAAATGACATGTCATTTTTTCAGACGAGGAGCAGTCGGACTGCAAGGGTTACAAGGAAGAAGAGTCAGAAGAGGTGGAAGAAGATTTAGTGGAGAGGCCCCAGCTTACTCCGGTGGACAGCAAGCTCCCTTCTAATGGCTCTGGCTCACGCCCTTCGCAGCCACTGGTGGATGAGCCTGGTGAGGCTCAGGGTGCTATGGATGAGGGGATGGATTCGGATAAGGTGGCAAAGCGTTTGGACACTTTGGACAAAAGATTTCGAGGGCTGACCTGCTTCACCATGAAGTTGGGTCACTTTGTTACGAGTACTCTGTCAAACGCCATAAAGGAGGAACTGGAGGGGAACAATAGCCAGGAAAATAAAGAGTGGGTGGGAGACGAGGCAGTGGACCTCCTGATCAAGAACTGGGATGAAGCCAGTTAGTTTCTTCTATTGCTGGCCGGTCTGCTATTTCTCTATTGTTGTTGTGCTGTCTTTGGGCTGTCTCTAGTTTTTTCCCTATTTTTTTAGCTGTTTAAGACTTGTCCTTTTTTGGCCCTTGTGGCTCATTGTGTAGGGTACAGTGCCCAGTAAATGTTGTTTAACTTTTCAAAAATATACAAAAACACATAAAAGCATACACAAAAACATACATAACATGATGGGATGGTGTAGTGTGAGGCCCACCAAGATGGGGGATAAAAGTGACAAAACCGGTAGATGGGAGGAAATGTTACAGTGATGGAGAGAAGGAGATAACGATTTCTTCAGTAAAAGTTTCCACCTTTCACCGATTGTCAACGTTATGGGGGGCTTTCCCATTTAATTTGTTGGTGTGGTCAATTTTGTGAGAAGCCATCATTTTGCTTGAAGTATGTGCACCCGCTAGCATTGGAGACTGACATGGGTAAGACGCATTCTAAATTGTAATAACTATTTTTTTTTAGAAGAGGTGTTTAAATTGATGATGTGCAAACTAATTGCAAGTTGGAAAACACTCTATGTTGTGGGTTTTTCATTCTGCACATTGAAAGCTAAAGGTTGGAGAGAACTAGGTGGAGTACAACAAAAAGTCTGTAAAAATGGCGTCGTCACTTTCAAAAGATTCAATACCCATGATATATCATGTCATGTCACATTAATTAAATTTAAGATCATATCAAATCCACAGCATACAATAGTGAAAATTTGAATTATAACAATGTGACATGCCTCATGAGTTCTCGTTTTAAGTTTGATTTGTTGTTACTTTACGAGTGATCCTCCTAATAAATAATTTATCCATAATTAAATTTTAATTACATAAAAAGTATGGAAAAAGAGGCAAAAGCTAATCTCCCTACAAAAATGTGTCTTAAAGATGATAACATAATGCCCCATCCACCATATGATGGCATCATTATGAGAAGAATGACAGACAAATGTTGACAGATGTTTAGGCATGTGTCATTTTGAGTGTTGTCACGTGTTCTGTCATCAGAAAAACATGGCACACTGACAGGTTTTAAAATTATCATGTTAAATAAAATTCATCTCCCTAAAAAAATGCATGTCTTAGATATGATAACATAAGGTGATGCATGTGTGGGTTGCAGATTTCATAAACCATCTACTCACAACCCATTGTGTTTTTCAACCTGCAAATATACTTTGCATTTTATTTTTTGATGATATGAAGAAATTGAAACACATTTTTTACTATAACTAACAGTTGTGGTAAATTTTCAAGGAGCCTTTCATTACATTCGTACACTCTAAATAACAAATGGTTTTCAAGACATTAATATTGTGAATAAATTGCAATTTGAAAAACATGGGGTGTTATAAATCCTACAACCCATGTACTGTTTGAAAACCAAAAATGCATGTGTTAGACATGATAACATTATGCTCCATCCACCATATGGTGGCATCATTACGAGATAATACTGACTAACAGATGCTAACAAATGTTTAAGCGTGTGTCATTTCAAGTACTATCACATGTCCTGTTGTCGAAAAAATGTGGCACACTGGCAGGTTTTGAAATTAATCTCCCTACAAAAATGCATGTCTTAGACATGATAACATAATGTGATGCATGTGTGGGTTGCAGGTTTCATAAACCATCTACTCACAGCCCACTATGTTTTCCAACCTACAAATATACTATGTATTTTATTTTTCAATGATATGAAGAAATTGAAACACATTTACTCTAACTAACAATTGTGGTAAATTTTCAAGGTGCCTTTCATTACATTCGTACTCTCTAAATAAAAAAAGGTTTTCAAGAGAGTCATATTATGAATAAAATTCCAATTTAAAAAATGCTAGGTGTTATAAAACCTACAACCCACATACAGTTTTAAAACCAAAAATTCATGTCTTAGATAAGATAACATTATGCCCCATCAACCATACGATGGAATCATTACGAGATAAGACTGAGAGACGGATGTTGATGGATGTTTAGGCATGTGTCGTTTTGAGTGCTATCACATGTCCGGTTATCAGAGAAACATGGCAAGTCGGTAGGTTTTAAAATTAATCTCCCTACAAAAGTGCATGTCTTAGACATGATAACATAATGTGATGCATGTGTGGATTGCAAGTTTCATAAACCATCTACTCACAACCCACTATGTTTTTCAACCTGTAAATATACTGTGCATTTTATTTTTTATGATATGAAGAAATTGAAACACATTTTTTATTGTAACTAACAGTTGTGGTAAATTTTCAAGGTGTCTTTCATTTCATACTCTCTAAATAAAAAAAGGTTTTCAAGACATTCATAATGTGAATAAAATTGCACTTTGGAAAACATTAGGTGTTATAAAACCTGCAACCCACATACTGTTTTTAAACCAAAAATGCATGTTTTAGACAAGATAACATTATGCCCCATCAACCATACGATGGAATCATTACAAGATAATACTGAGAGATGGATGTCGACGAACGTTTAGGAGTGTGTCTTTTTGAGTGCTATCACATGTCTCGTTGTCAGAAAAACGTGGCACATTGATAGGTTTTTAAATTAATCTCCCTACAAAAACACATGTCTTAGACATGATAACATAATGCAATGCATGTGTGGGTTGTAGGTTTCATAAACCATCTACTCACAACCCACTATGTTTTCCAACCTGCAAATATATTGTGCATTTTATTTTTCGATGATATGAAGAAATTGAAACGCATTTTTTACTGTAACTAATAGTTGTGGTAAATTTTCAAGGTGCCTTTCATTACATTCGTACTCTCTAAATAAAAATAAGTTTTCAAGACATTCATATTGTGAATAAAATTGTAGTTTGGAAAACACTGGGTGTTATAAAACCTGCAACCCACATACTGTTTTAAACCCTGAATACGTAACAACCCAATTGGTTAGTCACCCCTCACCTCAATTTGATATGTTTGATGATTGAATTGAAAACCTTCTATTTTGTAGATAGTCAAAATGTAATAAAATTGGAAAATAGTGGGTGTTACAAAACTCACAACACACATACTGTTGTAAAACCCTCTATAAGTAACAACCCAATTGGTTGGTCACCCCTCACCTGAATTTGGATAGATTTATGTATCCCCCACTTGTAACTCCTTCTCATACTCTCCACCCTTTAACTTTGAACATGAAGAATCAAATAACTAACAACCCACATTGTGTTTACCAACTTGCAATTATTCAATGCATTTATTTTACCATCATATGAGGAAATTGAAACACAATTTTAAGTTGTGTTACTATCTACAAAAGAAAAGGTTTTCATTACATTCATACTTTTTCATATAATTCGGTTTGGAAAACAGTGGGTGACTAACCAAATTGAGGTGACGAGTGACAAACTAATTGGATTGTTACTGTGTTAATAATAAAAGGTTTTGATTGCATTCTTATTGTTTCATAAAATTATAGGTTGGAAAACGCTCAATGTTATCAAACTTGCAATCCACATGTTGTTGTAAAACACTCTACACATAACAACCCAATTGGTTGGTCATCCCTCACCTCAATTTGGTTAGATTTATGTATCCCCCACCCGCAACTCCTCACCATGCTCTCCACCTGTTAGATTTGAACATGTATAATGAAATAACTAACAACCCAAATTATGTTTTCTAACCTACAATTACATTTGTAAAAAGTATGCCATCGAAAAAAGATGTCAGGAGAGATGAGTTTTTCATATATCCAAATGAACATTCACTTCTTCACAGTTCCAACAGTGGAAAAATGGTAGATATAATTGTTGATATAAATTACCAATGTTAGCAATAGGTTAAATTGGAAATTAAATTCGTATTGTACAATTTAATATGTTTGTTCATTATCTGTACAAGCCGGCACAATGCAGTTAGCACAACATTTAATCCAATATTGGTGAAATTTGGAACAAAATGAAATCTTTGTAGCACCAAATGTCTTTAATTTTCCAATTTAATCTATCACTAACATTTGTCTTCCTTCTAGGTGGTTTATAGGCGATGAAACAAAATTGAATAAAACAAGGCCAGGTGGATTTTGAAGGATGCTTGAGGAGACATGAAGCATCTACACTTAATACAAGTGATTCTAGCTCTCATAGCTTGAATTGCAAGTGTACTGGATAATTAAATTTCCAAAATTTATTTTTCTTTTAGAAGTTGTGATTTATTTATAGATGAGATTCTTACTGTGGGGAATGCAAACAATCTGTACTTTAATTTTAATAAAAAAAATGTTGCATTATTGTGGATGTATTATATTTAACAATTGCATCACGAAAGGGAGAATGGTTGCTCTTCTTCTCGCCTGCAACTCACTTTCGAGCTCCCTAGAAACCTTGAAAATCTCAAATGGTGGCTTTTTTGTTTTGAAATCTATTTTAAAATAAAAACATGTTATTTTAAAAACTTGTCAGCGTGTCACATTTTTTTACGATGGGACAGGTGACAACACTCACTAACGACACGCACCTAAACATTTGTCATCGTCCATCCATCAGTCTTATCTCATAAGGATTTCATCGTATTGGGGATGGGGTATTATGTTATCATGTCTAAGACCATGTGATTTTGTCAAGAGAGTAGTTTCTCCCCAATTTTATGTGGAGGATGTTTCCTCCTTGAAGTGTGAGTGTTACATGTGAAATGGTTAAAATACCATTGAATAATGATATCGCATCATTTAAATTATCTTCATCTTAATTGATTTTTGTTTTCTTAGTGCATATTTGATATAATATCTTGCATTATTGTTCCAATGAACATCACTAAAAATCCAAATATGAGGCTTATTTATAGCTCAATTGATTCGACAAAGTGAAAAAAAATGGTTATGAAATTCGAATTGTGAGGTAGACCCATCTGATGAAATAATTACAAAAAATCTTACATCTTTTCCAACAAGAGTAATATAAAATGATTGAAAGCGATGTTGCATGAAGTATGTATTGTGCTCTTTATCATCACTAATATAAAATACATGTAGTCTCACAAGTAATTGTACTCCTATGGTATTGATTTTCCAACTAGATGCTTTACATTGTGTGAATGTGTTGCATAAATGCCAATGAATTAGTGTGAAAATATTTGTAATACAACTTAAGCTGTTGATTGTTGTATATTGAATCATGTACAATATTTATAAAAAATGTTATATATTTATATTAAATTTTATTATTTATGATTGTTGGTGACTTTCATAACTTTTATTCTAAAAAGAGTGTGAATCAAATTTCCCTTCCTAAATACATCGTTAACTATTCATCTGATGATGTAGAATTTTCCAAAAAAATGTATAAAAAATATATATGGTTGTGATCTCACCTCCTTATGCCATCACCTAGATTGAATACAAGTTACTACATGGAAGTGGGAATTCTATATTGGCATGCAGAGTTGTTTATGTGCTTTTTTGTTGAGGGTTTGTAAAATTTACATTTTTAATGTTCACGCAAAAACTATTTGAGGAAGAAAAATAAAATAACTCACAACCCACTGTGGAAATCCAACCTGCATTTACTTTCTACAATTTAAATAGTTTTGGAATAATGTTTAGACAAACTAGAAATGACATGCCTATATAATTGTATGTTGGAAAACACAATGTGGGCTTTGCAATTAAATTATATGAGGTGAGGGGTGATTAACCAATTGGGTTGTTATGTGTATAGATTTTTAAAACAACATGTTGGTTGCAGATTTCAGAACACCGAGTGTTTTCCAACCTACAATTTTATAAAATAGTATGAATGTAATCAAAAATATTTTTTATGTGCACAGTAACAACCACCCAATTGGTTTGTCACACCTCGCCTCAATCTAGTTAGTCACCCAATGTTTTGCAAACTACAGTATATAAAAATAATATGAATGTAATGAAAGCCTCTTCTTTTGTAGAGAGTAAGAATGTAATGAGGTTCACCTTCAAAATTAACAACTCTTAGAGTAAAAATTAGATTTTAATTTCTTCATATGATTGGAATAAAAAATATACAAAATAATTGCAAGTTGAAAAACACAATGTCGATTGTTAGTTATTTCATTCTACATGTCCAAAGCTAAAGGGTGGAGAGCACAAGGAGGAGATGTAAGTGGGGGATACATAAATATAACCAATTTGAGGTGAGGTGTGACCAACCGATTGGGTTGTTATGTGTAGATGGTTTTACAACATCATGTGGGTTGTAGGTTTTATAACACGCCCTATTTTCCAATTTTAGTACATTCTTACTATCTACAAAACAAAAGGTTTTCAAGAGAATCATAAAACAAAGAAAATTGAGGTGAGGGGTGTCTAACCAATTGGGTTGTTACGTGTTCAAGGTTTTAAAACACTATGGGGGTTGCAGGTTTTATAACACTCAGTATTTTTCTAACAATGCAAAGGGATAACATACACACCTTGGTCTATGTCATACCATGGTGTTTATTGTCCATTTGCTATAATTTTCACCGCCCAATGATGATAAGCATGCAAGTATGGAATTTATTAAGAAATAATATCAATCCCTTGGTACTCCATGCTAACATTCATCTTCTCTACACTAACACCCATCTTCTTCGTGTTCACACCTCTTTTGTCCACAATCATCTTAATGGTGTCCTGTGACACACAAAATAAATCTTTCATACATATTCATGTTAGAAGTATCATGGACATCATCGTGAACATGTTAGGTCATCCATTTGCATCAAAAAATATAAAAACATAGATAGCATCATCACACATACATGCATCCATATAAGCATTACATATCATAATCACATAATATCATCTTGCATTCATAAACCACTAACATACATCTCATTGCATACATTTTATGGCATACATATCACATTTTCATATCGAAAAGGAAATCATACATAATCATCATATTTTATTGCATTTGCATTTATATACATCATATACATACCCATATTGCATTATATCATAATCATAAATCATTCATAACATCATAAAGCATGCATCACATGTGCATCCACATAAGAATCATAATCATATAAAACCATCCTACATATAGAGGCCATAGGCATAAAGATAAAATCATGTGCATCCATCCATATATCATAAGATAGATAATCATATATAAGCATAAACCATACATCATCCATAATGCTTCATAACATGTAGAATCATCTCATAAACATATAAATGCATAACATCATATCATAGAAACATGCATAATAAATGACACATCAAATGGTCGCCACCAAAATCATACATCTCACATATATATATCAAAATCAATGTCATAGTACAATATCAAGACAAATCTCAAAAAATAGAGCTCATAGACTCGGTCAAAATATACATGTCTGTGTCTAATACAATGAAAAGGAGATCTAGCCAGTGCTCCCTATGTTGCTTGATGGGGAGGGTCCTGTAGGAGGCTATTTATCCTGAGGGTAATGGGATCTTAATCGTGATGGTTGCTGATATAGTGAGGGTCATGGCTAAGAAACCCCTCCACTGCTCTGACTCCATCGGGAGTGAGACCTGCTCTGATATTTTCTCATAACCACTGAAAAGCTAGGCTCTCTTCACTCAGGGGGCACCTCTCTCTCGTAGAGATCTCTATAATACTACTCAACCTGGATAGCCCTCCTGAGGTCATGTGTGAAATATGTTATCGAGCCACCACATTTGCTAATAAAATCAATGGCACTCTGTTACGCTCGATGCACCTGAATCATAGTAGTGTCCCTCTCAACCCTTAATTGTTGAACCTTTACCTGTGCAACCTATAGTTGCACCTAATGCTCTATGATCTGGGCATCCACTGACCTATCCTTCACCTCCACCTCCATCGCCTCAATGATGGGGATCTCTTACAACTCATCCTCCTCCACTAACCTCTCCCTCTCCTCCTCTTCCTGATCCACCATCTCCTCATCTTAGTCGGCCTCCTCTACCTCAACATTTATATCGATGTCAACCTCTAGATGCTCCTCCACCTGTCTCTCCTCCTAGTGAGGAGATGCATATGTCTATCCTACAACTACTACTCTGACCTCACCCTCCTGATGAGGGGCCTCCACTACTTGTAAATCACCATCCAGCCTCTATGGATGAGGTGGACGGTGTGGTCATCTATCTCTACCTCTACCTCTCCTATCCATGCCTCCTCTATCCCCTTTGCCTCCTCCCCCTCCTCCATCTCCCTCATCCTCATCATCTCCCTTGTCCTCCCCTCTACCTCCTCAGCCTTAAAGTCTATCCCTAGTCCCTCTCCCTCACCTCTGCACTGGTGCAAGCTGATCTGGATCTATCAGTGGTAGTGGCCTATGTTGTGCCCACCACACATCATACTCTAGCATGGTGCCTGCATCTTCCGCCTTTGCTTCTATGCCCCATTGCACTAGCTACAGTCTGTCTATATCCTGCTCAGCTATAGCCACAAGAATCATGGACCCCATGGCTATATCTCTTTGTTGGATCTCAAAAACTCTATAGTGCCCATCGGTAGCCCCTATTGCTTGTTGAACTATCAATGAACTCGCTCTAGTAGATATCTCTCAATAATGTGCCGACTTTGAACAGTGCGACCAATCAAGTACAGAGTCTAGCAACAATAAGGCAAGTGGTAATCATCATCCATGAATGGAGTGAGTCTCTATATGGCCTCCAAGTGAAAGAATCTAAAATGTCTATAGCATGTCTCCAGTAACTGATATCACCCATGTGATTCTAGGTAATAACTCCACCATATATGAACACATAGGATTATCCTGCCCCAAGTTGCCTCTACACAAGTGGCAGAAACACTATAATATGCTTCTAGGTCCACACCATCAAGAGATTCATCCCATAACTAATGCTCTAAGTACCTCAATATGTGACATCATGGAGCTGGAAATATAACATGGCCAACATTTATGCACCCAAGCATAAACCACACCTCGGGTAAGCATTCCAACCAACATCTCTCCCCAACCGATTGGAAACCCATGTCCCTCTTGATCAGGGCACATGACTCCACCAATAACACTACAAAGAACAATAATAAAGAGATCATATCTCTCCACAAGCACATCCCAATGGATCTCGTACTCCTCCACTCCTAGCTAGGTGATGTTCTTGTGCTCGAAAGCACTCACAATAGCACCATATCCCTACTCAAGATTGTAAGACACATGCTATCTACGGATTGGAAGTTTGAGGATCTGCCACACATCCTCTATGATCACTGTGGCCTCTCTTATTGGAAAATGGAACAAGCTAGTCTATGAATGTCATCGCTCGGCTAGAGTAGTCAGTAAACCCTTATTAGCCCGAACCGCAGGCATGAAGGTGACGTAATACAATCCCAAGGAAAGAAGTCGATCCCTCTGGTCATCCTCTAGCCATTCTCATAGTCTGAAGGTCTACAAATGACTCTCTAGAGTATAAATAGGGTCTAGTGCCACCTGCGATCACAAGCACACTAGGTCAACCATAAATCCTATGCAAACCTATTTGACCTTGGTCGCAGAGAATTTTTTTATCTAAAACTTGGGAAAAATGTTAATGGGAAAATGCATCGCATTTTCTATCATATGCATCTCAAAATTCAAATGTGTCACAAAATCTGCATATGCGGTTCGCATTTGTAAATGCGTCAAGTACCCTATCAAATACATCCTTTTAGCCAAATTTGGTGTTCAAGCTTGCAATTGCGTCTTAAAATTGCACATGCGGCTCAAAGTTGCACATGCATCATCTAATCCTATAGTTGCATCACAAATTTCATTTGTGTCACGAAAAATCAGTTGCAGCTCTACCCTATGCAAGTGTGTCGCACCGAGCAAATGCGGTGAACTACATCCACTTGCAATGAACACGAGTTTGCCACATCTGTTTGCTCACATTTGGAGCCCTAAAACTAGCAAAAATTTAAAAAATCACAAAGCAAAGATGGCGTACTTACTGCATCCCCTGAGCCCTTTGGCCATTTGTAGGTCCTAACCCAATATTCATGGTGTACAATGTGTAGCACTGGAGACATTGTGGCAATAGCTTCACAACAGGTTTTCACTCAACTCACTATTCACTCAAAGTAAAAATTGACAAATGACTATTTATAGAAACCAAATCACATTTATACTTTCCTAAAATGGGATTTTTACCTCCCTTTTTCACTGGCTATGTCAAGTGTTGAACCCAAACCCTAATGTGAGCTTCTTTGAGGTCCAAAATTGAAACCTTTTGCTATCAGTGCACAAAATTTGCTTGTCAGAATTTTTTTTCTAAATTTGCAAAAAACAAAAATTGAGGGGGTATAGGTCTATCCTGCCTTCATCAAGCATGTTGGGCATGTTTCGAATCAAATTTTCTTAATTATTCTTTGACACAATACTTAAAATCACATTATGTCAAAGAGGGGAAAAATGTAGACATTGAAAAATATCTTGGGCTTACGAACGTCATTTTTCTGCATCAATTTCCTCTTTTCTCGGCATAATTGAATAATTTTAATTATTTGATTATATCCTAAAGTCACATTCCTTTATTAATTAAACAATTTTAATTATTTAGTTAGTTCATTTCATTTTCTTTATTCTTCTTTGATTAATTAAATAAATTATTTATTTAATTATGTCGTTAATATCCTATTTCTCTCTATGACTAAATAAATTCTCATTTATTTAATTATTCATCTTCCACTATTCGTCTATAGTTAAATAATTATTTTTATTATTATTATTTGGATATTCATTTAACCTCTTCTCTCCTCTCCTCATTGCATTTCTTCCACATTTGATTAAATGGTTGAATAATAATCATTTGAATTAAATGTCATTTCCCTCTTTCTCCATAAATGAATAATCATTTTTTATTATTCATTTATCCATTTCATCTCCCAAATTAAATAATATGATTATTTAATTGCTAATATTCCCTTCTCAAATTAAATATTATTATTTGAATGCCTCCACTTTCCCTCCACTTTCTCTTTCAAATTTCAATTGTTGATCTCCTTTGATCTTCTTTCAATCTTGACCATCTATCGTTAGTCGTCCCTACCACTATGTGGTGCATGCAACCTCAACCATTGATCTTGGTATCTTTTTGGATTTTGATCTTGATCGCCCGTTAGAGAAAAAATTCTATAAAAGTGAGTTGTCTCCCTAATTCCAACCTTACAACCATTATCTCTAATATTTTTTCTATCACATCATTGTCACTCGTAGGTATTCAAACACATCAAAATTTGAGGGCAAGCTTGCACATTGAGAAAAATGGAGAAGATGCAAGGAAGAGGAATCAACCTTAGCATAGGGAGTTTAATTTAGTCTTGTTTTCATTCGATTTCCTTATGCTATCTTGTACTTCTTTGTTTGGATTGGGATTTTAGGCTTAGATTTTATGTAGTTGTGGTTGTTATCATTGATCTTTGTCTTTTACCACGAATTTTAAACATTCCTACAATAACATTAACATTCTACAATATTTGCAACTAACATACTACTTTCACATATATTTGACATCATTTACAGTTAACAACACTTTGACATCAATGTCAACACTATGTTCAACAATCTCCCCCTTTGTCATTGATGACAAACAAAGAAATGACCAATCCAAATTTGCATTATAGTTCCATATTTTTTCATAGATCTTTTCAACATTCTCTCTCCATAACTTGATGTTCCAGATCATAGTTGTACTGCATTACAATACATTTCATCTCTCTCTCTCCCCATGTATTTATCATTTCATTACTTTCTCCCCCTTTGAAATCAATGGAAAAGGGACTTTTAAGACATTTTGATTTAGGCTTTCTCTCCATTATGTTATACATTCCATCCACTATATCTTACCACACTTTATCACAAGTCATTTGTGTTATTTATGTCAGGGATTCACAACACAATAGTGACTCCTTTATACAATTTTAGAGATTTAGATGATTTTATCAAATACTTTTGTTGGCAAAACAAGGATAGACAATTGAGAGGGGGGGTGAATCAATTGTTACATAATTTAAACTTATTCAACCTTAATCAACCTTTAATCTCAGATCTGATAATTAACAGTGAAAGCATAAATCAACAACACATCAGAGACACATGAACACCAAGATTTTATACGTGGAAACGCTGTTAGGGGAAAAACCACGATGGATGTTAGTCCACAAGATTATACTCTATTAGAAGTATAATGAAAGAAATGAATAGGGAATGCGCATGCATTCATGCACACTGCCTAGAGCTCACTGCTCAAAGGGAAGGCTCATTTCCTTACATAAAACAATCAGATTAAATCCATCTGATGAGGTTGAACTGAGAAATTAGCTTCTACAAAAGCTTGATGACAGTTTCAATTAAGCACAAAAACACTTCTTGAAACTTCGTTGAATCTTCTTCACACTCTGCTCTAAAATCAAATGATCTGATCTTTATTCACACATTTCACATACACACCACACACTCACACACTCCAAAATTAAGAAACAATCGTTCGTATATATCCGCTACATGAATTTACATCAACAACTCTGTCGGTCACAAATAAAGAATAAATTACAACTGTCGACCCAATTCATGAACAAATCTCAATGAGCACCAACCTAAGTTGGCCACATAGTAATGAAGACCTAAATAAACATCCTTGAACATGCCAAATAATAAAATATTAATCCATAAGGATTTGCAGCATGCTACCACCAACATGTCGGCCAAGAACATAAAAACTTTGAGCACACAAAGGAAAATCTTTGATCATGAACACATCGATCAACGTGGATGTACCACAATGATAGAGCATGATCTAGAAACCTCAATGAACATCATAGTAGCATACACAATAACTCAATTTAATAGAATTGCATTCTCTTCTTCTAGAAAGACATGCTACAGTAACAAAATAACTGTAGGAACATAGTGTGATAAGTGAAATCTGCTAGTCTAAGAATGCAAAACAAACAGAATGTGAGAGAAGCAAATGAAACCTAACACCTCAATGATTAGCCTAAGTTAACAAAAATAAAAGGGTAGTTAAATGATAAAAAAGGACTGTTATACCTTTAACTTGTGCTCCCTTGGTTGGCCCTTGATTGGAGTTAGAGTTGTATGCTCCTTGATGGAAAGTGTCGCTAATAGATGGATGCAAGGATGGAAATGATAGATGAATGTCAAGATAAGATAAAATGGATGTGTGAATGGATGAGCTAAAATTCAAGTGCTAGAATGGCAAGTATTAGAATGCAAAAATATGGCTTGGATATGGTTGGAAAATTTGAGAGCATAAGGATAATAACAATGCATGATGTCCTTTAATGAATGAAAAAGGGGGTATTTATAGAAGAATTTGAATTCTCTAGAGGATTCAACAGTCAATATTGAGCCACCATGGCCAAGATGAAGGGCTATGGTGAGTTGATGACTCACAAGCCCTCACATCTTGCCATGTGGTGGATGAAGTGTCCAAAGGACAAGGTTAGATAGCAAGGGTACAAGTGATGTGGAAAAGGCCATGTGGTCCCAAGGTACTTGCTGCAAGTATCTTGGGATGGGAGAGGGTTTCCCAAAAAAAGGTATTCCTTGGCCCCATATGGGGTTGAAAGTGACAAGTGAGTACTTTTGGAAAGTCCACTCTTGTCACCATGGGGATTGAAGATGGCCTTGGAGAAATAAAAGTGAATTTTTAATTCACTTTTTGGAAGAAACCAATGGGTAAGAGAAGATTCGCCCTAAAAGGGGTCTTTGTCCCATGGGTACGATGTGACCTTTGAGAGGTCATGGGGAAGACAAATGCATTGGGAGAATAAGTGTGAATTTTTAATTCACACAGGGAAGAGGTCAACCCAAAAAAGCTAAGTACCAAGAAAGGTTGACTTAAGGACATGTTAGAAAAGGTAAGTGATTAGGATTAGGATTGTGCAAACAAGTGATTAGGCTAATTAATGATGATTAGAGGCAAGTGGATAGATATGGAGGGTGTGACAAAGAGAGATAAATAATGAATTGAAAATTGAAAAGGATAATTGACTAAATTAAATAAATTGATTGATTTATTTAATTTAGAGAGGAAATGGGCTAATGGTGAAGTATTTAATTAAATACTTTTGGGAACCTTAGGTAAAGGGGATAATATTAATTAAATATGTCATTTAATTAATATAAATGAATTAGACGAATAAATGATGGGATTATGACCATATGAAAGTGGTCAAATTTGGATGTCTATATTTTTCCCCTCTTTGAAATGGTGTTACGATGTAGCATCATTTCAAAGAAAATTAAAATATAGCACTTAGAAGAAGATGGTTATATTAATGAAGATGCCCTAGTCATTTGAGGAGTGACTAGGAGGAAAGATGATGGGAGTGGAGATGAAGATTAGGGATTAGGATGCCCCCTTGAGAGGACATGCGGGTTCAAGAGAACACGGGTGTTCTCTCGAAATGGATGAGATGATGCAAAGGTATATGGGGAAGATTATGCAAAGTGATGGATGAGAGAAGCAAGCATAAATGGATTCCAGGATAAATATGATGTTACCCCAGTCAAGCTACAAGTCAAGATGGATTGATGGTCGACGGAGTGTTGTTGATAAGGGAAGAATACATCCCAAAACAACACAAGGATAAGGAAGGATACATCCTACAGATGAGGATGATGATAATGTTGTTGATGAGAGAAGGATACATCCCAAAAAAACACAAGGATAGGGAAGGATACCGCTCGATGAGAGTGTTGTTGATGAGGGAAGGATACATCCCAAAACAACACAAGGATAGGGAAGGATGTATTCTTCCCTGATGATGATTGATGAGGATGGTGATTGGATCAAGGCTTGTAGCAATGCTAGGAACAAGACCAAAGATGTGATTAGATGATTTGTGCTAGATGGAATGGGTTAGGATGGGATGGAGATGAGAGATGGTTAAAATGAATGAAGATGATGGAGGTAAAGATGCAATGCAATGGAAGACGCAATTTTCCATTTTCAGAGCACTGATTTTTTCTATAGCATAAGACACCAGGTACCATGGTATGTAGACCAAGGTGGATTAGTGTCTAATGCATAAACAAACACAACAAACAAGAAGGCTATCCCAATACCCCAAAGTCATGATGACTTTGGTCAAGTCAGGTATTGGAACAACCACAAGCACAAAAGGATGTCCCAGCATAACACAAGACCTCAGGGGTCTTGGCGGGTACTATGTGAGACAACCAGGAAAACAACAAACAAAAGAAAGAATCAAGATATGCCCCTATGTAAACTAGTCAAACAACATCATAATATGAGAGATTATGGCAGACTTGACGAGTGATGATAGGGAGCTCAAATGATAAACAAAAACCAAAAAGCATCAAAAGATTGCAATCAATTTCAAAACATCTTTTTCCATAGGATCAAGATGATGGATGGGGTTGATGTAGTCTGTTAGGAAGGATACATCCTGTTGAGACCAAAGATGGATGCTAAACTAAAAGATTGATAATGACGCAGGATATTCGAAAATTGATTAAACCTCGTGACATAAATGGATTCTATTTGTGAGGTACCAATGAGATGGGGACATACCTTGATAATAAGACACAATATTGACTCACCCTAAATACCTAGGGGCTAGGGGGTTTATCAAAGATCAGCCTTGCCTACGTGAAAGCACAGAGCCCTCGTAGTTCAGGAAAAGACCATGATAAAAGTGGAAAGAGGACAATGAAGACAGATGATGGAGGATAATGAGCAGACAGAATGACCACAAAACCAAAAACAAAAAGAAGCCCCAGGGGTGGATCAAATGATAAACCTGGCCTATGTGCAAGTGCAGGGGCAGCGTAGTTCGAAAAGGACGAAAGACCAACGATGAATAAGATCGAAAAGAGGACAATGGTGACAAATGATGAAGAACAAAGTGCAGATTGGATGGACAAATGCCCTGGGGGCAGATCAAATGATCAACCTTACCTATGTGAAATCATAGGGGCAACGTAGTTTGACACAAGATCAAAGACAAACGATGGAAGATGACAAGACAGCCAAAAGACAGAACCGCAGGGGTGGATCAAATGATCGACCTTGCCTACATGAAAGCACATGGGCAACATAGTTCGACACAAGACCAATGACAAACAACATATAGGGGATGATGAGATGACCACAATAAGGAGATATGATGTTGGAGAGAATATGATGAGCCAGGATAGGCCGTATGGATAGGATGGTTGATATGTTGGATGTGGGTTATGTGAAGCTCAGGGAGGGGATAGTTATCCAAATCATCAAAAGATGAATTGTGAGGAGGAAATGATGGATAGATGAATGATGAAGAGTGATAGGATATGGGACAGATGTGAGGAATAGATAGGATGGATGATGGTGAGAGGGATGGCATTGGATTGCATGGGGGTAGCCTATAGCTAGATACCAATGACAAGGGATGATGAGATGGAAGGAAAATAGAGATAAATGAATGGATTGATAAAGATGGGGAGATAGAAAGATGCTAGGATAGGTGGATAGAGGGATAAGGATTTAGGAAGATGGATAGGAAGATAAGGATAGGGATATGGGCAGGATGTGTAGATAGAGGGATGGGTAGATAAGGATGAAAGGATGAAAAATGACTAGTGGATGAGAGTATAGGAATATAAGGATTTGGTAGATGGAAGGGATGTTTAGATAGAGGGATGGGTAGATAGGGATGAAAGGACGAAAAAATGACTAGTGGATGAGAGTATAGGAAGATAAGGATTTGGTAGATGGAAAGGATTACTTGGAGGGATGGATGGATGATGTCGTCAAGGACTATCGTAAATAAGGAGATGCCCCCACTCTGAACATGTCATGTGTGACAAGGCAAGAGAGATAGCAGGATGGATGGATAAGGGAGTGAGATGGACATAGATAGGAGATATGAGTGAGGAATGGATATGGGTGTTGGCATTATAGATGGATGATGAAGGTAGATGGATGTAGATAATATGCATGGAGAAGAAAATTAGATAAGGAATATGATATTGTATGGATGAGGGGAATATATGCCAAGAGGTGTCCCAAGCATGTATATATGTTTGCCCCTATCTAGGTCAAGATCACAAGGAAGATGGAGTGATTGGGGTAAATGGGATATGATGGATAGGATGTGGAAGATAGGTAGACATAGGAGATGGAGGAAAGGAATGTGTAGGTGGGTGTTACCCCCAATTGGGGAAGTAGACTGGATGGAGAATTTATGCATGACGCCTGTTTGCCAGGTTTTCATCATGGTACTTATCCAAGGTGCTTATTTGCCAAGTTTTCACCATTGGACGAATTATTTTCTCTTTACTATTTTCTTCCTCTCTTTTTTTTTCTCTTTTTCTCTTTTTTTGATTTTGCTGACTTTTGGAACTTTTCAGACAAAAATACAGATGGAGATGGATGAGGATATGGATTCAGAAGACATATGATAAAGTGGATGGATGAAGGACTCAAGCATCAAGTTCCATATGAGGTAATAAGAGCCCATGTGTAAAGTGACCATTGGATGTTGGTACAACCTTATTATAATGGATGGATTATGCAAGGGAATGGATCAAAGGGATTGGATGGGGGAGATATGGGGGATAGTGGATGGGGTGTTGGAAAGTGTATGGATGGAATGATGGAGTGGATGTGTGATGGGGCGAGGTGTTTAGGACCAACATTGGCACATGTGGTGGACATGAAATGATAGGAGGATTGATGGATGGAGAATATGAGGATAATGGAGGTGGTGGGATAGTGTATTTTGGGATATAAGGACCCAAAACAGATTAGGAGGTGATGTGAATGATTAGTTTTAGGATTAGCAACTTTGGATGCTTTTAGGGATTTTTTCATTTGAAGGCATGGCATCTTTTTTCTTGGTAATCCACATGGTTTTGATTTTTTCTTTAGTGGTCCTTTGTGGCCATTTGGATTTTGGATTTTATTTTTCTTTTCTTCAACATGTCTTTTGAAGGGGACATGAGGAGCTTTAGATTCATGTGGACGTTTGGATTTATACATTTTTGCTTTGGAATCCAAAGTGCTTTTAGTAGCAATGGGATAGGTAGGAGGCGATGGATGATGTGGATGGAGTGATAGAGGTAGGATATTGATCATTGTGTGTGGATGGAGGATGTGAGATAGCATGCATGGAGGGGTACCTTTGTTGACCCTGATTAGGAGTTATGAAGTTAGTATTTTTATGTTGTGCACTAGGGATAGGTGGTGGATGGATGAAAGGATGAATAGGATGAGATGGAGGAGGTGAATTTGGGATATAAGGACCCAAAATAGATGATGTATATGGAGGATGTGTGAAGTTTGGTGGAGGGTTATAAGGACCCAAAATGGATTTAAAAGATGAAGGAGGAAGATGGACGGTTTTTTTGAGGTAATATGATGGAGGAGGGGGGATGGCGGCAAATTATTTGGTAGAACGATGGGAAGTGCTTTTCATTCCTTTGGAAGAGGCTTGCTTAGGATGGATGGAGGTTGTACTAGCATTTCTGGATTGTGATTCTTGGGAGATATATCCAAGACCTTGTGTGCTTGGATGTTCTTTGACCTGGATGGGCTCTAAAGTACCTTGCTCATGAAGGCCTAAACCTTTTCCTTGATAGTTCATGTTCTTGAGCATGTGATCTATGGTAGGATGCTTATTCTTTTGGAAGCATGATGTGAGTCTGTTAGCAGGTGGAGCAAGAAGGGTGGTGCATATACTTTGTTTTTATTCTATAAGAAGGCCACCATGGATGACTGTAATGTTTCCAAGGTGACATAAAAGTGGCGTTGGGGTGACAAAGCTAGACAACGATGGAGGATCATGCGATGGAGAAGAGGGGAAAGCACCATCAAGAGGAATGAATGATAGGGGATCGAGAGAGGGATGAGATGGGATGACAGGATCTAGATTTATGGTAGTAGGGGATAAAGGCGCATGAGATGGGGTGATTGGATCTTGGATGTGAAGGGGATCATGGGATGGAGCAGACAAACTAGTGTGATCATGAGATGGTAGGATAAGGATTCGGGTGAGGAAAGGAAGCGTGAGATGGGGTGGATGGGGGACTATAATCTTGGGATGGAGTGGATGGGATGGTAGGATATGGATTTAGAGGAGGGGATATGCTTGTATGCTTTGGATCAAGCCCTTGTCATGGCTCATCATGTGTGGGAGACACGATGACAAAGGATTGTTGAAGGGACTCCTTAGGTGGGGGAGATGGGAGGATAGAGGATTCATGAAGGTCATGGGATTGAAATTTGGTAATATTAGGACTAGGAGGAGTGGATCGGATGTCTTCAATGGATTGGTTGGATCTAGCAGTAGAAGATGGGGATTCAATGGATTCGATGGGTGTGATGGGCTCAACTGTTTGGACAGTGTTTAGAATAGTAATGGTAGTGATAGATGTAGGATGGAGGAGGGCCTCATCACTAGTGACTCTACATGATAGAGTGGGTGGGCATTGTTTCACAACATCAAGATGTGGATTTGGAGATGTCTTTTATGTTATGAGTCCTTGGACAAAATTTGGAAGGGATGTAGGATTAGGTAGGGTGAATGGAATGGATGGAGGATTAGGGATTGGTGGATTAGGATTAGATGAGGGGATGGGAATGGGAATGGATGGACGATTAGAGATTGGTGGATTAGGATTAGAGGAGGGTATGGAAGCATATGTAGAACTAGGAGGAGATGAAGGATTAGGGTTAGGGATTGGAGGATTAGATGAGTGGATGGGTGGATTAGGATTAGGGATTGGAGGATTAGATGAGTGGATGGGTGGATTAGGATTAGGGATTGGAGGATTAAATGAGTGGATGGGTGGATTAGGATTAGGATTAAAGGAGTGAATGGGACTAGATGGAGGACGAGGAGTGGTTGGAGGACTAGGTGGGTTATGATTAGATGGAGGATTAAGATATAATGTGGTGAAAAGGGGAGTGATGTAAGAGGATGTAGATTTTGGATTAGGTTGGTAAGATTGGGATGGTGGGTAATAGTAGGAAGATGTGGAGGATAGATTAGGATGAGAGGATATTAGTGGTGGATTTGCGTAGGAGGGCATGGATGGAGGATTAGGATGGGAAGATGTGGAATTAATGTAAGGATATTGGGATGGGGGATTGTGATAGGAAGGTGTGGATGGAGGATTAGAATAGGAAGATTGAGGTGGTGAACTGCCATAGGAAGACATGTATGGTGGGTTGGCATAGAAGGATATGGATGATGGATTAGGATAAGAAGATTGAGATGGTGGATTAGGATAAGAGGAATATTGTGATGGTGGATTATGATAGGAAGATGAGAGTGTTAGATTAGATTGGGATGTGGGCTTAAGGTAGAGGTATTGGGATTGTTGATGGTGGTAAGGATAGGAGTATGAGGATGGCAGATTACTATAGGAGGATGTGGATGTTGGATATGATAGAGATGGAAAGGGATGAAATGATGAATATGTAGATGGTGAGGATACTGGATATCTCTTGTCAAGGGTAGCATAAGGATTGCTATTAGATGTGGATGAAGGCATGGAGGGATAGTTTGGAGAAGTAGTTGGATTTTGGGGGGCGATTGGAAAAAGCTTGCTAGCAATGATAGCATCAAGGGGATCTATATTACACTCTTCATGATCAACAAAACTTTTGTTATCATCATCAACGCAGTTTAGGATTCCCCTTGACTACTATTATTGGTCGTACGAGAGGGGGATAAGGATTCATAACGGATAGAGGAAACAAATATGGATTGAAAAGATGGGAATAGATGGTTAGAATGGAAGAATAGATGATGAAAAGATAAATAGGATGGATTGGAGGATGAAGGAAGAAGATCTCTTTTTATATTGGAAGATGGATGAAAGCTCAAATCAGGATTCAAGGTAAGCTCAGATGGAGATTAGATTAAAGCTCAAATTAGGATGATGGGATTAAAGCTCAGATTAGAATTGGATTGGAGCTCAGATTAGAACTATATTAAAGCTCATATTGTGGTCCATAATATTCAAGGGGTGACAGGATTGAGAAAAACTGAAAAATTAAAAATTTCAATTTTTTTTCGATTTTTTTGTCGCAGTAAATCGCGTTTTCAGAGGTTTTCGAAGTGGAATTTGGGGTTGAAACTTGCATCGATCCCTAATATTGGGTTGCCAAAGGCACGCTATTTTAGAGATTGAATTATTACTCTAGGAGACCTTTCCGACGGTGTAAACGGTTCTGAATTCTGAGCACCGAGTAAAAAGTTATGACCCCAACAAGTTGGGGTAAATAAATTCCTACTTTTTTTTTTTGAAAACTAGACGGTTTGGGGCTGGATGGGACGAGGAGGAATGATTGGATGATGATTTTGGACTGAGGAATATTTAGGCCAATTATGGTATGAACAATTGATTCTTTAGATGCGACGAACAAGGTAGAAAGTAGTTGAACGGACACCGAAATAGACCCGAACGGGGTCCTGGACGGGGAACGGGATGACAAGACGGATGAAGGGACGAATCCGGATGGAGACCTGGAGGGAGGATAGGAACACCAATGGACAAACGGATATGTCTAAAGTGGTCAAAATGAGGGCATGGGTGAAGAATGAGACAAAAAACAACCGAACAGACATTGAAACGGACCCGAACGGGGTCTAGGATGAAGCAAAAAAAATTGTTTCACCCCTCTTTGAGGGAAAGGACACCCCTGCTATGGAAAGGTCACCCCTCTGGTGAAAAAATGGATCAGAAATGGTTGATTCTGGTGTAGAGAGGCATGGGTGCCCGGGCGTGGCCGCCCCTACTAGGGCTTGGTCATCCCTATTGACAAACCTAAACTTGAATTAGGTAAAAAATAGCTATAGAAAAGGATTTACAACACTTCAAACAGTAAGAAAAATGTCAAGAATGACTCGATTTGTAATATATGCACTAGTTTTACATAGAAAAGACAGTTCAAGCAGCATAATCCTAAGATTAGTAAGAAGGGTATGGCCAACATGGTCCTTTAACTAGGCTAAACAAGGTGATCTAGGGAGTCCTCGATATACGCTCAATACATGAGGCCCAAATTGTGAACATTAGTCTATCATAAGTGTGAGTCGGGAACCCCAGCAAGATACTAAAAGGCTCATACCAACTCTTCATGTCTATCTAGGTATTACCCTATCTTTGACACTCCACCAATTATGATGTGACTGGATTGGGGTACAACTTTAGCCTCCCCCCCCTTTATATACACTGTCGATACATGTGGTCGGGATCATCCCTTGGGGTGATGAAATCCCCATGCAGGTCCCACTAAAAATATGATGTTAATCATTTTCAACTACTCCCCAGGCTCACACAGAGTGCAAGGGGAAAGCTTGAACGATTCACACCCGCTTGGGTAACACAAAAATCTAAGTAAGCTACGATTTCTCTTCACCCAAGATCGCCAAATGGTGCAATGGGATTGGATACGTTAATGGCTTAATTTTCATACAAGACAAGCAAATTCTTTAACCCCCTACTTATTCTATGTGCCTAATTACTATGAAAAATGAAATCAAATAGCTAATTAAGGGTCTTGGTCCTCTCGTCCTACAAGAAACAAGTTAGTATTTTTTCCATTGTTCTTCATTTAATTGTAAACTTTCTGCACAAATTTTAGTATAAAACCCTTCACAATCACCAACAACACACGTTAGGGGGTCAGTATTAACAAAATGATAGAAAATAAAGTTTGAAAAATGCACTAAACTACTGTTTTTACCTTCTATCTGGACCTGCCTGCCTCTACTGGTGAAAACAAAGAGCTAAAACACTGGTTCTATTGTAGAGAGGCATGTGTTCCTGGGCATGGCTGCCCCTTCTAGGGTGTGGCCACCCTTGCTAGGACATGGTCATCCTTGCTAGGGCATTGTCGCCCTTCTAGTGAAAACAAAGAACTTATAGTGTTGGTTTTCCGCAGACAAGCATCTTTGCAAGACTTGGTCACCCCTCAGGTCAAACAAGGGGCTAAAAATGATGACGTTGTTGTTGAGAGATGTGTGTGCTAGGGCGTGGCCACCCCTTGGGGTCACCCGAACCTGCAAAAAATGCAAACAAAGAGCCAAAAATGTTGATTTTACTATAGAGGGGCGTGTGTGCTAGGGCGTGGTCGACCTTCTAAGTCACTTGAACCTATAAAAATGCAAAAAACAACAAACTTCAAAAGAAATAGACCCGTTTGTGGGTCCCACCGGGCGTGCCAAAAATTGATCAGTGAAATCTGCTAATCTAAGAATGCAAAACAAACAGAATGCGAGAGAAGCAAATGAAACCTAACACCTCAATGATTAGCCTAAGTTAACAAAAATAAAAGGGTAGTTAAATGATAAAAAAGGACTGTTATACCTTTAACTTGTGCTCCCTTGGTTGGCCTTTGATTGGAGTTGGAGTTGTATGCTCCTTGATGGAAAGTGTTGCTGATAGATGGATGCAAGGATGGGAATGATAGATGAATGTCAAGATAAGCTAAAATGGATGTGTGAATGGATGAGCTAAAATTCAAGTGCTAGAATGGCAAGTATTAGAATGCAAAAATGGCTTGGATATGGTTGGAAAATTTGAGAGCATAAGGATAATAACAATGCATGATGTCCTTTAATGAATGAAAAAGGGGGTATTTATAGAAGAATTTGAATTCTCTAGAGGATTCAACAGTCAAGATTGAGCCACCATGGCCAAGATGAAGGGCTATGGTGAGTTGATGACTCACAAGACCTCACATCTTGCCATGTGGCGGATGAAGTGTCCAAAGGACAAGGTTAGATAGCAAGGGTACAAGTGATGTGGAAAAGGCCATGTGGTCCCAAGGTACTTGCAAGTACCTTGGGATGGGAGAGGGTTTCCCCAAAAAAGGTATTCCTTGGCCCCATATGGGGTTGAAAGTGACAAGTGGGTACTTTTGGAAAGTCCACTCTTGTCACCATGGGGATTGAAGATGGCCTTGGAGAAATAAAAGTGAATTTTTAATTCACTTTTTGGAAGAAACCAATGGGTAAGAGAAGATTCGCCCTAAAAGGGGTCTTTGTCCCATGGGTACGATGTGACCTTTGAGAGGTCATGGGGAAGACAAATGCATTGGGGGAATAAGTGTGAATTTTTAATTCACACGGGGAAGAGGTCAACCCAAAAAAGGTAAGTACCATGAAAGGTTGACTTAAGGACATGTTAGAAAAGGTAAGTGATTAGGATTAGGATTGTGCAAACAGGTGATTAGGCTAATTAATGATTATTAGAGGCAAGTGGATAGATATGGAGGGTGTGACAAAGAGATAGAAAGAATGACTTAAAAATTGAAAAGGATAATTGACTAAATTAAATAAATTGAGTGATTTATTTAATTTAGAAAGGAAATGGGCTAATGGTAAAGTATTTAATTAAATATTTTTGGGAACCTTAGGGAAAAGGGATAATATTAATTAAATATGTCATTTAATTAATATAAATGAATTAGACGAATAAATGATGGGATTATGACCATATGAAAGTGGTCAAATTTGGATGTCTACACACAAAACTTCATAACTTTCTTCAATCTTGATGCACACCATTGAAACTTCCGGACAACATACTAGATAGGCTCAACCAAAAACCCTTTAAGGTGTGTCTTTTGACCATCAACGTATAAAACTTGTCATCACTCTGACCTTCTCAACTTCATAGATTTCCTGCAATAATATATTTATTACAATTTTCTCAATATCCTTGACATATACAACCTTCAATCCATTAATGATAATAGTGTTGACATCAATAAAAACCACATATGAACAACATAACCTCAGTATCCAAAAATCTCCCCCTTTGGCATTGATGGCAACACATGGTGTGAAAAAACAACTAACTCTTCACACAATACTTTTCTCCTCCTTTTTTCTACACTTCTCCCCCTTATAGTACATGGTTTTTCACATTACACTTCTCCCCCTTTGACATCAATGGAAAAAGTACACAAGCTCTGAACCATATATCATCTGAATCATCTAACTGCTCCCCCTGAGTAGTAGCCACCACTACATTAATCCGACATAAAATCTCACTATAAGTGCACGGATTGATGCAACGACTTGCATCTTAGTTTAGATTAGGAGAGGAAATCACCCCTAACTTCCCTCTGAGATACTCAAAAGTATCCTTAGGTAACGATTTAGTAAAGATACCTAAAATTTGTTCCTTAGTGGGCACATATTCCAATCTGACCTCTTTATCACTCACCTTGTCTCTCAAAAATTTATACTTGTTAGATATATGTTTTGTCTTTGAGTGTAGCACCGAATTCTTAGAAATGTTAATGGCACTTGAATTGTCACAAAATATAGCAATAGGTTCATCATACTCAACTCTGATATCTCTCAGCGTCTGCTTCATCCACAAAACTTGAGTATAGTTGTTTGCAACAACAATATATTCTGCCTCAGCAGTAGATAAGGAAATGGAATTATGTTTTTTACTTAGCCAAGACACCAACTTCTTCCCCAAGAAGAATGCACCACCACTTATACTTTTCCTGTCATCCACATCTCCTACCCAATCTACATCTATAAAGGCATTCAGAGTAAGATCATCATCCTTAGGATACCAAAGATCAAAATCAAATATTCCTTTTAAGTATCTAAAAATTCTTTTTACTATAGTCACATGTGATTCCTTCATATCAGATTGATATCTAGCAACCATGCACACAACATTCATGATGTTTGGTCTAGTCTGAGTCAAATAAAGCAATCCACCAACGATTGATCTATATCTTGTTTGATTAGCCTTATGAGAATCATCACTCTATGTTAACTTGCATTTGGTTACCATGTGTGTACCAATTGGCTTTGAGTCTTCCATGCCAAACTTTTTCAGTAACTCTCTTACATATTTGGACTGAGAAATAAAGATTTCATTATCTAACTGAGCAATTTGCAATCCTAAAAAGAATTTTAGTTCTCCTATGATTGACATTTCAAATTGACTTTTCATTTCATCAACAAAATTCATGCATAATTCATCATCACCTTCAAAAATAGTGTCATCAACAAAGACTTCAATTATCAATTTTTTATCCTGGTCCAGCTTGAAATACAAATTGTTGTCAGCAATTCCTTTATTGAATCTAAGTTTCAACAAGTATTTATCCAATCTAGCATACCATACTCTAGGGGCTTGTTTGAGTCCATATAGTTCTTTCTTCAATTGGCAAACCATGTCTTTTTCATCAGTTAGTTGAAATCCATCTAGTTGCTCAACATAAACTTCTTCTTCTAGTTCACCATTAAGGAATGTTGACTTTACATCCATTTGATAGACTTTGTAATTCTTGAAAGTAGCATAAGCAAGAAATAACCTTACAACTTTAATTCTAGCAACAAGGGGCAAAGGTTTCTTCAAAATCAATACCTTCCATCTGTGAGTATCCTTTACATACCAGTCTTGCTTTGTTTCTAACTACTTCACCTTGCTCATTCAACTTATTCTGAAAGACCCATTTGGTTCTAATCACATTTTTGTCTTGAGGTCTAGGAACAAGAATCCATGTATCATTTTTCTCTATCTGCATCAATTCTTCCTTCATCGCTTCCATCCAATACTCATCTTTACATGCTTCATTGACATTACTAGGCTCAGTTTTTGAAATTAGACTATATTCTTCTGCAATTCTTCTTCTAGTCTACACACCTTTGTTCTTGTCTCCTATGATCCAACTTTTAGAATGACTTGGATTTACATACCTTGGAATTTTGGGTTCTTCTGTATTTCCACTGTCTTCTCCTTTGTGATTTTCTTGATTTATCGGAACAATTTGAACTTGATTTTGTGTCTGCGCATTCTTTCCATTCTCAGTATTATCTTGTTGGTCATCTGAATCATATCCACGATACCTGGATGATCTGACAGTGTCTTCATCAACTCTGACATTTGCACTTTCAACTATTTTCTTTAATCTTCTATTGTAACACCGATAGGCTTTTCTCTTAGTGGAGTAACCTAGAAAGATTCCTTCATCACTTCTAGCTTCAAACTTTCCTATATCTTCATCTCTTTTGATATAACATCTACTTCCAAAGGTGTTGAAAGATTTAATAGTAGGCTTATAACCAAACCATAGCTCAAAAGGGGTCTTACCTAAATTACCATTGACATTCACCCGATTGATAGTATACACGGTAGTGCTTACAACTTCTCTCCAATAGATATGAGGAACATTACCTTCCAACATTATAGTTTTGGCAACATCTAAAATTGTTTTGTTCTTTCTCTCAACAACTTCGTTTTGTTGTGGGGTCCAGGGAGCAGATAACTATCTTTTTATTCCACGCTCTTCACAAAATGAATTGAATTCTTGGTAAGTGAGTTCACCACCTCTGTCTGATATTAAGCATTTGATCTTCAAACCTATCTCATTCTCTGCCATAGCTTTGAAGCTTTTGAATTTCTAAAAAAAATCATGTTTTTCTCTTAAGAAAGCAACCCATACCATTATAGAATAATCATCAATAAGCAACATAAAATACCTTTCTCCTTGTAGACTTTTGATTTTGGATGGACCACATAGATCAGTATGTACCAAATACAGTACTCCATTGGAATGATGTTGTTTTCTCTGAAATGAAATTCTTGTTTGCTTTCCCATCTAACATCCCTTGCATATAGTGTTAGTAGGCTTCACTAACTTAGGGAGCTCTCTAACTGCTTGTGTGGAGCTTATTTTGACAATGTTATCAAAATTCACATGAAACAACCTTTTATGCCATAATCAACTTACATCAACCTTAGCAATAAAGCAACTTTCACTAGCAGCACTTAAGTGAAAAATATTACCTCTTGTCTTTGTACCTGAAGCAATCACATTTTCGGAGCTTCCTAGTATCCTGCACTTACCATCTTTGAACTGAAGATTGTAACCTTTGTCAACCATTTTTCCAACACTCAGCAAATTGTGCTTCAAACCTTCGACATATAGGACATCATCAGTATTACATTTACCACCAAGATAAATAATATCTCTACCACAAATCACACCAACATTGTTATCTCCAAATCTTACAACACCACCATCATATTTTTCCAAGCTTAGAAACTTTCTTTTGTCACCAGTCATATGATGTGAGTATCCACTGTTAATCACCCACTCATCCCTCTCATCAATCCTAGCTGCAAGAGCTTTCTCAATATTTTGATTACTAGTTGATTCAGTGGACATCGAACCATTTTCCTTGATAGAAATGAATACCCATTCATCTTCATTTCCAGTTTCTTTATCAGATTCATCATCAGTAACACCTTCTTCAGCATAATAACATTTCTTTTGAAATCTAGACTTATTAGGTTTATACTTAGAAACTCTTTTAGGACACCTTGATGCAAAATGACCTATCTTACTGCAAGAGAAACATTTAATAGGCAACTTTCCCTTGTACTTACCTTGTCCTCTGGCTTCTCTTTTCACAATTAGTGCTTCCATTTCTTCTAGCTCTCTTTCTTCATCTTCAATCAGTTTCATTTCATCTTCAAACTTGAATGTCTTCCTGGAGCTCTCCTGAATCATATCTCTATTGGCTTTTTCTAGATATAGTAGCTTTGAATGCAAACTCTTGTCTTAGGAGAAGATTCACCAAATTCACTCAACTCAAAGGCAACAAGTTTTCCAATCAACAAGTCTCTTGTTACATTTGTTACTGTCCTGATCTCTTTAATAGCAAGAGCTTTTGTTTCGTAAGATGTAGGCACAGATCTAATATTTTAGCCACAATCTCATCGTCTTCCAAGATTCCACTAACACATCTAATGCCCATCACTAGTTCATTTACCTTTTGCATGAAAGAAAAAAATGTTTTCATCTTCACTCATCTTCATGTTCTCCCACTTGCCTTTCAAACTTTGTAGCTTAGCAACTTTCACTAGTGCATCTCCTTCATATAATGTTTCCAACTTTTTCCAGATCTCATGTGCAGTCTTCAGACCTATCACATTTTTCATCTTTGAATCTGTCAAAGCACTTAGCAATGCTTCTATATCCTTGGTATTAGTTTCTACTTCTTTGATCTCATCAGCAGTAGAGGGACCATTTTGAGGAATAGTATATGCATTCTTTGTAATATTCCAAAAAGGCTCACCAATGCACTTCAAATGACACTCCATTCTGACTTTCCACAGGGAGTAGTTTGTACCATCGAATCTAAGACTATCTTTCTTGTATGATGCCATCTTGGATCATCTCAAGATATTAAACTTCTTCAAAGGAACTAGCTCTGATACCAATTGTTGGCAAAACAAGGATAGACAACTTAGAGGGAGGGTGAATCAGTTGTTACGGAATTTAAACTTATTCAACCTTAATCAACCTTTAATCTCAGATCTTTAGTGAAAGCATAAATCAACAACACATCAGAGACACATGAACACCAAGATTTTATACGTGGAAACCTTGTTAGGGGAAAAACCACGATGGATGTTAGTCCACAATATTATACCTTGTTAGAAGTATAATGAAACAAATGAATAGGGAATGCACATGCATTTAGGCACATTGCCTAAAGCTCACTACTCAAAGGGAAGGCTCACTGCCTTACATAAAACAATCAGATTAAATCCATCTGATGAGGTTGAACTGAGAAATTAGCTTCTACAAAAGCTTGATGATACTTTCAGTTAGGTACATAAACACTTCTTGACACTTGGCTCAATCTTCTTCACACTCTGCTTGGAATCAAATAATCTGATCTTTATTCACACATTTCTCATACACACCAACACTCACACACTCCAAAATTAAGAAACAATCATTCTTATATATTTGCTACATGAATTTACATCAACAAATCTGTCGGCCACAAATAAAGAATAAATTACAACTGTCGGCTCAATTCATGAACAAATCTCAATGTGCACCAACCTAAGTCGGTCATATAGTAATGAAGACCTAAATCAACATCCTCGAACATGCCAAACAATAAAAATATTAATCCATAAGGATCCGCAACACGCTACCACCATCATGTCGACCAAGAACATAAACAATTTCGAGCACACAAAGGAAAATCTTCAATCATGAACACACCGATCAACGTGAACGTACCATAATGATAGAGCTTGATCTAGAAAAATCACTAAACATCATAGTAGCATACACAATAACTCAATTTACCATAATTGCATTCTCTTCTTTTAGAAACACCTACTATAGTAACAAAATAACTGTAGGAACACAAAACTTCATAACTTTGTTCAATCTTGATGTGCACCACTGAAAATTTTGGACAACATACTATATAGGCTCAGCAACAAACCCTTTAATGTGCACCTTCTGACCATCAATGTACAAAACTTGTCATCACTCTGACCTTCTCAGCTTCATAGACTGCCTGCAATATATTTATTACAATTTTCTCAATATCCTCGACATATACAAACTTCAATCCATTAATGCTAATAGTGTTGACATCAATGACAACCACATATCAGCAACATAACCTCAGTATCCAACAACTTCAACATTGTCACTTTTGGGATTCGTGAATGATATGTTGATTAACTCTCCCTAAACCTATACTTCCTCTTATGAATTAAGAGAAGGGAGATACCACTCAAAACTTCTTTTTAAGATACTCAAATATTTCTTTTGGAAGAGTTTTTTTTTAATAAAGAGGGTAAAAATTTATTAATATCATAAAATCACCAATACAAAGAAATTAGGGTCCACAAAGGCACCCAAAGAAAAGTAGGATCCCCAAGCCATCAAAAACCCAACCAAGATACAAAGCCAAAATCAAGCCAACAACCTACCAACATCAACCAGCCATGTCCTCCAAAATAATCTTCTCTAAAACTTTGAAGTAATCAGGGGATAACTGCTCCCATCCCTCAATTTTCCAATCACCAGCATGTTCAGAAGCCCATTTTTCCAAACAGTTAGCAACCCTATTCCATTCTCGATTGATGTGACTAAAAGACACCACCTGCAACATGAAACATAACCTCCAAATATGTCATACAACCGAAGCAATTTTCCAATTACCCCCCTCAAAATTCTACTAAATCAATGAATTAACAATGATTTGAGAGTCATATTTATAGATAATCTTATGCTAGCCAAGAGCATAGGCACATTCAATAGCCCAAGGAATCACCAACCCCTCCATAAGATTGTTGGATTGTTGCCCTCTATGAATGGAAAATAGGAAAATAATGGAACCAAAGCTATCTCTCCCAACCCCACCAATCCCAATAGGCCTAAGATTACCCCTAAAAGAGCCATCAGTGTTGATCTTCAAAAAATCCACCGGAGGAGGAGTCCAACTCCCAACTCTCTAAACCTTATTTTTAGCATGCCCACCTCTTCAGACATAGAAAGAGTCAAAGTCCAAATCATGCAAGCCCAATCTATTCAAGATCTCATCATTACTCCTTTCCAAATGAAAAATCACTTCACATTTAGCATTCATAGTTTCTTGAATCATACAAACAATTCTCTACCAAACACGTTGAATCATCAATTTTCCCCTAGGAAAAATCCTATGATTCCTTTCCAGACAGATTTTCTAAAGGATGAAAGTAGGGCCAATGCACCACACAATCTAAAAGAAAGAGGGTTGCATTGGAGGTCTCTTCGAGCTACTCCAGTTTCAACCAGAGAAGAGGCATGAACATAAGGATGTCTCAAAATACCACACCAAAAATGCCAAATAAACATAGAGAAAGGACAACGAAAGAACAAGTGAGATGAGTCCTCACTGCAGCCACAAAGAACACAAGCAAATGGGCCCTTGAATCCCCATTTCTGAAGATTTTCTCAAGTCAAACATCTATTCCAAGCTAAGGTCCATAGGAAATAATTACACTTGGGTTAGGAGAACTTATTCCAAACATTTTTCCACCAAGGAACGTCCAACCCACCATACTTCTGAGCAATAAACTGCTAATACCCACTAGCCACTGTGAAAACACACTTAGGATCCAGACTCCAAGCCAAAATATCCCTATCCCTAAGAGAGTTGCACTATCTATTTGCCAATATATTATGAATCTCAACACAATCCTCCTCCAAGCCAGCCACTGGCCACTCACAGGGTACCTTCCATTTAGACACCTCCACATGCCCACAAAGGTAGGAAGTCTTTAAATAAATCACCCAAGACCAACCAGCATCCAAGAAGCATTGACAAAGATCTTGAAGATTCATATACCTACTTATGATAGGGCAAACCCATCCCAAGAGTCAAACTAGAAGAGAGCCTTAGACCCCCTATTGCAAATCCAAAACTCCTTGATCAAATTAGCACCTTTTTTAAGTGTTTCCAAAATCACAGAGCCTTTCCCCACAAGCAGGTACTGAGGAAAATCCTCCTTTAGTATCCTAGTTAAATATTTATGAGAAATAATCTTGGCCTATACATGATCCTGTTCTAGACATGATCTCCAATAAATCTTGGAAGACAACACCAAACTAGTCAGAGTGGAATTCCTCAGCCTGAGGCCACCAAACTACTTCGGCCTACAAACAATATCCCACTTCACAAGACTCCACTTAGAAGACGAAAAGTAGCTATCCCATAAAAATTGTCTAGCCTGAGCGTCCAAATCCTTAATAAATCCAATGGGAGCCACCTAGAGCATACACTTGTAATTGGGAAGAGCCTGAACCACCAACTTAAGAAGTTGAATCCAACAAGTGAAAGAGATCCATCTGTGAGTCCAATGGTTCACCTTTGCACAAAATTTGTCTTACATATTTTTTCATGAGCCCCTTGGGAGGGTACCCGAAGAGATAGGAATTCCAAGATAAATCAAAGTTAGAGAACTAATTTAAAATATCAAAATATGAGCAATCATTGTCAAATGAGCTTTAAAGTATTGAAGAAGAAAATGGAAGATTTACCCTCATTAATCATCTGCCTCAAAGTAACAAGATAAGTGTCCAAAGCCTTGTACATATTAATGACCTCTCAAACTTGGGCCATGCCCATCAAAGTAGTATCATCAACAAATTGTAGATGTGACTGAGGAGGTAAACCGTTTCCCTAGATCCTACCTTGGATAAGACCTTGCACCACATTGCTCTTAATAACTCTCCCCAAACCTTCAACCAAAAGAATGAATAAGTAAGGAGAAAGAGGATCCCCTTGTTAGAGACCTTTGGAGGCCCCAAATAAGGAAGATAGTTCCCCATTAATAAAAACCAAAAAATAAGTGTTCGTGATGAAACTCATAACCCACTCCTCAGCAAAACCAAATGCAATAAGCACCTTACTCAAGAAGGACTGCTTAACTCTATCATACACCTTTTCCATATCCACCTTGATGAACATAACTTTTTCTTTATAGGTCGCCATAGAATAAATCGTTTCAGTGGCAATGACCACACCATCCAATATTTTCCTATCCACCATGAAGCCTCCCTGTTCCTTAGAAATAAGCATACTAATCCACCACTGCAATCTCTCTACAATCAACTTTGAAAGAATTTTATACACCACATTGTAGAGAGCAATGGGTCAGAACAAACTCAATCTATCTTCCCCGTCACATTTCAAGATGAAGCAAGGAAAGTGGAATTAATAGCCCTCAACATCTACTTGTTCTTCTAAGATTCATGAACTAACTCTAATAAATCCAGATTTATAATGTCTCAAAATTCCTGAAAGAATTCAATCAAAAAGTCGTCAGACCCAAGGGCTTGCCCCTTCTTTATTTGAGATATAGTGGCTTCCAATTCCTCCAAGCAAGTGCAACCTAAGAGGTGCTCATTCATTTCCACGTAAACCAAAGAGGGAATACAATAGATAACATGATTTTCTTCAACCAACACATCCATAGAGTCCTCCTTAAACAAGGAAGAAAGTTCTAAGAAGCTTCTCTAGAGATATCTCCCAAAGATGACAAATGCTCACCCCTAGAATTCATACGAAAATGGATTGAATTACCATGTCTCCAAGCCTTCATAGATTTGAAGAAGAAGATAGTGTTTTTGTCCCCCTCCTATAACCATTCAACCTGAGCCTTTTGTTTCTAGTAAATCTCCTCACATAGCTCACAATCCTCTAGTACTTTCAAATCCCTTGCCTCCTCCTTGAGAGAGTCCTCAAAAAGGCCAAACTCCCTAATCTCATGGGTGATAGCATCCAAACCAGTCTGAGCAACAATCTTAGCATGGAAGATGTTGCCAAAACACTGCCTATTCCACCTTTTGAGTTGGTACTTCACATACTATAGTTGCTTGGTAAAAGAATACATAGCAGTACCAAAATCATGTCTACCCAAATGCCACCACTCAGTGACATAATCTTGCAAAGAGGAATGTCGCAACCACATAAGTTGAAACTTAAAAGAGGAAGAACAGGTTGCGCAAGCAGATACCAAAATCTCAGAACAAATAGACCGAGATCCACCAATCCAAAAATGAGAAACCAAGAACCTGTCAAGCCTATTAGCAATACAATCCCCCCCTAATATCTTATTGTTCCAAGTAGACTGACCATTACTAGGCTCAATATCAACAAGATTCAAGGCTGAAATATTATCATGAAGAAGAAGAGCAAAAGGCTCCAACCTTAAAATTCATCCCCTCTTTTCTTCCAAATCAATAAAGCATTGAAGTCAATTGTAATAATCCAAGGGTATAAAGGAGAAAAACTCTGAATAAGTCAGATGTGAGGCCATGGGCATTGCTTACCAAGCAAATCAGGAGGAGCAAAGGTATTGGAAAGAACAATTTTTCCAGTTTCCAGGCTCGAAGCAACCACAAAAATAGAAGACTTACTAGACATCCACTAGAGAGGAAAAATCTTCAATGGATTCCATAAACAAGCCAATCCCCTAGCATTACCTTGGGCACCAAATCAATGGAATTTACCATGCCCCCAAATTTTAGGCACCACACCACACATATTCTCAACAGACAACTTAGTTTCCTGTATAAAAAACACATTAGGAGAATGATTTCTCACCAAGTCATGAACAATTTTTTGTTGAGATCCATTGTTTAGGCCCCTTACATTCCATGAGAGGATAATTATTTCTGGGAGTTGGAAAAGCGAGAATCAAGAGTCTTAATAGATCTTGACTCCACCAACATCTCCCCCATCATCTTAATTTTATCCAGGTCCTTTCTCTTTTCCTTGGAAGCCTTCTCAGAAGCCCATTTCTTAAGATTTTTCTAGTGAATCTCCAAAGAAGGAGAAGCCTTGTTTCCTTTTTTTGAATCAAACACCATCTTCCATAATGGAAGAGAGTTCTCCACCTCAATCTTTTCCATAGCAACAATGGCCTCAGGACCCTCTGAAGCCACCAGACTAAGATCAATATCCATTTGAAATGCACCACCTTCCTGGATATTCTAAAGTGAGTCAAAAATATTTGCCTCTTGAACCACATCCAAGATGCCTTGGTCTAGAGCCATCATACCTAGATTCACCTCCTACAAGCTAAGATCATCCAACACATCAAAATGATTAAAAGTGTCCCCTTCCTATCACTCCTTGCAAGTCCTCTTTTTTCCATGATTCCTGTTATGGGGCTTAACATGAGTGAAACCCTCATTATCTACAAGCATAAGGAATAGGAGCCTTTCCTTTATCAACCTTAGGAGGGTTGTGAGGAGGCTGAGTAGCTTGAGACTTTGAAGATATGGACCTAGAAATCTTCACTACAAATGACCATATTCATGGCACAACCGACAATGAAAAGGAAGAGTCTCATAATCTAGCTACTGCATCTAAGAAGATGTACCCACACAAATTTCTAGAGAGTCTGGAAGAGGGTTACTCATAAATCTCAACACAAATGTGAGCAAAATTCATTACCTTCCTATCTTTCATTTGCTGAGAGGGACCCATCGACTTCCCAGAAGTAGAGAACCATTTGCAGAATGTCATTTTGCTAATACTCAATTGGGAACCAAGGGAGGCACACCCACATAGGAACATTATTTGAGAGCTCCTCTGATGGGTTAAAACCAATGTGCCAAGGCTTGATGAATAAACCAATTTGGTTGTGAGAATAAGGCCCTCTTTTGAAAACTCTGTTGTGATCATCTATGCGGTTAAAAATGACCATAAAGTAGTTGTTTGCTAACAATATTCCTTTCATTTCACCCTCTAGAGCCCAAGTCTGCTGAGACCACACCTCCAAGAATGGGAGCGAGACACACATCCCCATGAATTTGTAAATCAAAGCATGATTTGAAAAATACTCCATATCCTCAATAATTGATTCTAGTTTAATCACCAGAATAAGTCTATCTTTTCTCCTCTCTAGACATCCATTAATTTTTGGGATGTGAGGGCCTCCAGAATATGGAGCCATCCCCTCCACCCCAGAATCCGTATTCATGAAATAACCCTCAACATCAAGCCTCGTAGGAGACCAAGAGTTCGCATGCAACATTGCTCGAAAATCCATATTGGGTTTAAATCCCGATGCTTCACCAACATCCATAGGTGAAAAACCAAAGCATGAGACCCCTTATTCCTCGACAAAACCTCACACCAAATAAGAACGAGCAACAAAACAAGAAGAAACATGAACAAACTCCCCCCCCCTCGTACACTATAAACCCCACCCCAACTTGCAAAATTCACCTGAACACCAGCAAAATCCCCCACCATGTACATGCAAGCAACCTCACTATGCATGCAGACCATACCTCATTACAAGGCGTGAACCTGCATAGCATAAAACTGCGGCCACACCATCATCCACCACTTTACTCTGCTAATCAATTCCTTTAGATTTATAGAATAGGTTTAGTAAAGATATCCACAATCTATTATTTTGTCTCAACACAATCCAATTTAATTTCTTCATTTGTAACCTTTTCTCTTAGAAAATTATACTTGATCAATATATGCTTTGTCCTAGAGTGCATTACCAGACTCTTTGAAATATTGATTACACTTGTATTATCACAAAGAATCAAAATGGGTTCATCATATTCAACTTTCATATTCTTTAAGGTTTGTTTCATTCAAAATATCTAAGTACAACATGATGTTGTTGCAATGTATTGTGCTTCTACAATAGACAAGGACATTGAATCCTTTTATTTGCTCAACCAAGATACAAGACTATTTCCAAGAAAGAATACATCACCACTAGTGCTCTTCTTATCAACAACACTTCTAGCCCAATTTGCATCTATATATGTTATCAATTGAGTTTTTTGCTTCTTTTATACCACAAACCATAGTCTATAATAGCTTTCAAGTATCTAAAGATTCTTTTTACTACCTTCACGTGTATCTCCTAAGGTGCAACTTGAAATATTGCAACCATAAACACAACTTGCATAATGTCTGGTCTAGATGTAGTTACATGTAACAAACTTCCAATCATCGATCTATACAAAGTTTGATTTGTTGTGGAGGAGTCATCATCCTTTCTGAGATTACATCTAGAAACCATAGGTGTACTAACTATTTTGCAATCTTCTATATTTAACTTCTTTAACATTTTCTTGACATAATTTTTTTGTGATATGAATATACTTTATCTGACTGACAGATTTGTAAACCAAGAAAAAATGACAACTCACCAAGTATAGACATTTCAAATTATTTTTACATTTCATCAATAAAATCCTTACACATTTTTTCTTTACTACCACCAAAAATAATATCATCAACATAAACAACAACAATCAACTGAAGATCACCTTCTATTTTGATATAGAGATTACTATCAACAATACCTTTATCCAATCCTTGTTGTTGTAGATACTTATCTAGTCTTAAATACCAAGCTCTGGGGGCCTGTTTGTGTCCATACAGTGCTTTCTTCAATTTGTAGACAAAATCTCGATCCTCAGACAATTGAAATCCTTTCGATTGCTCAATGTAGACTTCTTCTTCCAAGTCTCCATTGAAAAATATTGACTTGACATCCATTTTATATACTTTGAAGTTCTTGAATGCAAATAATGCCAAAAACATCCTAATTGCTTCAATTCTTGCTACCAAAGCAAAGGTTTCTTCAAATTCAATACCTTCCACTTGAGCATAACCTTGCATACTAACTTTTCCTTATTTCTAATCACTTTTCCATCTTCATTCGGTTTATTTCTGAATATCTATTTTGTGCCAATAATATTTTTATCTTTAGGACATGGAACGAGATTCCAAGTCTCATTCTTTTCAATTTGATTCAATTATTCTTCCATTGCTTCTATCCTATTCTCATTCTTGCTAGCTTTCATAAAATATTTTGGCTCAATTTTGGATAGAAAAGAAAAATGTACCTATTCATTCATCCCTGCTAACCTTATTCTGGCTATAACTCCATTATCTTTATCTCCCATAATTTGGCTCTTGAAATGATCTCTTTGAACATATCTTGTCAGAGTTTTGTTATTTGATCTCTCAGGCTTACTTTTTTATCTTCTTGACTAATACACAATGATCCATCAAAATTACTATCATGATCATCTAATGCCAACTTATAGTGCAATGTCTCATCAACTTTTACATTTATAATTTCAACAATATTCTTCAATAATTTTTTATAACACCTATATGCCTTGCTTCTAGTTGAATCACCAAGAAATATGCCTTTATTAGATCTTGAGTCAATATTACCTAGATTATCTTCATCTCGTCTGATGTAACATTTGTTTCCAAATATTTTGAAATGCTTGATTGATTTCAGTCTTCCTTTCCATAGTTCATAAGGTGCCTTAGTGTTTGATTGGATTAAATTATGGTTAATATTATGGGTAAAACTATCCTTGTAATTCTATCTTGATTTGGATTTGGATCAATCTTTGGGATTTCCTTAGTTTTCTCCTCAATGTCAATCCAGGGGCATAAGCTTGTGAACAATGTTGCAGCAATCTACCCAAGGGCTAAAAATAATGAACTAAGGGGGATGGATGCATCTAAGAATTGAACTGAAACACACCTTTTAAATCTAAGATTCAAATCAAAGCACACTTTATGAATGAATGAAATCCGATTCTTAATCATTACCTTCCTATTTTATTCCAACATGTATACTTTAGAATTCTTAATTAGACTTTAATGATTTAAACTCAATGCCATAAGAAACACACTCTTCAATATAATTTATTAAAAAAAAACACTAGCAATAGTGAAAGAAAGAATATAATGCTAAATGTGAATTGGAATAATGCGGGCAACAAGAGCCAAATAAACCAGGCGACAAGACCTGTGTGTCTTGGCAGTAGGGTATAGTAAATTTAAGTTGATTGCTTCAATGTTTTGAAATACACTTCACCAATTCTCTGATATGTGCCATCCCTATAGTTTGTACTCACAACAAGCATTAACAGTCTTTCTCAATTAGAAATTACTTCACACTTTAGAAAATACAACCATACCAACCGAAATTAATCCAATAATAGATACACAAAATTATTATTCTGAATTAAGTTACACACATACAAAATCACTGAGCAAATACAAGCAATACCTTACACATGATAGTAGAAAAGAAAATCCAAACACTGGCAAGGAGCGGGCCCTTTCTCCCAATCGATCGAATGGAGAAGAATGTTTATCTCACACACAAATTCAGCACTTCAATAGTTTTTATATTAATTTCAACTTCAGGATAGAAACTTAAGATTTTTTCATACTTGACAGAGAGCGCATATATATAAGTCTTAGTACAAAACAAAATACCAAAATAGACATATTCACCGATTACATGTGTTCAATCAAAATTACTCAATCGGTTTTGGGAAAATTGTAATATGGCCTACGACCTACTATTTTCCAAACACTCCAAAACCACCTAAACAACCTAAGTACCAAACTATTAATAATTAGAAACTAGAAGGCAATACAAAAAGGGACCACGAGATCCTCCAAGCAAGCTCCATTACGCGTTCCTTCAACCTCCAAACATCCTTGATCACAATATCCACCAAAATTAGTTCTCATGAGTGGTTAATTATTGAATGTTTTTCATCCCTCTATTCATATCAATTAACTTTAATCTTTCACAAATATCATGGAAACTTAAGGGGAAAAGGGCAAAAATGTAAGCTTAATATGGACACAAAACTAGGTGAATTCTAACTAAAATGGATGACAAAATGTAACTTGTCATTCCCCCTAGTTGAATACTTTGCATGTCCTCATGCAAAAACTTACAAATCAAGCTGAATTAAATGTCAATCATTGTGCTATTGCCATTATGTCCCTGCCCCACTACTCCTTCAATTTTTGGATCACCTTTTGATGCTCAACCTTAGAAATATAATCAGTTGAAATTCATTGTTCAATTGCAGCCCTAAGCTCATCAATTTTACCCTGGTGATATTCTATAGTCATACATTCCTTTGCAATATTTTCTTCCCTTGAAGCTTTTAAATTATCAATCACTTCTTGGTGTTCTTCCAAAGTTATATATCCATCCATGGTTGGGTTATGTCCCTGAATCAACTACTCCAACTAATACCTTAATTTTATTATCTCTTGAGCTTGTTGTTGGTTTTTATCATAGACTTGCTGCAACTATGGTTGAAGGAGTTTCATTTGGGCTTCCAACTAGCTGACTTTTTCTTGTAAGGCCCTAATTTCTTCTACAGAGTTCTTTTGTCTGGGAAATTTCATTGGACTTATCCTCTATATCGCCCCTAGGTATGTCATTACTAGGAGAAGTTTTGATTGTAATTTATGGATTTGGATCTAGCTCATCAAAGCCATAACCATGGGGAGAAACACTAGTATCCCGAGTCATCAGATTTTGGTTTACTTGTGGGGAATTATTTCCCAATTCCTACAGAGGCGTGTCAGTGATTTTTTTTCCTATTTACTCATGTTGCCTTCTTCTTGCTGATTGTGAAGACCAGGAAATACCTCTTCATCTTGATTATTTGACTCCCCTTGTTCTTTAGAGGGTTTAGGCTTAGTTAGGCTCTGTCTCATTTTATTCCTATTTTTCCTTCTTTGTTCACGAATTTTCCTATCTTTTCCTTTCAAGGAATTGGTAACCATAATTTCTATATTAGGGATTTGATTTAAGGTACAGGCAACAGAGGCCAACTATTGCATACCAAAAGATTCTTCATACTTCCTCTTGAATTTGGTGTTATAATGGGTTACCACAAGTGGGGTGCTAACACCAACAATGTCCTTGACCTTCCTAGTATGAACCCCCAATTTAACCTTTGCATCATTACTACCTCGTATTGCCTTTTTTGGCTGTGAACCCTCAAATTCCTCACTAGGGTTTTCACTTCCACAGGTCTCAGTATCTTGGTTTGACTGCCCTAGGTTTTCATCAAAATTGTCATCCTGTTCTTCAGAGGTTTCACTACTACCTTTAGTTTTTGGGGCATAGGTTTATTTGTTGGGGCCAAAGACTTAGAGGGAGTGTCTTCTTTTGAGAACATGACCCAACTAACTAAAGGAACTTTTTGAGCTAAACCCTACATGACAAGAAATTTTATTAGGCCCTGATGTGCTATAGAATTATGGTGGCCTTTTTGTACATCCAGACTCATTCTCTTGATAGATTTAAAAAGATAATGCATAAGGTTAACCAGATCATTGTGGTGCAAATGAGATAGAAATCTAAAATGGTGGGAAAAAATGTAAACATACCTTCCTTCTCCCATGATATACTGGGTTACAATTTTAGCTATGGTAGCCCAATGTGCAGGAAGTGAAGTTCGCAGAGTGTCTTACTTAGGAGTTGACTGTAAATTTTCACCTTTCCTCAAGAACCGTTGGGATTGCACTTGAAGCTTGACAACCCTGTTTACTGCTGATGAAAAATACTCTTCTCCCATCTCAGGTAACCTTGTTATCTTGGCTATAACCTGTGGGGTGATTGGCAAGGAAATCCCTCTTACTTCCATGGAGTTGTTGGCACTACTAAAGGCCATGGTGAATTCAAATGCAATTGCATCATTATACTTACACAACTGTTGAAAAAAGATATGCCAACCCGCGTTTTCAAAAAATTGATACACTATTGGGTCAGCTTTCACATGTTGCATATTCGTTGCTCTTGGTGTTTATGGATACCACCTCCCATGGCGATGAAATGGAAATATTAGCAACAATGAAATGGCGAAAGATCAATGATACAATATGGACTCGGCAAAAAAACAAGGCAATTATCATAACAAGGTAAGTTATTATGACAAGAGGGTAATCATGACTTGGCACACCCACACCCCCCTAGCTTAACGTACGACACCATCCTTGGGGTTTCCATTTTAAATTCAAAAAATAAAATAAAATTAATACAAACAAAAAAGCATATAGATCGTCAGCAATGTTACCATCAAAAGGACATCGACGACATCAAAATCTGATAATAGGTGATGTAGAAAAATGGAGGTCCAAGACAACCGAATCAATGGGCAGCAATTAGAGAAAACCCATTGAGATATGTCGGCCTAGCGACATCAGTGGAGAAGATATGGAATCAACATAGCACATGTGTGCAAAAAGCCTATCAAAAGAAATCAAGCCGATGTGAAATGAAATGACAGAACAAAGGAGAGATGGTGGTACGGGAAAAACAAAGGATGAGGATGATAAGATGGATGCATTGGAAATGGAGAAATGACCAGGATAGCTGAAGTGACATTCACAAGTGAGCACCACGTGTGAGACCACAATGGTAAAATACCAGGCAAAAAGGCAGGGGCACCCGCAAAAAGAAAATATGAAGTTGATGTGAGAGGGGAAATGGAGAGAAAGGCGAGTAAAGGGAAACAGTGGCAGTGGGACCCATAGGAAAATAAAATAGATTGAAAAGGTGTCAATCAATTTTTAGGATAAAAACCACCAAACAGAGAGATGGGGAAACGAAAGGACTAATGTCCACATGGTAGAAAAGGACACGGGAAAAATGGGAAAAGTGGAATGGGAAAGGAATGAAAAGGGTTGTAGGGGATGGGTAAAAAAAACAAAAGGTGGCGAAAGGGGAATACATGTGCAGAGGAAAAGTGGTGATGACAGGAGGCCCAAGAAACATCACCCTATCATGTGATAGGATGTCAACCAGAGAATGGTACCTCCCATCAAGGTCCAACAAGACATATTTTATTTTTTCTTCTTTTTTTCTATATATTTTTTCTTTTTATATTTTTTCATTTATTTATTATTTTTTCATGATGATAGATTGTCAGGATCCCGATTTTCAACCAATCATCGCCTAGAGGTGCCAGAGAACTGGTTTTCACCTCTAGGTTTATTGCAATTTATTTTATTTTATTTTTTTCATGCATATAGCATTATTCAGAAGGCATGAGGGGAACAAGATTTAGTTCTTCCATCATAGTACAAGAAAATGTTTCCTTTGAAAGGGGTGATTTGTAAAGCTTCAAACAATGTCAATTAACCAGAAGAGTCATGCGTTTAGAGTCCACAATACATAGTCTAATGACACCATTGTCGTACACAGTCTCAATTTTGTAAGGAGGAAGCTAGTGGGTATGGAGCTTCCCTTTGAAGTCCTAGAATTGGGATTCATAAAGTAACACCCAATATCTAAGTTGGAATGTCCATGATCAGATGAAATGGTCATGCCATTGTGCTCTTTGTTGTTGTAACACTTCAGCATGAAAAAGGGCCTCTTGATGCATTTCATCTAAAGAATGGAGTTGAACAAGTCTCTCTTTTTGTGCTTCAATAAGTATCATTCCAAGATAAAGGGCAGTACGAAGGGTCTTCACTTCGAATTCAATTGGAAAGACAACCTTCTTTCCATAGACAAGCTCATACGATGTCAGTACGGTAGTTGTTTTCAGGTTATGCGATAGGACCAAACTGCTTCGGGAAGTCTTTCTACCCAATCTTTCTTGTGCAATGCTACGGTATTTGTAAGAATATTCTCTAATTCTCAGTTGGTTACCTCCACTTGCCAATTGGCCTGCAAGTGATATGGAAAAGACTTTCAATGCTTTATTTCATATTCTCGTAACAATGCAGTGATCAAGTTGAAGGTAAATTATGTTCCCTAGTTCGTGATAATTTCTCGAGGCACATCGTACCTGGTAAAGTTTTTTGAATACAAGAAGTTAGCAACCTTAGTATCCCTAGTATGCTTTAAGGCTACTACCTCTACCCATTTAGTGATATAATTTGTACAAACCAGGATATATTATTTATTCTAAGGAGGATTAATGGGACCTATGAAATTTAACCCCCATTTTTCAAATGGTTCTATGGATAATTGGGGGTGTAAAGGAATTTCATTTGAGCACGTAGGTCAACCCATACATTGGAATTTATCACAATGTTAAACTGCTTACAGTCCTTGTGGAGTGTAGGCCAATAATAGTTGGCGGTTAAGATCTTCTGGGAAGTCCTATGAGCAGTAAAATGTCCCCCACAAGGTTCTATGTGGCATGCATGAATTATGTCGAAGACATCTTCTTCAAGCACACACCGGATGCATGATGTTATCAAGGCCTCTTCGAAAGAGCATTCTATTAATCCACATGTAATCACCATTGAGTCCAACCAAATTTCGACATTCCCTCTGAGAGAAATGAGGTGGGAACTTGCAAGTAACCAAATAATTTTCCATGTCAGCAAACCAAGGACTCTTTACAGAAATAGAAAAAAGGTGTTCATCTGGAAAAGTTTCATCCATAGGAACTGGTTCCTCTTCATGTTGTAGACTAGAGAGAAAATCAACCACTACATTTTCTCGCCCTGGTTTATCAAGTGGTTATGTCAAATTCCTGCAAGAGAAGCAACCATCAGATTACATGTCCTGTAACAAATGGTTTTCTCATCAAAAATCTAATAGTAGAGTGATTTGTGTGCACAAAAACTTTGTATCCACTGATATAGTGGTGAAACTTATTTATTGCATAGAATACAACCAAGAATTATTTTTCAGTGATAGTATAGTTTACCTCAGCACCAGTAAAATTCTTACTGATACAGTAAACAGAGTAAAAGAGAGTGTCTTCCTTTTATTCGAGGATAACTACCATAGAAGTATTTGATGTATCGATATGTATATGGAATGATAGTTCCTAGTTGGGTCCTCACAACACAGGTGTAGTTATCATCTTACCTTTGATTTCCTTGAAGGCTTGCTAGCACTTGGGTGTCCATGAGAAGTCTGCATCTTTCCCTAGCAACACAAAGAGGGGTGAGCAAATCTTGCTAAAATTTTGAATAAACCTCCTGTAATAACTAGCATTTCCTAGGAAACTACGCACATCCTTTGGGAAAGTAGGTACAGGAAAGTATTGAATGATTTGTATCTTTTTCAAATCCACTTCAATTCCTTTTTGAGAAATATAGTGACCCAAAACGATTCCTTCAGTCATTAAGATATGACATTTTTCATTACTTAAAGAAAGATTAGTATCAATACATCGTTTAAGCACTTTTTCAATATTTGCCTTAGCTTCATCATATGTGTTACCATAAACAGTAAAGTCGTCCATATACACTTCTACACAATCATGAATTAGATCAGCAAAAATACTCAAAATAACTCGTTGGAAAGTAGCAGGTGCATTACACAATTCGAAAGGTAAGACATTGTAAGCAAATTTTCCCCATGGGCAGGTAAAAGTAGTTTTGTCTTGGTCTTCTAGGGCAATGCGGATTTGGTTATACCCATTGAACCAATCAAGAAATAAAAAGAACTTCTTCCTAACTAGGGTGTCCAAAAATTGGTCAATAAAAGGAAGTGGGAAATAGTCTTTCTTAGTGGCCTTATTAAGGGCCCTATAATTGACACATATTCATCATTTTCCATTCTTTTTAGGTAATACCACAAGTGGGGACACCCATTGGCTATCTGATATAGGGTAGATAAATCCTACATTAAGCAACTTTTGAAATTCTTCCTTAACTATTTCTTGTAAGGCTGGGTTCAACCTTCTCTAGGGTTGTCGCACAAGTCTACTCCCTTCTATATAGATATGGTGTGTACAGTTAGTGGGATGAATACCTCTCATGTCTTGATAATCCCAAGTAAAATATTCTTTGTGTTCACACAACATCTCAATCAATTCTTTACCATGTAGGATTTCGGTAACTTGGGACTATACAGGGGTATCTACAACAAGTAGTTGTGAACTAGATGAAGATGGGTCAAATTTTTCAGATATAAAAATAGACTGTATATACAAGTATGTGGCAATAATTGATGCAAAGTAATAAAATGCTAAATAGACTGTGAACTACCAACTAACGAATTTTTTCTAAATGAGCAATTATCACTTATGCCCATAGGAAAAATCATTGTCTCAAGAACATCATCGACTAAATAGTGGTTTTGCAATAAATGATTAATAATAGTGTCTTTTGAAATATCTTCAGATTTCCTACTTTGATCTATTGTCAAAATAGGTAAAGACTCCTCTAATTCACTATCAATCCATAAAGGATCCTCTGTTTCCAACAATGGTTGTGCTAGAGGGTATAGTGTTAACTGCTTCATTTGCTCCCCATTCAAAATCACCATGTTTCCAAACCTACAATTATTGAAAGAATTAGTAGTAACTAAGGTCTTCCTAAAATCAAGGGGTATCCCCCAGCTTAATCTTTGGCTATAAAATCATGAAATTTGTTGGGTATTCCAAAGATTCAATAAAAATAATAGTATCTTCTATCATACATTTTGGCTTCACAAGGGAGCTGCCAACCATTTACAAGACCATTGGATTAGGTCTAAGTCCTTGAAGGGCCAACCTCTCCTTAGTATCATTAGTCATTACATTTATAGTTTCCCTTAGATCCACAAGTTTATTTGGAATGATTACATCACCGATACATACCTTAATCATCAAACCTCCTGGATCTGCATATTTAGGAATGAAGATTCTCCCCAACATCAAGTTTGTGAGTTGTCCAATGACTTGGACTGTCTTGGGGTCCTGCTTCTTTTGTTGCTTCCTCCCACAGAGTTCCTTGACTGCTTTAGTGTACATGAGAACATCTCAAATAGCCTGCAATAAAGGAATTTTAATGTTAACATTTCGTAATTCATTCATAAAATTAAAATCTTGTTGATATGTTTTATACTATTTTGGTTGCTCTTACAACCTTTCTAGAAATGGAGGATTTGGTTGCTCCTCCTTTGGCTCAACTGGATGGTCCTCAACTTCTGTGATGGTTGGCCCTTGAAGGTTCTTCCTTGACCTTAAGTGTACACCGTCAATCTCTAATGCATTGACAGGATAAGTTGGGAATCTCGTCACATCATTATTATAGATTGGTTGAGCCATCTTAGTGTTTGGATTGGGTGTTGGTTGTGCGAGCATGGGTGTTTCTTTTGGTGGTTGGGTTGAACTAGAGGGTTGATTAGATGATGGGATAAGTGGCAAGATTTGTTGGGATTGCAAATATGGGTTTATTGTTGGCGGTGGTGGATGCATAAGGAATGACTGATATTGTGGGTAAGGTGGTGGTGGTACTTTCCATGCTTGCCATGATTGTGGAGAAGGTGGATATTGTTTTGACTGCTATGGGTAGTATGGAGGTTGCTGCCAACCTCCATACCATCCAAGTTGGTTTGGGAAGGAATTCTATTGAAAAGGATTTTGGGGTGCAACTTGGTAATCAGTTGGGGGCATTGCTCTTGGTTGCCAAGGTCTTCTTTGGGCCATGAAATAAATGGGTTCATCTATATATTCTACCTTGGTCATCCCTACAAGAAGAGGTTTTAAAGTAGTGTCCTTACTTGCTTCCTCTAAAGAAGATATTTTCATTCTATTATATGGACACTCTTTGCCACTATGCCTCTTTCGACAAACAAGACAAAAGATAGCTAAGGCTTTTTCAGCCTCCTCTTGTTTCCTTTGTGTATAGAAAGTGTCTATCTATTTACCCATATGACTTAAAAAATTAGTCTTCAGATCTTCAAGTAGATTACCTATCTCATGCTTTGTGATACCTATTGTGGCTCCTGCAGGATACAACTTACTTGGATAGTTCCTTCCTGAGCATTGATACCTTGAATAATTCCTGCAAATGTCACAAATATTGTCAAAGTCCATTTTAGAGATGTTCCCTTTATCTAGTAAATTTAATGCTTCTATAGTATCAGGATTTAGTCCTTGTTGTCATGATCGTTGGAAACTGAACATGAAGTGTTCAAGATAATCTTCCATGGGCTCATCTTCTTTCTGTGTTATACGAAATATTTCATCCCAAACTTCTTTTTTCTTATAATACTCCTAGTACTTGGTCAAAAATAATTCCTTCATGACTTCCCATGTTCTAATATTCTTGAGGTTCATGAACCAACGTAGGGTTGCATCCTTTAATGTGCTTGGGAACAATTTGAGCTTCTCAGCATCACTCTGATAATCATAGTTGTGGCACAACACATCAAACTCAAATAAGAACATATCAGGATCCTCAATAGAAATACCATGAAAAATAGGTAAATAAGAATGAGGAATATTCTTCATAGGGGCATCTTCTTTAGGATGTGTTATTGGGAACTCGAAGGTGATCGGATTATTGTTGACCAATGCTCTATTATGATTGTTGTTGTTTTTGTTGTTAATGTTATTGTTGGGATCTTCCATGACGTCTAATTCCCAAGGGGAAAAGTAGGTTTTAAATGGCTCTCAGGTTTTTGAGAATGGACCAACTTTTGACCCGTAAGATTCCTGAAAGAATTTTTCAACCTTTGTTTTGTAATACTTCAAAAGACCTTGGACAGGTACCTGCAGGTGTCTCAACAATAGTAGAATCGATAACACACTTCTTGATATTGGGTTTGGGTAACTCTAATGTTTGCAATTTAGTTTTCAATTTTTCTTGTTGTGAGCTACCTCCCTTAACTAATGAATTTGATTTGTTTTCTATCTTTTGTGGTTGTGTATTACTCCCCTTATCCTTTTTAAAAAATCTCCCTCTACTATCCCTACTATGATTCATGCACCTATATGACTTACAACAAAGAAAAATAAGGGTAGTTATCCAAATGAGGTCGACTGTCACGTAGAATTTCTCCTTAGCGCAATGCTCCTAACTTAGTTCACTAGGCTAATAGGCCTTTAACACCATTCCTCGACAATGACACCAAAATGATTGGATTAAACTATGGTGGATATTATAGGTAAAACTATCCTTATAATTCTATCTTGGTTTGGATTTGGATCAATCTTTGGGATTTCCTCAGTTTACTCCTCAATGTCAATTTGGGGGCGTAAGCTTGTGAACAGTGTTGAAAAAATCTACCTAAGGGTTGAAACTAATGAAATAAGGGGGATGGATGCATCTAAGAATTGAATTGAAACACACCTTTTAAATCTAAGATTCAAATCAAAGAACAATTTACAAATGAATGAAATCCAATTCTTAATCACTACCTTCCTATTTCATTCCAACATGTATACTTTAGAATTCTTAATTAGACTTTAATGATTTAAACTCAATGCCATAGGAAAAACACTTTTCAATATACTTTATTAACAACAAACATTAGAAATAGTGAAAGAAAGAATATAATGCTAAAGATGAATTGGAATAATGCGAGTGATAGGAGCCAAATAACTCAAGCGACATGACCTATGTGTCCTAGTGGCAGGGTATAGTAAAGTTAAGCTGATTGCTTCAATGTTCTAAAAACATAATACACTTCACTAGTTCTCTGATACATGTCATCCCTATAGTTTGTATTCACATCAATCATTATCAGTCTTTCTTAGTAGAAATTACTTCACACTTTAGCAAATACAACCATACCAACCGGAATTAATCCAATAACATATACACAAAATTATTAATCTGAATTAAGTTACACACATATGAAATCACTGAGCAAATACAATCAATACCTTACACATGATAATAGATAAGAAAATCCAAACATTGGCAAGGAGCGGGCCCTTTCTCCCAACCAGTCGAATGGAGAAGAACATTTATCTCACACACAAATTCAACACTTCAATAGTTTTTGTATTAATTTCAACTTCAAGATAGAAATTTAAGCTTGTTTCATGCTCGACAAAGAGTGCATATATATGTCTTAGTACATAATAGAATACCAAAATAAACATATTCACTGATTACAAGTGTTTAATCAAAATTGCTCGATTGGTTTTGGGAAAATAGTAATATGGCATGTGGCCTACTATTTTCCAAACACTCCAAAACCGCCTAAAAAACCTAAGTACTAGACTATTAATTATCAAAATATAGAAGACAATACAAAAAGGGACCATGAGATCCTCCAGGCAAGCTCCATTACGTGTTCCTTCAACCTCCAAACATCTCTATTCACAATATCCACTGAAATTAGTTCTCATGAGCGGTTAATTACCAAATGTTTTGCATCCCTCTATTCATATCAATTAACTTTAATCTTTCATAAATATCATGGCAACTTAAGGGAAAAAGGGAAAAAAGGTAAGCTTAATATGGACACAAAACTAGGTGAATTCTAACTAAAATAGATGATAGAATGTAACTCATCAGTGTTGTTCACTCTTATTTGTCCTCTGTTGAGAATGTAGATCATGGTATGAAAAAATTCTCTCTAGTATGCATTAGGCATCATAGCTTGATTAAAAATTGTCCTTGCCATTTCTTGAACTATTCTATTCTTTCTTTCAAAAACTCTATTTTGTTGAGGAGTCCTTGTGACAGAGTATTGTCTCCTAATTCCATGTTTTCACATAATTCTTCAAACTCATTAGAAGTAAATTCACTGCCTCTATTAGACCTTAGACACTTGATTGTACGAGCAGTCTCATTTTCTACCAAAGCTTTGAATATTTTGAACTTCTCAGAGGATTTTGATTTCTCTTTTAATAAAGTAACCCATGACATCTTAGAAAAAATATCAATTAGCATCATAAAGTACATGTCACCTTGTAAGCTCTTTGTCCTCATTGGTCCACACAAATTTGTATGAACTATCTCTAATGGCTTTGTAGTGGAATACTCCTTTGTCAGAAATCTTGCTCTTGCCAATTTTCCTTCTTGACATTCCTTGCATAGAGTGCATGAGGGATTTGCAATTTTAGGCATATCTCTTACTACTTGTTTGTAATTTATCTTCACAACACGATTGAAATTTATGTGACCTATCCTTTAATGGCAAATCCAACTTTCATTTTTATGTCCCAAGAGACATTTATTTCTTTTGATCTCACTAAGATTGTGCTTATTGCTTTTTGTCCTACTTCCTTTGGCAATAAGCTTACCAATGCTTTCTTGTCTAATCTCACAACCTTGTGCATTGAATGATATATTTCAGCCCTTGTCACATATCTGATGTAACACATTTGATTTGGGCTCGAGTCAACTACATGTTTTATATCATTTTTATTTAAGGTTTATCCTTTGTCGATATGGCTTATTATGGATGGTGTTAAAGGGTCCTTAGTCGATATTTAGATGTTAATATGATGGAATGAATATATTGTGAATCATTTCATGAAGGAATTATAGGAAGAGAAGGTGAGCAGAGTATGTGCAAAATTTACAAGTAATTGGTGTGCAAGCTGAAGAGAGACTTGTCAAGTGTGTTGAGCGAAATTGAGATATCATCATAAGATGTGTTCGCATGTTGATGTAGAGTAGATTGCATGAAAGAAAAACTATATTTCTAAGGTTGAAGCCTCCTAATCTGAGTTGGTACTTAGTGACTAAGTTGTAGCTCAATCATAGGGGATTGGTGTCTCTTGTAGGTTGGTGCTTGCAAATCAGAATTCAAGGGCATTGGTATCTCCCTTAGGGTTGTAATTCATGTGGGTTGGTGCCTACAAAATTATTGTAAGTTATTTACTATTCTGTGAGGTTAGATTTGGGCAGTAGTTCCTAGAAGTTATTCTCACTATGGTTTTTCTCTTTTGGGTTTCCACATAAATATAATGTTATCTTGTGTGGATGTGTTCATTAATTACATTACCATTGATTATGTTCTCATGTTTTTATGAATGTAGTGATTTAAAGTAAAACGTTCTAAACACCGTTTCACCCTCCTCTCAGTATTTTTGTGTCTAACAATATGAGCCTACTTCCTAATCCTACACTATTGATTAAATACTTTGTTTATTGTAAGCATACGAGGATCAAGGCTCTCAAAAACAATATATGGGTTACATAGTCACTTTCAACCATAAAAAATAATAAGAAATAAATAATAGAAATATATGATACCCAATAACACAATCTACTTAATAATCCTTCTACAAATTTATAAAAAAATATATGTAACAAGAAAGAGACCATTACAAATATATTTTTTTTGTAAATTAAAGTGTCATGATATTTATCAAATTCATGTTATAATCTCACCAGTAAATGTGGTGAGAGAAAAATTTAGACAAGGAGGGCCTATCACACCCCTCTACTTCAAAATCTTCCAAAATACCAACAATTGGCCAAGGAGACACTTAGTTACAAGTGTTAAGTCCAATCAACTACCTCTACAACTTCTAGAATGAATGGTCTTAGACAGTGAATGTACTAGTATATTTGGAACCCTAGAATACTCTCTACACTTTGGTTTAGCGAGAATAATAAATGACCAATCTTATGAAAAATTAAGACGAGTTGAATTTTATAATCTCCATGCAAGTAGCCTAAGGTCGAGGGGTGTGAAAACTTCATTAAATATAAAAATATCCCAACTAGTATGTAGCAAGGGACACCCATGTCCATTGGGCATAGTTGTTCCTTGAACGATTCTTAAAATCATAACCCAAGATATCTAGTTGCACATGTAAGGCATGGAGGAATTTTCTTCTATGATCTAGAAATGTCTCCACATTAATGGTGAACTAAATGTGAAGTACCATGGTGTGATATAACACCCACAAAATTTGTACAAATAACCCTACAAATTCTTGTGCCATTACTTATGGTAGGTGAAACATCTTGAAGCAAATTAGGGTAGGTGAGACAATGCAATGCCACATTTAAACATTCCTTTGGTTCCCTTTCTTGCCTTTAAACTTCATTATTCTTACCTTCATCTTTACCTATTTAATATTTTTCTCCTCTTGAACCTTGGCACACTTTCAATAAGTTCAAAAAACTCACCTATAACCCATCTTCTTTATCTCCATCACTTTGCTTGTTAGCCTCTCAACAAGTTCATGAACTCATGAGATTGTTGAACTTTAGAACATTATTGGATTTTTGGTGAGTTTAAAAACTCTAAAACTCACTAAATTTCAAACATAATGTTTCTCCTTTGACTCTTTATGATTTTAGGAAGTTGGAAAAATCTTTTGACTCCTTGACATGTTGAATCTCTTCCTTCTTTTGCCAGATTTTCAACAAGTCTGTAAACTCACAAACTTGCTGACATTTAGAACCTAGCTAGCTTTATGCCTCTATCACACATTTAGAGATTTCCTGAACTCATAAACTTGTCAACAAATTCAACTTGAACACTTCTCTATTTTTTATTCATTGTTCTTCTTTGATTTCTCACTAGTTTTTACCACTTTCTTTGTTAGCTCATAAAAATAGTTACTTGTCTCCTCTTTTTTCTCTACATATTGCTTCTTTTTTTATCCTCTAATTCATTAGTGCAATCTTTAGTAAATTCCTAAAATTCCTTTTCCGTGATTTTCCTTTGGACTTCAATGTGTGTAATATCCCATGATGTAACTTTTCCTTCTTATATCGAAGCTTCATGAACTTCTTTTGTGCATTGATTGTAATGTCACTTTTCTCCCCTAAAGTTCTAAAGTATTAGCAATGAATTTAATAGATTAAATGTTAGAGTTAAGGTAATTTAAAATATGTAATATTACAAAAATTATGTGAACAACTAATATAGATTAACCAATGTGACTATAATATGTAATAATTAGACAAGGATTCTAAAGTAAATAATTAACATAGTAAATTGAATAAACATCCATATAATTCATATAGATTAACACCAAAGCATATAATTAATATTCTCAATATATTTTAGAGTCAATATTTTTTAATACTTATCTAAATAACAAAACTTAGAAAATCCACTCTCACTTTAGGAAGAAGTCGGTGGTATTGTCTCTTGCTATGGAATAATCTAGGAGGAACAAAGTATACTATGATGCTCTACACAAGTTTTGGTTCAACAAAACAATGCTCAACATAAGTGCAAATACCCAAGCCTTGGCCAAGATAGTATCAAATGTACTTTGTACCCCGGGGTGGACACACTTTGTGTGCCTCTTTCTCTTATGCCAATAGCTCAGTAAACCACTTTCTTCTTCCTTGAATGTTCTCCATTCCTTTCCAAGTTTCACATGAAGATTTATATATCCTTTTAAGGGGTGGTTTCCAAACCATCACACGCTTTCACAAAGGATGCATTTAATTATTATTTAATAAATATAATTATTTATCCCTTTTAAAAATATTTGTTATGTATTTTCTTTATTAGTCTCTCTTTTAACCAAAGGATCAAATATCCTTTATTTTTCTATCACCCTTTTAATTCTAAAGGGTTATTTCATAGTTTTCTCTTCTCTCGGGGAAAAAGTCACATAACATTTCTCCCCTTGTAGATTGGCTATTGCCCTCAGTAACATGTGATGCATCTGCATCACAACTCAAAAACACATAATCAATACTTGAAGAAATTGATATTGAACATATTTATTCTTAATAATATTTATATATATTTTTATACTTCATTTGCATCTTTTTATTCTTTTAATTCATAGATTTCTCTCTTTTCCAATTTTATTTTAAGTTAACAAGTAATTTCAAGAAAATAATTTTCCAAATAGAATTATAACAAGAACTATGCATACATATATATAAGAAATTTACAATCAAAGAAATTGATAATATTCTATATATGTTTAACCACGTATATTTCAGTTTTATCAATTTTCTCTCATGTAACCCATTTTCTTTAATATAAATGTTTTAATATATAACTTCAACATTAAATTTAAAATATTATTAACATGTGTTTGACATAACATTTACCTAGTGAATGACATGCATATCCCATACTATGCAGTCACTCATCATTGAACTATATAATCTATATACTCAAAATATATTCTAAGATGATAATCATACATTATGGACTACATGAATATCCTCTTTTCCTATACGTCAACTATAATTGAATTGAAATAAGTACAAAGTTACCCTAAAAGAGTTCATATCTTTTCACAGTCTTTAAAACAAAGTTTTTGGACAAGTTTAATTAAATAAGAATTAAAATATAAATTGGTCTATATTGCTATGAATGTGGTGTTGATAATATCTAAAAATAATTTTCAATATAACACCTTTGTTTAGACTCATGGATAATTAATGGATTGATATAATATACTAAAGAAATTTTTTCTATACAATACTTTATAAGACACATGCACAAATTTATTGGGTTGATCAAGTCCAATAACAAAGTATTTTAGAATAAAACATGGCAATCTTTCAAGGCATCTTAACATGGATAGAACAGTAATAAATTATTAACATATATAAAGAATTTCATAGAGGAACATTAGAACTAATCCTTTATTTAATTTAACTAGAGTGCACTCACCTAGAATAAAAACTATATTAACTAAAATGTACCTGGAATCTATATCCAACCCATCCCTTATTATTTCATAATATTATTGACACATCAAGGCCCATGTTACATGAGATGAGACTCACTTAAAATTTTCTTTCTTTATATCTTTCTTCATGTAAGGAGGTTCGCCATAGGAAAGTTCTATAGTAGTGATCCCAAGAGACCATATAAATTCTTTTGTTGAGCTTCCCATTTTAATTCACAAATATACTCCAATATTTGTCAATTTGACTATGACTCCATTATCTACCAAAATATGATTAGGCTTGAGATCTTTTGAAATTGATTCTAACTTGTGAAGATAAGTCAAGGCCTTCACTACATCCTTAAAGTAATGAGTATTTTTTTAAATTAAAGGTGGTTTCTCCCCTTGTAAAAATTGACATGTCTTCATGTTTGATGATAATATAATCTATTTGGTTTCATAGATTTTTATTTCAACCAACTTAGTTAAACAACACCATATATTCTAGAGATGTTAAAATGACCCAAGGAAATATGGGTTATGAGACCACAATATACCTATAGAATCACCTTATTTACACCAACAATATGGTACAAAATCCTATAATTGATAGCAAACAATTACCACCTAGAAAGAACTTAAAAAAAAGGTTTAATATTTCCTTCTTTAAATCAACTGGCTTAAATTTTAATGATTACTTAGAGCAATGTGGATACCCTTAAATTGATAACTATGTATGGAACCCATAAATATATTCCCATGAAATGAAACTGATATTGTTAGATTGTATATATAATGGAAAAAATAATTAGTATAAATAAAAAAAATTAAAAATATTTTGTATACGTTCTCTTCTATTGTAAAACTTCAACAGGTCCCTATGTTTAATCCTAAGAGAAATCATTGAATTTTAAATCCTATAAAAGCATAGTTGAATTTCAACATCACATTGTCTCAAGGTTTAGATATGAAAATGATCCTAATATTGTAGGTTATGGATCAAAAATGTAACCTAGGTTAGACTAAAGTAACAAATCTAAATGTTATGTCTTTCTAATAATAGGAATAGTATCAAATTACCCTTCTAACCAAGATCATAAAATCACAAGCATCACAACATAATTATTCAGGTAAGTATTGTAGAGTCTAAGCTAATGTATTGTAAGTTCTTGGTAGAATCCATTCAATTCAGAGGTTTAATTGGCTAAACAGTCCACTTTACATTGCTTAAGACCACATTAAATTGTCAACCCAAGGCTTGTAAGATTATGATGGTGCACCATTATATATGACTTCATGGACTTAAAACTACTTAAGTTATTCTACTTGCTAAAAATTAACAGAACTGCAAAATAGTAAAAACATAAACCAGAACTAGTTGCTATGGGTACCTACAGTAAAGACTGTAACTAAATTGCTGCTAATAAAATAATATTGTATGAACTGAAAAATTAATAAAAACTAATGAATCAGCTAAACTATCCTCCAGAGTGCTACTAATAATTATTACATGCATATTTACAAGCATTCATTCATAATAAGCAAGAGATGAAATTCTAATTAACCTGCATACGATTCATGAACAATGATAAACTAATAACAACTATTAACAAAAATAAATAATTAAAAGGTGAAGTGAAGAACAATACCTTGAGTGGTTTATTCAAGTAAATGTTCCCACTTTAATTGAACTCAATCTAACTAATAGATTATACGCATCTTATAAGATTAACTTCATTCATTACATATTGTAAAAGATTACAAAAGATCTTTCCACAAATTGGACTCAATCATTTGAAATATTTTTCATGTCTTGAAACTGAAAGTAATTGGTAACATAAAACTGATAAAAACCAACTAACTATCTTATAGATTCAACCAACAACTATATACAACCTGAGGGAATCTTTATTGAAAGCAACAACTAACTAAATTCATTAACTCCACTCCCACGTAATAGAGCGTAGAATTAAGACTTGAATTATTCAACCTATAACTGAAAAGGAAAGAGAGTCCTATTAGAACTAGAACTTTGTTAAAATAGAATTGTATGAAAACATACAACCACTTGTCAAAATTTCATAAGTGAAGGACACCTCTTCTTCAATGTTTATTAAACTGGTCATAATAACAAATGTCCAATCTTCATTAAGTGCCTTTGATCAATGATCACCATGTTTAGCTTATCTTGGAGCTTCCCCTGTTTCGGTGTCTAGTCATTCCTTTTGTTGTGGGTTCATCTCGCAACTATTTTGCTTTGGTTCCTTTCTAGCCGCAAACAAGTTAATTCTGCAAAACATGTACACGAAGAAAAATATCATAATTAATTCATAGAATTCCATCAACATTCCATACATATGTTCATATAAACCATATAATACTAATATATTATAACCATAATTCCATCATCATAATTAAGGTTCAAGTCTACATAATGGATAGAAAAGGACAACATAATATAGGAACATTGTCTAGAAAATATGTTTAAAAGTACCTTAAAATAGGTATAAAAACAATAGAAAATAAGCCATTATCTAGACCTATCACTCCCCCAACTATCTATTTTATTATACCCAAGAAAAATACTAGGGATATTGATTGTATTATTGAGCAATTTGTCTTAGGTCCATATCTATGCTAACACCTTGAATTTTCCTCAGATAAAATACTTGATGTTCTGAAAGCTGCCTCATCCAGATAGTTCCTGCTCTCTCACATTCATCACTTTTCTCCCCTATCCAATGTGGGATTGGATAAAGGAGAATAGGTGGATGAAAATTGAGTGGCATCCAATGAATTCCCTTGTTGATACCAATTGCCATGCAATTATGTGTCTTCTAAAGCATAGCAATGAAATTATACATGGAATTTGGCTCTTTCTTCTACAGTTCAGGTGTCAAACTATTCCATCTATCTTGCAGATACTTATAGCATTGTTGTCCTACTCCCACAACTAAAATTTTCATTCTATCATAGTCCACCTCCCTGAGCTTCATGATTTTCTTACTATAGACATCTAAATTTGACCACTTCCACATGGTCAAAATCGTCTACTCTATTCATCTATTTCATTAATAATGATTAAATAATTCATTTAATCATTATTTCATTTTCTGTTTAAGGTTCCTAAAGTATGTAATTGAATAATTAAATACTTTACCTTACACCTTTTCTTCTCCAAATTAAATAAATAAGACAATTTATTTGATTTAGTCACTTAACCTTTTGATTAAAATCAATTTTTAATTCCTCACCTTCTCTCTCCTTGTCACATCCTCCATAATCCTCATCTAATCTGGATTAAATAAATTAATCTATAATTAGGATGTGCACCACTTAATCAAGATTAGTGTCACATCCTCCATAATCTCCCACTTGCTTCTAATCTCTCATTAATTATCCTAATCTTGTGTTTGCACAACCTTAATCAAGGTCATTAGCCATATTTAGTGTACCTTATTTGGTCAACCTTTCCACTTACCTTTCTTGGCCTTGACTCCCTTTCCCGTGTGAATTTTTAATTCACATTTATTCACCCAAGGCTCCTCTCTTCCCCATGTGAATTTTTAATTCACTTTTATTCCTCCAAGGAATCTTCTCTTCCCCATACAAGTTCTAGAACCTTTGACTTGTCACATCAAGTCACATGTGGGTGAATCCTACCTTTTTAAGGACCTTGTTTTATCCAAGGTACTTTCCACCTCTCCTTTTGGAACCTTGTCTTATCCACAAGATTCCCCAATCATGTGAATTTTTAATTCACTTTTATTCACCCAAGATTCTCCTCTTCCCCATGTGATCATTGAGAGGTCACATCATCCTTTTTCCAAGGTACTTGTCCTTCATCCACATCATGTACCTTCCTTCCACCTCACTTACACATCATCTCATCCTTGGCCATCTCACATTCCATATGTCAAGATGTGAGGGCTCGTGAGTCCTCAACTCACCATAGCCCTCCATCTTGGCCTTGTTGGCTTAATCTCAACCGTTGAATTCTCTAGAGAATTCAAATTGTTCTATAAATACCCCCTCCTTTCTCTCATTTAAAAAAAAGGAGATTTTTGCTACCAAACTCTTGCCAATTTTTATTTGCAGCATTTTAGCCATTTGCAAGCATTTTTCATCAATCCACCAAATCCTTTAACCACTAGCATCTTATCACATTTTGCATCTTGCATCCATTCACCTCCATAGCCATCCAAGGAGCACACAAAATCTCAAAAAATCAAGGGCCAACCAAGGAAATATACAACACAAAAGGTATAACAACTTATTTTCTTATTTTGTTCATCTTTCTTGCATAGATATTTCCTTAGGCTAATCTTGAATAGTATTTCTTGTGTTTTTCCTTTTAATGCATTATTAGTTAGTTTTGCATCTTAGAACAGGGTAGAACATTTTAGGGATCACACCTGCCTACTCCCTTATGTGTAAGAAGTCTCATCCATTCATCAATTATTGTATCTAGATCCTTAGCCTCACTTTTGATTGGGAGCGCAATAGATTTTTCTTTCTCTTCATAATCTTCCATAATCTCACCCCTTAGTTGTTTTTTTTATAGTAAGAGGCAAGTTCCTTGATATGAAGATCCCCCACAAAGATTAAAGGGTTCCATTTTGTTTCATTAGGTATCACATAGTTGTGCAAATAAAACTCACACAACAGATTTTGGTCTTCGGGTGTGGAAGCAACAAAATATTCAAGAAACTCAGAAGTTTCACTTGTGCTAATTGAATGCTTGCTAACTAATCTACTAAACTAAAAACATAAAAAAAATTCTTGTAAAAACAATGCATAAGTTCTTGGTGGAGGCCTACACCTGACTATTTGTGCAGCCTTATCTGCTATCTCCTCCAACTGAACTATTGTTTTATTCAGTTCCATATCTCTTTTCTCCAATTCTTGTTCATATTTTTCCTTTTCCTTTCTCCACTTCTCCTTCTCCCTTGCAAAATTATTGGTTACTTTCCACAATTGGTATCTAAGAGAGCAGGTTGTATGATAATTAGGAGTTTTAAGAGGAGGAGGTCTCTCATTTGGCATTGTTAGTTCTTTGTCCCCTATCTTAGTAACGACCAATTGTGCTAGCACATCTAGTTTAGTGCCATGACCATATAGATACAGTTTTTCCTCCATCTCCTTCATTTTTGCCTCTCTTTATCCTTCTACTCATAATTATGTACCAGTTCTTCCAGATGTTTAATTTTGTCTAGTGCCTCTTGAAGTGCCCTTCTTATATCTCTATTTTCAATGTAAACTTCCTTTGCATTCTCAAACTACTCATTACTTTCTTCATAGTCTCCAGGAATGGGAAAGGTTTATGTTTGGAATTTCTTGGCATTAAATATATCTTTTGATTCAGAATCAGAAGTTTTCATTACATACCTTCTCTTTTTCACTGGTATATTTTTATTACTAGGAACATTCCCTTCTAATTCAGAGTCAGTTTCTACAACCATGAAATTTTCCTGAGGTTGTTCTTTCTGATGTTGTTCTTCCTAAGGTTGTTCTGTACCCATCTCCCCTTCAGGCTCCCCTATATTTTCTTTTGTAGCACTTTGTTTCCTAAGCCTAACAGAGCGTCTAGGTGTTAATACTTCTTCCTCAATTTTCCTCTTTTCCTTTTTAACACTCTTTTTCTTCTTGGGATCATCCTCCTTTATTCTTTTTTTTTTAAGTATCCCTTTATTTCTTTGAAATATCTTCTTTTGGTTTTGAGGGTGTAGTGGAGGTAGATACATTGCCTCTCTGACCCTTATATTTTCATGACTTAGAAGAACAAGGCAATTCCTCATTTATGGGTGGCCTAGACTCTGGCTCTATAGGTTCTTCATGCTCACCTTGGCTACAGGAGAAACATGAGGGTTTTCCTCTTCAGACTCATTTTGGGGCTTAGTATCCTTAGGCACTACGAATGCATCCAACAAACTATTAATGTCTATCCATTCCTCAGCCCCGAAATGCTCCCACTTAACTTGTAGGTATTGAATTCTTAGACTTATTTTTATTAGTAGGGTAACTAAACAATGATGAGAGAGAGAAGTATCACATTGTATTTTTTGGTATTCTGAGGCCATCCATTTTAACAATTTATAGAGAAAATTTGGTACATTTGCTACCCTATTATGCCTAAGATGACTTAACAATTTGAAATGGGTCGTATACAAAAGGTTTTGTCTACCATCACAAGTAATATATCCAATAATGTAAGAGGCACATGTTTCCCACAACGAGTGGAGAGAAAGTCTCTTTGTACCTTGTAATGAGAAATCCAATTCCTCTCCTCTTATGCAAAATTCATCTCAAGTTGTAACTGCATCAAACCGAGCTGGGAATTCTATTCCTATCCTTGGTAATCCTGTAACCTATACAATGGTAGTTTCAGATGTATCTAAAAAAAATGTCCCTTTACCATGGCTTCATCGTACTAAAGAGTTTCTACAAATATTCTTGTTAAGTCATCACCGAATTCTATTAATTTCAAAAAGTAGTTGAGCCAACCAACCCTTGTGAAGATAGGCAGGAGTGTTGCATCCTCCAAAATTTGTTGGCGAGTTGTTGGATTTCTTCTTATAACATCTCTTCCCATCCTTGCTTTCTCCTTTGCTCAATATACCAAACTCAACTCTGGAGATTCAATTCAATCTTCCCACCACCTTCAAACTACTCTACCACTTCAAATCCTTTGTTTCCTCGTATATCCTTACTACTATACCATACTGCAACTACAAATTCCCTTTTAAGTTCAGCTCTAGTCTAACTACATTGAAGTTCTCATAAGCTCTCAAGTTTCAAGTTTTAGCAAATTTGAAAATGGCAGCGGAAATAGCAACAAAAATAAAACATAACTAAGGGCTTTGCATCATAATATTCATTAAATTTGGTTTTGGGTGGTAGGTTTGAAAGAACTGGTGAAAAGACCAAGTAAGGTGTACCCTCCCCCCAACTTAATTGGTGAAGTGACCTCACTTTGCGTTGATAATTTGAAGGTAGCATAAATTCATAATGATGGGAATTAAAGATATAATATTTCCCATGCATGGAATTAAATGAAAAATTGTATGAAAGTTTAAAGAAATCTAGATTAATCATAACAACATACCTTAAGTATTGTCTTGTAGAAATAACCATCTTCCATGCATGGAAACTGAAAGAATATATTTATTTGTTGATTCAATGTGACACATATTAATTGCAAGATCATGAATAGTGGGTGGAAAGTGGATATGATAGGACAAAAATGACGAGTATGAGCGGACAATTTGACAACTCAAGTAATTGAAATGAGAGTGAGAAATAAAAGAATTATGTTGCTTTATTTTGTACAAAATGATGGATATGATATGTGAATATATTTGAAATGAATGTGAATGAACTTGCAGTAAATATGACGCCAAGTGAATTGAATATGCTTTCCAGCTGCTAGATGTTGCTATGGGCACCTAGAGTGTCAGGTCCCATTCTGAACATTGACAGCGTGAAGCTACAAGTTCCTTCAGTATTAGGACCCTTGTGAATATTGATAACATGTCCCTTTGAAGATGTTTGGAACATTATTATAACGTGCAGTGTGTGCTTGTGAGAAAAAAACATGAAAAGTTAATGCCAAGGGATCTTAGGGACTAAGTTGTGTAGCTCAATATTTGGGCCACCAGAAGTGTTGGGTATGTCACGTATTATTGAAGTAGGAATTTGTGTATCATATTTTGTATCAAGTTCACTAGAAGCACCATATTGTTGGATAAGTGAAAATATGAAGTCATCCTTTTGTAAGGGCTTTTTATACAACTTCAATCTATGGCCATTAACAAGAAGGGAAAACTAGACTATATCAATGGTGTGTAATTGTACTACCCCATTAAACCTTGCTAATCTCATAGGGGCCCAAGCATCTAGACTGGAATTTTCCCTTGAAATCTTTATATTGTGAATCATATAATAGGGTCCAATCTCCCACAGTGAAATCTTTTGTTTAATGTACTGATCATGCCACTTCATCTAATGTTGTTGTACTACCTCTGTACAATGTACTACTTCCATTCTTATTTCATCCAACCCATTTAAAGAATGTAGTCTTTCCTTCTATGAATCTATTAAATCAATTCCCAACTCTACTGTTGTCCTCAATGTTTTATATTCAAATTCAATAGGAAGGACTGCTATCTTTCCATAGACTAACTCATAGGGTATAAATCCAGTGGTTGTTTTCCATGTAGTTTTGTATGCCTAGACTACTTCAGGTAACCTTGAAACCCAATCTTTCCTATGCAGTTGCACTATCTTGGTGAGAATTATTTCTATCTCCCTATTAGTGACTTCCACCTGACCATTATCCTGTGTATGATAGGGTGTTGATTTATTATGTCTAATTTGGTATTCTTCAACCAACTTGGCAATTAGATTAGAAGTAAATTGGGGCCCTTGGTCAGTGACTATTTCTCTAGGTACTCCATACCTAGTAAAAATATCTTCAGATAAGAACTTAGCCACATTTCCATCTCTGAAAAATTGTAGGGTCTTGACTTCCACCCATTTTGTCAAGTAGTCAGTGCACACAAGGATATATTCCTTATTGTTAGATGTAGGAGAGATTGGCCCAATGAAGTCTAAACCCCATTTGTCAAAAGGTTCCAATGTCAACTGAGGTTGTAAGGGCATCTCATCACTCTTTGTTGGCCTTCCCATCCTTTGACACCTATCACAACTCCTGGTGTATTTAACATCTTTATGCAAAGTAGGCCAATAATAGCTAATTGTGAGGATCATAAAGGTTGTTCTCTTTGCTGCAAAATGACCTCCACATGGCTCATCATGAAATGCCTTCATGATGTCAAAGATCTCATCTTCCCTTATTCATCTTCTCATGATGTTATCAAGCCCATATAAAATAGGTAACCAGATACCTAGGAGAATGGAAAACATTTTTGAACCAGCTATCTTTTCTCTCTTGGTGAGAAATGTGGTGGAATCTACCTCATGACCAAGTAATTAGCAATATCTACATACCAAGGTATTTGTAATTGTGAAGCAAACAAGTGTTCATCGGGAAATGAATCATCCACCACTCCTTCAATTGATTGTGTTGGTAATTTTGATAGGAAATATGCCACCACATTTGTTTTACCAGGTTATCTACTATGGTGATGTCTAATTCTTGTAAGAGAAGTAGTCATCTTACTAATCTCCCTCCAACTACTAGCTTGTTCATCAAATACCTGATTGTTGTGTGATATGTATGGACAAATATTGGATAGCCAGTAATATAGTGCTTGAATTTATTAATAGCATAGAATACAATACATATCTTTTTTTTCTGTTATAGTATAGTTTAACTTTTCCCCTTGAAGATTCTTGGTGATGTACTAAATTGCGTACTCCTTGTTACCATCCTTCTGACCCAAGATGACTCCAATGGAAAAATATGAAGCATATGTATGTATGTGAAATGGGAGAGTCCAATTAGGCCCTCTTAACACTGGTTCTTGAGTCAGAGCTTTCTTTAGTTCTTCAAAGGAGTGTTGACACTTGGAGGTCCACTCAAACTCAATGTCCTTACTCAACAAAACAAATAAAGGTACAATAATCTTACTAAAATCTTTGATGAACTGCTTGTAGTAGCCTGCATGACCAAGGAAGCTCCTAATATCTATTTGTTTTTTAGGAACATGTAAAGTAGATATTATCTCTATTTTGTGTGGATCAACCTGAATTCCTTCACTGGATATAAAGTGAATACAATTCCCTGTGTCATCATCATGAAACCCTTCTCATTTTTGAGTGACAAGTTGTTTTCTTTACACCTTTTTAACACTTTTTCCAGATTATTGAGAGATTCCTCATAACATTCATCGTAAGTAGTGAAGTCATCCATGTATATCTCCATGCAGTCATGTGCATAATAAAAAAATATGCTGAGTACTGCTCTCTGAAAGGTAGCTGGAGCATTGCATAAGCCAAAGGGAAAAATAGAGTAAGCATAAGTCACCCAAGGACATGTGAAAGTAGTCTTGTCTTGATCCTTTGGAGTAATTTTAATCTGGTTATAACCACTGAAACTATCAACAAATGAGAAGTACTTCTTTCCAGCTAGAGAATCAAGTACCTGATCTATGAAGGGTAGAGGAAAGTGATATTTCCTAGTGGTTGTATTCAATTCCCTGTAGTCTACATAGACTCTCCATTTCCCACCTTTCTTGGGAACAATTACCAAAGGTGAAACCTATTCACTATCTGATATTGGATAGATAAGACTTGCATTAAGGAGCTTTTATAGCTTGACTTTCACTATCTGCCTGAGGGAAGGATTCATACGTCTCTGTGGTTGTCAAATGGGTCTACAACCATCATTAATATAAATCATGTGCATACATAAATCATGATCTATGCCCTTCATATCATGGTAATCCCATGCATATGCAGTTGAGTGTGCCTGTAGCAATGATTGCAAAGAATTTTGTTGTTCCTTTGTCAAGGCATTGTTGATATTTAACTTCCTTCCTGGCATGATTTCCAATTCCTTTGGTGACTCTTGAATTGATGAGAGATCAAGGCTTGGTATAATGGGTATACATTGTTGAGGTAGTAATGAATGAAATAGTTGTGGTATCTCTTATGTAGAATTGGTGGGTATAATACTTTGCAAGGGGTCTTATAGGCATATGAGGCAGTCTTGCTATTGTAGGCTCCTACCACAATCATTTTGGATTATGTGAGCAATGAGCTCATCTTCATCCTAGTCATCCAATAAGGGGCTCTGCTCTATAGTCATCAGTGCCTGCAGAGAATAGTTATCCTCATCCTCACCCAAATTGGGCCAAATGGTGTGCTCAAGGTCCACATATGGTTGGGCTGGAGGATAAAGAACTAAGTTATTTGTAACCGTCCCATTTGATATTATCATTTTACTAGACGTATAGCCTATAAATGCATCAGTTGTTGCTAACCAAGGCCTGCCTAGGATAAGTGGGTAACTTGTAAGATTGACTTTGGGTTGTAATACTATAAAGTCTGTAGGGTATTCCCAAGAATCCAATGCAATGACTAGGTTTTCAATAATTCCCTTAGGGTTGACTGTGGACCTATCAACTAGCTGCAAAATAGTTTGTGTGGGCCTGAGGTTGACCAACTGAAGCAACTACATTGTTTATTTTGTCATGAAATTGATGGTTGCCCCCAAGTTTATCAAAGTATTCTTAATGAGGGTTCCATTAATCTTGACGTCCACAACTAGACTACTAGGATTTGTATACTTAGGGATTGTAATGTTCCCTAACATGATATCTGCAAGATTTCCCAAGACATGAACTGTCTAAGGATCTTTAATTTTCCTGCTTGGTTTCTTAAGACATAGATCCCTTATAGTTTTGGTATAGATAGGGATGTCTTTGATAGCTTGGATAAGTGGGATCTTGATGCTCACATCTTTTAATTATCCTAAAAGACCTGTCTCAGCTTGTGTGTGATGCTTTTGTATAGCTAGACATTCAGGAAAAGGTGGCTTGGGATTTGAGATAGTTTGGTGTACCTGATTTGGCTCAAGTTCCAAAGATGGTTTATTAGAAGCCTCAACTACAGGTTCCTCATCCTCCATTTCTATAATTTGGGGGATGAAGGTCCAACAAGTTGTTTCCCTAATCTGAGGTGGACATCACTCACCTCTACCCCATAAGTGGGGTATTGCATAGCTTCGTTAATGTAAGCCCACTAAACATGCTTAGTGTTAGGGTTAAGTGTAGGTTGGGTAGGTATTTTCTGCTTCTTGGGTCGCTGGGATGCAAGATTTGATGGAGGCGTTAGAGATTTTTGTTGTTCTAGAGGAGGGAGCATAGGTTGTTGGTAGTTCATACTTTGCTGCTACCATTGCAGGCCTTTCTACCACTGAGGTTGCCATTGATTCCGTTGGGTTAGCCATTGTGGATTGTAAGTGGAACCCTAAAATTTTTGTTGTGGCCAAGGATTTGGCCATTGGTTCCAATTTTGCTGAGCTCGTGGCCACTTTGAGGGTTCTACCACCAGTTTTGGTTTACTTTCTAAGGCTGAGAGTTCCAAGATTTTTTTTTTTGATTCCTAATAGGAAAGGATGAATTAAAGCTAAGGGGGTCTTGTGGCATACCTTGTCTCTACTACCATGACCTCCATTGTGCTATATAAAAGAGTTGTCCATCATCTCCTTCAATTGGTTGGAAATCAGGCTTCTCAACTTTATCTTGCTGGATATTGGCCACTCTTTTGCATTTACAATTTGCTTTTCTTTGCCTAGAACTTGGACAATATTCAATAAGCATAGCCTTAGCTTCCTCCCGCTTTTTCTTAATGTGGAGAGTATCCATATGAGTTTCCAAATGACTGATGCTGTCCTCCTTCATGTTGGATAATTGATTGCTTAGCTATATTTTTGAAATGCCTGTAAATGATTTACCAATAACTGATGTTCTATCTCCTCTTGGCCTTTTTGTAAAGGTCTTGGAATAATTCCTGCAGGCCTTACAAATGTTTGAAAATGATAGATGGAAAATATCTCCTTGGCCAATGAGGTTCATGGAATCCATGCAGTCTTCATTGACTCCCCTCAAAAAGACTAACTTGAGAGACTCTTCTAACAACTTGTTTTGTGGGTTTTTCTTTAGAGAAAATTGAAATCTCTCCACATAATCTTCTACTAAAGGCTCATCATCCATTTGTGTCATTCTAAATATATCATCTTTCCTCCTGTCAGGTGCTCTATAGTAGTCCTGATACTTCTCTAAAAATGGTGTCTTCATGGTGTCCCAATCAGGAACATCTTTACCTAATCCCATGAACCATCTCAAAGCTAAATCTTTGAGAGTGGCAAGGAAAATCTTTATCCTATCTACATCAAAATTATAGTCATAACTTCTGTAGAAGACATCAAATTCAAAGAGAAATGTATCTGGGTCCTCAGTCATTAACCCATAGGAGACTGGTAATGCTGAAGGAGGAATGTTCTTTAGCATTGTAGCCCTCTGTTGGTTAGTGATAGGGAAAACAAATGTTGGTTGGTCAACATCATCTTCTATTGCATGACCCATGGTGCTGTATGTTCCTTATGTATGTGTGCTAGAGGTTGGTGAGAAGGAAATTTCTTCTTTAGTGGTACCTTCACTCTGAGTACTATGGTCACCAATTTTTATAATAGCTTATTGGCGTGTGGAGGGAAGGAACCTACCCAAGGAATCTCTCCGCCTCTACATACATAAAATAAGACTTTAGATTCAACGATCTTGCACAATGTTAGTATATCTTCGATGTTGAAAAAATGGTATTTAAAAGTTCTAATGCTTGAAAAGAGAAATTAACTATGAAAACTGTAAAAACTAGTCTACGAAGATAACACCATCCCCGACAACAACACCAAAAATGTAGAGTCTAAGCTAATGTATTGTAAACTTGGTAGAATGTACTCAATTTAGAAGTTTAACTGGCTGAACAATCCACTTTACATTGCTTAAGACCACATTAAATTGTCAACCCAAGGCTTGTAAGCTTATGATGGTGCAACATTATATATGCCTTCATGGACTTAAAACCACCTAAACTACCCTACTTAAGTTATTCTACTTGCTAGAAATTCACATAACTACAAAATAGTAAAAGAATAAACTAGAACTAGTTGCTACAGGTACCTACAGTAAAGACTGTAACTGAACTGCTACTAATAAAATAATGTTGTATCAATTGAAAAATTAATAAAATCTAATGACTCGACTAAACTATCCTCTGGAGTGCTACTAATAATCATTACATGCATATTCACAAGCATTCATTCATAATAAGCAAGAGATGAAATTCTAATTAACTTGCATACGATTCATGAAAAATGATAAACTAATAACAACTATTAACAAAAATAAATAACTAAAAGGTGAAGTGAAGAACAATACCTTGAGTGGCCTGCTCAAGTATCTGTTCCCACTTTAACTCAACTCAATCTAATTAATATATTATATGCATCTCATAAGATTAACTCCATTAATTGCATATTGTAAAAGATTACAAAAGATATTTCCACAGATTGGACTCAATCATTTGGAATATTTTTCATGTCTTGAAACTAAAAGTAACTGGTAAAATAAAACTTATAAAAACCAACTAACTATCCTACAAATTCAACCAACAACTATACACAAGTTGAGGGAATCTTTATTGAAAGCAACAACTAACTGAAATCATTAACTCCACTCCTAGAGAATAGAGCGTAGAATTAATACTTGAATTATTCAACCTATAACTGAAAAGGAAAGAGAATCCTATCAGAACTAGAACTCTATCAAAACAAAATTGTATGAAAACATACAACCACTTGTCAAAAGTCCATAAGTGAAGGAGACCTCTTCTTCGACATTTATTAAACTAGTCATAATAATGCACGTCCAATCTTCATTAAGTGCCTTTGATCACGATCACCACGTATAACTTATCCTCGAGCTTCCCCTGTTTTGGTGTCTAGTCATTCCTTTTGCTATGGATTCATCCCGCAACTATTGCACTATGGTTCCTTTTTAGTTGCAAACAAGTTAATTTTGCAAAACATGTACACGAGGATAACTATCACAATTAACTCATAGAATTCCATCAACATTCCATACGTATGTTCATATAAACCATATAATACTAATATATTATAACCATAATTCCATCATCATAATTAAGGTTCAAGTCTACATAATGGATATAAAAGGATAGCATAATGTAGGAACATTTTTTGGAGAATATGTTTAAAATTATCTTAAAACTGGTATAAAAACAACAAAAAATAAGCCATTATCTAGACCTATCAGGTATCAAAGTATATTGCTACATATGTCAATAAATGAATAGTTTCCAAAATCTTATCAAGAACATTACTTAAAGATTATTTTGGAAGCTTTATTTGCTTCAAATTCAATAATTCAAATGCCAAAATGACATGGCATCTAACTTATCGTAGTCTCACCATAATAAATCTAGCATTTTATTTAATGATTTTTTTTTTTTTTAATCTAGTGTTCCTAACATATTATATCATAATGCATTATATTCCATTATTCTTCATATGTAAGAATACATCATATCACTCATATTTCTCTTGATGAAACAATGGGTGGATTCCATATCATAATACCAAGGCATAGGACATCATTGCCTACTTTTAGTCATCAATGAGGACAATTGCATATTGCAAGCACTTAAAGATCCAATACTCTATTTTGTAGATCTTACGACACATTATTAGATGAATAGACAAGTCATAAATATAGAAGAATATATGTGCAAGATTTTTTTTTGCTCCAATACCAAATGTAATGTCACTTTTCTCCCCAAAATTTCTAAAGCACTAGTAGCAGATTTAATAGATTAAATAGAGTTAAGGCAATTTACAAGATGCAATGTTACTAAAATAATGTGAATAACTAATATAGATTAACCAATGTGATTGTAATATGTAATAATTATATGCAATGTTACTAAAATGAAGTGAATAACTAATATATATTAACCAATGTAATAGTAATATGTAATAATTATACAAGGATTCTAAAGTTAATAATTAACATAGTAAATTGAATACACAGCCATATAGTTCATATAGATTAACATCAAAGCATAAAAAATTAATATTCTTAATATATTATAGAGTCAATGGTTTTCAATACTTATTTGAATAACAACACTTGGAAAATCCACTGTCACTCTAGGAAGATGTCAGTGGTATAGGCTCTTGCTATGGAACAATATAGGAGGAACAAAGCATACTATGATGCTTTACACAAGTGCTGGTTCAACAAAATAATGCTCGACACAAGTGCAAATAACCAAGACATGGCTAGGACAATCTCGAGTGTACTCTGTACTTTGGGTTGGACACATTTTGTGTGCCCCTTCTCCAATGCTCATAGCTCACCAAACCACTTTATTCTTCATTGAATGTTCTCCTTCCTTGAATGTTCTCCATTCTTGAATATTTTCCATACCTTTTGATGTCTCACATGAATTATTTATATATCCTTTTAAGGGTGGTTTCCAAACCATCACACCCTTTTACAAAGGATGCCTTTAATTATTATTTAATAAATATAATTATTTCTCCCTTTTTAAAAGAGTTTTTATGCGTTTTTATTTATTAATCCCTTTTTTAACCAAAGGATCATGATATCCTTTATTTTTCTATTTTCCTTTTAATTCTAAAGGGTTATTTCATAGTTTTCTATTTTCTTGGGAAAAAAGTCACATAACATTGATGTTTATCATTCCCAAGATTCTAACTGAGGATAATTGAGAATAATATTTAACCCATCCACGTTGATGCATGAAAGTATGAATATAAAATATATTTATCCATAAAAAGCTTCAAATATTAAAAAAATGAATATCCTTACTTGCTATTTGATTGTCCTTGACGTGTTTTGCTTGTACATGTAGCTTCTTGGCTAATTCTATGTTGATGAAGTTATTTTTTCTACTAGAGTTTATAGAAATAATAACCCTTGCTTGCTAAACACATCCATGAAATTGAAGGATTGAATCTTCCTTCCTTGGAGCTAAGGTACATGTACTTGTATCCTTAACTTCTATTTGTCGTCCTCTTTTCCTTAATTTTCTTCTTCCTCTTATTCTTCTCCTTCGCCTTTTTACTCATCATCTTTTGTTCTTCTTCTTGATCCCATCTATCTAAGAAGCCTTGTCTCATTTTTTTCCAAGTAACACTTGCTTATAGGTAGCTTGCAAGCCCATATATGAGATTCATCTCTCAAGTGATCAAGAAATAAAATGATTGGAAACCTATGCCTATAATGAGCCTTTTTAAATTGGGGCCACTATTCTAATGCATCTCCACTTCCATCAAAATTAGGAAACCCTCTAAACTAGGGGTTTTAATTTTTACCACATACCCAACTTTGATTAGATCATTTCTTAAATTTTCTACTTGAAAAAAAGATCCCTAATGAATTTTGGTGAGCATTTCAAAAATGTAGTTTTATAAAAAAAAAATTGTCTTTTTGACCTAGAAAATAAATTAATGAAAAATATAAAATTACAATATCTCCTTCAATATTAATGATCAAAATTTAAAATTTGAATTTATAGCTTCTTTATATGATCGTCCCACTTTAGTAAAAATTTGTAAGAAAATCATAACTATTTGGAAGATATAGACAAATCTTCAAAATAAAGGTTTCATCCTCACCTTTGCTCAAATTATAGCTCTAATAACACTTGGTAAGTTCCACACTTATAATAATGGCAATACAATAATATCAAATATAGATCTCATACAACACAAGAAATATTTATGGACCAAGATGTCCTAATATTCATTATATGTAGAAATAGAGTAAATCCTTGAGGTAGGATAACACTGAAGAATACTCTTTATGAAAGAAGCCACTTTGCACTATAGCTCAAAGAGATCCCAAACACAATATGATACTCATCACATATCCTTACAATGGCAATCACCTCCTTTATATAGACCTCCTCTTAATAACATAATGGGGGATAATCCCAATGAAGAACTACTTGTCACCTAATATAATTTATTACACAAGTTGTCCACATGACCCAATATAGTTAACTTAAGGGATGTGTGCTACACGTTGGTATCTACATCCACCTAAATATATTATAACATCATATCCCTAGGTATATAACATCATATATGTAATTAATGCTAAAAAAACGTATTATGAGGTGTTATAAAATCTATTTTATCATTTTAGATATTTTGGATCTATACTTTCACGTGTATGATTGTGTGTTGATAAATGAAAGAACTAAATAAGATAATCACTTGTAGTATATTGTGCCACACCTTTGAATTATGGATGGTACTACTTCACCTTCACAAATGGATGAGGAGGAAAGAGACATCCTCATTGTGGGTTCAAATCCTTTCTAATTAGTAGCATGGGCATGAAAGCTTGAAGTTCTTTAGATATTGTTTATGTTGTATGTTGTTGTGATCATTTGTATATGTGCAATTGGCTTCATGGCCTATTGCATTCATCATCATTGACGAAGATTGCAATATATGATCCCTTGTAGAATATAAAAAATAGAAGAATTTTAAGTTTCCATGAGGCCAACTATAGCTTATGAGATAATAGACCGTATTTTCTCACTTTTAGAAATGGTAAATGGTTACTAAAAAGTTTGATGATGAGCTCTCTTGTTTTCCCAATCTTATCTGTTGCAAACAAATCTTGTAGTGAAGTAATCGCTAAAGTGTTTGTATAATTAACCTAAATATCGTAGTAAGCTTTGTACTCTACAATAAAATATTTCTTAAATTCAATTGCCCTTGCCATGCAAAAAAAATACAAACTCTTTATTCTCATTCTTTTTTAACCTTTTCCATTGATACTTATATTGTACTTCTTTATTGTATTTAATAATATGAACTACATATTATGTAGATCTTATTGAATACATATTTTACACATGTTTTACAAATATTTAAGATTATTATATAAAAAAAAAAAAAAATTGTTGAAAGTTTATCTGACATACTTTTAAGATGAAGGTGTTTATTATAATTTTTTTTGGTTTATTCAAAGTAGATTTTAATTTTAATTAATACTTAAATAACTTTAAAAAAATTACATTTTGGGGTTGTTACAGTTAACTTACTTTCGTATAGGTAGGTATCACGCTCTTTGCGGCTCACTCGCTTACCGATCCCTTCCTTAACCTCTCTTGTAAACAAGTTTTTCGGAGTGCTGATTTTAGGAGGGACGTCCTCCTCTTTCGCGCTCGTAAGGGAGTATGCTACAACGCAAAACAAAACACCCGCTACTGTATAAAGTGGAGCATAAGATTTTTGAAAAAACACATGGTTTCAATGGACTTCTTCAACAAATATTTCAATAATGGAGGCAACGTGAAAATGTCACACGCGTAGCATGGTAATATTGGGAAGGGAAAATGGAAGTGGTGCGTAGAGAGGGGAAGAGGGAGGCAGATTGAGAGATCCATATTCCGCATGGAGGTTGTAGGAGACGACAATGTTGTTGTAGTATGCATGGAACGTGGTTCCAAAATGGTGTTGGGAAGACGAAGGAATACACCCTCACTCTTTACCGATCCAACCGTTTCGCGTTGCCAAGTGGCGCTGGAGTTGCAAAAGAACAGTGACAGGGTTTCTGTAGAGGTCTTGGGAACAAACCCAATCTGTATACTTCGTTGTGGAGCAGGGGCAGAAGCGGATTCCTCGCCCGAATTTCTTAAAAAGGGGGAAAGTGCCTACGTTGAGGCGGGGGATAAGTTTTCGTTGTCTGTGAAAAATCCCCACTTCTTCACATTAAAAAAGAAACAGGGGATTGAGGAAGCTCTGGAACGAAATCAGATTCAAGGCACAGATTTTAGTTTGGACCCATTTGACCTTTCACGGATCAACCCCTTCGCAGGTTGGTCTTTTCCTTTTTTAATAACAAGACAGATAAAATGTATGTTTGACACAAGGCCTTGTTGCCCTCCTCCTTGTTCACATGGAATTATATATTTATTTTCATATCATTAATGTTTTTTTTTCTATGTATTAAATTATGTAATAATTTATCAAGATTCAATTGCTAATTCCAAGTCAAAATTTATATATTTATTTCTTTTCTTAAAAAAGCAAAGCCTGTCCTGAAAGACATCATTGTATACAGTCCTATGCCTAGGTAAGCTTATCACCTTGCACAGGAGGGGAATGCCATCCAACACACAATATCCCTATTGACAGTCTAATAACTTCTTAGACAGCCTGCAGTGTGTACAAAGATTGGGAAAACAAGTTTAGTTATGTGGATAGCCTGAAAATAGTAGTTACAGTTTAAATCATGTTGCCCAAGTTAAAGGTGGATTTTTAAGATTACCACCAAGTAAGACACTAATTCGGTGTAAGAGACTTCTTTTGTGGAAGCCCACGAGAAGATCGTCTCTCCATTTACCTTACGCATTGTTTAACAAGGTGTACATATCCTATTCCTTCGTATTTGAACTCGTACTTCTTCTATAGGATATGAATACATCCAACATTAGGTCCACTCAGTACCGGAGGAATGGGAATTGCACGGAGAACGTGCTTGCAAAGAGCTAATGCTGCTGAGGAAAGACTGCGTTATTAGTTTGGTCTGGAATTCAATTCCCATTTAGCATTATTCAATACCGATTATTCCTTTTTGGACCTTCAGTCGTCGCGTCAGTCTTTTTATCGATATGGCAATGCTTGAAAATATTGGATTTATCTCTCTCCTGATTTTGCACCTGTATATATTCACACTGAACTTTTCTTGTTTAAGCAGCCATGGGGTATATTAATGGGAACGAGTCATTCTGTTTTTTTATCAAGTATGTTCTATTTAGTTGTTGTGTCACTCTATTTTGTGCTTTTAATGTCAAACAGAATTTGGATTCTTGGTGGAGGGTTCCGAGTTTGAACAGTTTGGAAAACGAGGTGTAAATGTTTTGGGCCAATGGGATTGGCGCCTTATTTATGAATCTGAAAAGAGTAGTGATGATGAAAATATTTCGGAAGATGAAAAGCGAAGTGGTAGAAAAAGAAAAAATGAAAAAAAGAAAGAAGCAAAAGCCACAAAGGGAGATGTAGATTGGATGGGTGAAAGTGAAGATGAAAAAGAGCATATAAGTAATCTTTATATGCGTAAAAACTCCACGCCATTCAAAACACAATCAAAAAGCTCGAGAAGAGATGCAACTAGCAATGCTTCAAAACATGTTGCCTCCAAAAGGGTTCAGTTGGATGACAGCATTGATGATGATGACGACACACATGGAGGATTTATTGTTGATGATAATGCAGAGACAACAGATGATGAAGATGACGATGAAGATGAAGATGAATTGACTGATGATGATTTTGATGAAGATGAAATTGGAGTTGAAATGGAAGATGAGATTAGAAATGAAAGTAATACTAGACAAAGAAAACCTTAATGCAAATATGGGACCGAATTCTCAGGTAGTTTTCCAGACATTGCAATCTTACCAAACTCAGTTATCCAATTGTGTTACTGGTATAACAGTTACTCTTTATTTATTGAATATAGTGGTGGAAATGTGTTTGCATATCATTAACTTTTTCCTTTCCTATGCAGGAAAGATAGAGAGTATGCTAAAGAATTTAGACATACATAGTGACTGGAAGATATCTTTGGAGCCCGTGCTTGAAGTTGTTCTCATCTTTGATGAACCTTCTCAGGGGAAAACAAGGGCAAAACTGAAAATGAAAGGAGACAATTTATTGAAATCGTCAATATCTCTATGATGTTCTTGATGTCTGTATAAAAGCTTGCATGTACAGTTTATTATATATTTAAAATCAGGACCAAAATGTGTATTTGTTGTATTGATGCATGATATTCTCACAACATATGGTTATTAGATTTTTGAGATTCTTTTCACAGGTTCACATTGTTTACGAGTATGCATATTTATTATTTACATATATATGGAAACAATTATGTTCATATATAGTTTTTGTTAGGGACATTGGAATGTGAGTATTTTTGCCCATTATCTTTCACAAAGAGGTCTGATATAAAAGTTTACCAATAGACCATCTGTTTTTGTGGGAGGGGGAAACTAGCTATCTATCTGATTTTCCCCTCATAATACATGTGCACACATATAGTTTATGCTTTGCTTATTGAAACTGGAAGTTCCTAGTCATTATATTTATGTGTTAGATAAGAAGCATTACATACTTTCTAAAAGATCTTAGCGTGGAGTTGTATGTGGTTATTTGGCTTGTCTTAGCCCACTTTTGTTTCATCTGTTGGTGCTTTTTATGTATTACCGATCTGAAAAAATGGGTCAAAGATGCTCGACCATGGGATCAAAGTTGTCACTTTTAGTCTAAGGAGATGTCTTGAGCCATGAGAGAAGGAAGAAATTTGTTTTTTGGTGAGTTTTATTGTTGAAGTCTGAAGAAGTTGTACGTTTGTGAGAAGCATGTTTGTGATGATCCAAACATTGTAGGGATGACTTAGAACAAAGGTGCAAGTGCTTTAACTAAGTACAAAACCTAGATCAAAAAGTTTGTGAAATTGCTTCGACTGTGGTGATTTCAAAATCACCTGTTGGGGGAAGTGGCAAATTCGCCTCAATTCAGAAAGGGGTTGAAATTTGAAGCATTTTCAAGGGTCTCTTCACTTTTTTTGATGTATGATCTTCTCTTTGGTGCTAGGGAAGGTTGTGAGGAGTGTATATTGTTGTTCATTGTGGATTGAAGTAAGTAGAGAAGCATGTATTTCATGGTGTAAGGATGTATTGCAGGTGTATTTGAGCTTTGTGTAAGTGATGTCAAGGCTCATTTTCAACCAAGAGGAAGACTAGAAGATAGTGGAATAAGGAGGTTATGCCCACTCTTGCTAGAGTTTCTCGTGTCTTAGAGTTTCTATAGGGTAATCTGTGTGTCTCAATAATGGGTGTATGTTCCTTTGCACTTTTTGCTTTCTGTTTGGCATTCTTTATGTTGTTGAAATGATAAACATGGTAGAGTGTTGTAATAGCCATGTAAATTAGGAAAACAATATGTTTGAAGGTATGTTGGACAGTTGATATAAGAAATTTGTATGTTAGTGAGTACTAGGAAAGTATCTCTAGCACTTTATGGATCAAGTGGTATTAGAGCTTGGTTGTAAACATCCAAGAAGGTGTTTGACAAGTTATGCCATCTACTACATCAAGTGGAAGTGATAGCTTAGTACCTTTTGAGCCTAAGATTGGAACTAGAGAGTGGACAAGGACATCTAGGTCAATGACAAGAGAGGAGGGTGATGGGGAAGTTCAATTTAAGAAGCTAGAGGATGATGTTGCAAGGATTTCCGATGTTGAGGGAAAGCTTGATAGGTTCGAGAGCATTCTACTCGCAATGATAGAGAAACTTGGTATCTCCAAGGTTCATGAGAAAGAGAACTTGAGAAAACTCAATATGAACAAGGAGGACCATCCCATGCATTCTTCAAAGCTGAATCCAAAATTGATATTCGACCTTTTGATGGTGAGATAAGTGCTGAGAAGTTGGATCAAGGGGTTTCACAACTGGAAGTGTGTTTTAGTCTCCACAAGTCTAGACATCAGCTAATCTTATTTGCAAAACACAAGCTATTTGGGAATGCTTTCATGTAGTATGGAAGCTATGCTCATTCTTTAGAACACCACAAGGTACCACCTATCTCTAAATGGGAAGACTATAATGAGCTGCTCAAGATAGGTGGTACCTATCCAATTTGCCATAAGGAAGAGAGCGTGATGCAATGGCACTACTCTAGGCAAAGGCAATGATAGAGGAATATACCAATGAGTTCAGGAATAGAGCAGTTCAGTTGGGGAAGAATGTAATGGATAGAGAGGTATTGATGAAGTACATAGGAGGGTTATTGGAATACTTCAAGAGATCTGTCCTAATGGAAAAGCCCCAAGACATTTACGAGGTGTGTGCACATTATCTAGAACTAGACAAGAAGAGAAAGTCTTCCTTCAAAGTACAATAACAAGGCAGGGATAAGAATAAGGGGAAAAATGAAGGCAAATAACTTATCTCACCAAAGCTGGTTGGTGAGCTTGGGTTGAAGACCATGAACCATTGCCATCTATATTTGCTTGGATGGCTGAAACAAGGAGTAGGCATCTCAGTCAAGAAGCCATGTAAGTTGACATTTTGGATGAATCCTTAGTATAAGGATCAAGTGCTTGTAGATGTAATTCCACTAGATGTGGGTGGTGTCATTTTTGGGAGCCCCTATTTGGCAAAGACTTCTCCTTGTTCACATGTGGGAAAGTCAAGATATCCATGGTTAGTGCTTCTCAAGCCAAGAGGCTTACTAATGCAAGTGGGAAATTTGCTTTCTTGTTGCTACATGGAAAACGAGAGCATGAAGGGGCTGAGATTAAGACATTGCATGGGCCACATAGTCATAGAGAACAATGAGAAATAGGTCAGTTGGTTGATCAATTCTCTGAGTTGTTTTTGGAGCCTAAAGGGTTGTCCCCTACACGAGCCATAGAGCATGAAATTCAGTTGTTATCTGATTGCCCTTTACCAAACATAAGGCTCCATCATCAAAGTGTTGTAGAGGCTAATGGGGTCAAGGTACAATTGAAGGCATTGATTGCACAAGGTGTGATGAAGCCTAACACATCACCTTGTGGTTCTCCATTTGTTGTCGTACCAATTAAAGATGAGACTTGGCCAATGTGTGTCAACTACAAGGCATTGAACAAAATTACCATTTAAAATAGATGTTTACTGCCCCATATAAATGATTTACTTGATCAACTACAACATGCCAAGTATTTTACTTAGTTGTACTTGAAATTAAGGTATCATCAAGTTTGTATCAAGGAAGAGGACGTGTGGAAGACAATGTTTAAGACCAAGAAAGGTCTTTATGAATGGCTTGTTTTCCTGTTTGGTTTGTGCAATGCTCCTTTTAATGTTCATGCAGTTAATGAACAAGTTATTAAGACCAATTATAGATTCATGTGTTGATTGTGTATTTGGATGACATGTTGGTTTTTAGTAGGACATAAAGACACATGAAGAACATATTTCCCATGTCAAGAAAGTGTTTCAAGTGTTGAAGGGGAACAAATTATTCTTGAATGGAAAGAAAAGTGTGAATTTGCAAAGACATCACTTGTCTAACTTCGACATGTGGTGGGTACTATTGAGATAAAGATTGATCTGGCAAAATTGAGGCCATAATGAATTGGCCAAAGCCCACATCTGGGGCTATCCAATACCTTTGCAAGTTTGTGAATTCTTTCTCACATGGTGCTGTTCTTTTGCATGCCATCATAAGGGCTTCAAATTTTTTTCATTGGAATTCAAAACAGCAGTGTGCATTTGATGAACTTAAGCACAAAATAAGTCAAGCACCTGAGCTTGCTTTGCTAAATCTCCAGCAACCTTTGTGGTTGAAACTGATGCTAGTGAGTATCCTATGTGAGCTGTTTTATTGTAAGGAGGAAGACTGGTTTGTTATCATTCCGAATTGTTCAAAGGGGCTGTTTTGAATCACAGTACAAATGATAAGTAGTATGCCTAGGTTGCCATGGTGAAAAAGTGAAAGCACTATCTCATGGGCAAGGAAATGGTGGTGCACATTAATCATCAACCCTTACAATATTTGCAAGCACAAATGAAATTCCAACAATCTTGTCATAATATAAGTGCATGGGATTCTTGCAACAATTTCATTTGGTGATAGTGTATAAGTGGGTGTGATTAATAAGGTGGTTGATAAGCTTTGAAGATCACCTCTTCTCTCAATGGCAACTTTCTTTGTTGGAGACATTTGGAAAGGAGGTTTATGTTGAAGATTATGCTAATGATGAACATTTCAGCAAGATGTATGAGCAAACTAAGAGGGGTAGAATGGCCAATTTTGAGCCAAACCTAGATTACATCCTCAAGGATGGGCTCCTCTGCAAAGAGGGTAAATTAATTGTGCCTAAGGAGAGATTGTTGCTATTCATGCACGAGGTTCATGCCTCAAGATGGCTGTGAACCTTCAATAGTATGTTCATGTCCCCCTATACGCAGGTGGATGTGGCTAAATTCATCAGGGCTGCAAATTATGTATTATAATCAAACCAAAGTAATCAGAAATTACTACTGTCCCATTACCAGTACCTATGAGGCCATGCGAGAGCATCTTCATGGATTTTGTGGGTGGTTTCCCAACATCCAAGCATGGACACTACCTTTGTAATGGTCACCCCTGATTTTTTTTTGAAGATGCAGTCTGCTGTTTGGTTTGTTTGCTGATGTATTTGTGTGTCTAATTTTCATGCTTTTGCAACATAATAAAGCCTTTCTAAAACAATGCATTGAAAGGGAAAACAAGGAAATAACTTCTTTCTCATTTATAAACATAACAATGCATGAATACAAACAAGTTCATAGAATTTTCTGATTTAAAATGTAATCTCAGACCTGTAATAGTGTATAGCAGACCTGATAGCCCTCATCAACAGCAACTATACTTTGCAAAACTTGCACACAAATCAGATTTGAAGGTTGCCCATGAACCCATGCATCCTCATGCCCTAAGACAGCAGCACAGAAGGCAAAAGACTGAGTTTTCAGGTCTATACATCAGCGGACCTGCCCTTGCACACTTCCCAAGAAGGGGATGACCTCCCAAGTAGGGCGATTTGCTCTCATAAAACCAACCTCCACCAAAAAATACAAACAAGTGCTTGATATACGGCGCCTAGATGAGTGGTTTCCAATGCAACAATGCCTTGAAAGATGTGCCAAGTACAAATGGAGCTATGAGAGAATGTAACCTTCAGCCACTGGTAAAATGAGTTTTCCAGAACTTCTGAGAATGCAGATCAGACTTAAGAAAAATACCCAAAATCGCCTCCAAACACCACCCCAAAGAGCCAACAATCTAACAACACTCACACCATCAATCCCACACCAAAAAAACCTCAAAGCCCACTTCAAAATACCAAGAAAATCTTCATCTTCACCACTCAAAAAACATTGAAAATTAGAACTCTTTGATGCCCTAGGTGATCCTTGAGATAGAACCACTCCAACCAGCTAGGGTGGATCTCTCACCGACGAAACCAGCGTTAGAAATGAGGGTTTTTGTCCTCAATCAGCTACAATCAAAATTTGGAATCGTTTTAGCAGAGTCTCCTTAAGCTGCCAAAATATTTATATGCAAATGAGAGCTCAAACTCATATTTATAAAGTGAGGGGAGAATTAGGGCAACTTGTATTTGAATTTGAATATATTTCCCTCTCATTTCACTTTATGAAATGACATGAAATTACTCCAAGAGGGGCGTCCAACTTTTTGCCTCCAAAATTCCATTTTTGATTTTTAATTTAAAATTGACATTAAGCCCAAACTAAGTGTCCCACCTTATGAAACACAACATTAGCCTTAAAAAATGATAAATAAACCTCTTTTCTAGACATTCACTTGAAATACATGGCCCCTCTTTTAAAATAGCGTTGTGCAACTAGGTCAAGGGGTCTTTTTTTTAATTTAAAATACCTCCCTTGGGCATCTATGTTCATAAGGAAACTATTTTGCTTTTGTTGCCTTCTAAAACAATGTTAAGTCATTACATTAGGCTCCAAGGTACTTTTACATGACCCCTTGACCCCTTCACTTAAGTCAAATAATATTTATAAAAATAACTTAAGTGAGAAATACAAATAATAATTAAATGGAACTTTAGCCATGCCAACGCCCAAACTGGAAATAGACACTGCTGAAGTAGCCTTGGCCAGGACCAGTTATCAAAAATAGACTTACTATTTATAGCAACTGCTAAAAATAGTAAATACTCCAAATCACCAAACTGACACAAAACATTAGAGTTCACTTGACAATTGCCACACATTGCCCAAACAAGAAACCCCGCACTGCACTGCTGCCAAGACCAGTTACTAAATATAGTACTTACCAAAAATAGTGAGTCAAAAACAAACTAGCTTGAATAAGGACACCGAAAATGGGGACATTACAACCTTTTTGTGGCGGTGGACCATTTTATCAAGATTTATGTGCAGATTGCATGCAAGAAGACCTTAACAAGGAGTGATGTAGCGAAGTTATTCCTCAAGCATGGTTGGGTTCACTTTGGAGACCTTCATAAGATGAACTCCCTGAGTTATGAAGGTTTGAAGTAAACAATAATGTCTACTGTTTAAAACTGAAAGCAATGGAGTACAATCTGATTTTAGTGCTCTACATAAAGAATAACAGCAACACCAATAAATTTCCCAAAAACAAATGCATGAAAAACATTGTGTTGCACCAAAATAACTTAGAAGTGGTTGGGAAACACCTCCAAGCAATCTCCAACTGAAATCTATTACTTTCTTGACAAAGAAGAAAGTGCCAACTCCCTTGAATGAGAGCAAACTAAAACGCGAAGTGACTGACCTGCAATCGAAAAACAAGCTCAACACTGAAATTCGTATCCATTCTTTGCCAAGTAACACTCCTAAGAGTAGCCATTTGTTCATTACTCCAATCCTTACTTGAAATCTCTCTCCAATCCATTTGTAGCCCATCCATGAAAGCATCGACAACTGAAATGCGAGGAGAAATTGTTGCCATCAAAACCATCCCCAAAGAAAGATTAGTATAATATATAACATCACTCAATCTAAAGGATGGATTGTCAAACATGTAGATGTCATGTTTAAATCCTTCTTTCTCCAAAACTACGTAAGTAAAAAGCTTTGAACCACCTATCCTTGTTGCTGTTCTGAAATTTTCAGCATGCTCTAGAACATTGTTTGGAAACTTTTCAAAATCTAATATGTTAAAGTCTTCATAAATCAATACATTCCATGAAGATACTACATCTTCTAATGTCATAATACTCCCTACACAATCTTCATTTGCCTCCTCCTTTGCACATTTCATATCCTGTGGTCTCCTAGGAGGGTAACCAATCACCTCATAATGTGAACTTAAATCAAAACCTCGTTGAAAACCACACTCCAACTCAAGTTCTGAATCTTCTCCCAGTCACCAAATGCAATGCTACAACCAGGAGTAGTCCCATCATCCAACTCAAAAAGTGGATTGTCATATGCCATATCAGCATCTACATCAAACAAAGGATTATTAATAAATTGAATATTATCCTCTTGCTGATCTAGACTCTCTTTTTCTGATTTCTTGGGACAATGGACAAGATCATACTCCTCTTGAATGCAATCAAGCTCCTCCATTACATGTTTGATCTCCTGTGCCCTTTCTCTACTTTTCTTATACCTGAACTGTTGAGCCTTATAGAGTTCATTTGCTTCAAGAAGTGCCTCTTGGACACTTTTCAAAGCAAGCTTTGTGGAATTAAGCTCAATGGTGAACTCACTAACTTCTTCCCTTAACTACTTAGTCATGGACAAGGTCTCATCTGTAAGTTTCGTGGCAACATCTCTATCATGCATAGCGTGTAAGAAAACTAATTTAATTCCCTCCATAGTGCTTTTTATCATGTGCAAATCAGCAAGGGAAACAACTTGTTCAAACTGATTTCCTCTTGCCTTTAAAATGTAACTCTCCATTAATTTCTTAATGCCATCAAATTTATATAAAGTTTGCACTTCAGTTTCAGCTGATACCAAGAATTGCCCCTTCCACTCATGATCAAACATGGGTAACGAACTGCTGTTATGTTGCATGTAAAAATCAGAATTAGACTCACACCTATCAGCAGAGTCTCCAAGGCTGTCCCAAACCACTTGTGTCTCTCCCTTATTAACCCCAATAGTGAACTGTGAATTCAAATCAACCAAGCCACAAGGTCTTTGCTCAAGATCAGCTACCTACAATGTGAGATCAGATTTCTTTCATAGATCGAAAACATCACTATTGATGCCATCCTCTATGCATGGCTCTCGGGATGAAGTAAGAACATCATAACAACCAAAAGGAAATTCATCCCAATGTGGATCCTTGTCATACTTAGGTGCCAACACACCCGGATCCCATGTTAGAAAGGCTGATCGCTTTGTTTAGAGAATAAGCGTTAATTGTGCTCCTCATGAGTTGTTGCCTTTCTAAATAAGTCACTTTCCAACTCATTAGGACTGATATCATCATAAGCATCTTTCTCCAAAGGCTTGGTTTGGTAGTCAAACCCAAAGCCACCTGTGTCACCATTTCCAACATGAGGGAAAGTGTCATCATTATTAGCTGATTTGAAGACATCATCCCTTTTGTCTTCAACATGCCCATCATCTAAAGGTGTCTCAACTTCATTGGATAACTCTAAGGGTGTATACAAGGCTGCTGTTTCGTCAATTCCTTCATGCACAACCTCATCTACAGTAGTTGCATGCATGACCAAAGAGTTATCCCGAGGCTCCGTCTCACATTCATTAGGTTTCAAAGCAATCACTTCATTTGATTTTTCTGCTATGAATTTCTCTTCAACCACCTGCTCTTCATTGAACAAGTAAGGTTTCAACTTTGCCACCTCCTTAAAATGAAGTTTTGGATCCTTTTTATCAAACCTCTCTATGAGTCTCTCAGTATAAGATGTAATCTGAGCTTGCCCCATTATGATCATCCCATGATGCCACCACTTATGTGCAACTCCATCAAGGTACATAGTAGCATATTTTATGGATTTTTCTTCTGGCATGGGGTTTAGATTGAAGTATGTGTCCACCTTTTGAACCCATGCTCTTGTTGAAATCTCACGGGACCTGTCAAAATAAGGAAGGCTAAGTTTTCCAACTTTCCTTCGTAAGTCTTTATGATGTTCCCTATTGCCCTTGTTGGGTGTATGCCTCATCCTGAGATCTATATAATTCCGAAGTGATGTCATGCTAGAAACCAGTGTAAGATGCCAAGCCCCAACAACGAACATAAGTGTATTTCTTGCACTCAGATTTGTTAATCGTGCACAGTTTGTATATGTAGCAGAAAATAACAATGAGAGCAGATTGTTTTACACACAACACTGAAGAGATAGATTGTGTTTATTCTCAAACTTAGCAAACAACTCCAGTGGGGTAAAGAACCAACTCCACTTATGCATACACAGCGATGGCAATAACTCGATCAACAATTAATTTAATGTCCAGATCTGAAAGCAAATTCTGTATAATATTGGATACTGAACTTACCCATACCATAATGATTGATGGTAAAGTGTCTTTGCATTCAGATTTAATACTTAAGAAAATCGATCTAAGGATGAAACAAAACTGACATAGATATATATTCAAATCAAATATGCCGATCCAACAATAGGAAAGTTCAAACTTGTGCTAATACATAACTCAAACATACAAAATTTTAGATACACAACCAATAACAGAGCTGCAGTAGATGAATGGTTCTGCCCAGGTAATTAATCGCATGAGCTGCTCAACGGGCTCACAGGAAATGATCAACTCTTAAGATGCACTAGTTCAACAACAATCTTATACATGAACATCAGTAAATCCCAAACTCTGACTTGACAGGATTGCTCAGATGTGTAAATTGGTTCTAGGCCTGAGCGATTAGCGAACTGTTGTCAATGACAATGAATAGATCCGTCCACTCGCCTAGGAGGATATGATGATTCACTATATTCGTTCAATCTGCAAACCCTGTGTGGATTTTCCAATAACAGAGGTAAGGTTTTTGTCCTAACCTCAGGTCACCTTATAGAGGTTTTCGTCCCTGCAGACCGATTCAAATTTCTTGCTCCAATTCCATGATCCTCAAGACAAGGCAACGAACTAGTATTTATACTTGAGCAAAGGAGCCTACCAATAGGTCGGCTAGAAGAAGAAATTCAAAAACTTATTTATTAAAATTTATTATGGTGCTAACCAAGAGGTTGGCCCAAAACATAGTTAAATATTATTTATTTAAATTATTATTATAATATTATTTTATTATTTATCTATTTAAAATATCAAGTTGGCCGACCTAGCCCTAAATCGGGGACATTACAACTTGGCCCTGCATCAATCCAATCCTGTCTAAATTGAACCTGCAACTCAACTAAGGTAAGCTCCTGATTGGATTGTGCTTCTACTCTTGGTGGAAATATAGGCATAAGAGGCCTAGCCATCGCTGCCCTATTCTGCTGATTGCTTGCTCCACGTTGACCCATGTCATTTCCTTGGTCATTATTGCCTCTATTACCTCCATTGTTGACTCCCAATTGATTCCCCTCAACCAATTGTGCTAGACGTTGATTGGTTTCCTGGTGTCCCCTAACCACAACATCCAAGAGAAGCATCATCTGATCTGGTTCAACGTTTTCTCTTCAAGCTTCTTCACCCCTTTCACCCATGTTTTCGGAACTTGCTGATTCAACTGAATGTGATTCTAAGTGCTGTCCCTCTTCCATAGAAGGCCAACTTTCCCACAACGCCTCTTCTTTTTTCCTTAATCTTTCATGGTACCTTCTTTCTCTGTCACTAAGGCTCATAGGTTTGCATCGCCCACTGGCTGGCAAGAAGATTTGCACTTTGATACCATTGTAATGGTCACCCCTGATTTTTTTTTGAAGATGCAGTTTGCTGTTTGGTTTGTTTGTTGATGTATTTGTGTGTCTAATTTTCATGCTTGTGCAATATAATAAAGCCTTTCTAAAACAATGCATTGAAAGGGAAAACAAGGAAATAACTTCTTTCTCATTTAGAAACATAACAATGCATGAATACAAACAAGTTCATAGAATTTGCTGATTTAGAATCTAATCTTAGACCTGATAGCCCTCATCAACAGCAACTATACTTTGCAAAACTCGCACACAAATCAGATTTGAAGGTCGCCCATGAACCCATGCATCCTCACGCCCTAAGACAGCAGCACGGAAGCCAACAGACTGAGTTTTCAGGTCTAGACATCAGTAGACCTGCCCTTGCACACTTCCCAAGAAGGGGACGACCTCCCAAGTAGGGTGATTTGCTCTCATAAAACCAACCTCCACCAAAAAATACAAACAAGTGCTTGAGATATGGCGCCCAGATGAGTGGTTTCCAATGCAACAATGCCTAGAAAGATGTGCCAAGTACAAACAGAGCTATGAGAGAATGTAACCTTCAGCCATTGGTAAAATGAGTTTTCCGGAACTTCTGAGAATGCAGATCAGACTTTAAAAAATACCCAAAATCGCCTCCAAACACCACCCCTAAGAGCCAATAACCTAACAACACTCACACCATCAATCCCACACCAAAAAAACCTCAAAACCCACTTCAAAATACCAAGAAAATCTTCATCTTCACCACCCATAAAGCATTGAAAATCAGAACTCTTTGATGCCCTAGGTGATCCTTGAGATAGAACCACTCCAACCAGATAGGGTGGATCTCTCACCATCGAAACCAGCGCTAGAAATGAGGGTTTTCATCCTCAATCAGTTGCAATCGAAATCTGAAATCATTTTAGCAGAGTTTCCTTAAGTTGCCAAAATATTCATATGCAAATGAGAGCTCAAACTCATTTATAAAGTGGGGGAAGAATTAGGGCAACTTGCATTTGAATTTTAATATATTTCCCTCTCATTTCACTTTAATGAAATCACCCCAAGAGAAGCATTCAACTTTTTGCCTCCAAAATTCTTCTTTTGATTTTTAATTTAAAATTGACATTAAGCCCAAACTAAGCGTCCCACCTTATGAGGCATAACATTAGCCTTAAAAAATGATAAATAAATCTCTTTTCTAGGCATCCGCTTGAAATACATGGCCCCTCTTTTAAAACAATGTTGTACAACTAGGCCAAGGGGTCATTTTTTTAATTTTATTTAATTCAAAATACCTCCCTTGGGCGTCTATGTTTAGAAGGAAACTATTTTGCTTTTGTTGCCTTCTAAAACAACGTTAAGTTATTACATTAGGCTCCAGGGTACTTTTACATAACCCCTTGGCCTTTTCACTTAAGTTAAATAAACTTAAAAATAACTTAAGTGGAAATACAAATAATAATTAAATCGAACCTTAGCCATGCCAAAGCCCAAATTGGAAATAGACATTGCTGAAGTAGCCTTGGCTAAGACCAATTACTGAAAATAGACTTACTATTTATAGCAACTGCTAAAAATAGTAAATACTCCAAATCACCAAATTGACACAAAACATTAGAGTTCACTTGACAATTGCCACACACTGCCCAAACAGGAAACCCTGCACTACATTGTTGCCAGGACCAATTACTAAATATAGTACTTACTAAAAATTGTGAGTCAAAACAAACTAGCTTGAATTAAGACACCAAAAGATGGGGACATTACAACCTTTTTGTGATGGTGGACCATTTTATCAAGATTTATGTGCTGATTGCATGCAGGAAGACATTAACAAGGAGTGATGTAGCAAAGTTATTCCTCAAGAATGGTTGGGTTCACTTTGGACTTCCAGAGAGCATTAGGACAGATACAGATGTGTTAAATGTTTAGATTGTGGTAAGCAGATTTTGCATAAAAAAAGCTAGCCCTGACTGCAAAATAGCTTAAAACAAAAACATCATTCATAACAACATATATGAGTGTGTTTTTCTACAAACACATACAATTGAAAATACTCATAAATTTGAACTCTCAAAACTGCATCTATCTTCATATTTAAACTCAAATATGCACTGATTGCTCTCTCTCTCTCTCTCACACACACACACACTCATTTCAGGGGTGTCCTCTAGGTGTCTTTTAGAGAACAAGAGAACTCTAGGGTTTACAAATGAAAAATCTCTATCTCAGCGGAGTGCTTGGGCTAGAAGAAAATATCTAAAGCAAAAAAAATTCTTGTTCTAAAATAAGAACTTCTCTTAGAATTCAAAATCCAATCTAAATGTAAGGAAAAACAAACAACATGCTTTTATAAAAAAGAAAGAAAGAGATTTGTGCCCAACCAAAGATAGGAAAAGCTAAAACTAAAACTAGAAACTTATTGCTGTGTTGTGTTTGGAGAGTGCACTTTGTTGAAGGAGAACAATTGCCAAGCGACATCAACAGAAATAGTAACACCCCCTCTCTGTGAGGAATCTGTTCTCCATCAAATCCAGTCTCTCTCTATGAGGAATTTATTTGCATGTGCTAGAAAATTTAGCTATAATTTAAAGAACTTGGGCTCATTGACATATCAACCCGAAGGCCGCTCACTTGAGGGCATAGTTGGAAGACTCGCCCCAAAAAAAACTCGGCAAAAACTCGGAAAAATTCGTCCAGCGAGTTAAACTAAAAAAAACTATCGAATTTTTAAAAACTCGGCGAGTTTTCTGTGAGTCTGCCAACTATGCTTGAGGGATTCAAAACCCTTTGTTGAACCTATGCTTAGTGCATGCATGTGCAAACTAATGAACAAAGAAAATAGCAGATCATGTATAAAACAATAAATCGTAGGTGCCAAAGAGCCTCTTTTCATTCATCATGTTCATACATTGCTTCAGCCATACAAAAAATGTACAAGCTCATACCCAATCTATTAATGAATATATGCACTTATTAATGAAGATATGCCTACATCATTTGAAGATATGGCACTTATTAATGAATATTTAGCATGCTATATAGATTTGCAAGATCCTCCTTTACACTCATTATTTTACACTTATTAAATACTTTCTTTGAGGCCCAACTACTTTTTCTTTCCCAATGCAACCACTTGCGCTCAATTAATTATCACAACAATATTGACAACTTTCGGTGCCAACATTCACCTTGCATAATTAGTTGTTCTATCCTTAAAACACTTGGGTGCAAAGATTAAAGAATGAGAATGAATAAAATCAATTTGGAGGGGAAATGCCAGTGCTTCAAAGTACTCTAATCAACTCCAACACAACACTCAAAAGTTGATCTTGCAAGACTTGTTGCCAATGTGCACACACAACTGTAGTTTTGCTTTGGAGCTTTGACATGGCTATGATGACATGCCTAACTTCATCCATATGGGCTGGAGTGATCTGTGTGATGCTGTGCTCAAATTCAACAATCTATACATGAATAGCTTGCACAACCCTAACCATGGGGGAAGTTATGGCATGCACCATTTGTATGAACCTTGATAGCTAAGAATTATGTTCACCTTGTTTGGTTTCAATGGTGGCAAGCTCTACTTGCATTCGATCTTCTAACTGATTAAAGTTTTCATTGCCGCGTCCTTCAGCCAATTTGCTGGCCTACATGCACCCTAACTCTTGAAAGTCAAGCGTGAGTAACTCATTCACCTAAGTCCCCCACTCAAATCCATCTTTCCTTCCACATATCAATATCAAAACTTGTTCATTCTTCTTTCAAAGTGGTAACAAAGGTAGTTGTATCCTAAGTGCCTTGCAGCTTCTTGCACTTTGCACACTTTTGTTGCTTCTTGTGCTACGTGTGCTTTTGTTTCATAGGCCTATTGCCCAGCTTCTTCCTTGCCTTTTGCACAATCTCTACTTGCACTTGTTGCATGGTTTTTGTTGCTTGTCTGCTGCCGACTGCTTTTGTCTATGCCCTTGTTGCTTTAGTTGTTGCTACCCATATCTCTGGTATGCTTGGCAGGCCATTGCTCATGCAACATAACGACAGAAAAGATTGAGCTTGCTTGTACTTTACCATGAGGTATAGATGATTGTAAATAATCACAGAATATGGAGTGCGACTTTGAAGACAGTTGGCTACCCCAATAGACAGAAGCCTGCAGGAAAAGCTATCAAGATGAGTGTCTTGTTCTTACCTTTAACAGTGAATTTGGGTCGGTGAAAAGTATGCAGTCAAACTGTCAAACAGAGAAGGCTTGAGTATGCCTTGTAGGCTTATAATTATCTAGTTCAAGGTGCTATGGTGTAATTGGGGAAACCTCTCTTACGTCTATTTAAAAATTGAGGGCATGCACTTTAGCTTATCTGGGTAGCATTACCTTCACATAGAAATATGATGGCACAGGAAGCAGAGCCCTACTGTTCTATGAGCTTCAGATGAAATTTCTTGTGTGTCATGGACATTGTTCTGGAGTGCACATGGATACAATAGCAGCAGTTGATGGAAAAAGAAAAATTCAAAAAAGAGAAAATTCAGCATGGCCTGCTTTTAATGAAATAATTTATATTTTTAGTTTTTATTATTGCAGAGATGATGCTGAATTAAATATGTTTGACCCAGGACCTGAATTCCAAAGAGTGGAAGGGCAACTAAATTCACTGATGAACAAAGAGAGACCATGTCTTGGATATTATGGTTTAGCAGTTGGGACACAATTAGGTTAATGACATGCTTTCTCCTGGTTTCAGACTCACAAACACTGTCTTTAAGGCGGCATTATCTAGTCTTACCCTTGCAGACAGGCTCTGGTTAATTTAAGCAGTGAATTCTGAGTAGATGTCCCCAGGCTCTGGGAGCCATGCCCAATATTTGTGGCATTCCGTGGATGCATGAAACATACCCTCTCCCCTGCCCACCCCTCTGCCACCAAAAAAAGGGACATTTTGGAAATGGGAAGGTGATCTCCTGCTGTACCTGGCTGGTTGCAACCACCATGGCAACTATCTGGTTAACTGATTTCTAGATCTCTTTGTAGTACTTCATTGGCAATGATCTATCTGATGAAATCCGCCAGAAAATGAGGAGAACACCAGTCTCTCTGATAATTACTGAGTTTGAACATTGGTTTGTGTTTCTATCGATTCATGTTTATAGAAGAAAATGTAGTAGTTGATAAAAGACATACTCTATCAGGTCTGATTCTAACTGGATTTCTAGCATTTCTGGCTTGAGACTATGCTTGCCATGTTTTACAGCTTTAATCAGTAATGCAAAATGTACAAAAAGTGAATGAAATCTTATAATAAAGAAGCAGACAGTAGGAGTAGTTATTGGATTTTACATGATCTCAATAGACAGGTTTATGGTACGCATTGAAACTAGATACAACAACACTGAATACAAGAGTGTTCAATATTTCAATTTCTAAATACAGTTGTTTTAATTCTTGATAGGCCCATTTGATTAGTTGTATAACTGTATACATGGAGCTACTCTTGATTCCTTTTATATAAATTAGGCTATAAAAAAATGCTCTCTTGTATTTATTTTAGGATATAAATATCATTGACATGAGTTTATGGTAACCATTTGTCATGTCAGGTTTCCCTTTCTTTGTGCAAAGGTAAAGTTGAAGTTGCTAATCAAAAGTAATGTTGATTTCTTAATCCCAATAATTTGACTAATTCTAATTGACTAGCAAATATAACAAACCACTTAATATGTTAAATATGTAGCATGCCCCCTCTATTCATTAAAATATTGTTATCAAAGTCTAGTCATGGGTAAATAAGAATCCATCGTCTTCATGGGAGATTTCTTAATGAAAGATTTATACACTATTCGTTAATTTCAATTATATTTTATAGCAGAAATACCTAAATAATGGTATGTTGTCAAGGGTCCCATAAGGATCCAACAAAATTTGTGATGCTAGGCATACAAGTGAAGTGCTTGATAATCTCCTGAAGAGTGTGGAGGAGCATCCACGTGATTTGATAGAGGGAAAGATATTGTGAAGATGCGGCACAGGATATTGATGAGTAAACAAGTAATGACAGTTGAACATATCATAAAAATCCCCTTTCGTTAAAGGCACTTGATATTTTGATGAATATGCTAGAAGCATGGAACAACAGGAAAAAAAGAAGGGAAGCCATTGGTGACATGAATATTGAATTGATACAGGAATTTAAGGATTGGTGATCACCATATAAAGAGCCATCCCAAGATGACGAATTTTATCTGCTAACTAAAGAGAATGAAGAAACCCTTTCAGAGGGAAATATTGTACAAGAAACTGCTCATAGAGTCTTAAATAATTGTATAATTTGTGATCTATAATCAAGCGTGATGGGAGTAATGATTAGGGAAGAACTTTCTGTACATTATAGTTTGTGCAGAAGTAGATAGATCCATCTAATGGTTTAAAATGACTTGGTAGTAGATTCTCGACTCCCTGTATTCTCACAGCACCACCCACTCCTTGAATATGATATATCATTTATGCATATAGTTTTGCATTATCCAAATTTCCATACTGTGCCAGCATAATCATACTTCAAAATCCAAAATAGTTTCATTACACGACTCTTGGATCTAGTAAGAGGTTTGATACACATCTAGAAATACAGATATAATTGGCAACATTCTTACCTGTCAGGTGAAAGTATGCAGAAAGTGAAGTACCTAGTTGATTTAATTTTCAAAGCTAACTAAGGAATGATCAATGGCAGAGTGGATAGATTAAGGGTCGGAAGAAAAGAATGCATGGAAAGCAAAGGAACTTGTAAAAATATTTCAAACCTTGGATGCTCCTTGAATATGATATATCATTTATGCATATAGTTTTGTATTTTCCAAATTTCCATACTGTGCCAGCATAATCATACTTCAAAATCTAAAATAGTTTCATTACACGACTCTTGGATCTAGTAAGAGGTTTGATACACATCTAGAAATACAGATATAATTGGCAACATTCTTACCTTTCAGGTGAAAGTATGCAGAAAGTAAAGTACCTAGTTGATTTAATTTTCAAAGCCAACTAAGGAATGATCAATGGCAGAGTGGATAGATTAAGGGTCGGAAGAAAAGAATGCATGGAAAGCAAAGGAACTTGTAAAAATATTTCAAACCTTGGATGCCTATGTATCCACAGATCCTAAATATTTTAGAAGATGGAACCATAAAAACTTTATTAGATAAAGATGCAAGAGCAAGTCTCTTCTATTCCCATTGTTTTTGTATGCGGATTGCCATCATTTGTATTTTCACAGGTTTCATGTCAACTACATTGACATGTGGTTTCAATCACATTTGACTTGTACACTCTGTCAAACACTCACCAGACCAGACCAATCCCACCATCCCTCATAGTAAGGGCCTAAAAGTAAATAGATGATGTGTTGTGTTATGTATAGTCGCCATAAATTGAAATTGATTTGTATATAAATTTAGGCCATACAATAGATGTAAGGTGTCACCCATGAGAGCTGGTATTGGCATAATGTGATGGTGAAATTGTGGTGTTCTTGCTATCAAGGTTAAAATCCCATTGGGGTGTTATTGTTGGGGATGAGATCTCCTGTTTGTGATCTCACCGGTTCATAGCTTTTCGTCAAAAGTGTTTACCCTTTTAAAAAAAAGGTGTCACCCATGTGAACTTGTGTATTGATACGTTAGAAACCTTGTCAATTATTAGTAAAATCAATATAAAAATTATCAACATCAATGGTCAAATTTTATGTTAACACACACTAAGTAAGGGAAAACTTATGAAATGAATTCAATATTAAACCTTAGACATATAATATCCTTACAAATTAATACGATCGTTTGTTTTAGCCTGCTCTAGTCCCCTTACAAAACGTTTGTTATTGGGTTAGCCATATACTTTACATGTTTTTAGCAATTGACATGGCATCATCATAAAATGATACAAATCTTAGATAAGAATATACAACGCACTAGAACGCCCTTGTTTACGATTTTTGACTGAGACAACATCTAAGACTCCTCGAATTATGTGATATTTAACACCGGGCAAATCTTTAACTCTTCCACCTCTTACTAATACTACAGAATGTTCTTGTAAATTATGGTCAATACCAGGTATATAAGCAGTGATTTCATATTTAGAGGTTAATCGTACTCTGGCGACTTTGCGTAAGGCAGAGTTTGGTTTTTTAGGGGTGATAGTGGAAAAGTTGACAGATAAGTTACCTTTACTGCCACTATACAAAACCGTACATGAGAATTTCACCTCATACGGCTTCTCGTTCAATTCTTTTGAAGTAGGACATTTTTGTTTTTCGAGTATTCCCTTTCTTCATTATGAAAACTTGATTAGACAGTTTTCGTGTTTTAACATGAATGATTATATATATATATTCCATTTTTTTATAACAAAAAAACTATGCGACTCCTTCGGGATTCATTTTTCTTTCTCTATTAAAAAGAATAAGAATGACAACCTTTTTTTTATCCATTATTGTTAATATGCTCATTTTTTATTTATATCTCGAAATATCATTTTTTTTTTTTGAATCACAAATTCAATTCAAAATTGACGGGTTAATGTGAGCTTATCCGTGTAGTTATCCATTATTTAAACTAGGAATCGATTTGATAAAAGATTTTGACTTTCGTGCTTTGGTTTGGGTGGCATGGTTTGGCTGCTCAGGATTATTTCGATGGCCTATGATAAAATGTATCAATAGAATATATTCTTCATTCCGAGCGGCTGTGCCCGCCAATCGGCAATATAAACTGAGAAAGTCTAGGGAAAAACAGTTCTTTTTTTAGTTAGTTAATTACTTCACTATGCTGTTGGCTCAATTTTTGATTTTTGACTGAATTGCTAGTAGCAGTCATCTTGTTTGTTTAGTTCAAACCATATACCCGTTATTATTGTTAAATATACATGTATATATTCTAATATTATCTAACAATGTGAGAAATTATGAGTTTTTGTCCTCCATTATAGGATAGAATATTCATTGAAAGGTTGATACGTATCAACCTTCTAATGACACGTTAGACTTTATCTTTTATGGTGGGTATGAAATGACATTTCAACTAATATTATTATAAATGTAAACCCCCTAGCCTCTTTTATACCCCCTAGCCTCTTTTTTTCACGATATAAAAACGAGCGAACAGAAATAAAAAGAGAAGAACTCACATTAGGTTTAGGGATAATCAGTTTTGAACTGATGACTTTCACTCCGGCCATCATCGTTGTGGCAAAGGTCGTAATAACAGTGGAATTATTACCATACGACATAGAGGAGGAGGTCACAAGCGTCTATATCGTCAAATTGATTTTCAACGTAGTGAGAAAAACATATTGGGAAAAATTGTAACAATAGAAAGCGACCCTAATAGAAGTGCATATATAGAATTGGTTCATAGAGTTGGCTCATTATAATGTGAACTTGTGTATTGATACGTTAGAAACCTTGACACACAAATTTGATTGTGTTATCTAATTTTGAGGTTACATGATGTGAGAATTGGTTGATTAAATACATTCATCTTTCAACATTTGAAGAACAATGAATTGTTATAGCGGTAATCAATCAAAAATATTGACTTAATCTATTGACTTGATCAATAAATTATATCCCTACCAACTATTAATTTTCTTGGAACAGTTGGATAAAAACATGGAACATGTCTTTTGAAGAAACAAATTAAAATTCTCAATTGCCATCTTAATTGAGGCATAGTGTTTGATTGTATGGCAGCCATGCCTATTTTCTTGGAAAAGTTGGATAAAAACATGGAACATATCTTTTGAAGAAACAAATTACAATTCTCAATTGCCATCTTAATTGAGGCATGACGTTTGATTGTATGGCAGCCATGCCTTTTTTAAATGGAGAAATGGTTTGTGAGGTAATGCAGGTAAAACAAATGGACATCAATACACCTTATCTCCATAATTATGACTCAGTAACAACATTTGGATTAGACGAAACTATAGAACTATTATGAAGTTTATATTGTTTTTATTTGTAATCTTGAGTTGTAGGTTGTTTAAATTTTGATTTAATGTTTAGAGTTATAAAAAATAGATAAGCTTTTTAAATGCATGTAAATATAGGTAGAGGAATGCATTGAACTAAAAAAAAAAGTTTGATGATATATTTTTCTTGTGTAAAAAAAATGCTTGGTGAGAATGAAAATTCATTTAATGAAGGTTAAGGCTTGTATTATTCTAGATGAATATAACTAGTTGTAGGAGAGCAAGGAAGATATAACACAATTCTACCATCAAAAGGAGAATAGTAGGGTGTCATGATGTACATAAATACACATTGAAGAGGAATTCATTTTAAATTTACTGAACCTGATTAAATTTTTATTTTCTACTTTGCACTTATAGCTTATAGACTAACTCTAATTGGTTAGAACTATATATTTGTGTTTCAATGTTTGTTTAGCCTACTTTTCTCATTCATTCAAATATTAATATAGTATTATAATTTTTGTTTTAGGTCAATATCATGTAAATTTCAGTTTCTCATACTAATTTGTCTAAAGCAAGACCACCTGTAAAATGATTAGTTGGAAAAATCTATTTGAACATCATCTAGAAAAACATGATTAGCATTTCCTAATTTTAATGAATTGATTTTGCAAAATAGAAAAGGCACACTAGGTACATTGCACAAATACCCTTGCACATGTGTTGATTGAGCATATTGAGCTTTCCCATTAAGCTCAAAATGTCTTCTAATACAACATGTTAAAATGATCGGTATAGACTAGCTTGCTATGATACCATGTTAGAAATTAGGATCTTATGATACTAATCATTATAAGCAAAATATAAAATAAATAAAATGAGAATCATACAAGCATAGATTTTACACATTACGCAAATATATAAATAGGGAAAACCCTATCGTTTAAAAAAATCCCATTAAGCATCATTTCATTATAAAGCACTTACAAAATGGTCTATTAAAACATAAACTGAATCTGGGGAATCACTTCTCATTATGTTCACTTGGCCAATAATATTTCATCTGCATAGTGATGAAATTCCTTATAAATCTTCAAATTCACACTCTCAAATGAGAGAACCTCCTTAAATATAGGAGAAAGAGTGAAAATATACCCTAAGGGGTCTTAATCACACCTATTCAAAGCAGCCATTCATAAATAATCAATAAACTAATGTTTATTAGATTATTAATTAATAAATGGTATATGCTTTATAACATAAGTTTTATAACCTTATATTAGAACAATATATAAATGTTATAAGGGTATGACCCCTAATAACACAATGTTATAACACTTCCCTTAATGTTGATAGGGGCATCGCATGTCAATTTGTATAAAAGAAAAAATGAACTACCCCAATAACATAGGTCTTCTTTGACAATGATAAACATGGACACAAATATATGTCAATGAAAACCATGTATTCTAGACTACATGAAAGTTGTCATGTCATAATTTATAATCCTAATGTTTTAAAAAATGATGCTTTATACAAGGACTTAAAAAGTTTTTATTGGTTTCCAAGACTCCTAAAACTAGCATTTCCCAAGTTCATTACATAATGCCTATAGGTCTTATATACAATGCTTTACAAGTGGAATATTTATAGATAAAAGAATTTACAATATGTCTAAAGGACATAAAAAAATGTCTAGAGGTCTTAAATTATGCCTAGTAGGACTTACATATAATGCCTAAAATTAAAAGCACCATAAGGCACATGCGACACCTACAACTAACTTGCAACAACACCTAAAGGGCATAACATGATAAAAGAACACAACAAAAGAACACAACCCCCTTCACCCCCTCCACCCGCCCCCCCGTCCTCTCCCTCTCTCTCTCTCTATATATATATATATATGCACACATAGACAAACAAAGTACAAAATATATTATAATGATATAAATATATTGCAAGCTTCTAGAATAACTATATCAAGATGATTAATGATTGTCACATGAGTTTTATTAGTGTTTCTCTATGTTTATTTTAATTTACTTTATATAATTCTACCATATTTCATTGTACTCCACTTCATTGATTCTAATCTTTCTCTTACCCTTTTACACTAAGGTATAAACCACTTTGAAGGTCATAATCATAGATATTTGTTTGTTACCCCTCTTCTACTAGCAATTACCATCTCTTCCATTTCATCTAGGCAACATTGTGTTTTTTTGTACAAATTATTGTTAAGGTGTGTATGGAGGTGGTGAATACTATAGTTGTGTGTACTACAATTGTACAACTATTTGTTGTATACTAACATTCATCACTTACTTTCCTCTGTTTTTCACCTAGTTTTTGAGCTACTCAACATGTTCTAGTGTCATCTTGCACACAATCCACACTAGTAGTTGAGACTAATTCCTTTCATTTTCTATAACAATGCACATGATGAGGTGTCATGTAATCAACACACACATGCCAAATTTTCTCTTTGAATGCTATAAAGGATTGCTAACTAATCAATCTCCCACCATTAAAAATCTCTTGCCATATGCATTTAAGGATCATTCTACACACTAGGTGTTGTGTTTAGTAAATTATGCACCTTCTTGTTTCTTAATTTGCATAGACATGAAATTCATCTTTTCTTCTAGCCATGTTTTGACTCCATATTCTTAATGTTGGCCTATGTGATCTCTTGCCATATGCATTTAAGGATCATTCTACACACTAGGTGTTGCATTTAGTAAATTATGCACCTTCTTGTTTCTTAATTTGCATAGACATGTAATTCATCTTTTCTTCTAGCCATGTTTTGACTCCATATTTTTAAGGTTGGCCTATGTTCTTGAGGTGTAAAGATCCTTCTAGCACAATATTTTAATTTGTGAGTCTTATAGACTAATGCTTATTGAATGTGAGTCATTAAGCCTCCTATGAACTATTCTCGATGCAAAGAAAGACCAATGGTCTAAGATATGTTTATACTAGTTCCTTGAAATATTGGTCATACTTGTAAACAGTCTCTTTTGGTTGTTACCTTAACTCATTGACAATAGCTATGTTGGAATGTTCAATCTCATGTTACTTGAACTCCTATAAGAATTACTAATTTACTTCTACCAAATCAATCTTAAGACCATCTAGGTCGTACTTCATTTATTAATCCTATGTGTAACCTCCCAATGCAACTTCAAAGAGATTGATCTTGTGGGGTCTATGATTTTCTTCACTCACCTTGTTATATTAGGATTTCTAGTGATGGGGGTATTTCCCTCCCCTATAAATATTATTGTTGTCATCAACATGGACTCTATCACTATTGTATGAGCCATTCTCTACTATCCAAACTATGGATTTTTCTTAATTGCTAACTTAATTTGTTGCTATTTTTATAAATAATGATGAATCTATGATGGATGGAAGTTTTAGGGTGATGGTTGGCTCATCTCCCTCCAAATTTTGCATCACTATAAATGTTTAACCATAGGAACATAGGTGGTTATCCTTCTTGTAGTATGTTCCCTTCATCCTTACTCTATGTATCCTCTCAATTCTTCTATCACATGCATACAATCTCTTCTATTAATTTCCTTTATTAAGCGCCATCTCTCTTGCACACATTATACCTCTATGAATCACCCTTTCTTCATGGCCATAGTTACAACTCCCTTTTCTTTAGCACATATTATACAATATTTCAAATAGCTTGCACTCTACCTACTACTTTCTATTATAGCACTCTAGTGTTCTTAACCTATTAATCAGCCAGCTCCACCACCACACATCCTAGTGCATGGGGAGTGACTACTCCATGGTAAGGGATTTAACATACTTTTCTAATAGCAACATTATCACCAAAAATATTTTTATAATAAATGCTTCTTGGTTGGATTATGAAACTTTTGTAAGGTCATGCTAACTAAACTATATGTTGAGAGAAAAAAAATGGATAATGTATCTTTTAATGGATCCTTGCACAAAAGTATCTACCACTTTGGTCCAAACTATATCTAGACATTGTAGATGCATGAGCTTATTCATTGTACACTCTATCTAACCTTGATACTCATTTCTCCTTTATTTTATCCACTCTATAATCCAATTGATTTTTTTCTTGGTAATCCCACCTACAATTATTCATAATGGTCATCAAAGAGATCTTGGTCATGCCATCACCTAATCTTCACATGAGCTAATATTTCCCTTTGTACGAATTCATTATGTAATGCCCTTAACCTATAACATTATGCTATGTGTTGGTGAATTATAGCTAGCATAACCCTTGATTAAGTAATATGATCATTTATATAGTATCATATAGGTAGTTAGGTTGTCTTGGGGTGGCATCCATGGAATAAATATGATATATAGGAGGTAGTGGTCAGTTTATTATCATTATATTGTGATTTTTTTCTTACTAATGATTGTTGGAGCTTTACTACTTCAAAGTGGCTTAATATGATCAATTATTTATATCTTAAATTCCTATTATGTTATTCTCTTATGCAATTAATTTTATTACAAGTGGAATCAAAGCATGTTATTGACATCTAAAAGAAAAGAAACACGACAATTTATTTATTTATTTTGGAGTTTAGGTTGTTAAGTTCATATCTCTGTCATATTTGTGATTTCTTTCCTAAAATCTATAGGATTAATCAATGACACATTAAAAAAGCTAATATCCAAATTTGAGCTCATTTGAAATATTTTAAAAAGTTATTATAAAATTAGATTTTCCCCAATTTTTCTCCCAAGACTACAAAATAAAAATTATTTTGGAGACTTTTAACCCATGCTCCATACTTAGGCAAGTTGCAATAAAATTTCAAATTTTTAATTTGTTTTAATCAAATTCATTGTCAAAAATATTTTTGTGGCATCATGACGGGACCACAAAATAGAGGCAAAGGAAATAATTCATGAACACCACGAAAGTAACAAACACAAAGGATATGGATTTAAAGTTGGTATCATATGGGATTGTTGATATGACATTGCCTTAGATAAGAAAATTTAGAATCTAGAAGAGGGTATTTCCAACATGTAATTAGGACTAAAATGAGAAATGCACCATCTAGAAGGTGGTATGCACAATATGCAAATACAAATGGCTAGACTCAATGTATTATTTTCATCCTGTACAAATTTTGTTAATAAGAAGTCATTCTCATAACTAGCTTCTTAATCCCGTTAGAGTGGATTGTTGGGAAAATACAATCATGAGATAAATGCAATGTAATATCAACCTATAATTGACACTTATTATAAACCTTACTATTGGGAATTGATTTGTCTCCACCTTGACAATTCCTAGTTTTATTTATTATTTATTGTCATTTTTCTATAAATATTATTTATATTTTATTTAATTAAATTGGCCCCACACAAAAATGAAGCATGTTATTTTGAGGTGGCATATTTGCCAAGTTTCAATGCCTTGGAATGGGTGTTGTAAGATGTCATTAATTTTTTTATTCATATCAAATTTAAATATCCCTAATTAGAGGAAATCTTATGACACATGAGAGCTTGTAAGAGAGGAGATACTTTGGAATCTTGACCAACTTTATGGTGGGTATTTAAACTTGTTATTGCATCTCTATTCTGGGGTAGTGGGAGTTACAAAATAGGCACCCAAGTTAGGTAGATTGTTACAATAGTTTATGAAATGTGTAAGAGGCAATATAATATACTATTTTTAGCCTAATGAGAAATATTAATGGGTGGGATTGGGATTTGGTGTCCAAGTTGGGCACCATACAATTAGATGTTTCTTGCATGTTATTTTGTAAAACCATTTATGATTTTTGGTTTGTTCATTGCCTATAAAATGGGTGTTGTAGTTGTATATATGTTGAATTTTTAGGTACTATAATGCTATTGAAATTACCCCTAAATTGTATGCTAGTGAAAATATTTTGAATACCTCATCTACACGTGTTTCTAATCCTTTATTAGGTTTGGATAATACATTGAGTAGGTTTTCAAGTCTACACTTTTTCTCCCAAAAGGGTTTTCTTCATGTAAAACTAGTGTTACGTGTTTTATTCCATTATATGTTTCTTTATTTTCTATAATTGTTAGATTAGATTTTAAAGTTTTCTATACACTTCTCCTCAAGGTTAGTGTAGGTAATTTTTTCAATTGCCTTTTCTTCCTTATAAGTGGTATTAGAGCCCAATCACCTTTGGTTTCAATTGTTGGGTTGTTGGGTTTTTTAAACCAATCCATATTTGACTGGGATCTTGTGTAGGAGAGCACATTGCAATCTTGTTGCAAGAAATACAAATGGAAAGAACATCAAGGGGATTGACATAGACAAGTTTTTCATTGCAAACTTTGAGTTGTGGAAGATGAAAATGGAGGATTTGTTGGTATATTGTGATCTATGTGGTGTCATTGATGAGCACATTCATATACCCATATATGTGCCTGTAGTTGCTCAATATGACATTATGGACCAAAAAAGCAAGGGGCCTCATAAGATTATGTCTTACAATTTTTTTATTGAAAAAGATCCACAAAATCTATTGCAAAGACATTAAGGTAGAAACTAGGTAAAATTAATCAAGAAAAATCCTTGGTTAACAAGTTGTTTTTGAGAAGGCATTTTCCTTAAGAATGGAGGAATGTGGAAACATTGTAGATCACCTACATAAATTTAATATGTTGGTGGGTTATTTGAATTTAGTGGATGTGAAGATGGATGAGCAAGAAATATGTCAAACTTTGTTGTGTTATTTGCCTCATTCATGGGATAGTCTCATAATGGCCATTGGGATTACTTCTCTTATATTGAAGATTGTAGATTTTTTTTTTCTTTATAAAGAAATGCGAAGGTTTCTATTAGTATGAAAGAGGCCCTGATTGATCATGGTAGATTGAGAGAAAGAGGCAAGAAGAATGAAAAGCAATTGGAAAATTCACGATCCGTCTAAAAAGAGATCAAAGTCTCCAAGTAAGTCCAAATTTATATGCTAGAACTATGAAAAATATGGTCATCTCCAAACATAATGTAAAGAGAAGTAAAAGAAAAATAAAGTTGACTGATTTTGAATATGAAAAGGATGATGGTGATGCTTTCATAGTAGCTTTGGCAATACATGCAATGGCATTGTGTGGTTAATTGACTCAAGTGCATCTTTTCATATGACCTCTAATAGAGATTGATTTTCTTAGTATGAAGAATTTGATAGAGGTAAGGTGTAATTGGGTGATGATTATCATTTGAAATTTTTTGGTGATGGTAGAGTAAACATTAAATTTCCTAATGGTAGATTTAAGAGAATTTATGGTGTTTTGCATACTGTTGGGTTAGCATATAATCTTTTGTCTATGGGTAAATTAGTAGATTAAATGTGCAAGTTATCTTTTTTGATGCAAGATGATTAGATGTAATATGGTGATTTATAGAGGTGTTAGATTGGGCACTTTTTTTAGCTTGATGTATACATAATGAAATGTAATATTAATTCTATTAAGACCAAGTAATCATCTCTTACATTTGATAAAAGAGAGATTCTCTTTAGCTAATGGTCATATTTTCTAGGTACTTAAGGGTGCTTTATGTACATAATATAAGTTATTAGTTGAGAAGGCCATGTTATGGCACCAAATATTAGGCCACATTGGAGAGAAATGTCTATGTAACATGAAATATAAAAACCTTTATGAAGGTTTGTTGGGTTGTGATATTGATTTTGATTTTTATGAATATTGCATATATGGTAAGAAAATTTGTGTTCACTTTTACTCGAGTTCTGATATGTCTTCTAGAATTTTGGATTTTACTCATTCATATGTGTTTGGTACTATTGATGTTTCTTTGATTATAAAATTTGTACACTATGTTTCATTTATTGATGATTATAGCAGGACATGGGTTTATTTTCTAAAGAGTAAATTTTTAAAAATTAGTCATTTTTAAGAGTTTAAAGCTATTTTAGAAACTCAAACTAAAAAGAAAATTAAATATTTAAGGATTGATAATGGAAATGAGTATTTTTCTATACATTTAATAACTACTATAAAAATTATGTATTAAGAGGGCAAAAATAACTCCATATTCTCCACAATAGAATGAAGTTGTAGAAATAATGAATAAAACACTAATGGATAAAACTAGGAGTATGCTTACTGGAGCTAGCTTGGAGTAAAGGTTTTGGGTCAAGGCTATAGCCACTACTTACTACCTAATTAACAAGTATCCTACATTAGCTCATATTGAAAAATTCCTATAGAGGCATAATTAGGAGGAAATACTTCATTGAGGTATCTTTGTGTTTTTGCTTGCAAGGCATATACACATTTTCCAAGGGAGAAACATATTAAATTGGAGATCAAGGTTGTCAAATTTTGTTTCATTAGTTATAGTTATGGTGTGAAATCATACAATATTTGGGTTCCTATTTCACAAAAGGCATTACTCATTAGAAGTGTTATTTTTTAGAGAGATTCATCATTATTTTGTTGTATTATAGCCAAAACATAGTGAAAAGAAATATGTGATTTATCTTCCTCCTACGCCTAAGAAAGTTGAATTGAAAAACCCATTGAGACTATAAGTTGAGGAGAGCTCATATTTCTCAAAATATTTAAAAGAGGAGGAAGAACCTCGTATTCAACTTGTTTAAAGGTCAACTAGGAGAAGACAACCACCAGAAAGGTAATTCCCTAGTGATTGGAGATGTATATTTAATTTAAATATTAATATTGATGAACATAGAATTGTACAAGAGGCTTTAGGTATGCATGATGTCTAGTCCTCGAAAATTACAATGGATGAAGAAATGGTGTCACTTAAAAGAAATGATAAATGGGACTTGTCACCTTTGCTTGAAGGATGCAAACTAGTTGCTTATAAATGGGTATTTAAAGAGAAACTGGATTCCTGATGGTAATGTTGAAAATTACAAGGCATGGTTGGCTGTGAAATGTTACTTCCATGTTAAAAGAGTGGATAAAAATTAGATATTTTCTTATTGTAAAAAATAAATCCATTAGATTCTTGCTTTATATTGCTATATCTTATGATCTAAATACTAAAAATAATGCGAAAACTACTTTCCTTCATGGTGGGGTAGACCCACAATAGTGTGTCCCACTTGTGGGACAACAAAAAATTGCATGGTTGGAGAGATAAATTGAGCTAATGCATTCATTCAAAGGGTTTTCTTTGAATGAAGGTACGTTCATTTTTTTAAATTTTAATATTTTCTATGTCATGAAAATGACCTTTCTTTGAAGGTAACTTTGAATGAAACTTGTTGGATACCTTTCAATGAAGGTCCTTAGATGTGCCTTGTTGGGACTCAATCCTATCATGCCCTTTTTGGCTTGAGTCCCTTCTCCTTCGTGTTCCCAGTTCATGGTCCATAATAAATAACCAACTTGAAATAGTTCATCAAGGTCACCATGTTGAAATTTTCCTTTGGCTATTTGTTTCCCCTCCCTTTTCCTTAGCTAATTCCTCAAAATGGAAAAATCCTAAAAATGACTAAGTCTGCAGGTTATTTGAGATACCCACCTTGTAGAATACCCAAATGGGTATCCCTAACTCCAATTTGAAGGAATTTGGGAAATAAATGATGAAGTTATGGTCATGCAAGTTTTTAGTTTGCTACTGACCTTTTGCAAGGATATGCTACTAAAACGGTATGTTATTTTCAATTGGTTATAAGGTGAAGTTTAGTAGTGGGTAAGATTTTTCCAATGCATTATGGATGATGTTTAGATTCCAGTTTTGAGTTTGCATGATGTATTTGGAGGAAGAGTTCCTACAATGATTGAAATTAGCTAAGTATAACCTTTTGTGGGGGATTTCTAAGTGAACTATTTTGAAGTTAGTTGATGCAGTTTAGTAGCAAGTCCTTGACCCGTGTGGACTCAGTGGCATCCGACTTCCCAAAGTTTTCATTTGGCAACCAATTTTTTGATATGTCTAGTAGCATGGTGAATTCTCACAATGTTATGATGGAAGTTGAACTTCCACAAGGATCAATTACGAAGGGAAGAAATAAATAGTGAGAAAGGAAAAAAAGAATATAAGTTTGCAGGTATTTCCATGTGAACCTTTTCATTGCTAAATAAGTCCAATGTAGATGGAGGCCTAAGACCAGCAATGGTTAGATGCAAGTTGACATTTCGATCGACATCCATTTCCCACATGAATCTATTGGAAGATAAAACATTGATGGATAGGATGTTTGCGAGTAATTCCAAGTGAACCAATTGTTTGCTTGGTAGGATAAGTTATGTTTCCAATTGAACTCCCATAGTTCCCAATGGGTGTTAAATTTCTATAAAAGCCTCATAAAGCTGATATTTTGTATAAGTGGTTTTGTGGGGATAACGATAATATCTGATAGTATCTACCAAGGGTCCAAACTTTCGTCAGAGCCATATTAAGCCAATTTTTTTTGGGATGTTGATAGGATATTACAAGGGGCCCCAATTATTATGCTTTATCTAAATCAAGGTCAATGCCCCACATCCCATAGGGGGGCGATTTCTCGCAAAGGCTAAAAAAAAGGAAAAAGATACATGAATATGTTAGTGAATTGAACCTAGGTCCGATGACCATAGATGTTCCACATGTTCCTAATGAGCCTCCAAAGCCCAAGAAAGGTGAAGTAATGGTTTTCAACAAATGGTAAGAAATTAAGGAAACAAGCAAAGGTAAAGGTGACGATGACTTAAGTAAACTCGATAAAGGCTCGATGTATGCATATTCACTTGGAGGTCTATTTCTTGCATGTTCACTTGTCGATAGATTTATCACAAGGTCTAGTTCCATTACTCCATCCCACATCCATACATTGATGATGTCATCCCACCTTGTTGACATCATAATCGAGACTTTTTATTTGAACTGATCTTTGAAACATTGTGAAGGTGGGTTCACTTAGTCTTTTCCACAGGTGCAGTTAGGTGATGTAACTTCCCAAATTTATTCTGGATGGACTCCAAAGGCCTACAAAGCTTCATGTCAATGTGAAAAAGGATTCAAAGGTATCTAAATGTTTGGATTTTTATGGGTTTTCTCTACAAATGTTTCTCACCTACTCCTTTGCCAAATTAAGACATTATTAATACATCTTTCACCAACCATGGTCTACTTGGAGACCTCATGAATGTGTTTGGACGCTAATATTTTATCTCATGGATTTGATTTCATCTACCACCATTAATAGTGTCATGTTTCCCAACCACTAAATAATGCAAAGCACATTTTGCAATCTAGATCACTCATTTTAGGTTGGATTTATTCCTTTTCATTGATTTTGAATGTATTGTTGAGTTGCAATTAGGTTTTGGTGTCCAATAGTATATGTGAAGTTTTTTGTCATTTTCAAGGGGTTCGTTTTTCTAGTGGCCGCTAGAGGCTATGTAGGTGCAATGAATTTGTCTTGGGTTTCAACTCATGCTTTGTCCACTTGTAGAAATCCTATGGTTTATAGAACATATGAAAAATAAAATGCATGTACATATATTACGCAACACGTGTCTCCCTTTTTATTTATATTCCTTTAGGAAGGTCTTTAACAGTTGTAAATTTTTTCCCTTGCCACATTTGCTAGTACGATTGTAACATGAATTTGATGAATGTAACAACATTCTAAATACTGCACTTTGTAATGACCTTTGACATGTTTCAAATGGATGTATGCATTTTAGTTTGGATAACTAAGTATGATTTATGTGTAATGTTTGTACTTTGATGACATATATGCCCAAATAATTTCTTTTATGCTTCCTCCATTGTTGACTTGCAACTCCTAAAGTATTTTTAAACACTAAATCCTAATTGTAAATAAAAATTAATAGTAACATTATTATTAATAATTGTATGGCCTAAAATTCAATTATGAAACTGAAAGATAAACAATAAACAAACCTTTCATGATCAGGAGAACTTGAAGGAGAAATACAATAAAAATGTGAATGCTAAATTTGAAATTCTTACTACGACGATGGAGCAAATTGAAAGACAAATGGAGGAAGTTGATAGTTTTGAGAGGATACAAATAACGAAATTGCTATCAAGAATATGTGCAAGGTTATGGATGGCATAATAAAAAGGGCGGTCATGGGAACCATTTATGGATAAGGAAAATTTAAAAAACAACAAAGGAAAAAAGGCAAAAGGAATGAAGTGGATCAGTCTGAGGCGATGGAGCTTAAGGACAACTTGGTGGAAATGGTGGAAGATCTTCATGAGAACTGGAGCTTTATTGAAGAAGCTTTATCCACTTTTATGTTTCTAGCTATAGACTTGGTTATTAGGCATTGGTGCCTCCTTTTGATCTTTCTGCTTAAAAAATGCTATATTCTACGTATGGTTGTTAAGTTTGTTATCAACTCTTTTTGGCCTGAAACTTTAACTCTTCGCTCTCTGTTATATAATGTTATCTAGTTATTGCTTAGTTATGGACTTTCTATCTAGTTTTTTTTGTTTTTTTGTAACAGGGAACATGTTAATGGTTTGTTTGGTAAGGTTAATTTTTGGCAACAACTGTGGATTGGGCTTATTGCTATTTTACCATGGTGTTTTGTCGATGCTAATAGTTTGTTTTCATTTATGTTAAGGGTTTTGAGAAAAATGTAACTATCTCTGGGTCTGTATCCTATGTGTTGTTTCTGTGGATCTTTGTTGTTCTTGACTGGTTGCTATTTGCTCCAGTTTATTTTGCTATCTTTCATTGTATGGGATCAAGGCCCTAACCCTGCTTGTTTAATCAAAAACAAGAATCACAACCAAAAGATCACATCGATAAATCAAATAAAGTAAACTATATAAAAAATGAATGCAAACTTGCACACACATCAATACACAATTGAATCTAGTATAACTCCACTGTTCTCCTCTATTCACCTTGGAGAATGGTGTAAGTAGTCATTTCTCTCATATTATTATAAGCATAATAACATAAAGCACTGCAATGTTTTGAGTATAGTTTGTTTGCATGATCTGAGATGATGAACCAATGATAGGATGATTCAATTGATTGACGATCAAGATCAAAGGAGAGATTGAGAAGATCAACGATTCATGATTGATGAGAGGAATTGATGGACAATTAAGTGACTACATGATTTCAGGTAACCAATCTTATGGTTCATTAAGAGGATTGATTGGAGTGTTAACTGAGGTTGACGGTTAGTGGATTGGATTGATTACTTAGTGAAGTCGAAGTGAGTTAGGGTGAAGTGGATTTGATTGATGAGTGGACTAAGAGTAAGTCTTAGTCAGCATGTGAGGTGGAATTGTATGATTATTTAATAATTAAATGAATTTAATTATTATTTACACGTGCAAGATTTAAATTAATAAATAAAATAAATGATTTTATTTATTTTGGGAAAGGATAATGTTGAGAGATAATGGATTAATTTAATAATCAAAACAATTATTTAATTTAGGAAGTGGGAAATAAATAATTAATCAAGTAATAATGAATTATTTAATTAAACTTTGGAATAGAAGAATAATTAGTAAATTATTTAAATAACGTTAATTATTTAATTAATTTAGATGAATAGTGGTGAAATACATAACTTAGTTAAATAATTCAAAATTATTTAATTGAAGTGGAATTTAAGAGGTAATTCAAAATTTAAAAATAATTAAATAATTATAAAAATCATTTAATTATCATGATGAAGTGAAAATTATCATCAATTAAATCAAATAATGAGATTATTTAATTAAATATTGAAGACGAATTAGTTAGGTCAAATAATGAAAATTGACTTGTTTTGGACATAATGCGTTTGTCAAAATTAATTGTCTACATTTTGTCCCCCTTTGAGACAATGCATTTTTATAGTGTCGTTTCAAAGAAATTGAATAAATTTTTGTGACATGCCCTAGTTTGCCCCCAATGAATGAAAATGGAGTTGGGATGCTCCCTCAGGAGTTTGGTGGAAAAAAATATTAAAAATATTTTTTAGACAGATGCAAAAAATGAATTAATTTTAATGAAGGATATTATAAAATGATAAAATTTGTAAAATGTCAATGAAGTTATTTGATGGGGGGAGCGAAGGTGAAAGAAATAAGTTAGGGGGTTGGTAGAATGTTAAAATGGGAAAATTAGGGTTAGGTGGGGGTATAAAAAGTGGGTGGGGTAGGATTTCCTTCTCATTTGCACACCTCAATTTGTGGAAATTATAGAGCTCTAGGTTTTGTGAGTGATTCTAGGAGAGAATGGGGGGATTCAAGAGGGTGATTATCGCATGGATTGAGTGCAGAATTTCATGCGAAGAGATGGTGCACCAATCAAGGTAGGGTTTCAAACTGACTTGTTTCACTTGCATGTTTTTATGTATTTTTGTATCTAGGGCATGTTAGGGTTTGGAATACTTTTTAGCTATGGTTTGGGAAAATGTGCCAAATCCTAGTGGGTGCAATTGAGGCTAGGTTAGGTTCATATAATGAGGGATTCACTCTATTGCTATTGGATGGGCACACTTGTTTGAATAGGTCACAATTGTTTACGTATAGTGCAACTGAGTGAATCATATGCACATGGCAGTGATAACATGTGTGCAGTCACGATACATATGCCCTCAGTCAAGGTGCATATGCGATCATTCACAACACATATGTGATTGAATGCGACACATATGCTCTCAACCGTGACATTATGTCCTAGGTTGGGACAAAAATGTATAAGGAAATAATACATATGTATAAGGGTAAATATGTTAAAAGGGAAGTTGAAATGTGTTGGGAAGGGTAGGTTGAATATGCATGGTAGGTGTTAGCATATGTTAATAACCATGGCGCTTATGGTAAGGGTTAAGGCACATGTGTGGTAAGGTATGGGGAATATGTGTAATGAGGGTGGGTGAAATTTATTAGGAATTATGTGGAATATGTGTAATGAGGGTGGGTGAAATTTATTAGGAATTATGGGGAATATGTGTGTAATGAAGGTGTAGATTGGCTTAAATGTTTTGGGTACATTTGTTGCCAAAATGGTACAAATGATAAGCTAACTATATTAATGCTAGAAATGGTGTGTAGGGTGGGGGTTTATGAATGTGATATAAACTTAGAATAACCAAGTTGTCTTGTTAGGTGTAGAGTGGGTGAGAGTCATTGATGTCTTGTGAGAGGCATCTTGATGCTATGAGATTGAGATGGCATATTAGCAAGGATGAGTGAGTGTTTTTGGGGGTGGTAGGTTTATACTATAATTCCTATATGCTAGAGATTCAAGCAAATAGGGCAATGATGCTTGCATTAGATGAGAGGTGGTATAACGAGAGGATGTCATTCTTATTATTGATTAGGGAGGCGATGATCACCCTCAAGGATGTGTGGAGGATTATGTGGATCTTGATCCATGGGAAGTGAGTAGTGTATGCCATAGATGGTGGATTTGGTTCTTAGTTGAGTTTTTATGATAAACGACCTTGGGATAGAGGATTATGAGATAAAATTGAGCTACATGCAAACACACTTTGATACACTACTTGTGTTGTTGGCGATGGTGATTAGCAGTGTGTTAGTCCTTGATAAGAGGAGTCATGGATTTCCTATTGGATAGGGGATAGTGATAGAGCATATAATTGAGGATGGTGTTGTGTATGCATGGGGTCCATGTGTACTAGCTACTCTATAGGATGTGGAGTGACACTCCCCATATGGGCACGGGAGCACATAGTGATCATGTGACCAGTGGCAGAGCAAGCACGAATTTCCTTATGTGTACAATTATTATTAGGCAGTGACATATTGCAAGTTGGGAGATGTTCCATATTGATGAAAATTCATAGATGACATGGTAAGTTTCACATGGAGACCATGGAGATGATGTGAGGCTTGGTCAGATGATGGGGAGCATCTATCATATTATTGAAAAAGTCATTATTTGATTGGGAGGAGGACTTAGATCATTGAGTTGTATTTACTTGATAGGGTATGTAGATAGTTTGGGGAGCGGTAAGATGTACCAATCAGTGAGGCTATATTTGTGTGCAGCTCTAGAGAGGTGGTGCATTGGGAGCCTATGATATGATTAGTGCAGAGAAAATAATTGGAGACTTTGAGGGGTTGGTACTAGTGTGATGGGTGTCATGACCAGATGTTGTGGATATAGGAACTACACGAGCATATGATAGATGGTGGGTGTGGATGAGACCTACATGACTAATAGATCCTATAGGTGGGGATAATGGATGATAATAAGTAGAGAGGAGAGAGGAGATGAGGAGGAGAGATGAGCGATTGTATCACAAATTCGGTCATGGGGATGATGGAGGGGGTGGTGTTGACATAGTAGATGGAGGATTAGGATCCAAATATCAACTAGTAGGAGTGCTACCACTTGTGATACAATAGGTAGCACCATCAAATTTAGTAGGAGAGCAGAAAGTACAGTCCCCACTAGTGGGAGATGAGGTAGTGCACCCCTACTTGTAGGGGAGGAGATAGTGGGTCATGACGGGGATGGTCAGATTATAGCCTTACAAGCTCAGGTACAAAGTCTATAGGCACAATTAGTGAGTGCACATGGATAGTTAACAAGTGCACACGATTAGGTGTAGGGGTTACAGGCATAGGTGCAAGGGTTACAGGAACAAGTGTAGGGGTTACTGGCACAGGTGTAGGGGTTATTGACACAGGTGCAAGGAGTGATGGTAGATAGAGATGTAACAATTATTCGGTCTCAACAAGAAAATAAATAATTATTAAGGTTTTGAGATGTGGCACAAGATTTTGCAACAATGATTATCTCAGAGATTACATGGTATGTGCAGGAGGCTCTTTATTACATGTCTCTATATGAGAGAGTGGTTCCACCAGAGTGTCGAGTTCCTAGCTTTATGTGGAGTAGATTAGAGAGATCCAAATCTCAGAGATCAGTGAGTGAGGGAGTGATGGGGCCACCACCTCCTAGATCACTACTAGGATAGAGTGGACAATAGGGGGAGAGAGGGTCATAGGCTCTAGGACCATCAGGGTTGCAGGATCTTGCTCGTATCCATTCTAAGGGAGGGAGATCTCTATAGATTTGGGAATTTAGATGATGCAAAACTTTTGTAGACACATGATTATGGGCATGATGCATCGTATATTTATATTTGATGAGCCCTTGAGAATGATTTTGGTTAGCGATGTATCATGACACATTATTTTTTGATATACATATGCAATGAGCTATGATGGTATGATCCCATTTGATTTTTTTTGCTATGTGATGATTTTATGACTTATATTTGATTTTGATATGTGATGAAATGATGGATAGACTAGATGTAATGCTATGATATTTTTGTATTTTTGAGTATATGATGATGACCTATATGAATTATGCGACTAATATGATATGGATCTAATAGATGCAAGACATATAATTGTGATGATTATATATGTGATGATGGATATTTATATAATATGCATTATATGGTCCATAACATGTGTGTATGTTAGATGTATGGATTATGTGGATGTACTATTCTTTTTTTTGGTTGTGTCATGATACATGAATAGATGAAAGTTAGTATGGTAGAATATAATGAGAAAATGATTATTGTTGATCCATGTCACTTAATAGGATATATGATGAATGAAATAAATTATATAGACATGAGATAGATGGATAGAAATAAATTGATATAGATGGATATGGAAAATGATATGGATATTGCACTTGCTATTTTGTGTCATTTTTATCATCATAGAGCATTTTTTTATGTGGCAAGTGGATGTATGCACACCAAGGCATAAGAAGTCATGGTGGTGTTTGTATCCTTTTGGATAAAGTTGATATGTGACAAGTGGATATATGTACACCAAGTTGAGACAAACCTTGGTGACTTAAGTATTCGTTGCTAGGACGAACACACAACACACAAGGATTTATCTTAGATGTACTAGACATTATGAAATCTTGTTGAAATATGCAAGGGAACATAGTTTCAAAGCATTATAACCCTAATGTATAAAGGTGTTTAAATTACCTTATATACATAGAAAAATTTGTTAATTCTAGAATCAAGTTTGAGACATACAAGGATCATACCTTTTATAGCAACACTTAAAGACATTTCACAAACACATCATACAAAAGAAATGAAATTGCCCCATTCTTGCTCCTCTAATCATTTTGAGATTTCCTCAAGGAAAATCAGAATAATACAATAAGATAAATCAAGCAATAAAAATACTCAAGGACCAAACAAATCAACAACTATAAGATTTTCTTGCTTGAAAATATTCTCTCAATAGTGGATAATGCCCATTGTAAGAAGGATGCATCCATTAGGACATGATTTGTTTGATAATATGTGTTTTAACGGATTTGTAAATTGATTAGTAAGTTGTAGATAGTTTAGCTAGAGTATCTTATTTGTGATTGTGTCATGAATGCTCAATGTGGTTGGATATTACATAGATTGTTTTTGCATCAATCTTTTGTCTAGGCAATGGGAAACTTATTGGTGTTATGTTGAGTGAGTGTGATGTAGATTTATTATGGAATGTTGTGGAAGATGTGTTTATTATGAATGGTACGAGATGATGCTATGGAATGTGTGGAATATTATTCCTCTAAGATTGACTTCAAGGATCCAATCTGAACACTAGGTCGAGGAAATTCCCCCAATTAGGAATATGATGTGTTACAAAATGGAATGGATGCCATGGACTTATTATGAGGTGGTGCCCTAAACTAGGATGAATGATATTACTATGGATCAGTATTAAGCCATGATGGGGGTGACAGGTACATGAAAAATATTTTATTATGGATGGAGTGGAGTGGATGAAATTGCTAATAAATGGTGAAGATTGGTTACTATGCATAATTCTTGTAAACATGTTTTCACCATAGTACTTACCCAAGGCACCACCAAAGTGGTTTTAACCATAGGGAAAATTATTTCTCTTCTCTTTTTAATACTTTGATATTTTTCCTTTTTTTTGTATTTTTCAACTAAGATACCCTAATGATCAAGCAAAGAATTTATTTAGGTGATGGCTATTGATAGGCTTGTATAATGGTTTCCCTTCGGGTGTAACAAAATGATATTCTCTTGATCCATAAGTTGTAGTGATAACAAAGGGTCCGAGCCAGTTAAGATTGAATTTCCCTTTCTTCTCACATTCTTGATAATTATTTTGATTTTCCTTAAGTACCAAGTCTCCTATCTCAAACTTCGGTGAGATAACATTCTTATTGTAACTATGACAGAACCAAATTTGATAGACTTGTAGATGATTGAGTGCATTGAGACACCGTTTGTCTAGCAATTCCAAGTCATGTAATTTGGAAGCTCTATACTCTTCATCATTAATGAAATCTTATAAGGAAACTCTCAGTGACGAGAGCTCGACCTCGATAGGTAAAATTGCTTTAGCTCCAAAGACTAGGGAATATGGGTTGGTGCCTATGGGTGTATGAATTCTAGTTTAATAATCTCATAGTGTAGGGTTAAGGCAGATGTACCAATTATGAACAACATCAGTGATAGTCTTCTTGATAATTTTTAGTATGGTTTTATTTGATGCCTCTGCTTGATCATTACTTTGTGGATAATAGGGGATGGAAAAGTAGTGTTGGATGTGAAATTTAGTGTAGAACTCAAAAACATATTGGTTCTTAAATGGTCGACCATTATCAATGACAATGGTCAAGGGAATACCGTAACGACAAATGATATAGTCTAGGATAAACTTAGCAATTTGCTTACTAGTGATGTTGATTAGAGGAATGACTTCAATTCATTTTGTGAAGTATTTTTTGGCTGTGATAATGAATTTGTGTCTATTTGATGATGGGGGATGGATTTTTTCTATGATGTCAAGTCCCCACTATGAGAAAGGCCATAATGTGGTGATTTCTTGAAGCTCATGTGCTGGTGCATGTATAAGATTGTCGTGTTGCTAAAACTTGTGACATTTGCAAGAAAACTTGTGGGAATCTTGTTCTATTGTTGGCCAATAGTATCTAGTTCTCATTAATTTATTTGCTAGATTTGACCACTAAAGTGTGACCCACATATACCATCATGTCCCTCTTGTAGGGCGGTTTGTGCATATTCCTAGTTAAGACACCTAGGAAGAGTACCGTTAAAGCCACTTTGATAGAGTGTATCACCTATAATAAGGAAGTAGGATGAATGTCTAATGAAAGTTTTTCTATGGTTGCTGGATAAATTGGATGGAAGGGTTTGTTGATGGAGGTAATCATATATATGTTGGTACTACAGAGAATTGGGACCAATGATATCACACACAAGCTTAGACTTCAGAACATCGAATGCAAGGATCAAGAGTTGTTCCACTAAAAATTCACACTGTTGAGTATTGTGGGGCATATCCAAGAGAGATCCTATGGTTTTTATGACATATGCTACTTTGTTGCTTAATATATGAATTTTATCAAATGTAATGTCACTAAAGTATTGTTTGAAACTATCTACCATTTTCTTATAGGGTAGAAGTTTTTCATCTTTGGTTTGATACTCATCGTTTGCCTATTTTATAACCATTTGGGGATCACCAGAGACTTGTAGCTCCTTATGTTGCCACTGTATTGTTGTCTTGAGTCCTATGAGTAATGATCTATATTCAATGATATTATTTGTACATGGGAATGCCAAACAATATTATTTAGATATACAATCTCCTTGAGTTGTGTTGAATAGTATACCTACCCCTAATCCATGTTGAGTCTATGATCAATCGAAGTACAAATTCAATGTCTCAGTAGGGTTTACTATGAATATACCTTCATCGGGGAAATTTGACACTAGTGGGTGATATACTATCATAGGAGCATCTACTAAATGGAACATGATTAGTTTCATTTTGATGGCCTTTATTTCTATATATTCAATGTCCAATTTTCTCAAGATCATAACCCATTTAGCTAGTCTCCTTACAAGTGTTTCCTTATTCAATAGATACTTTATGGGATCAATTTTTGCAATGAGTTTATTATGATGGTTTAACATGTAATATATTACTTTACATGAATAAAAAATAACCGCTAAACAAGCAAACTCAATAGGTGTGTAGTTAAGTTCATAGCCAACTAGAGTATAATTGATCTAGTATAATAAAAGAGGCTTATATTGAATTGGTTACATTAAAACTAGAGGAGATGCAAGATAATGTTTCAATTTTTGAAATGCATTTTGACAATTTTCATCCCATTTAAAGGTAACACCCTTATGCAAAAGGTGTGTAAAGGGATGACACTTATTTTCTAGTTGGGAAATGAATCTATGAATGGATTGGAGCTTTCCTTTTAAGCTACATAGTTTTTTGAGATTTGTAGGAGAAGGCATGTCGATTATAGCTTTGAACTTTTCTAGGTAGATACCTCTATACCCGTTCGAGATACAATATACCTTATTAGTTTTCTTGATGTAACCTTGAAGACACTTCTTTAGATTTAGTCATTACACTTTTCTAGTCTAACAAAAATCTTCACCAATATATCCAGATGACCTTCCCTTGTGAGTGACTTTTTGAAGAGATCATCAACATAATCCTCCATAAAAGTATGCATCATGTCATGGAAGATAGTGGTCATAGCTTGTTGATAGGTAGCTCCAACATTTTTGAGGCCGAAGGGAAATGACATTCCAACAAAATGTTCCCCATAGACAAATGAAGACAATTTTATGTTGATTTTAGAGAGAAATGCGAATCTGATTATATCTTGGGAATCCATCCATTAAGGATAACATCTCATGCCCCGCTATCAAGTCCATGATCATATCTATATTAGGCAGAGGAAATCTATCTTTGGGACATGCCTTCTTTATATCTATGAAATTCATGCATATTATGATGCCCCCAATAGGTTTAGTGTAGGTACCAAGTTTGATATCCACTTAGGATAATCAATTGGTCTAATGAAACCCACATTAAATAAATTTTGAAGTTTTTCCTTGACTAACAATACTATTTGAGGGTGCATCTTGCATAACTTCTACTTAGCTGGTCTAATGAAACCCACATCAAATAAATTGGTCTAATGAAACCCACATCAAATAAATTTTGAAGTTTTTCCTTGACTAACAATACTATTTGAGGGTGCATCTTGCATAACTTCTGCTTAACTGGTTTTTCCCTCGGTATTACTATTAGATGATGTAACATTAGTTTAGGGTCCGATCCTGACATGTTCGTGTAGGACCATGAGATATTTATTTGTCTATTTTGGAAGAATGCCATGAAGGTAACCCTTTCCTCCTTAGATAGTGAAGCTGCAAAGAATGTGATCTTAACATTATTTGTGGTACTCATTTTTGCTTCCTTATATTTTTCTATAAGCACTAGAGATAACTCTTAATCAATGGGGAGATTTCCAAACCTTCCAATCTTGGGTGTCTCGGAGAGGTTTTCACCTTTAGATATGTCCTTTATTTTTATTGTATTGTGGTCCGAAAGTGCCATGTTGCGATTTTTGCTAGAGGACCTATTTATGAATTTTATACTTTTGTAACTAGAAGGTTTGGCATCCTCCTCAAAGTATGACATTGTGTCGAGTTTTATGGTAAAAACAACTTTATTATCTCTTAGGGGTATCCTGTCTCGAAGTCCCAAGAACTCAATGATAGCTTCACCATTTTGGAATGTGTCTATGCTAGGTGGATCTTGTTGGTCCCAATCTATGCGTTTGGGATAGAAAAGTGAAAGTTTATTATCATGGGATGGAGGTTCAAAAAATATATATGATATGATGCAAATTTTATGATCATGGAATAGGTCGGTGAGGCACTCAAAGGAGTTATTGAAATTATTCTTGTTAGACAACTTATCAACTAATTTTTTTTTATCTACTTCCACAAGTATACTTTTGATATTTGAACATAATATCTAGTTTCCCAAATCCAAGTCCTATAAATCATGGTTTGATAGTTACTAAAATAGGTTCCATCATCCCTTGTTTCTATGAGCCAAGTCCACTGTGACCATCATACCCCATGTGTTCCATTATTTGAAATCCTTTAATACAAATTTCCACTAGGAGTATGACAGTATATTATTTATCTTTGTAAATCCACTTGGATATGTCTTCTATAGATTCCTTGTCCAGTTCACCCCATTTGGAAAAAGTGGTTGAACTGCATTTGATTATTATGTTGGATACTACTTGTGTTTTGATTGGTTTTCCATATGATGTAGGTGTTAATGAAAGTTGACCGACATAGAAATACTATGTCATACCATATTCCCCACACCCCTTATCTTGGACCTGAATCTTAACCGTGGGAACAACCATTCCAACTGAGTGGATATTTGAGTTAGTGCCAAAGGGTCAATGTAGGATTTGGAGGAGGATACTTCTATATTGTTAGGAACATGAAGTATGGTGTATCCATTCAAGTTGCTATAGTATGGGAATGTATCATGATCTTCTAAAATGGTTACTTCATTTCTATTAAGGTATAACTTTAGACAGTTGTGAAAAGCTGATGGTAATATGGTCTACATGTCATGAATCCATGGACGATCCAAAATTACATTGTACAAAATTTTGAGGTCCAACACTTGGCACATGATATCCTTGATTACTATCCCTACTCAAATAGGAAGGGTTAATAGTCCCTTTGGAGGGTCATTCTGCATCGTCATAAGCTCTGATCACTATCTTCTTGTTTGTATCTATAACCTCCTCATAGTATCCTAATATTTTCACCAATTTTAAGGTGTAGATATTTAAACTAGCACCACCATCTATTAGGACTCATTTTATTTTGTTTATGAACAAATATTCCCAAATGAAGTGCATCATTATGAGTGGGTGAATGGGATGTAATATCTTTTAAAAAAATGTCTGATGATGGTTAGAGGCGAGATGCCCAACCGTGGCTTGAAATTGGTCCACATTCAGATTTGTAGGTATTGTTTCTTGCCTAAGAGCTTTGTCTAAGATGTATTTATGTATCATTTGTATGCACAAAATCTCTAGAATAGATATTTGTGCTGGTATTTTACCGAATTGATCCATAAGATTATATTGTGTTGTAGCAGGGGTTTTAGATGTGGCTCCTTGTAGATTAATTTTGTCTTTGCGAGTTGTAACAACACATTCCAGATTCGTGTGTTTTATAGTAATGGAGGATACATGATTTTCAACTTCCTAAATATGATTAACTATATAATAATAGTTGAAAATTGTATAATTAGAATTAATTCTTAAGGAACTACCTTGGTTGGTGGCATTTCCTTTTTCATGATTGTGCAAAGGATCCTTGAAGATCACATGGTCATTGTTCGATGAATTTGTTTGATTCTCTACACCAATGTCTCCTTTGTCGATTAAGTCCTGAATAAGGTTTTTAAGTTTTAAATATTTAGGAGTGGTGTGTCCGTTCAATCTATGGTAATCACAAAAATCAATGTCCTTCCACCATGTGGGTTTGACTTGTGGTTCATATTGTCTGATTTGTGAGAGAGTGACTAAGTTTTCCTAAACTAACTTTTGAAGTACATACTCAATGAACTCTCATAGGGGAGTAAATTTTTTTCGTGGGTTGTTATTTAGTCTAGGAGGCTCTCTTTGTGTGTTATCCTCGATATTTGTTGAGGTATGAACATTGTTTGGTGCTTGTATGTGTAAGGTGGGTTGAGAAGTTTGAGTCATTTTGGCATCGACCACACCATCATTAACGATATTTTTATTCTTGTTCCAATAACGAGATTTATCATTTGATGAATTTGAGTAGTCTTTTTTTCTTTGAATATTTTGAAAAGTCCTTTGGTAATTAGGGATTTCTCGATAGTAAGCCCCTTTTCAATAACTTCGTCAAAATAATTTGAACATAGAATTTTCATATGGAACCCTATTTCAGTGTTCATGTTTTGAATGAACATTTCAACTAGTTATTTCTCAGGGATGTGACATGAAATTTTCCTAGCTAGGTTTCGCCACCTTTGTAAGAAAGAGGCGAAGGTTTCTCTAGCATTCTGTTCCATAGTGCATAAGTCATTCATTATCATTTAATGCTCTATATTGTAGGATAAATGTGAGATAAAATTCTCAGCTAGTTCATTAAAGGCCCTTATGCCAACAGGGAGTTGAGAAAACCACTCCATGGATTGTCCCCTAAGCTTCTTGGGAGAGGCGCATTAGATAAGAATTGTTATGCATAACCTATAAGCAAGCTACATAGAACTATCTCGTATGATCACAAGGGTCTCCCTTTCCTTTTTATTTATCAAATTTGGGAATTTCAAAGTGACGTGGAAAGGGTGGAATAGGTAAAGTCTTGTCAAATGGATAGGGGCATATGTCTTCTAGTGCATAGCTCTTTTTGGGTGGCCCCATGTGAATATTAGAAATTTGTTGTTATAGATTCCAGATTTGAAGAGCTAAATTGTTGGGATCTATTGTAGGTGGTACATTGATGGTATTGTAAGGATACGAGATGTGATGATGAATGAACTTGAGAGAAGTTTGATGATGATGGATTTTGATGAATGTATGAATGGTTTGGGAGATTGTAAGCATGAGTGAATGTGTTGAGATTAGAAAATGGTTTAATGAGGTGGATTGTTGTTGTTGGTTTATTAAATTATGGTTTGGGTACTGTGGATAAAAGTTGTGGTTTGGATGTATGTAGTTTGGTGGATTAGTATTATTGTGATTTGTGTTGGTAGGTGTTTTGATTAGGTGGGTTTATGTTGTGATTAGGGTTTGATGTGTGATGTTATGTCATGTAGTCATAGTTTTTTTTTGTGCCAAAGGTATCCCCGTGACTCAACCCAATAGCCCAACTAGTCTTGCCTTTGTTTTAATTTTTAAAAATTTGGGGTCTAGATGGGTTGTGTTGAGGTGAGACTAATCCTCTAGGGATGCACACAATCACCCAAAAACCATGTGCATTGGGTAAGCTCGAGCCTCAGAGTCAAACCTAGAACTTATGGGGAGAAAACCCATGACCCAAGCCAACTCCACTACCTGTGTAGTTTATGGAGTTGCAGTTTTGGTGGGTGGTGTATTGGTGGCTTAGTATGTGAGTATGAAAGATAGTAGTAAGTGGTTGGGTATTATGGGTTTCATATTATGGTGGTGCTTGTGAAAGGTGAGATGATTGTGATAATGCATGAGGTGAGACTAATCCTCTAGGGATGCACACAATCACCCGAAAACCAAGTGCATTGGGTAAGCTCGAGCCTCAGAGTCAAACCTAAAACTTATGAGGAGAAAACCCATGACCCAAGCCAACTCCACTACCTGTGTGGGTTATGGAGTTGTAGTTTTGGTGGGTGGTGCATTGGTGGCTTAGTATGTGAGTATGAAAGATAGTTGTAAGTGGTTGGGTATTATGGGTTGAATATTATGGTGGTGCTTGTGAAAGGTGAGATGATTGTGATAATGCATGTGGATTAATTATCGAGGTGGGAATAATAGTCTGATAAAATGTTGTGTTGTATAATGGGTTAGTGGTATACATAAAAATACGTGGGAGCTTGAGTATGTATGAGTGGTACCGTCACTTGTGTGCAATTAGTTAGAATGGTTGTTTGTGGGATGTTTGTAGAAATTTGTGAGGAATTAATGGGAGGATTGTCAAGGGTTGGAAAATGAGGTTGTTGTTTGGTTGTAGGGAAGGTGGTATGGATTTATTGGAACTAGTTTCCCCCAAGGTCAAGGATGGAACATTATTAGTGAGTTCTTGGATACACGTTATGTTGAATGTGGAGGGAAATTTAGCCCCTTGTTGGGCAAGCGAAAAGAAGCATAGGTTAGGGTTGGTTGTTAGAATTGTTTCAACTAGTTTTATTGTATTAGGGTCATATTAGGCTTCAACCAACTCTTCAAGAGTTACATCTTGTACAAATCCATCAATATTGGGACTATGTTTAGGAATCAGTGGGGGTGGTGTTTCAAAATTCCTTGGTCTATACATGTGTGGGAGTTCATCATTTTCCTCTTGGAAAGGATTTGTGTGTGTGTTCTTCATGTTTGGATATGGGTGTTACATTTTATTTTTGGTTTGAGACCTCATTTGTACTAGCATATAAGAGATGCCAAGACCTTATGATTTGCGTGAGATTTTTGGATGGATGAATGAATGAAGTGGATTTAAAAAATAAGTATAACTAGATCTTAGGGTTTCTATAATCAAGATTTGGATAAAATATGTTAAAATTTGAGATAAAATTGCGAGCCCAAAAGTTTAAAAAATTGAGATAATTGTGGAATAGGTTAACTCAGAAGCTCCTAAGTCAAACTACCCATAGATAAGCTAACTTAATATTCTAACTTGAGAAGGAAAAATTTCAAGGGAAAATATCAAACTAGAATGGATATGAACACAAGATCTAGGTAGACTAAATGAATATAAATTTGGTATGAATAGAAATATGGTGATAATGGGGACGTGGTAAATCAAACCTAAATTTGAATCTAGAATTTGATTGACAAGACATGAAGGATGAAAAAGGATGAGATGAATTATCAAATCTGAAGTTTGACCTTGTGTAAACCAATAGGTATCAGATGGGTTTGATTAAGGTTTGTGTATAAGACAATAAGGTCTGGTGATAACAAGTTGCATAACTGATAGAGAAATTGTGCCTAAATATAGAGCAATTTCACCATAATATAGAATAATTGTGACAACTTAAAGTTCAAATGCAATATTCTAAGCAATAACAAATGTCAGTTCAATTTTTGTAATAGAATTGATTTTCTAAAGGTTACATGCAATTGCACCACTTTGAGTAGTATATGCACCCACCTATGCCACAATTACACCAAGATTATGTACCAATCTAAGTTATAGATGTACCACAAAGAGCTACAACTGTGTTAGGACAAAATAATTACAATTCAGGACTGAATAGTTACGAAATACTGACCTAAAACTAGGTTTTTGACTTTTTTTTGATAGGTAGTTGCATAGGATGATAAACAATTTCCTAATGGGATATATAGATGTGAGTTTTTGTGGCTCAATTATGTTATTCTAACTGGTTTTGGTCCAATCTGAGTGTTTTGAGAAAATTTGTCAAGAAAAACACATCACACAATTAGACAAGATAGCTATTGACTTTCAAGGTGACAAGTTGAATGCTTTCATTGGTATGAACAAATAAGACACTTCAAGAATCACAACCTAATTAGTGTTAAAGGTGTGTCCCACTAGTAGAGGTTTGATCAATAAAATACCATAGAAGACGACAAATACTTGGTTCACCTCTTGAAGGGGGATAGGTAGGTCTCTAGTGGCACAAGAGCTCACCTTTCTCTTTCCTTTGTAGGTTTTTTACACCTCAAAAATAATTCTACCTCACCCTAAGATGATAAATGTCTAGAAACTTCATGCATGATGTTGTACATTGCACCCCACTAGTGGTAACAAACAAAAGGTCTTAAGGCTTCTAGTTAAATAGGGTTTGTAGTGAGACTGTGAATAGTGGACTTGTCTAGGGATACCCAAGTCGAGGGGAGTCTCCCCTCAACTCCTCACCTATACAAGTCTTGACATACCAAAGATTTTTAGGCTTGTCTTAAAGGATGTTGGTCACATGTTAGGGTACAAATTTTATTCTCCCCACTTTTTATATCCTATTGGTAAACATGGTTGAGGTCATCCTTGGGGTGATGAAACCCCCAAGCAAGCCTTCTAATATAAGAAAACAAAAAATATGTTTTTGATTCCCAAGACCATTCTTTGGAGTCGCGAGGGAAGAGCATTCATAGATAATCAATTCCTTGGGTAAATAAAAAATACAAAGATAAGGGTATTTTTGATCTCCAAGTTTTCACTAGGCATGCGGAGATAGCATACATACCTAAGGACTTGTTGGAAAAAGGTGATCTAGTGAGAGGGGGGGTGAATCAGTAGATATTGAAATTTTAACCTTTCAACACTTAGTGCAAATTAATTATTTGAATTCTTAATGTGAAGATAAAAATTAATAAGAAAACACATGAGAGAGCACACATGCAATGATCACATAACACCGAATGTATGTGAACAACCCAAGGTTGGAAAAAACCACAATGAGAAATGCTGATAGGATATACTATCCTAATACAACCTCATAAGTTTGAAGTTTAGTTATAATGCTTTAAGGGAACCAAACCTAAGGAGACAACTACCACTTGGTTTTAGGAGCACCCACTCTAAGGAAGCACCCACTCCCTAATTTGAGCACCTACCTAGATATCTAATGGCACCCACCAATTAGATTTACAATGCAAGGCATTAGAATTCTATGTTACAACTTATTTGCAACTACACATACATGTATGTTGCACACTTTGCAACTCTTCCTCTGGTCTGTATCAATCCTCTCACTTTCCCAACATCTCTCTACTCTTCTCTACACTTTGCTTGATCTACATCTAAAACTTTCTCATAACCATAACCCCTCTTCTATAATACATTAGATTGAATGAGCAGAACCAAAACAAAAAGCATAAACCAAATTAGAATTTTTTATTTTTGTTTGGTTTAGCTTGTTTAGGCATAGTGCATCTTCCTTTTGCGATCGTGTTATCTACACTCTGCCTCTTTCTCCACTCTATCATTTTTTTTAATATTTGCAGGTAGATCAATTAATTTATGTCTCAGAAAATCTTCTAAGATTGGTGATCTGTAAACCCTAGATCAAATACACATTTAATGTATTCCTCTATTTTTAAGATTTAAACCCAATCACAGTTCACTTAGCACTTTGTGCTATTGTTCTGCAAATCAAATCACCAATTAAATCAATCATTAGAGCAAGTAGATCAATTAATTTCATTCCTCTAGTCGACTGCTGGTTAGAAACCTCTTACACAGACTTAACCATTTAAAACTACTAGCTTCAAAGTTTGATCGTTGATCTTGTTGCATTGCACCATGATCCAAGGTTCTCCATTCATCGTTTCCCTTTAAAACACTACTGTCGGATGAGTCTTCCTTTAAACAAGCATCGTCGATCTTTATTTGTAGCACATTACCGTATCGGGTTGAGTCACATTAGGGTCATACCAATAGATACCATTCTCTTTGATAAGCTGTCTTCCACCTTAGTATCCACATCATCTCCACACAATTCATAACAAGGATGTGAATTTCCAAAATGATCAATCGATCTTTGCTAATTATCGTAACACATCACCAAATATCTTTGTTATTCCCTAGTTGGGTCCCACCAAGCAATTTACATGTGCTGCTATGTCAAAGGGAAATCCAAGTAGCTCCCACTGAGATTCACCTTTCACTCTGAAAAGGTCCCCAACAGGATGTCGAAGGGACTAGGAAAAGGGTCTCTTCGAACTCCATCAGTAACTTCAATGAAGAGCCATCGATATATTGAGGGGACACCAAAATGCCTCTCTTCGAAAACAAACTATCACCTGATCGCTTCACAACAAGGCTGTGAAGTGAGAGATCGCCACATCGAAGGGACCAATAAAACATTCATGCCAAACACACAATGTCACCTTGATGTGATCTTCAAACCTTGACATCCACTCATTGCTACATCGAAGGAACTCCTACTTGACTCCTGCCAAAATTCGACCATCACCCCAAACAAAATGCTTGAACACCACTAACCAGAAGTCTAGACACATGGGGCCGATCACCAAACTAATGCAATCAACGTAGGTTATCACTTAAGCAACATGCAACCACCAAGCACAAGTCACTAACAAAATAGAATTTTGTCTAAACCCCATGAATGCATCAACCCTAGGGTTTAAGTAATAAACCCTAACATCACCTGAGAGCAAAAATAATTCATTTTGAGTGTATCTTTCAACTTTTGAACCTGCAAGGAACATTTTTGGAAAGCTCTCAAAGAACCCATCATGAATCTGACCTTTGTTTCACCACAATTCTCACTCTTTGACATCGATGACAATAATATGGCAACAATATCCCCTTTGTCATTGATGGAAAAAATCTAAATGCTCATACAAATTTATAACAATAAAGCTCTGTACCAATTAGGTTATTCACACAACATCTCACCCTATGACATACATCTCCTCTCTGCTCATCATGCTCCTAGTTTGAGGATTTGCATCATTTCTCCCCCTTTGACATCAATGGAAAAGGGTTAAACTGCATACACTCCCCTTGAGGATATGCTCCCTTGACTTGATCTCTTCTTTTCATGTCTAGGGATGAATGAAATACAACTGAAGCTCCCCCAGAATCCATGCCTTCTCACTAACAATTAGTGAGATGATGTGGGAGCAATGACTCCCAACTTCTCCCTGCGATATTCAAAATGGTCCTTTGGAAGAGGATTGGTGAAAATTTCAACCACTTGTTCTTTGGTGGGAACATACTCCATGTTGACCTCCTTATCTGCAACCTTCTCCCTAATGAAGTGATACTTAATAGATATGTTCTTGGTTCTAAAGTGCATCACTGGATTCTTTGAGATGTCGATGACACTTGAATTTTCACAAATAATGGAGATAGGTTCTTTGTACTCTACCTTAATGTCCTTAAGTGTCTACTTCATCCATTGGATTTGAGTACAACAAGCTACTGCTATGACTTACTCTACCTCAACTGTGGAATGAGTAACTGATTCTTGCTTCTTACTCATCCATGAAACTAATATTTTTCCTAGAAAGAAGGCTCCTCCACTAGTGATTTTTCTGTCATCTATACTTCCAACCCAATCAACATCAATATAGGTGATCAAAGTGAAATCCTTGCTTTTGGAGTACAATAGTCCATAGTCAACAATGATTTTAATGTATCCAAAGATTCTCTTTATGATGTTGACATGAGACTCTTTTGGTCTAGCTTGAAATATTGCAACCATGCATACAACTTGCATAATGTCTAATCTTGATGCAGTTAAATATAGCAAGCTTCCTATCATTGATCTATACATAGTTTGATTTACATGAGGTGACTCATCTGATTTCCTCAATTTGTAGCCAGTTATCATGAGGGTACTAACTAGTCTACTATCTTCCATGCCAAACTTCTTAAGTAATTCCTTAGCATATTTAGTTTGAGATATGAATATCCCATTTTTTGTTTGTGCTATTTGTTAGACAAGGAAAAGGGATAACTCTCCTAGCATATACATCTCAAATTTATCTTGCATGTGTGTTGAAAATATTTTTCTTATTCTATCATTACTGCCTCCAAAAATTATATCATCTACATAAACAACAACAACAACTATCATGTGCTTACCTTTAGATTTGAAGTATGAGTTGCTGTCTACACACCCTTTCTAGAAACCTTGGTGTTGAAGATATTGATCTAATTTGGAGTACCATTCTCTTGGTTTTTTCTTTAGGCCATACAATGCCTTCCTCAATTTGCAAACATAATCTTCTTCTTCTAAAAGAAAAAAACCTTCTGGTTGTTCAATGTAGACTTCCTCTTCAAGGTTCCCATTCAAGAATGCTGATTTAAAATCCATTTGATATACCTTGAATCCCTTGTAAACTGAAAAATAAAGAAACATTCTAATGGATTCTAACCTTGCAACTGGCGCAAATTTTTCTTCAGTCAATTCCTTTAACTTGTGTGTACCCTTTGTACATTAACCTTGCTTTATTCCTAACGACAACTTCATCTCCATTCAATTTATTTCTTAATACCCATTTGGTGCCAATTACGTTTTTTCTTGATGGTCTAGGGACTAAATCCCATGTTTTGTTCTTCTCAATCCGGTTGAGTTCTTCTTCCATGAATTTTATATAGCTCTCATCTTTGCTAGATTCATTAAAGCTCTTTGGTTTGATTTGAGACAAGAGAGCAAAATTCACTTGTTCCTCGCTTCTTGCAAGTCTTCTCCTTGTCTAAACACCTTCATTCTTGTGACTAATTTTTTGTTCTAAAGGATGATCCCTTTGTACATATTTAACAGGGGCTCATTTAATCTCCTCCTCATCCTTTTCTTCTCATTCCTCTTCTTCAATTATTAGACCTAAGTCATCATCATCTGATTCAATCTCATAATTATTTCTGCTAAACTTGCCCTGACCTTTTTTTTTTGTTGTAAATTTTCACATTGATGCTTTCCACAATCTTGTGCAACCTCTTGTTGTAGCATTTGTAGGATTTTCTTTGAGTGAAATATCCTAAAACTATTCATTCATCACATCTTGAATCAAAGCTTCCCAAGTCTTCATCTTCTCTTTTTATGCAGCATTTGGTAATTTTTCAGATCAGATATGCAAAGTAGAAAGAAATATAACACATAACAAAAGACAACACTTTATCCTAGGAAAAGACTTCTGCTTAAGGGAAAAACCTAGCAGGAATTCAATCACTTATAGATCAAATACAATAGTGTAGAAATAACACTCCAGAATCAGGCCTAGAGAGGCAAAATATAACACAATAATCCAACATTGTAGATAGTGCTAATTTTTGAGCAATAAAGAATAAGTGAATCTCCTTCTTGAATGTTGAACTTGCTTTTGTAGATAAAAAAATAGAATTGTTGAATTGAATGATGAATGAGGAGAGTCTCTCTCCTATATATACAGATCTAGGCATCATTCTCCTCTTGAGCCGACCTAAAAAATTCAATTTTTTATTTATGATAATTAGGACGACTAGCCTTATGCAATAATTATTTTGGAAAATACCTCCTGAAGATACTCTCAAACATTAACACTCACTCTTAGCTGGGGAGGTATTCTTAGATATCCGGTCATGGATTCTCTCAACATGACGTCCACAATGGCTACACCCAATTGTGGGAAATCCAATTCAGTCTCAGAGATGTGATCTGTACAAGGGCTTTCACCTCATATTTCTCATTCTTAGAGAAATATGCACTACAAGGGCTTTCACCTTATATTTCTCTATCTCAGAGAAATATATGCTACAAGGGATTTCACCTCATATTTCTCTGTCTCAGAGAAATATACACTACAAGGGATTTCACCTCATATTTCTCCATCTCAAAGAAATATACGCTACAAAAAATCTTAATGATGTTGTGACTCCCTCTTAGCAAGGGCGACATTCTCCACCACCCAAAGCTTGTCTCGAAAATGTAGAAAATTTACCCTAGAAAGAGGCTTTTTGAGGATATCATCCGTTTGATCATCAGTGCAAATATAATTGAGTTGGATTAATTTCCTCAACACCATCTCTTTGATGTAATGATACTTGATCTCCACATGCTTTTTCCTATCATGAAATATAGGATTTACTGAGAAATTTACATAACTATGGTTATCACAGTGAATTAATGTTGGCTCTAACATCTGACCAAACAATCCTGCAAGGAGCTTTCAAAGCCATACTACTTCACGAGCTGCTACACATCTTGCAATATATTCAGCCTCTGCTATGATTAGTGCCACAAAGGCATGCTTCTTGCTACACCAAGAAATCATGGCAGACCCAAAATTGAAGCAACATCCAGAGGTGATCTTTCTATTAGGTACACTCCCAACCTAGTCATAATTAGAATAGCCTTATAATCTCAGATCCCCACTGGAAGTATACCTAAAGCCATATCCCACAGTACCATGCAAGTATCTTAGGACATGCTTTGCTGCAACTAGATGTATTTGTCTTGGCTCACACATGAACTGGATGAGAGCACTCACTGTAAAACATATGTCTGGTCTAGTGTTAACTAGGTACATCAATGATCCAATCAATTTTGTATACATGGTGGGATCTACAAAATCTAAATCAAAAGCTGAGTCGCTCAACTTCTTCAAATTTGTCTCCATAGGTGTAGCCATGGACTTACAATCCATCATTCAAAATCTTCTTAGAATATCTATAGTGTATTTCCCTTTACTTAGGAAGATCTCATCAAATATTTGCCATACTTCTAGTCCCAAGAATTAATGCAGAAGGCCAAGGTCCTTCATCTTGAGCTTCGAGGCTAACTCTTTCTTACATTGGATATGAGCTTATCTACTCTAGTGAGAAATAGATCATCAACATAAAGTACCAAGATCAAGGCCTCACCATCAAATATCTTGGAGTAAAGGTTGGAATTTGCATCATTCTTGGAGAAACCCAAACTCATCAAGTATCTATCAATTCTTTCATACCATGCACGAGGTGCTTGTTTAAGACCGTACAAGGCATTCTTCAACTTGCACATATGAGACTCCTTCCCATGAATCACAAAATCGTCTGGTTGCTCGATGTACACTTCTTCCTCAATCACACCATTAATAAATGCAGTCTTTACATCCATTTGATGTAACTTCCAGCCCTTGGCGGAGGCAATAGCAATAATCATCTTGATGGAAGTGTATCGAGTAACAAGAGAAAATGTCTCCTCATAATCTATTCCCTCCTTTTGAGAGAATCCTCTTGCCACAAATCTTGCCTTGTGTTTTTCAATGCTGCTATCAGCTACATGTTTGATTTTGTAGAGCCATTTGGAAGTCACTATTGACTTCCCTTTAGGTCTCAGAACAACATCCCATACATCATTTTTTTATGATAGACTGATAATCTTCTGTCATTGCATCTCTCCATACTTGCTGGTTAGGTGCCTCCTCAAAACTGGAAGGCTCAAAATCAATAATGTGACTCATTAATGCCACATAACTTGGGAAATTCAGAGGTCTCTTGCTCTCCCTAAAAGTTCCTCAAGGAGCTGCATATTTTTTTGCTTCTTGCATGTTTTTTCAAGCCCATAGGGGCCTCTTCTGACGTATGACAATATCTCTAGGCCCATCAGTTGGTTCTATAGGATTAACTAGATCAACAGTCTCAACCGGTTCACTAGAATCCCTTTGAATGTTAGGAGTATAATCAAGGGATGAATCCATATCCTGTGGGGCCTCCTGATCCTCACTGTCTATCTCCAAGTAAGATCCTTTAGATATTCTGAAGGATACCTCCCCTTTGAAGGAGACATCCCTGCTGATCTCAATCTATTTCTATCCTGGAATATATATTCTGTAAGCCTTTGAAGACTCACTATAGCCCATAAATATACCCTTCCTTCTTGAAGGTTCTAGTTTTGATCTTTTTTCCTTGGGCACATGAATGTACACAGGGAAACCAAATATCCTTAAGTGACTAACCTCAGACTTCACACCTATGAATGCCTCCTCTAGAGTCATGTTCCTCAATATCCGACGAGGACTTTTGTTTTGAACATATACTACAGTTTTGGAAGCTTCTGCCCATAGGAAACTCTGTAAACTTTGATCATGAATCATAGCCTTAGCTGTCTCTGCTATAGATCTATTTTTTCCTTCAACAAATTCATTTTTCTAAGGGTTGTACGGAACATAGAACTCCCTCATGATCCCTACTTAAATGCATAAACTACTAAATCCTTCAGAAGTGTACTCCCCTCCATTATCTGATCTCATAACCTTAATCCTCTTCCTGAACATGTTCTCAACTTGTGCCTTGAATTCTCAGAATCTATCAAGGACTTCCTTAGACTCCTTGGATTTCAAGAAGTAAATCCAAGTCTTTCGAGAATAATCATCAATGAAAGTCACATAGTACTAGAATCGACTCAGTGATGCCACAGACATCGGTCCACATAAATTTGAATGAATAAGATCTAAGTTCCCCTTAGATCTACTATCACTGCTATGGAAGGGACTCTTGATATTCTTACCAAGTGCGTATCCTCTACAGATTATATCATGCTCTATACTAAGCTTTGGTAGAATAGTAACCACCTTTTCCATAGAGGGAAGGGCTCTGAAATGTAAGTGAGCAAGTATCCCATGCCATAGCTCACTCAAATTGATAGAGCCGTGTAATAATGCCTGAATTGGTTCAATTGATAATCTTTATATGCTCTCTTGATGAATACCAATCACAAGAGATGTTTTTATGCAAGAGTTTTTGGGCCATGCAAGAAATTTTCCTTCAAAAAAGGAAACCTTGTACCCTTTGTCCTCCAAGGCTGAAATGGAGTCAAGGTTTCTTTTGATCCCTGGTATGAACAAGACATCACTCAAATGAAGAGGGATACCTGAATCTAGCTAGAAGGAAGTGGATCCAACTCCCTTTATGAAAAAACTAGCATCATCTCCAATTATCACCTGTAAGTTAGAATCTTTCTCTACTAAGTTTGTAAGATTCTCTTTGTAGCCTGTAATGTGACGTGAAGCACCACTATCTATCAACCAAGTATCATTTCTAGTTGATACATTACTTGAAAGAGTAGAGATGAATAGAAATCCCTCTGAATCATCTTTTGAATGTCTTGATTCCTTTTGAGGTGTCTTTTCATCAATGTCTGTAGTAGAAACATGTTGCTTCAACTTTAATTTGCAATCTCGGGCATAGTGTCCATACTTGTCACACCTGTAGCACTAAATATGAGATTCTTATTTTTTGATTTTGGAACAAAATCTGATTTTTTGTCTCTATTCCTCTTAAAGGTTCCTCTTTTTCCTTCTCTTCCTTTGCCTCTTTCTCTAGTAGCATGTGCAACAAGAACTTGATTTTCTTCATTATGGGAGTTTCACCCATTTCCTCTTGCTGCCAATCTGGTTTCATCTTAAATACAGTTAGCCCGAAGGTGATCAAACTTGGGCAACTTGGATCTCCCACTGATGCTATGAATAAAAAGCTCCCAAGATTGGGGAAGACCATTTAGTGCCAACATAACAAGATCTCCGTCTGCAACTAAATCCCCAATAGTGCTCAATTGATCTCTCAAATTAGAGATCTTCATAAAGAATGAAATGACTGAATCTCCTTTAGCCATTTTTACATGATTGAGCTATTGTCTCAAAGTAAGGGCTCTGCTAGTATTTTTGATCTCATATAGTCCTTTTAGAGCATCAAACATTTCTTTAGCTATCTTCATCTTGGAGATGATTGGTACTAGGTGATCCTTCACAGAGTCTATCATGATCTTTCTAGCCTTTGTGCCATTTTTCTTCCACTAGATTTTCTTCGTGTCATCTAATGAGCCTAATGGCTCATGCATGCCATTTTATACAAATTCTAGAAGATCATTCTCTTCTAAGGTAATGAGTACCCTAAATTCCAAGAGTTGAATTTTGAAGCTCCATTAAGCCTATCTTCTACTTTGACACCGGTCACCATCTTTTTTTTTGAGTAATTTCCCTAAACAAGGAATTGACTTCCACACATTACTTAGCCAAATCTGATAAGTTCTTCCTAAACCTCAACTCTGATACCATGTTAATTTTTCAGATCAGATATGCAAAGTAGAAAGAAATATAACATAGAACAAAAGACACAACAATATTTTATCTTGGGAAAACCCTTCTACTTAAGGGAAAAACCCAACAAGAATTTAATCACTTTTAGATGAGATACAATAGTGCAAAAATAACACTCCAGAATCAAGCCTAGAGAGGCAAAATATAACAAAATAATCTAGCACTGTAGATAGTGTGAATTACTAAGCAACAAATAATAAGTGAATCTCCTTCTTGAATGTCGAACTTGCTTCTGCAGATCAAAAAATTGAATTGTTGAATTGAATGATGAATGAGGAGAGTCTCTCTCCTATATATATAGATTAGGGATAACTTTAAGAAAACCCCCTAGAAAAGGTGTAAAATATTGGTGAATCTTGGCTAAGTGCTATAATTTTCTTGGCGAATCTTTCCTTTAAAAAAATAAAATTAATTTTCTTGGCAAATCTATGCACATTATTAAAAAAATTGTAAAATCCTGGTGAATATTAATGAATAATTAGTAAAAATAATAATCACAGTGGCGAATCTTAGCGAATAATCACTAAAAATATTAATTACAATGGCGAATCTCTCCTTTCAAAATTTATGTAGTTGGTAGGTGTAGTTCCCCCATATTTTTTTGTTTTTTGTAATATTGAAGTAGGGACCAAGGGGCGACATCCATTGGCGGGGTCAAGGGATAATGCCCCTTGCAGGGGTCAAGGGGGAAAACATTAAAAAAAGTACTAAATTCGCTATAAAAAATGCATTGGAGCACATACAGATTAAGTATTTTTTAAAATATCACTTTAAGAAAAGACTAAATGAAAAGTGAAATTGTTACCATTGATTATCTTTTTAATCAGATGGTTGTAGGTTGGTTCCATGCCTTATATGCACATGCCTTTTAAAAGGCTTGTTGAGGCCCGAAATTTGTTTTAGGCCACATGATTAGATTTAATCGTGTCACCCAAAGCAAATTTCAGGCCTGAACAAGCCTTTTAAAAGGCACGTGCATATAGGGCGCGGAATCAATCTGCAACCATCCAATTAAAAAGCTAATCAATGTCAATAAATAAAATCCTTATTCAAGGCTAAAATATCCCTAAAATTAAATAGTAATTTATTATTAGTGGTCATATTGCCCCAAAATTAATGGTAGGAATATAATATTTTAGCATAAGTGAATTAATCAAGACGAAATTAATTTTTTGTAAAAACTTGGCGATTCAATCTCCTTTTTAGCTTGTACTACTTGTTATTTTTGGAGGTCCCGATTTTAATTATTCACTAATTGGCAAAGATTCACCACTAAATTTTTCCCTAATGCAGATGTGGGCGTCATTCTCCTCTTGAGCCAACCTAAAAAAATTAATATTTTGTTTATGATAATTAGGTCAACTAGCTTTATGTAATAATTCTCTTGGGAAATACCTCCCGAAGCTACTCTCAAACATTAACAACATTTGATACCAAATACCCTGAAGTATTTGACTGATGTATGCTTACCATACCATAGTTCATATGGGGTTCTGCCACTGCTTGCTCTTAGCATGGCTCTATTCTAAATATATACAGTAGTATGAATTGCTTCCTTCCAAAAGGTATCTACCAAACTTGCCTCGTTTAACATAGCTCTTTCCATTTCCTTCACAATTCTATTTCTTCTTTCTACCACGCCATTTTGTTGTGGTGTTGTTGGTGCTAAATATTGTCATTTAATTCCATTATTTTCATAGTATTATTTGAATTCACTTGATGTAAATTCTCCACCTTTGTTTGATCTGAGACATTTAATTTTTCTTCCAGTCTCCTCTACTAGCTTTCTAATTTTTTAAAAATTCTCAAATGCTTCACCCCTTTAAAAATGTTACCCATGCCATTCTAGTGTAATCATCAATTAGCAACATAAAATATTTTTCACCTTATAGGACCCTCTTGTCCTCATGGGTCCACACAAATAAGTATGGACAATTTCCAAAGGTTTTTTGGTTTAGTAATTCTTTGTTGGAAACTTAAACCTCTTTTTCTTTCCTTGCTGACATCCCATACAAATTGGATTTTCAGGATTTGCAATCTTAGGCATGTTCCTAACCAATCCTTTTGAACTTATTTTTACCAAATTATCAAAATTTACATGCCCTAATCTTCTATGCCACAACCAACTCTCATCTACTTGGCTGATTAGACAATTGTGACCTTTTACCTCACAAATATTGTAGAGATTACTACCAATCCTTACTCCTTGTGCAATTGTCTTACCATTCTTTCTTATCTTGCAGCCTTCAGAGTTAAATACAATTTTGTAACCATTGTCACACATTTAGCTAACACTAAGGAGATTGTGTTTCAAGTCCTCAGCATAGAGGATGTCTTTTTTCTTATTCTTTCCATCTAAGCTCAAAGTTCTTTTACCACAAATTTTTATAGCAGTATTATCACCTAGACTTACTGACCCTTCCTTACACTTCTTAAGTTCAATAAATTTTCTTTTATCTCCAGTCATATGCTTGGAGCAACCACTATCAATCACCCACAAATTTTGTTTCTTTGCATGTAGTGTTGTTTGGGTGATCATTGATTGAGTGGAATTTTGTTCTTTTTCCTTCCACACCTTCTTAGGTTTCCTCTCAACTTTTTCTTTCTTTTTCTCAAGAACTTTAGTTTCCTTCTCCATATTGGGGGATTAGTTCTTCTTCTTAGACTACACATTTGGTCTTGTAAATTTTGTTCTATAATCTCTAGCTACATGGCCAAAATTGTTGCAATTGCAACATACTATATTCATGTTAACCACATGAGAAAATGGATTTTTGATTACAAAGTTTGTATTCCTCATTGGAATGACTCTACACTCTCTAGACCTATGACCAAAATGATTACATGTATAACAATACTCATAGAAGTATGATGAGTACCTGGTCATGGCATTTCCTTTGGCTGGATGTGAAAATCTTCTTTGTCTCAACTTTCTTGAGTGATGCACTCTTGTGAAACCTTCATCATCTGTTCTTTTTGTGTTTTGCGTCTTCTTTGGCTGAGCTGGGGTAGTCCTATTGTCTTTCTTGTCTTCTATCATCTTCTTCTCTTCATCAAATTTCTCTACCTTAACAAACTTCTTTTCATCTTTAGAGACTTTCCTTTTGTCAAATTTTTCACAACTAGAGACTAATTTTTCTTCAGCCCTAAATCTTTCATAAAGTTTTGTAGAGGCGTCAACAAATGAGTTCTTCCCTTCTTCCAATCCTAAGCCTAATTTTTCTTTATTCACTAGTTTTTTGTGTACTTATCAATTCATTCAGAATATTTGAACCACCTTTTAATTTCAGACCTTTATTGATCTTCTCATTGGCTTTCTCTAATTCCTTTCTTAAGTAAACTATTTCTACCTCAAGCTTCAAACATCTATCCACCACATATTCTAGCTTGGAATTCATTAATTCTTCTATTCTTTTGGATTCATCCACTTGAAGTTTTAAGATTAATACCAACTGGTTGGATTCCTCAAGATCCTAGGTTAGCTTGTCATTCTCCTTTTGAGCACATCTTTTCAATTTCTTGTTTTCCCTTTTAAGATCATCAAACTTATCTCTTAGTTCATCGAGATCTTCAAGTGCATTGATCAACTCCCCTTCAAGGTCAACAATTGCTTCCTCTTTTCCTTCTACATAGAGGTCCTCAACTTGTCCATCCTTCTGATCCTTTGAGGCTTGGGCCATAAAGAGGAATTCTTCCTCTTCTTCCTCCATTACTAGAGCATGATCTTATTCATCATCTAAACTATAACTAGCATCAGACGAATCACTTTCTTCTTGAATCTACACGCTCTTATTTTTATTTCTAAAACTGCTTTGTTTAAATTTAAAAGGTTTCTTCTTCTTGTTATCTTCTTCTTGCTCAGCGTTATCTTCTTTATCATAAGGGCATTTAGAAGAGAAATGACCTATTCTACCATAGTTGAAACACTTGAAGGGAAGTTTACCTTTATGCTTGCCAGATCCTCTCCTCGGTCTTCTTATGAAGTTTTCTTCTTCCTCATCAACCTCTACATGGTTTGATGTAGTGGCTACTACTTTGTCTTTCTTATTTGCTTCATCATTTTCCCTTTTTACAACTTTGAATACAACTTCTCTTTTGGATGGTTCAACATCTCCCATTCTCATCTTGTATGTTGTAAATATACCATGTAATTCATAAAGAGTGATCTTATCCACTTCTCTTCCTTCTTCAATTGCAGAGATCTTGGGATCATATCTATTTCCTGTAATTTAGAACTTTCAAAACATTTTTTTTACTTCTCCAAATCCTCTGATAGAGTTTACTACATCGAAAAATATTAGAAGGTAGTCTGCAATCTTCTCCTCTTCATTCATCTTGAGACCTTCAAATTTAGCTCTGAGTATTTGAAGCTTTTCCAACTTTACCTTGTCATCTCCTTCATATATTTTTTCAACTTTTCCAAGACATCATATGCAGTTTGAAAATGCATAACCTTTCCATACACAGAGTCAGATAAATTGTTCATGATGGAAAACCACACTTTTTCATTGTTCTCATAATCCTTCTTTGCAACAACATTAGTGGGTGGAGTAGGAGGGGGAATATGCTTATTCTTGACTGACATCCACATATCAAGTCCTATAGATCCCAAATATCCCTTCATCAAAGAGCTCCACTTAGCATAATTTGTTCCATCAAATCTGGGTGGCTTGTTAGAGCCTTCCTGTTTGTTCATTGTGTTCACACTACCAGAATCTACCCATTAAGATTCTCCTAGGGAACTTGTGGCTTTGATACCAATTGTTGGAATAAGGTGATCTACTGAGGGGGGGGGGGGCGAATTAGTAGATATTGAAATTTTTACCTTTTAACACTTACTGCAAATTAATTATTTGAATTCTAAATGTGCAGATAAAACTTAATAATCAAACACATGAGAGAGAACACATGCAATCATCATATAAAATTGAATGTATGTGGAAAACCCAAGGTTGGGAAAAACCATGGTGAGAAATGCTGCTAGAATCTATTGTCCTAATCTAGCCTCACAAGCTTGAAGTTCAGTTACAATGCTTTAAGGGAACCAAACCTAAGGAGACATCTACCCCCTGGTTTTAGGAGCACCCACTCCCTAATTTGAGCACCTACCCAGATCTCCGATGACACCCACCAATCAGATTTATAATGCAAGACATTACAATTTTGATTACAATTCTATGTTGCAACTTATTTGCAACTGCACATGCATGTATGTTGCACACTCTGCAACTCTTCCTCTGGAAAATATCACAACTCTCACTTTCCCAACACCTCTCTGCTCTACTTTGCACTTTGCTCAAGATCTGCATCTACAACTTTCTCATAACCATATCCCCTCTTCTGTAATACACCATATTGAATGAGTGGAACAAAAAAAGAAGCTCAAACCAGATTAGATTTTTTTTTTTTTTTTGGTTCAGCTTGTTTAGGCATAGTGCATTTACCTTCTGTGATCACATTATCTACACTCTCCCTCCCTCACACTACCTCTTTCTCCACTCTATCCTTTTTTAGTACTTGCAGACAGTTCTATTTCTTCTCATCACCAACCCACACTCTTGCTACCTCGATATTCTCACTCATCCAAATCATCTTGAATCTCCTTCTAGGGTTATTTTTCTCGCTCTCTTCTTTTGGAAGCTTACTTTGCATCGAGCCATATCCGTATTAATTTTTGTGTCAAAAAATCTTCTAAGATTGGTGATTTGTAAACCCTAGATCAGATACGCATTTAATGTACCTCTATTTTTAAGATTTGAACCCAATCATAGTTCACTTAGCACTTTGTGCCACCATTCTCCAAATCAAATCACCAATTAAATCAATCATTGGAGCAGGTAGACCAATTAATTTCATTCCTCTGGTTGGCTACCAGTTAAAAACCACTTACACAGACTTAATCATTTGAAACTACCACCTTTAAATTTTGATCATTGATCTTGTCACTTCATGCCATGATCCAAGGTTATCCATTCATTGTCACCCTTTTAAACACTACTGTTAGATGAATCTTTCTTTAAACGATTGTTATTGATCTTTGTTTGTAGCACATTACCGTATCGGGCTGAGTCACATTGGGGTCATGCTGATAGATACCATTCTCTTTGATAAGTTGTCTTTCACCTGAGTATCCACATAATCTCCACACAATTCACAACAAAGATGTGAATTGCCAAAAAAATCAATCGATCTTCGTCACTTGTCATTACACATCACCAACTATCTTCGTTATTCCGCAGTTGGGTCCCACCAAGTGATTTCCATGCATTGCTGTGTCAAAGGGAAATCCAAGTATCTCCCATCAAGATTCACCTTTTGCTTTGAAAAGGTCCCCAACAGGATGTCAAAGGGACTAGGCAAAGGGTCTCTTCAAACTCCACCAGTCACTTCGTTGAAGAGCCATCAATATATTGAGGGGAAACCAAAATGCCTCTCTTCGAAAACAAATTGTCACCCCAACCGCTTCACAAGAAGGATGTGAAGTGAGGGATAACCACATCAAAGGGATCGATAAAATAGTCACGTTGAACACATAATTCCACCTTAATGTGATCCTCGAACCTCAACATCCACTCATCACTACATCGAAGGAACTCTTGCTTGACTCCTACTGACATTCGACCATCGCCCTGAAACAAATGCATGGACACCATTAACCAAAAGGCTAGACACATGGTGCCGGTCACAAAATGAATGTAGTCAGTTTAAGTTATCACTTAAGCAACCTGCAATCAGCAAACACAAGTCATCAAAAAAATAGAATTCTATCTGAACCCCATGACTGCAACAACCTTAGGGTTTAAGTAATAAACCCTAGCATCACCCTAGAGCAGAAATAATTCATTCTGATTGTATCTTTCAACTTTTGAACTTGCAAAGCACATTTAAGGAAAGATCTCGAAGAACCCAGCATGAATCTGACCTTTGCTTCACCACAGTTCTCACCCTTTGACATCAATGACAATAATATGTCAACAAGACTTACTAGACACAACAAACAATGTTCATTTACCTTATGGAATTGAAGTGTTCCTAATCTATAAAACTCAGACACAAGATCCCTGCAATAGATAACATTTGTAGTTTAAGGTTTGCTCTTCAATCCAAAAAATGCCACAAGTTTCTCAGTAAGTAGATCACTAACCCTAAAATTCAATAGACAATTATGTTTAAGTAACCAAAAACTGATAAAAAAGCAGTTATACCTTCTTTGTTAGATCCACAGTTTTAAATAGAAAATGTATTAGAAAAATACATAGATGTGCCTATATTCTACATAGATACACCACACAAAGCTTGAATTACATGACACAGAGCTTCAATTGCACCACTCTACATAAAACACCAAAAGATGCAGAAATAAAGACCAAAAAACATAATATGAGGGATTAATTTATCAGTTTAGTGTTAGAAAACTACATAATTAGGGTTATTAGTTAGGTATCTAACACACAAAAGTTTGGAATTCACAAAAAATTAAACAAAAATAATTACACCCATATAAGCTACAAATGTGCCATTTCCAACCATAAATGAAGGTCATTTTTTAAAGAATATGCACCACAATGCCACACTTGCATCTAGGTTTCAATCAATTGCGATGTTCTAGAAATAATTGCATCAAACAAGCTTGTAAATACAAAAATCACTTAAAACTCACAAAAATGGGTTAAATCAAGGACTAGAGTGTCCCATCGAGCATGCCAAAATGTATGACTTGGAAATTTAGTTGTGAAATTGAAAGATAAACAATAAACAACAAGAATCACAACCAAAATATGACATCAATAAATCAAATAAAGAAAACTGTATAAAGAAAAATGCAAACCTATACACACATCAATAGACAAGTATAGCTCCATTGTTCTCCTTGATTTTCCTTGGAGAATGGTGTAAGTAGTCCTTGCTCTCATATTTATATAAGCACAATAGCATAAAGCACTACAATGATTCTACAATTTCTCTGCATGATCTGAGATGATGAACAATGATAGGATGGTTCAATTTATAGATTTTTGCTGACACTGATCAATGGTCAAGATTAGAGGAGATATTGAGAAGATCAACAGTTCAATATTGATGAGAGGGAATGATGGACGGTTAAGTGACTGCATGAGTTTAGGTAACTAATTGTATGGTTCAGTTAAGATGATTGATTGGAGTGTGAATTGAGACTACAGTTAGTGGATTGAATTGATTACTGAATGAACTTGAAGTGATCGGGAATTGAAGTGAATTTGATCAGTGAATGGAATGAGAGTAAGTCTTATTAAACATGTGAGGTGGAATTCCATGAGTATTTTTTTTTATCGATGCAGAAAGGAAGCTAAGGGACTGCACCCATATATTAATAAGTAAAACATGAACATTACAATCTGTATTAGGGGACCAATAATGGAACACCCAAAAGACTAAGGACAAACCAATGCCAAAAGTGAGTTAACACCCAAACATAAGGTGGAAAGCACACACCAGAGCCATGTATAAACCAAAGATGAGAAAGCAACCCATAACCCATCCCCACCTGAATCTAATCTTGACACCCAAGCTAATTTAGGATTCGAGCACAAAGGAATCCCTACCCTACCCTTTCCATTTTTGTAGTTCCAGTTTTGGTATGAGAGCGAATAAGCATCGAGGAAGAATCCACATTTTTCTTTCTCTTTTTGATAGTTGTCCAATTCCCTTCTTCAGATTCATTTTTCTTCATGACCTCTTCTTCCCTTGGGGACTTTCCTGTCCCCCCACCACCAAACCCTCTTTTTACCTAGACTGCACCTTTGAAATAGTGGAATTTTTGTGGGTGGTAGGGGTATGAACACCATTGCACTACATCAAAGTTGAGCTATCATCATCCACAAAAAGATGGAGATAAAGGAGCCATAAAACCATCAACTGCAACTAATTTTTCTAGGGTAGCCGAGGAATCCTCCACTCCGCTTGTGCTTGGATCATCATTCCCTACTGAATAATAATGGATAAAGGCACCATTCCACCATGTTTCTTAGCCTTCAAATTTTTGTTTGGAACAGTGGGCAGCCATATGTCCCATCATATAGCATCTTCAACACTGAAATGACATACCCTCATAGTCTACCATTTGCTTCCAATACCCACCAACTGTCATGAGAGAGATTTCTGCCAATAGATCTTTGGAAATTTCAATTTCCACCAGGATGCAAGCATATGTAGTTTGTAAGTAGTCAAATGAACCCTCCTAGACCCCCAATAATTTTCCCAGGGAGTTGCCCATTGCTTCAAAACATGAACTGAACCAATATTGCAATGGTAAATTCAGTAGTCTTAACCATATGGCAATAGATGTGAATAATTTGGTAGTGGTGTTGAAGATAGGGTTCCAAGGTTTCAACACCAAGAAATTCTCCTCCGAACTCCACTAGAAATTGCACAACATAGTATGGTGATCTTGCACTTCGCTAAAGACAACCACAAAGAAGCCCCGTGCACATGGATAGATTTGAAGCTCCCCTTCAAGGTTTGGTTTCCATGTCTCAGTGATCCATTTGTGGAGATCACAGAGGCTCAACCTAAACCCCCTAAACCGCCCAATCAACCCATTCTCCAAAAAGAAGGCTTCATTTTCTGAGATCTCCTACCTTATTTCCTCACCAAATTTGGCTGATGGTGTAAGCTTGGTGCATGGTAGAGGGATCAAGGTTTTGTGAGCACCAAAGAGGGCCTCAATGTGCCCAGAAAACCCACCTGTGCACACCTTGGGAGAGAGGCCAATTTGAAACATTCTCTAAATGTTCCCGCCCTTCATCCAACTACACACCCCAAGCTAATCGACAATCTTTCAGTGGTGCCCTAAACATAGTGTTAGAGGCAGCAGGAAACATGGATGTTGTGTTTGATGCCTCCATAGACTGGCATCTGCACTCCCTAGGTTGCTAGACAGTTGCCCGAAGTCTGTGATCAAGAGCTCGAACCCTAGCTACGACATCCAAAGTCTTTTGTAGAGGTGACATATGCAAAGAAGAGAAAAATACTAAGATCTATATTATACTATTTAAAATAGTCCCTACTTGGAATTGCATGAGTATTTAATAATTGAATAAATTTAATTATTATTTACATGTGCAAGGTTGAAATTAATAAATAAAATAAATGATTTTATTTATTTTGGGAAAAGGATAATGTTGAGAGATAAATGGATTAATTAAATAATTAAAACAATTATTTAATTTTGGAAGTGGCAAATGGATAATTAATTAAATAATAATGAATTAGTTAATTAAACTTTAGAATAAAAGAATAATTAGTAAATTTTATAAATAACATTAACTATTTAATTAATATGGATGAATAGTGGTGAAATAGATATAATTTAATTAAATAATTTGAAATTATTTAATTAAAGTAGAATTTAAGAGAAAATTTAAAATTTAAAATAATTAAATAATTATAAAAATAATTTAATTATCATCATGAAGTGAAAATGTTTGTTAATTTAGTCAAATAATGAAATTATTTAATTAAATATTGAAGAAAAATTAGTTACGTCAAATGATGGAAATTGACTCATTTTGGATGGAATGCATTAGTTAGAATTAAGTGTCTAGAATAATTTTCGGCCAGCCTAGATATTTATTTGGAACCTATTTTTAAAAAATAATAATAAATGTTTTTTAGTTGACCTATATCTTGTTTGGTGTGCCAACTGTATACAATAGGTATTTATGCACTCTAGCTGGGTGGGTAAAATTATGAGGAGGTTTTGCATGAATTTTTAGGTCTAATTTCAAGTTGGTTAGTTGGGACAAAAATCCTAACTGCCTACTCAGGTCAGGACGAAAGCCCTACCCTAGGATCTTGCATAATCCTCTTATTTGTTGACATTTCTTGATCTAAAAAATTGTATGTTGACCTAGTTATATGCTACTAGGTTGGGCACCATTATTGGAGTGAAGGATATGAGCATTGAAGCCTGGAAACTGATAATCTGGTTGCTCGTTGGGCATGTTAGACAACAAATTTAAGGGTTTGTAAGCACATTTATGTTGATTTAGAAGGCACTTGGTAGACTATTCAACACACCAACTTGAACCTAGGTTTGAAGACTTGGATCCCTTGCCCAATGTGATCAAGGAAACACCATATTGGAGCTACTACAAACTTTCTTGGCATGATTTTATTAGTTGTAGAAGACACAAAATGTGCTTCTAGCACCTAGGTCATTATATAATAGGTCACACCATATGCCAGTAGTTTGATTAGATTGCCCAATCCTTGGGTGTAGACCAACAATATACATGCCACCCTTGGCCAACCAACACCCAAATTGCTACCAGTCACAATTATAAATTCTAGATAAGCTATTTGGAGGGTTTGAGGTTGAGTGTGAGAGAGTTAGAGTGCTTTCCAAAGAGAAATTAGTCTATATCAGACCCTATATGCCACTCTTTTTTGATTGAGTCACCAATAATAGGATATTAATATTGAGACTGTTATAACAATGAAAATATGAGGTTTGTATACTTTTAATTACCTAAAACAATGTAAACTAGATTTTTCTATTGCATTTACTCTAATGGATAGTCAACCTAGAGTTTAAACCTAATATTTTCTATCAGAAAGTTATAATCATGATTATTTGTTGTTCATTGTTCCCATAATTGAGTGTGATTTGGTGTTTAAATATAATTTTGTTCATTTTTAGCTCACTAGAATTTATTGTTGTGCTACAAATTTGAGTAATTATGAAAATCCTAACCCTAACTTGGTGTTTTAGAAGTTGGTAAAAATGCCAGGGTTATTACATTTTCAGTTATCTATGACTTATAGCCCAATGAATAGACATTGGTATCTAGTCCATCTTGCCAATCTCAAATGCTTTAAAACAAAAAAAAAAAGAATTAATTAGTAGTGAAACAAAGAAAAAGGGATCCTAGGCCCTTAATGTAAAGAACCTAGGATTCAATGGTTTGGCCTTTTTCTGAATTTCATTAGGATGTAGATCACAAGGTGGAAATGTTGACTTTCAACCTCAATGGCAAGATAATCAAACCTAGATCTACATCTAAAGGGGGGATCAAAATGGATTGGAAATATTTGAGAATGATTTACTTAATGATCCAATATGCCCTGATATTAAGGATGCAAGATCACAACAACTAACAGACATACACAACAATTTGTAAGTGGATCTGTGAAGTGCAGAGGATAATAAACTTGCTCAAAAAAATTGGTTTTGATGTTCTTACAAGGAATCATTCACCCATGGGCGAATGGATTTTTAAACAAGGGTCTTGATCAACTTTCTGGGTCCTTTGGTGTCAGATGTGAGCTTGTTTTTCCCACTGGTCTAACTATCAGAATGTTGAAAATGAATTATGCAAGTTAGTTTTCTTGGCTTGAAAACTTTGATGACAAAAAATGAAACAATACAAAATTTATCTTCAATATCTCTTCAATCATTCTTCAACCTGTAATATGCACATACAAAAAGAGGGAAAAATGTTTGTTTTGTTTGTATGGGGGTTTTCCTTAGTCAAACCCTGGTTTGGTAATTAAACCTTGATAAAAAGACAATGAAAGGGAAGGAAATGATGAATGGACACTTTTTGCAAATCACCATCCTTCAATGACTTCCTTGAAGGACTGAAATCATACACATCTCTTCAAAGGAATTGTATCTTGTTGGCTTTCTTTGCTTGAATTCTTTAATGTATGAAGACCTACAACACTTGCTGGCCTTAACAAGACAACATGAACATACACAAACTTGGATATGGTGTTAGGATCTTGATTGTTGCTATGGAAATATGATAATGCTGATCTTGAATGCTCTTGAAAATAATATTTTCTCTTTAATTTCTCTAATAAAGTGTGTTAGATCTCAAATGATTAAATATTTAGAGGTGTTTTTCTAATTTGTTGAAAATTAGATTCCAAAATCCAACACTTACAATTTGAATTTGGTTCATTAAAAGGCTGCCAAAAACATATTTTAAAATGGGTCCTCGCACATAAAGGAGACCCATTCACCCATGGGAAAATGGGTCCTAGCTTATATTCCTAGGACACTCATAATCCATGTTAATTTAAATATTAAATGTATTTATTTAATGTTGGTTTTCCTTTCAAAAAATGGTAAAAATAAGGCTTTGGAATGCATAATTTGGAAAATTAGAAGCTTAATTAAGTCCAATAAATTAAGGGACCCAGACATAATGTGAATTTATAAAGGCATACAATTTCCTACACTATAAAGTTGAACTTACACTCAAAATCACACTAAAGTAGACAAACATATGTCAAGAGGGGTCCAAGTGCATAAATGTTAATGAGATAGGATGACAAAGATCAAGGAGGGTGATCAAGCCCCAAAGATATAAGATCCCATGGAAAACCAACATAAGAACAAAGGAACACACACATGTGTGTAGCAGAAAAACAAGGTACACCAACATTCAATGTCAAAGCTAATACAAAAAGAAAAGGAATGGATTTGTCCATAAAATATACTCAAAAGGGCTAGTGCAGTTCAATATAAAATAGCATGCCTATGTTGTTTGTCCATAAAATATGCTCACAAGGGCTGGTGTAGTCCACTATTCACTATGTGAGCCCCAAAGGATGAGAAATACACACTAGGTCTACAAGGTGTGTACACATGAAAAGTGATCAATGTTATGCCAATTGTTACACTAAGTTCAACTTCCTATGAACAAAATGAAGCCGAAAATAACAAACATGGCTGACAAGTTGTGTTATGCCAGGTTCCATGAAATAAAAAGGTTTAACATCTTAGCAGATGAATTGATAACCACGCCTCAAGGGGTGTTATAAATGATGCCACCACCGAAGGGGGTATATCAATAGGTCAAACATCACAAGATGAAATGGATAAGGGTTATATATGCCCCCCACTTAAAATATCAACATACTTGCTATGTTGGTATTTTAAGTAGAAAGAGGGGAAGAGGAGGTCCTTGACAAGGATGCACACCTCCAAAAACTAGTTATCCTTGCACCCTAAGCATAGATATAAGGACAACCAAACCAAGGACTATCATGTGTCTGACATGAAAAAAATATGGTTGCACTTAAGATTGTACCACCATGAATGGAAATGAGAAAAACATATAAAGCTTACTAATGCAACATAGTGATGACCAAGATGATAAGATGAAAATCATTATCAATTAGAGGAAGTAGATGAATCAACACAAGGAAGAGCACCACAATACTTAAGATGTTGTATTTTAGTACTTAAGGCCTTACATTCACTGATAGACTGACCATGCACTCGATGATATGCACAAAATTAGATTTTGTTATAGAATTTATTTGTTGTTCTTGGAGGGAGGGATATCAAGTAGGCTTGGAAAAGCCTCTACAAGGTACTCTCTTGATCAAGAGTAGAAGATATTCCTTTCTTTTGTGAAAAATATCTTTCTTTCTAACTACAAGATGTCATACATACACAAGACTTTTTAGGTTTAGATTGTGAGATTTGGTACTCTCCCATAAAGGAGGGTGTAAAATCTAATGAACCTAAATTATCACTAAAACATGTGTTTGAAGATGAAGAAATATCGTGAGCATTATTTATATTTATCCTAGGAGTGTTTTGTGTGATGACACTGATATTAAGCGAAGGTTTCTTTGATGCTTTCATTTATTTTGAAGGACAATAACCAAGAACTATTGTTATTTACTATGTGTTAGGCTCTTTAGGGACATGGATACATTGTTCTCTAACACCACATCCCTTTCCATTATATCCAAATTGTTTGAAAATCTCATAACCTCTTCCATAAATTTCTTTCATCTCTTCTGAAGAAGGTGTCTTTTCATGATTGTTCTCAACATATGTGGATGTTTAATTTGTGTTCTCTTCCTTGCTAAGAGTTATGGAATTGGATGGTTTTGATTACTAAATGATATATTGTGTTGATACCATTGTCGCTTCTTTCTCCTTTCTTGACTTTAATTGCATAATCTTGGGTTCCTCATCAAATTTAGGTGTGAAATCTAATAATAACCAATCAGTTTTTGACAACACTGTCACATGCAAAAGGAACTTATCCTTATCCTAAAGTTGTAAAGGTTCCACATTTGTAGTTGGTGTCAATTTTATAAGAGGATTCATCATTCCTATTTCAGTTTGTAAACAAATCTCAGATTTAGGATTGACTTTTATCATACATACCTTAGTGTTATAAAGATATTTCAGCATATGGTGTAGCGTTGAAGGCATTGCATTCATTTAATCAATCCATGGTCTACCGAGGAGGAGATTATATGAAAGATCATGCTGACATGACATGGATAGGAGTTTGTAGTGTAAGCTTACCGACTTTAATAGGTAATTCTATCACACTAAGCAGTTATTTTCCCACATTATGAAAACCACAAAAACCATAAATAGACAACTCAAATGGTTGAATTTTAGTCTTGTTCGCTTCCATTTTATCCAAAATATATACACTAAAAATATTAAGCATCGAACCATTGTCAAAAAGCGTACATTTAATTCTAAACTTGTTAATAATGACCACTATCATGAAAGCATCATTTTGTTTATATGTTTCCAAAGTTCACTTTAATGAAAGATAATGTCCAAATTATGTGAATTCATTTTCTCAATCAAAGCTGCCACATCATTTAGTTGCGCACTAGGAGGGATGAAATTTTTTTGCAAGGAATTTTGAATCATACTATGGTAATTTTGTGATGATTGGATCAACTCCCAAAGGGAGATCTTAGCAAGAGTGTTATGAAGTTGTTCAACAAGATCAAATTCTTTACCACTACACTATGAAATTTTAGGTGTAGGTGGGAGATATGGTTGAGGCAATGGGATGGATGATGGAGTTTGCATTGGTTGCTTGTTATTCCTAGTGTTATATGTGCTAGATACAATATGATAACTTGGTTGTTACGACATATGATTACTAGTAAGTTGTTTTGCAGATCTTAAGATGTGGACATGAGGTTTAGGAGGTTCTATAATAAGAATTGGTTTAGGAGGTTCATAAGGAATATTAGGAGGCCTAATGATTAGAGGACTCTTGGGAGGTCTAAAAGGATTTTTTAGAGGTACTATAATAAAGGGAGATCTAATGGTCAATTGTGCATTCATAACCTCAGTGGATTTGACTTCTTGTTGATAATATTCTATCGAGGGGGAATCTAGGGTTCCCTTAACATGTTCATCTAGGAAAGCCATCTTGTCATCTTTATTCCCAACACTATCTTCCCAAGTAGGAGAGTAGGGGTAGAAAGAAAACAAGATTCTCGTGATGCTCAATGATTGTATCTTATAGCACCAAGATACCTTTGTCACAAATAGGAGAGGTACTGAGAGAAGAACAACTATGATTGTCATGATTATCCACGATTGCATTCTCTTGCACTATAACATTATCACAAATGGAAGAGATATTAGGAGGGAAACTAACATTCTTGTCAAAGGTTTTATTTCATTTCCTTAGATTATACCCATAAATAGGGAAATTACAATCATACAAGCCATGCAATACTCTATGAAAGCCATATGTTTAAAAAGGAAACCTGCCTCTATTTGTGTAAAAATGATAACTAATTTATCCAAAATATGCAATGCTTCAAAAAATGAAAACAATTTTTATAAAGATCCTGATGATTTACAATACTGAAATGCAACAATTGTTCCCAAATTTGTAACAAATCAAGGAAAATTACATCTTTCTTGCACATGCAATAACATTTTTCTAGAATTTCAAATCAAACAATTGCAAATAGGAACATTTTGATAATACAGAGAAAAAAGAATATGAAAAAGTTGTCTGAGACACCTATACAAGAACAAGGTCACTCAAGGGTGAACAAGTACTTGTACAGGGTTCTAAAAATTGAAAAATTGATTTTTTATGTTGTTTGATGTTTCTTTCTCTGGTTGCAAACATGTTAAACAGTGGTCATTTTTCTAGATTTTTCTAAGTTTAGGACAACATAATGAAAAATGCAAGTGTGAAACAAAGGTAAAAATGTTTTGACAAAAGTTTCATGCAAATTTTAGATCTAAAATACAATAATTGCCTGATTCTAAGATGCCACAACATGAAAATGATGATTTGATGCAACTTGAAATCAAATAATGCAATATTTTTCAATTTAAGACCATGTGATCTAAATGAAAATATGAAATAATAAAGGATGGAATGCAATTTTTATATCTAAAAGATGAAAAATTTGAAAATGATGATCTAGTGCAATTTGAAACAAAACTATGCAATTTTTTACTTGTTTTTGCGCTAAAATGAAAAATGCAATTTACATGCAATGAACTATTTAAAAAATTTAACCACTTAATGAATGAAATATGAATGTAAATCTGATCTAAATATTATTGAAGCAAACCTTAATGCAACCTATGATGTAATATGGAATGCAATTTTTTTTGAATTTTTTTATGACTTTTTACAATGCAAAGATGAAACCCTAAATGAAAGATGCAAAACAAAATTATGAAAAACCTAGATCTAAGGTTTGAAAATATCCCAAATCAGAAAGTTATGATGTCAAATATTAGATTCACAAAAATGAAACAAAGAAAAAGGGATCCTAGGCCCTTAATGCAAAGAGCTTAGGATTCAACGGTTTGGCCTTTTTCCAAATTTCATTAGGATGTAGATCACAAGGTGAAAATATCGACTTTCAACCTCAATGGTGAGCCAATCAGACCTAGATCTACATCTAAAGGGGGGATTAGAATGGATTGGAAATATTTGAGAATGTTTAACTTAATCATCCTATATGCCCTAATATTAAAAATACAAGTTGACGACAACTAGCAGATAGAAATAATAGTTTGCAAGTGGATCTGGGAAGTGAAGATGACAACAAACCTACTCAAAAAAATGGTTTTGATGTGCCTACAAGGACTCATTCACTTTTTGGGTCTCTAGTGTCAGATCTAAGCTTCTGTTTCCCATTGGTCCAACTATCAAAATGTTAGAAATAAATTTTGTAACTTAGTTTTCGTGTCTTGACAACTTTGATAACAAAAAAATGCAACAATGCAAAATTTATCTTCAAGATATCTTTAATCCTTCTTCAACTTGTAATCTGCACATACACAAAGATGGAAAAATGTTTTTTTTGTTTGTATGCGGGTTTTCCTTAGTCAAACCCCAGTTTGGTAATTAAACCTTGATAAAAATATAATGAGAGGGAAGGAAATGTTGAATGAACACTTGTTGCAACTCACCATCCTTCAATGGTTTCCTTGAAGGACTAAAGTCATACACATCTCTTCAAAGGAATTGGATCTTGCTGGATTTCTTTGCTTGAATGCTTGAATGCTTGAATGTATGAAGACCTACAAAACTTGTTAGCCTTCACAAGACAACATGAAAATACACAAACTTGGACATGATGTTAGGATCTTGATTAATTCTATGAAAATTTGATAATGCTACTCTTTAATGCTCTTGAAAATAATATTTTCTCTTGAATTTCTCTCATAAAGTGTGTTAGATCTCAAATGATAAAATGACTATGTATTTATAAGTGTTTATCTAATTTCCCAAAAAATAGATTCCAAAAGCCAACACTTAAAATTTGAATTTGGATCATTAAAAGGCCACCAAAAATATATTTTAAAATGGGTCCTAACACATAAAGGGTAGGGCCTATATTATTAGGACACTCATAATCCATGTTAATTTAAATATTAAATACATTTATTTAATGTTGGTTTTTCTTTTGAAAAGAAAGATAAAAATAAATCTTTGGAATGCATAATTTGGAAAATTAGAAGCTTAATTAAGTCCAATAAATAAAAGGAACCCAAAATAGTGTGAAATTGTAAAGGTATACAATTTCCTACACTACAAGTAGTTTAGTTTAGGTGGTCATTCTTGTGCACCCATGAATGTTGATGTAACTAGGGAATCATTCTTAAGAGAAAATTTGATATATATTTTATGTGGATCATGTTGGACTAACCGCTAGCATCTCCCTTCGGGTTCATGACATAGTTTAACAACCTCCCGTGGATCTTAACTAAAGCTTGTATCAGGCATTGATAGGTCGATCTTTTGGTGCAACGACAATGCCAACAATTGGTATCAGAGCCGGTCATAGGTTTAAACCCCTCAGGTGACACTGAGGGGGGATTGTTGGACTAACCACCAGCATCTCCCTTCGGGTTCGCGACATGGTTTAACTGCCTCCCATGGATCTTAGCCGAAGCTTGTATCGGGCATTGATAGGTTGATCTTTTGGTGCAATAGAAAGGCCAACAAATCATTCTTGTACAACCATATAAACTATATAGGGGTTATATGCAACCAATTCTTCTTAACCTAGTGATAATATTTAGGGTTGATATAACATTTGAGTTTGGTTGCAGCAATTTTGGTTGTCTATTTTGGTTTATTTCAATGCATGTTAACGAATACCCTTAGGAACACCCTCTTGAGTCTAAGCTAAGTTCAAAGTGTAGGAGAGGTAACCCACTCTCATAGAGTTGGCCGTTAGCCCTCCACATTCTATTGATGAACTATTTTCACCCACATGATGATAGCCTTGGCCTTGTGAGTGAGAGTTGGTTCTAGGAAGTGGAGCAACATTTTCAAGCATCAACATGCCTTTCCACCTTGGTCCTCACATTTTGCTCATTTTTTTATGTTTCAAACCTTGGGTTGAACCAAAAAATGGAATCAACATGATAAAATAATTTGTAGAATCATGTCCCTTAGAGTAAGCTTTCCAAAAAGTATAATTTTGAACATATTTAATTTGATTATTATAATATTTTTTAGTTTCTAGTGAACATAATTTTTCGTCAAACATCAAGGTCTCTATTCCACACAAATGGAAAATAAATTAAAAATATATATATTTGTACTCTAGGTATTGATTTCCTTATTTCAAAAAAAGAAGAAGGATATATACATAAAAAGCTATACATTATGACATAAAACTATGTCTAAATTATAACTAATCTCACATAAAAAAAATAAAAAATAATATATGCAACAAAAAATTTATAAAAATTTCTATGGACTAGATATTGGTGTTAATAATATACGTTTAAGAATTTATAGTTTTTTTTAATTTTTGTAAAAAAGTTATGCATGCTGGAATAAATGCCACTTTTTTAAAAATTATTAACTATGAATTTTTAATTACTAAGACTTAGATTAAAGACTTGCAAATTTTATATATATATATTTTAGAATCTACATACAAAATCTTAAAAATCACTAGTTTGCATCAATTTCAAATTTTGAACAGTTTAGTTGCTATAGGTGATAGAAGGTAAAACTTTAGTCTGAAATGTTGATTTCAAAGTACCACTTTGGCCAAAGGGGGAACACACTATTATGTGATCACCCAAATATTTGAAAAAAGAAATCCATGTTTCATAGCCAAAGCACATGGTAAAACACAAATTTTTTGATATTTGAATTAAATGAATGTTTTATGATCTTAAGCAATCTTTGAGGATGTGGTACCATGAAAATGGTGTTGGAATTTTGTGTTGTCATTGATGTCAACCGAACTTTTGTTGTTGCATTGATGTCAACCTCTAGTGTCGCTTTAATGAGCATGTGTTGGTGATTTTCAACCTCTTATGTGGTTGAGTTGCTAAGAAGGTGTTCCAGATGTTGAGTTTGAGTTTATGGTGCTTGATTTCCAAGTGTTTTTGAGAAAATTTGAATAAAAGAGGAAATAGTGTGGTGAAGAGTGTTTAGTGTAGCAGTGTGGCGTTCAGTTTTTTTCTCCACATTTATTCATATCTAAAGATATGCTTGTGTGGTTCATATATGCTGATCAGAGGTGTTATATCCAGAGTTTTAGGTTTTGAATCGTTGTATAGAGAAAGTTGTGTTCACCAGTGTGTGAACTATGTAAGCAGTGTTATCTAGGAGAAAGGGTTTTGCTCCAAATTTCTCCCCAGTTTGGTTTTTGGTCTTGTAGATCTAGATATGTGCTTATATTGCTAGTATCTATCTCTACTTTGAGTTATTTGAAGTTTAGTTCTTCACAAGGTTGGAATCAGGTGGTGAAGTGTGTGAAAGGTTAGTTGGTTGTGTAGAATGAATATGTTCTTCTAGTGTATGATGTTGCAAAGGAGTTGTTGGATTTGAAGGTGTTGATGAAATATTCTAGATTGTGTCAAAGTGATGTGTTTAGTTTGCGAGTTGTCTTTGGATCAAAGGAAGAGTGTACTTAATCGTTTGATGGTGTTAACACAGGTTCGCCCGACCTTGGGTGTTTACACTAATTACAAATATTCTTTGATGTTTGTGAAAGCATGGTGTGGTGTGTATGTGTGTATTTGGGTCTGAGTTAAGGTGCGTTGTGATTTTACTTCATTCCTTTCTACCCTGGGAATGTTTTAGTGCCAACATAATTTGAATTTGCATGTTTGAGGTGCATACTGACCTTGTGAATTATTTTTAAGGTTGAAGATGGTATATATGAATGTTGAGTTGATGGAGTATGTATTAGTGATGTGTGTAATGCAAAGTGTTGAGATGCGAAGTGACAAAGTACAAAATTTAGTGTGAGCTTTAATGCCTAAGACTATTGGATGCAATAAGCAGAAGGTGTATACATTCTATAGAGAGAGTGTGAATGTTATGGTGAAGTTTTGGTGGACCTTTTCTATTGCTTTGAGATGGATTTCTTATTGTAACAATATTCTTCCTTCTTTCTAATTTGGTAGTGAGCCCTTCTTTTCTCTTTGGGTAGCGAGCCCTTTGATAGTTAGCCTATTATATTCAGTGTTCTAATTAATTTATATTGTGAGCTAATAATCACTATGGTTTTTACCTTATTTGGTTTTCCACATAAATCTGGTGTTTCATGTGTTTGGATGTGTTTGCATTACTGTTTCTCATGTTTCCATTTTGCTAATGCATGATAAGGGTTTAATGGTTGTTAAGGGTTTAAGGAATAATGCATATCTGAAGGTTACTGAGGGTTTTGATGTTTTAATGTACAACTGATTCACCTCCCTCTCAATTGTCGTGTGCATTCAATAAATGGTACTTACATGTTAAGTTGGGATTTGAGAATTCTAAATCAAATCACTATATTTATTATTAAATCTAATGATGATCATTTCATAATTACTGCATTATATGTTGATGATATGTTTTTGAAAAGTTAAACAACATTTTCGGGGTGTTGTACCCCTCACAACGAGCCACTAGGGCCAAAAAAGGACCAAACTTAAACATAAAACATTAACAAAAAAAAACCAGAGACAACCCAACGACAGCACACCAACAGCCGAAAAATAGCCGACAGACCAGCAACAGGAGCAACTAACTGGCCTCATCCCAGTTCTTGATCAGGAGGTCGACTGCCTCATCACCCACCCACTCCTTATTTTCCATTAGAAAGTGAAAGAATTAATTTTAGAACTAAAATATCAACTTACAACTAGATTTGAAATTAAATACTTGGGTGCAACAAAACATATTCTTATTATGGAGATAACAAGAGATAGATTAAACAAAAAACTATCACTTGGACAAAGAAAGTGTGTGAATTCATTATTGTAGAGGTTTAATGTGTAGGATTCTAGACCATGTGTGTTATTATTTATTTGGAGATAAAATTATCTATTACTCAATGTCCTACTTCTCCATTAGAGGTGGAAGACATGAAAATTTTACCTTATCAAAGTGTGATCAAAATTTTGATGAAATCTATGGTATGTACTAGACTGGACATTGCCTAAATGGTGGGAGTTCTCATAAATTTTATGTCTAATCTTGGACGGATTCATTGGGATGTTTATAAAAAATGGTATTCATGTATTTTTGGGGTACCTTAGAGTATTAATTATGTTATTATGGTGATTTTAAGATATAGACATTATTTCTATATTTGTGTTTATGTTTACTCAAATTGGACTAAAGATGTTGATAGAAAAAGGTCCATTAGTGCATAGATGTTCACTTTAATTGGTGGTACAATAATTTGGATGAGAAAATGATAGGTTGTGGTTTGTTTTTATACTACTGAGGCAAAGCATATGGTAGCAACTCATGCATGTAAAGAAGCCATTTGGTTGAAAATATTATGCCCAAATGTTGGGTTGAATTAGGGTGCAATTAATATTTATTATGATAGTTAGAGTTCGATATGTTTAGCAAAGAATCCAACCTTTAATAGAAGGAACAAGCACATAGATGTGCAATAACATTTTTCAAGAGACACAGTCAAAGATGAAAGGATTAAATTAGAGAAAGTTTAAATTTTGATGAATGTTGCAGATGCTTTAACCAATATTTTTATCACAAAGAAATTTAGATGATGTTTAGAGTCTATGGGTTTCTTGACCTCTAGCAATTAATTCTAGTGATGTTGGGTTTCTCCTTTGGCTCTTCAAAGTTATTTGATAGATAGGAGAATTTTGGTAATTAAGGTGGCTTGACAATTACTAGTTTTATTTATTAATTATTTGACATTTCTTATAAGCACTATTTATATTGTATTATTATTAAATTGGCATCAAATGAAAATAGGGAGTTATATTTTGAGGTGACATATATGTCAAGTATTAGTGCCTTAGGATGGGTGTTGTAAAATGTCATTAAGTTGGCTATTTATAGAAAATTTGAAACACCCTATTTTGATGGAATCTTATGACATGTAAGCATTTGTAGGAGGTGGTTACTTTGAAATTTTGACCTTTTTATGATGGGTATTTATATTTTAGTGTGGTAGGAGTTATAAACTAGACACCCAAGTTGGTGGATTATTGTGATAGTTTATGATGGATGTAAGATGCAATATTAAATTACTTATTTTAGCTTGATGATGAATCTTCGTGGGTGACATTCATATTAGGTGTCCAAATTAGGCACCATAGTATTAGAGGTTTCTCACATGTTTTATAAAACTATTTATGGTTTATATTTTCCATGTTGCCTATAAATTGAGTACTAGAGTTGTAGTATGCATGTTGAATTTGTAGATGTTGGAATGTTGCCAAAATCACTCCTAAATTTTATGCTATTCAAACTCCTATGAAGATTTGTTTTATAATTGTGTTTTAACCCTTTATCAAATTGGAATAATACATTGAGCAATTTTTCGAGTTTGGGATTTTTCTCTTGAAAGGTTTTTTCCCATGTAAAAATGGTGTCATGTGTCATATTGTTTATTCCATTATGTGTTTCTCTATTTTATGTAATTATTAGATCAAAATTTAAAGGTTTTTGTACACATCTCCTCTCAATATTACTGTAAGAAGTTGTTTCCATTACCCTTGCTTCCTTACAATTATAGATTGTTACTAAAAGCAGATATGAGGAAGTTTGATGGAAATGATTTGATCACTTGGATTAATCAAATGGATGAAAAATAATGTACATTAGATCCAATTTGGGAAAAATATAAGAATGGATTCCTTATATCTAGAACTTAATAAATTCATTTGGTATCAATTTCCATGTGTTCAAAAGAAGAAAAAGAATCATACTATCACTAGTTAGTTTTTACAAAGGAGCTACAAATGTACTATACTAACAATGTACAAATAATTACATTAGCCAATGATACAATTATGAAAAACATATTTTTTCAATGATTATATTTATCAATTCTAGAACCTTTACTTGTGAGTGGAGACAATTATGAATGAAAAATTGAGTGATCTATTTCTTGGCTGGTTTAAGTATCATATTCAACATGAAGAGTATACATTCTTAATCTATTTAATGTATTTCATTCTATTATTATAGAATGTAAGGTATAGGAAACATACATGTCCAATAAGAGGGAGATATTCACTAGTAATAAAGATGAGATGACTCTTGTATTATCATTTCTTCCACCTACTAGATTGATACCTCAAAAAATTGAAGAAAAAAGAGCAAAGGGATTATGTTTTAATGAAAAAGAAAATATAATCAATGACATAAGTGTGATAATATAGATTGTAAATTGAGGGTGCACATGAAGAAGAAAAGGATAAATAAGAGGAATTGGTGGTTGTGGAGGAGTTAGAAAATCCAAAACCAACTATATATTTCCATGCACTTTCAAGTATTAGCACCCAAAAAACCATAAGGATAATAGTTTTCCTTAAACAACAAAAGATAAAAGTAGTGATTGACTCAATAAGTACTCAAAATTCATCAATAATAATTTGGCAATATAATCAAACTATTTTATTTACCCCATTTGAAATTTTAGATTATAATTACAGATGGAAGTGAAAACATTTAAGGAAATATGACAATACTAAAATCATCATAAGAGGCTAAATACTATATTTTCTTATGTTTTCTATTCCCATAGATTGAATATGATTTTTTTGGGAGTCCATGGGATCACTTCCTTGTGAATGATTGAGATGAACTTCTAATATTTCATGCATTTTCACTAAAGGGCAGGAAATTTGAATTGAGAGAGTTACAAGGAAATTTTCCATAGATAGTAAGCTATCACCAAATGTAAAAAATATTAATAAGAGGGCAAAAATGGGTGTGGACTAATTATTTTCATTGGAAGTGCAACTGTCAAATATTCCTACATCACCAAATTTGTAGACAATTATTGATAGGCACTTAGTAGTTGTGGGGGACATGCCAAAATAATTTCTTCCCAAAAATAATCATGATCAACCATTCAAATGGTACTAAGAGCATAACTCCATCCATCACCTATTCTTTTAAGGTACCAAAAAAGGTTACGGTAGTGGTACACTAACCACCAACAAGAGGTACTCTCTAGTCTCAAGGAAAATAAAGCAATGACATAGAAAAAAGGAAGCAACAAGATAATCAATAGAGAATTTTAACCCAACTAGAGTTATCAGAGCTTAATAAAGATGGAATAATTATTTTAGAATCTAAATGAATTATTTAGACATGCACTAAGATATTGTAGATGCAGATGATTACAAACAATATAATCAAGAGGAAGAATCTAGCTAGTGAAGATGTAACATGAGAAGATGAAGCATTCTTTCATAAGAATCCAAGGGTTATCAAAATTGAGGAAAATATTGGTTTTAAGGGGAGGGTCATGCTACACCCTTGACCTACAACAGGCATGAGTGGCTAGCATAAACCTTAATTAAGTTATATGATCATTTATATAGACTTATATAGGTAGTTAGGTCAACCTAGGGTGACATCCATGGAATAAGTATGGTATATATAGAAGGTAGCGATTATTTTATTATCATCAAATTGTGAATTTCTCCTTATTAAATAAATTTAAAGCTTTGTCCCCTCGAAGTGGCTTATTATTATCAATTATTTTCATCTTATTTGTATTATAATCTTCTCTTGTTCAAGTAATTTCACTACACATCGAACTTCTTCATCCACAAGAAATTAATTTCTATAGGCATAATTTTCCACACCATTCTTACAAATTAATGCATAGAGTTTGAGATGGCCCTTGTAATAGAACCAAAATGTTAGCCAAAATTTGATTTTGTGCTGAGAACCAATGGATAGGCACTGTGACTACTAATGAATTGAAATATTTGTCTATCTCACTTGAAGCACATTGATTCCAATACCCTTTATTCTACTTTACATACTACTAGTTATAGATACTATGTATACTAAAAAATTAAACACATGCACAAAATAGTAAATGAAGTACTAACATATTGTAAGATAGGAAAATCCAATAGCAAAGACAAAGTGACAACCACAACACTATATCTAAGCTAAAAATCCAATCCAAATAAAGAACAATCAAATATGAGGAATGAAATGAAAGCAACAAAAATATAAAATCCCCATGTTTGAAGTTGAATAACCTCCTTTGTCTCTCAAACAACCTTTGCAATTTTCCCTCAGATCGTTGTATGTGTATGCAAGTGCCTGCAAACAATAAGCATGAATATTGGAGATCTATGGTTGTGACTACTAATTTTATAGAAATCCATTCAAATGGATGGATGAGATCAAGCTTCTAGAAAGATTCTTAGATCGACGATTGAGGATGCATGCACCATAGAGTAGTGGGATAGGGCTGACTATGAAATGGACAGTTAAGATCGAAGAGACCAAAGACAATCAATGAGTGAGTGGAGGGATAACAAAGGAATTAAATAATAAAATTATTTAATTCATGAGAAGGGAATCTTTGACCAAGTGGAGGATAAAAAATTTATTTAAATTATTTATTTGTGGAGGAAAAAGAAAATGGGCATTTAATTAAAATGATTTATGCAACCAATTTAATTAATAAGAGGAAATAAAGAAGGAGAATTAAATAATTAATTTAGATTAATTATTTAATGGGGAAGAAATGGAAAAAGATAATTAAATACTTTTAATAATTATTTAACCATAGAAGAAATAAAGAAGACCAATGAATAGATAAATATAAATAATTATTTAACTATAGATGAATGACGTAGAATTAATAATCAAATGAATAATAATTCATTTAATCACAGAGGGGAAGAAAATGTTAGCGACATAATTAAAAATCTAATTTATTTAATTGATCATAGGAGAATAAAGATCAAGAAGTGAATTAATTAAATAATTAAAATTATTTAATTACAAGAAGACCAAGACGATGGAAAAATGGCGCTTACAAACCAAGACATTTTTTAGTGTCTATATTTTTCCCCTCTTTGACATAATGCATTAAATGAATAGATAAATAATTAATAATAATCATTTAACTAATTAATTATGCAAGGCAAGGATGAAGAATGTAACCTAGAATGCAGTGCAATCTTAAATAAGGATGATGGAATTTACTAGTAACACTTAGCAAGTTTGATGTTCAGATGACAAGTTCACTATCAACATAAATTAGATCAGGTTTGGACAAGGATTTTTTTGATTTTTTGGTGATCAGGCAGTTGCAGCTCTGTTTTTAGAAATTGCATCATTTGTAGATGCAGGTTTCTAGTGATCAATTGTGGTGCATAACATCAGTTGCGTGCTTGTATCTAGAAAATGTGGTACAAAGTATAAATTGTGATTTTCTAGTGGACAGTTGTGGCATAAATCAGTTGCGGGCCTATTTCAAGTAGTTGCGATGATCAAAGAGTTGTTTTACAAATTGATGAGTTGAATTGGTTTTTTTATTGGGTTTTTGATTGATTTTTGTGTGAATTTGTAAAATGGACTTTGGAAAACATAGAAAATAGTCAGTAAACACTTGTTTGGTCTTGATTTGAGTGTGTAAATGTATAACGTGTACGTGTATAAAGACACTTGAGATAATGCACAACCTAGGCTGGAAAAGATACTACTTGCTGAGTCCCTACTTGGATTGCTCCAAACACTTAGAAAAAGTGGAAAACTAGAGATATTGGTGGCACTAGATCCCCCTTACATGACACGAGCACACCAAAATCTCTTACCCTTTGAAGATCTTAAGATCCCGTGAACCAAGGGATTTCCTATCTCTACGAAAAATAGTGGAATGTAGGGTAGCTTCAAATCGCTCCTACATCAGGAAGTAAAAGGGATTTTTTCCTCTAAAACAAGTGGTTCTTAATCTATGTTTTGGGGAAATAATGGTCCCTATACATGTGACAAGATTAACACAATAAAGAGGCCTCCCAATCCCTTCTTAAGAAAACATTTTGACGTATCACATGGATACTAGGGGTAACACTTGTTGGCATAGGACATCCTCACCAGGTGATCAAATAATTTCCCAACGATCACAACAATTTAAATAGCGGACTGAAACAAAGTGTTGCTTGGGTTGTTCCCTCTCACAAGATGGGAGGTAGGCCCTCTAAAGGTAACAAAAGTGAGAAATTACATTGTTTTTTATCTCCCAGATCACACGAAGCACAAGGAGAGAGCATACACAACGCCATTTTCTCACACTCGCATGGGGTTCATTTTTAAAAAAATCCCAAATGCAAATATGTGGGTGGTTATACAAATTACAAAGGAATGCCTTTTATTCTCAAGATCACCAAGTGGCATGAGAGAAGAGCATACACACCCAAAATAAATATGCAAACCACAAGACAATGCAAACACTAGTTAATTTTAACCCCGCTTATTGTGTCAAACAAACAATTGAATTTTTTTAGCCCAATGACATGTGATGCAAGTTAATTTTAATTCCTATGAGTGAAGATATGTATTTTGTTGTTCATTTTAGCCTTTATGAATGAAAATGCATGTTTATTTTAACCTTTATGAGTGTGATGCAAAATTTTCATTGTGAACAAACAAAGCAAAATTGATTAAATTTAAAGCAAAGGAAGGTAAGCTCAATTGTTTCTAAAGAAACATTTTTAACTCCTCAAGACCAATGCCACATATTGAAAACAAAGGATTATCAAACCAAAAATCCTACCCTAAACAAAACCTAAAAGGAAAAACTCAAACAAAACTTAAAACTGAAAAGTAAAACCTTAGCAGGCAGTTGCATCATTCAGACTGATAGTTGCAGCTCTGCAATACATCATTTGGGCTAACAGTTGCAGCTCTACAATGTATCATTCAGGATTTCAGTTGTGTCGCTTTTCAAATCTAAGAATATGACTTCAGTTACGTTGATTTGCTTCATAGTTGCGTCATTTTTTCAAAATTTGGGTTCTTGCCTTCAGTTGCGTCATTGTTTCCCTCAATTGTGGCATTCTATTGAATTTCGGAAGCTCGCCTTTTGTTGCATCACTGCGCTTCAAAGTTGTGGCTCACGATTCTATAAAGCTACAAAAACAAAAAAGAAACACCAGTTTTTCTACAAAATTTATGCGATTCACATCGAGTTCCCCAATGTAAGATAGGAAATTGAATAGAAAAGATTAAAGTGACAACCATTGCATTAATCTAAGATAAAAATCTAATCCAAACAAAGAACAATCAAATATGAGGAATGAAATGAAAGCAACAAAATAATAAACTCCCCATGTTTGAAGTTGAATAACCTCCTTTGTCTCTCCTCAAACAACCTTTGCAAGTTGCTCTCAGATCGTTGTATGTGTATGCAAGTACCTACAAACAATAAGCATGAAAGTTGGAGATATGTGGTTGTTAAATAAAAAATGAAGGAGAAAAGCTTCTTTTCTAGAAAGCCATTCAAACAAATGGTGAGATCAAGCTTCTAGAAAGATTGTCAAATCGACGGTTGAGGATGCATACACCACAGAGTAGTGGGCTAGGGATGGCTATGAAATGGATGATCAAGATTGAGAAGAGACCATAGACAATCAATGGTTGAGATTCAAAAATGAGAAAGTGGAAGGAGATAATGGAGGAATTAAAAATTAAAATTATTTAATTCATGAGAGAAGAATCTTTGACCAAGTGGAGGAAATAAATTATTTATTTGTGGAGGAAAAATAAAATGGGAATTTAATTAAAATGATTCATGCAACCAATTTAATTAAATAAGAGGAAATAGAGAAGGAAAATTAAATAATTAATTTAGATTAATTATTTAATGGGGGAGAAATGACAAAAGATAATTAAATAATTTCAATAATTATTTTTATGGCAGAATGGAAAGGGTAATGAATAGATAAATAATTAATAATAATCATTTAACTATAGACGAATAGCGTGGAATGAATAATTAAATGAATAATAATTCATTTAATCATAGAGAGAGAAAATGTTAGTGACATAATTAAAAAGATGATTTATTTAATTGATCATAGGAGAATAAAGACCAAGAAGTGAATTAATTAAATAATTAAAATTATTTAATTAATAGAAGAACATGATCAAAGGAAAATAATTAAATAATTAAAATTATTTAATTATGCAGGGAAGAAGACCAAGATGAAGGAAAAATGACACTTGTAGACGAAGACATTTTCCATGTCTACATTTTTCCCATCTTTGACATAATGCAGTTCATCGCGTTGTGTAAAAGAAATTCAGTCAAAACATACCCCGGTGAAAGCAAGGTGGACCTATGCCCCCACGGGAGAATTTTACAAATTTTCAAAAAAAATGGAAAATTGTTTCGATAAGTCAATTTGACAACCAAGAGTTCAATGGTTGTGACAAAATTATTTTTTGAGGTCGTTTAGGGGGTCAAATAGTGTGCCCAACACACATGTCTAGTGTAAACCATAATTTTTGTCTATAAATTGACCTTGTTTAAGAAAATTACTCATTTGTGCATTCCAAATTTAGAAATTTGAGAAGCTCTGGGAGAGAGAACCTGAGAATATGTCATTGGTTCCACACTCCGCACATTAAGGATACCACATTTGCACCTTCCACTGACCCGAGGGAGCGCCCGACCCAATATGTACTCAAAACCCACTTTGTATTTTTTGATTTTTGTGCATTTTTAGCTAGGAAAAATTTAGCAGGCAATTGTGTCACAAGTCGTTCGATGCAATTGCATGCATGAATGGCATAGGTGATTATGGTTTTATGCAATCACCTCATCGTGATGCAACTGTTAGGTCATAGGGAGGGGTGGTTGCGGTGTGGCACATTTGAAATGGTGCATCACATTTGATTTCATAGTCACAAATGTGACCAAGAATGACAAAATCGACATAAAGTGTTGCAAGCGCATGGGGAAATGACACATGTGTTAATATACAATGTAATTGATAAGGGGTTTACTACAATTGACCCTGGTGATTCATTAGCTGAGGCATGCGATGCAATTGTAGTTACATGACACATGTGCAAGAATAGTGATGTGAATGCATTCCATGAAGCAATTGACAAGTAAAACAACACAATTGACTGCTGAAAAGTTTGCCCCAATTTAAGATAAAATGACTTGTGCAATTTAGGTCCAATAGGTCAAATGAAGACTTTAAATTGACATGATGGATTTTGTGGTGATCTCAAGTTGTACTTCCCCCCTATCTATGCACGAGAGTCATGATCGATGACATTTTGACTTTGAGATCAGTTGTTGGATGGCGAGAGGCGCACGTTTCTAGACCTAGGATTGTTCTATGTCACATATATGCCCATTGTCAGGGAAAATAAGGGTATGATGACAACACTTGCAGAGTGATGGAACTCTGAGACTTGTACATTCCATCTACCAACCAAGGAGGCTACTGTGACCTTGGAGGACGTGTACAAGTTACTATGGTTTCCTATTCGTGGGGAGCGGGTGAGATATGATCCCATTCAAGGGTTGTAGGCGGTCTCTGACTACTATGATAATGAGGATAAGTCAAATCTTGATGTTCAGGGTTACAAGATTAGATGAGAGACCCTAGAAAAGAGATGTGATAGATTAAACTGTGTATTGTGCACATTGATTGCGGGTGTCTTGATTCCAGACCATTAGGGCCATGGGTTTCTAGTAGGCTAGGGGAGGTGTTAGAATGGATGGTGAAGGATGAGACAGTTTATACCTGGGGACCATTTTTATTGGGTATGATTTACTTCCAGTTGCATGATATTTTATATTGAGGTGGTCAGATCATGAGCTCTAGAGTGACATTACTAATGGTATGGGTGTGGGAGCACATAGCAGTGTTCTAACCAACAATGGGATGATAGTTGGGAGCTAGTACTCAATATGTATATCTGTATGGTGGTACAGTCACATAGACACATGTAGGAGATACAGGATATTGGAGACACATCATAGATATATTGGCGAGCTTTATTTGCAGACCATACAAGGATTGTGAGTAGTGGGTAGATGAGGATGAGCATTTACCATGGTGTCGACAACCTAGATACCTGATTGGTCGGACAATGCAGTCTCAACACATCATTGATATGTACTTGCCAAAGTAGGTTAGATGGAAATTTTGGGAGAGATAGGTTGTGCCTATAGGTACAACAGAGTTTGCACATTCCTAACAGGAGGTGCATCCTTGGGGACATGTGATACAGGTTCTAACTAAGTAGGAGATTGATGCACTATAGCTAGTGTAGTGGGCCTATAGAGGGGGTGTAGCAGATTCTTGGTAGAACTCTAGAGTACGATGCATGGTAGTTGGTTCATAGGAAAGTTTTGTATACTGATCTGGATCAACCAACGCCTGTAGAGCACAATGGTAGGGGACCGGAAGGCCAAAGGGGTGACATGGGACTAAGGGGTGGAGAGTGAGGATATGGAGGGTGGGGGATGGAGGACAAGATGGCGGAGATGATGGATGGGATAGTCAGGGATTCCAAGGAGGAGACTGAGGCAAGAGGAGGAGGGACATGAGATGACAAGTGGTGAGACCTTTGTCATTGATCCACGAGGAGGGTGAGGAGGATTAGGTAGAGGATAGGGTAGTAGGGAAGATGGTGGTGGAGGAGGGAGAGAAGCATGTAGAGATGTCAAACCTGGAGGTAGAAAACCAGGATGTCAAGATGATGGAGATTGAGGTAGAGGAGGAGCATGTGGAGGAGAGGGGAGATGAGGAGCATGCAAAGGATCCAAAGATGGGAGAGGCTAAGAGAGTCCTCTGAGAGAGGATTGTGATGGGAGTAGCTATAGAGGATGGATTGGAGGAGGTTCAGTGCCAAACCAACCTATAGGACCAAGTGAAAACACTATAGGAAGAGGTGGGGACATTGAGAGTAGAGAGAGATGGCCTGAAGGCCAAGAGAGACACCTTGCAGACATGGAGGGACCTAGCTATTATCAACCAATAGAAGACAAACCAACGAATGTTGGATTTTGTGGCCACCTGCATTGGGTTAGTTGTGGATGTATCAAGAGAGTTGGCTAGGTCCAACATGGGATTATAATACTATAGGGATTTATATGAGAGAGCAATGCCACTCGAGATGAGAGAGCCAAGCTTTAAAGAGTTTCAAAGTTGATCATAGGGCAGGTCATAGAGCATATCCCATAATAGGTACTCCCATAGCAAGCCATAGAGTGGTGAGGCATCAGGGTCGATACGGTCCACTCCATATGATAGACCATCGAATTTAGAGAACAGGTCTCCAGGATTGCCATGGTGAGAGGATAGGCAAGCGTTAGGGTTAGGGGAGCAGGACAACTTAGGCTAGGACTTATTTTGATGTTATGTATTATGACATTGTATTTTGATCATCGAGCTTGTGAGCTCCATTTTGTTATATATGAGACGTCTTGACATTGTACTTTGACACATTTTGAGCGATATGTGATGATTTTTGGTGGTGATTTATGATATGCAATCTTATGTGATCATGCTATATGTTTATGATTATGGTATGGATTTCTATGCGGTTATAATATTTATTTATGCATTCTATATAATCATGCAATGTTGTGATATGATGGATGATTATTCATTTATAATGTTGTTTATGCATCTTATATGATAATGAAATGATGTTATATATTAATGCAGTACAAATGATCTAATTTTATGATGTGATAGGATATGTGGATGAAATTAATGTTATGTAATATGATGCCTTTAGATTATGCGTGTAATGAATTGAAATGTTTAATGTGAATTCAAAATATGATGTATGATATGCTTATGATTATGCAATGCTTATAAAAATGTTGATGCAAATGTATATGAAATGTGATAAATGGAAGTGGACTATGATGTGAAATGCAATGATACGCCTAATATATTATGATGCTATGAAATGATAATGCTATATGGATGCACTCTATGTTTTTGTATTTTCTAGTACAAATATATGTGGCTAATTATGATGATGTCTATAATGATAATGCTTTATATAATGTTTCCTAACATGATCATGTATGTAGGGTATTTTTTTGTGTCACTGGACGTTGTCAAGATGTAGATAGAAGAAATGTTAGCATGAAAGAGATGGACGTTAGCATGGAGGATGGAAAATAAAGTGTGAAGTCATGAGGGAAATGACAAAGAACGAGTATTCATGCTTTTATGTTTATCATCATTAGGCATCAAAGCACAAACACCTTGGTATGACATAGACCAAAGTGTGCAAGGTTACCATTTGCGAGATACAAGCAGTCAAAAGACAATGCCAAAAGACAAGGAATGCCCTAGCTCATACTAAGGACCCAATTATCCTAGTATTTTTTCTAAGACATGCCACATAAAAAAAGAAAAGAAAAGAGATCATGATCCATCATCGCCCCTCTAAATACTTGACAAGACATCCTCAAGGTAGATAGTAACATGACCAAAGACAATCCAAAAGAAAAGGAAAATTCAGACCAGCAAAGTGTTTGCTAGAGAGATAATGTTGAGTGATAAGATTGCCAAGATTGATCGATATGATTGATTAGGTTGACCAAGTGACCCATTGATTATGCCTGATTTTAGGAAAGACATATCATGTTTAAGGTAGATGACCGAGATGACCAATTGATTAATTATTTAACCAAAGTTGATTGATAGATTGACAAGGTTGATTATGCCTAGTTTCAAGAAGACACATCCTCTTTAAGGAAAGATGAATTGATCAAGACGACAAGATTGATTGACCAAGTGATTAAATTGAATTGATTTGATAAGGTTTGATTGAAATGATTAACCAATGTGATGATTCTTGATTTCAAGAAAGACATATCCTATTTAGGGTAAAAAACACATCTGATAAAGTTTATTGATTGACCAATTTGATGAACTCCTAGTTTCAAGAAAGGCAAATCTTCTTTAAGGAAAATGACAAGGTTGACCAATGACAATGTCTAACCTCAAGAAGGATGCATCCTGATAGAAGACAAGTGATAATTCTAAATGATAAAAATGACATAATGCCCCATTCCAATATAAGATCAATGACCTGATAGTGATGATGATTAGGCAATTGATCGATTGAAGATTAAAGACTTGTTGGATATGTTTGTCTGTTGATTCATGATTTAGACTGTATAATGATTGATCGAGGAAAAAGGACATGACTAGATTCACCAAACCCTAAAGGACTGACCTAGGGCCTTGGGGGATCATTGATTGATGGCCTTGCCTACATTATACATGCAAAGACCTTATAGTTTGATTAACACAAACCACAATTGATATGACTCAACAAAACCCTAAGGACAAACCTAATTTCTTAGGGGATCATTGAGTGATGGAATTGCCTATGTAGCAATGCATAGAGACAATTTAGTTTGACCAAACTAACACAAATTTACTCTGACTCTATTTTTGGAATTTTTGATGCTTTCTAAATTTTTTTCACCAAGATGCCTATTTTCTAGGTTTTCATCAGGGTGACCATTTTTTTGACTTTTTGATGGGACACCTTGAGAATTAAGTATAATATTTGCTAAGGTGCACATTTTTGATGGGATCAAGGAACGATTCACCTTTAGGAGTGGAGAGAAGATAAGAACCAAATCCATTTACTACTGTGATGATATAAGGGCCCAACCAATTGGGTTCAAACTTTCCAAGATTTTCTTGATCTATTTGATTATTCAGATTTTCTTTTAAGACTAAGTCCCCAATGTCAAATCTTTTAGGTCATACCTTCTTATTGTAGTTGTGTCGAAGGTTGTTCTAATATGCCTACAAATTTGTTAAGGCATTATGTCTCTTTTCATCCAGTAACTCTAGCTCATGTAGACAGGATACACAATATTCTTCTTGATCAATCAATCCTTGAATAAATACCCTTAGCAATGGTAACTTGACCTCAATAGGAAGTATGGTATCAAATCCAAAGATGAGGAAATATGGGGTGGCTCCTATGGGAGTGTGAACACTGGTACAATAGCCCCATAAGGCAGGATTGAGTTGGGGATGCTATTCATGGCCAACATCATTGACAATCTTTTTTAATATTTTAAGAATAGTCTTATTAGGTGCCTTAAATTGACCATTACCCTGGGGATAATATGGGGTGAAAAAATGGTGTTGGATATGAAACTTCTCATAAAGTTCACAGACATCCCAATTCTTGAAAGGGCGACCATTGTCTATAACGATGGATTGTGGGATACCATAATGAAATATGATGTAATTCAAAATAAATTTGGATATTTTCTTACCAATAATATAGGCCATCAGGATGGCTTCAATCCATTTGGTAAAGTATTCTATAACAACAAGGATAAAATTATGCCCGTTTGTAGAAGTGGTATGGATTTTTCCTATGAGGTCAAGTGCCCATTGAGAGAATGGCCATGACGATGTAATAAGATGCAGTTATTGATCTAGCACATGTATAAGATCTCCATGAATTTGACACTGATGACACCTCTTCAAAAAGTGACAAGCATCATGTTCCATTGTAGGCCAATAATACCCCATCCTTATGATATTTTCAGCTAAGATAGGACCAATAGAGTGAGCTCCACATATACCATGGTGAACCTCTTGTAAGGTCGTTTGTGCTTCAATAATTCAGAGGAGGGTGCTATCTAAGCTACACAAGTAAAGGGTATCTTCGATGATGGCATATTTAGAGGATTTTTGGATAAAGGTTTTGCGTTGGTTGGGGGACAAATCGAGAGGGATAATGTAGTCATGTAGATAGTTGTAAATGTCCTTGTACCAGTTAGATTTGAGACCAACAAGTTTACACACAAGTTTGGTTTTAGGGACATCGAATGTAGGGATCAACAATTTTTCCACCAAGAACTCATATTGTGATGCATTGTTAGGGATGTCCAAGAGAGATCCAATTGTTATCATTGCATCATCTTCCTTGTTCTGGATTCTCGATATTTTTTCAAAGGTAATATCTTCAAAGCATAGTCTTAAAATATCAACCATGCACTTGTAGGGCATCAAATTTTCACCCTTGATATCATAATCATCATTGACTTGCTTGATCACTAGCTGGGAATCACCATAAACTTGAAGATCCTTGATTTTTCATTTAATTTCCATTCAGAGTCCTGTTAGTAATTCTTCATACTCAACTATGTTATTTGTGCATGGGAATGCTATTCAAAATGACTTAGGAATGGAATCCCCTTGAGGTGTGACGAATAAAATGCCAGCTCTTGAACCATGACTTATGTAGGACCCATCAAATTACAATTTCCATGTTGTTGGTGTCTCTATGACAAAGATTGATTCATCTGGAAAGTCAGATATTAGGGGATGGTATGCTTTCAGTGGCGCATCTACAAGATGATCAACTATCACCTATCCTTTTATTTCCTTTCGATCAACATATTCAATGTCATATTCACTTAAAATCATAACCCAATTAGCTAATTGTTCTGTCAGAGCTGCTTTACCGAGAATATACTTTAGAGGATCAATTTTGGCTATCAACTTTGTCTTGTGGTTTAGCATGTAATGTCTCAATTTTTGGGCTATGAATATAAATTATGGGCATGCTCATTCAATAGGGTTGTAGTTTAACTCATATCCAACCAAGGTACAACTAATGTAGTATATTGATCATTCTTTACCATAATTATCATTTTGTGCTAATACTATCCCCAATGCTGATATAGTTGCTATTACGTACAATATCAAATGTCTTCCATGAATTGGAGCCATAAGAATTGGGGGAGTCAATAGATAACTTAATTTGATCAAATGCTTCTTGACATTTTTTTGTCCAAATGAAGGGAATTCCTTTTCGTAACAAACTTTAAAAGGGTGAATCTTATCTGCTAGCTGGGCGATGAACCTATAGATTCATTGTAGTCTTCCTTGTAAAGTCCTTAGCTAACTGATGTTGGTGGGTGGTGACATGTTCAAGATAGATTTTGCTTTGGCAGGATCAACCTCTATTCCTCTACAGGAGACAATGTATCCTAAGAGTTTTCTTGATTGGACCCCGAAAACACATTTCTTTGGATTTAACCTGAGTTTGTATTTTTCAAGTCATGTGAAAATCTTATCCAAGACTACTAGGTGACCACTTCTTTCTAGATATTTTGAGAGAAGATCATCAACATAATCCTCCATAAGTACATGCATGTAATCATGGAAAATGGTCATCATGGCTCTTTGATATGTAGCTCCAACATTCTTAAGTCCAAATGGAATAAAATTCCAACAAAAAGTTCCCCAAGCGCATGTGAAGGTTGTCTTTGGTTGATCTTTAGGACCAATCCTTATCTAATTATAGCCAAAGAATTTTTCCATAAGTGTAGCATTTCATATCCAACAATGAGGTCCACTATGATGTCAATATTCAGTAAGGGGAAATCATCTTTAGGACAAGCCTCGTTAAGATCCCTAAAATCCGTGCATACTCTGATTTGACCATTCAGTTTTGTGATAGGAACAAGATTATATATCCAATCTGCATAATCAATAGAGTATATGAATCCAACATCCAAGAGTTTCTTTAGTTCCACCTTGACAAGGAGTGCAATCTATGTGTGCATTTTCCTTAGCTTTTGTTTATAGGATTTTGCATTTGGTATCAATGGAAGGTGATGTTAAACAAGCTTGAGGTCCAACCCAATCATGTCAGCATATGAACATGTAAAATTAACTTGTCTCTCCAAAAATAATGTTGTAAACTCAATTTTTTCCTCAGTGGTCAAAGATGCTGCAAGATGTATGATTCTAGAATTATCTTGCGTCCCAATTTTCACTTCTATCTCTTCTATGAGAAATGGTGATCTCTCTTAGTCTATAGGGAGATTGTCCAATCCTCCATCCTCAGGCACCTCAAAGAGGTTTTCACCTTTAGATACATCCATTATTTTTACTTTTTCATGATCAACACGCGCCTTTCAGTTTTCACCTGAAGACCTATTATGTTTATTTTGACTCTTTTCAATTTCACTTTTGCAACTAGAAGAAAGGATAGCCTCACCAAAGTATTCTGCACTATTGAGTTCTATGAAAAATCCAACCTTATGATTGTCGCTTCGTATTCCTTCACGAAGTCCCATGAATTCAACAATTGCTTCGTCATTCTTGAATGTATCTAAAATCAGTGGTCCTTATTGGTCACAATCTATTAACTATGGGTAAACTAGGGACAAGCCATCATCGGTATTGTCAAGGGTCATGGTGTAGGTAGATAAGGCAAAGACGAAGGTGGATTCATCAGGTTCCCAAAAGGTTTCAATCCAAGCTTCCCTTTGCAAGGAAATCTTTTGTGTGGGATTTGATAAGTTCTGCAAGGGACCAATTTTAAACATTTGATTGAATATTTCCTCAAAGTTAGGCTCACCAAGTTCTCTAAATTTTTCCTCAAGGTCATAGTCATTGAATGTTTTATCATAACCCCATTCCCATATATTGGAATCAGAGTTAGTGTAGTAGTCCTCAGATGTCTCAATTTCATTTGAAGCATTAACAATCTCACTCGAAGGTAACCTAGTACCCAAGATAGTCACTTTTACTGGTACAAACCCCAACCCACTAATTTTTGGTAATTTAGGAGGTAGAATGGGTTCCACTATCCCATGTTTGTTTAGACCAAGGACATTGTGTCCATCATATCCTTGTTGCTTCATCAAGAGGAACCCTTTTGGATATTTTTCAATTGGAAATTGCTTAGGTCCTATGTCCTCTTCTTTATATAACCATGTGAAAATGTGTTGATCCAAATATTCTTTGGATAACTCCCCCCATTTAGTGAAGGTGGTAGGAAAATTGTGAATGATAACCTTAGGATGCATGAGATGTGGCTTGCCATAATACTTTAGTGATTTAGGCAATTTTCCAATGCAAAAGAGACTCTTCATGTTGTATTCTCTACATCTTCATCTTGAATCTAGATTTTGGGTTTGAAAGGTGTGATGAATGGAGTGGATGATTTGACAAGTTCAGATGGATCAATGTAGTGGGATGAGGTGGAAGATGAGGCCTCTTGATGTATGGGAACTTGGTGCTCAAAAATTTCTTTTAGGTTTGTGCAATACTGAAAAGGATCAAGATCATCAAAAATAGTAATTTTAGTGTCATTATGTGGAAACCTGAGGCATTGGTGGTATGTGGATGGTATGGCCATCATGGCATGAATCCATGGGTGGCCCAAATTAAAGACATGAAACAATGTGTTTTGCATAGCTAGACCAACTCTTATGGGAAGCAAAATTACTCCTTTAGATGAGTGCTCAACATCATCATAAGCCTTGATAAAGATTTTATTATTTTGATCTATGTAATTCTAGGAGTATCCCAATGCTTTTACCAATTTTAGAGAGCAAATGTTCAGGTCTGCTCCATTGTCTAACAAGACTCATATGATCTTATGTTTATTTACATAGACTTCTAGATGTAGGGGATCATTATGATCAAAATTTTATGCAAAATATTCTTGTTCAGAGAAGGTGACATGATGTGGCACAACTAGGTATCCAACCATGGCCTAAAATTCATTGACATCTAGGTCGAGAGGTACGGATGCCTCCTACAAGGCTTTATGGATAGCTCTATTTTGAGGGGATATGCGAAGGAGTTCTAAGATAGAAATTTGTGTGGGAGTCTTCCCTAGCTACTCTAGGAGATTGTATTGGCTTTTCAGTTATAGATTAGAAGGAACCCCTTGTAGAATTACCTTGGATTTGTGAGTGGTGGCAACACACTTTGAATTTTTCTTATTTATGATAATGGTGGCAACATGATTGTCAAAGTCTCATACGTGGTGGATGATAGTGCTATAATCATGTCTAACATGGGTATATTGGCATTATTGTTATTCCCTAAACATGAGGCTTTTCCTTTGTCATGATCTTGCAAGGGAGTTTTAAATATGGTATGATCAACATTTGTCTTACCTTGTGAATTGTCTACTAAAATTATTCCTTGTTTGATGAGGTCTTGAATGACATTTTCGAGTGTCCAACATGAAGATTTCGTATGTCCCTTTCCACGGTGATATTCACAATACTCATTTTCCTTCCACTATTTGAGTTTGATCAATGAGGGTTCACAATTTTTGATGTCTAGCAGTTGGATGACATTGGATTGTAAGAGTGTCTTTAGGACTAATTCAATGGGTTCATACAATGGGGTATATGTTCTTTTAGCGTGCAAAGGTCCTCTACATTATTGGTTGTTTTGGATTGTATTTGATGTTTGATCTTGAACTTGTGTTTGGGAATTTGATATGTTTGATGTGGAAGGACCTTTGAGGTGAATGGTAGGACCTTTTTTTTATCACTTTAGCATCAACAACTTGTTTTGGGAAAAAAATTTCCCTTTGTCATTATTTGGCTTTGGGGTTTCTTTGTGTACTTTAACTAGTCCCTTTGCGAAAAGAGCCTTTTAAATAAGGAAACCTTTCTCCATGATTTCCTCAAAATTCATGTAACAATGGATTTGAAGACCACTCATCAATTCTGCATTAAGGTTTTCCAAAAACTTGGGAACTAGTTTTTTCTTGAGGATGTGACAAGGGCACTTGCTATCCATGCCTCACCATCTTTGGTAAAATGAGGTATGCGAATCCCCTTATTCTTGTTTAGTGGTGCATAATTTTGCAAGGGTAACATCACTTTCAATGTTAAAGGAAAAATTATTAATTAATTTATCATCTAAGTCACCCCATGTTCTAATCCTCAGAGGAATGTGTGCGAACCAATCTAGGGATGGTCCTGTGAAACTTCATGGGAATAGTCTCATCAAATAGGTAGGATCATATATGGTTTCCATACATGCCATATTAAATTCTCATATGTGTTCCATTGGATCTCATTTCCCTTTGTATTTGGGTAAACTTGGTGTTGTGAAGTGAGGGGGAAAGGGTAGCATGTATAGATTTATGTTGAATGGATAGGGGCACAATTCCTCCATGGAATAAGTTTTCCTGTTGGTCCCTAATTTTAGAGACCAAATGTTTAGATTTGCTCCACTTTCTAACAAGACTTGTCTGATCTTATGCTTATTTACATAGACTTCTAGATGTATGGGATCATTATGATCGAACTTTTATGCAAAAAATTCTTGTTCAAAGAAGGTGACATGATGTGTCATAGCTAGGTATCCAACCATGGCCTAAAATTCATTGGCATCTAGGTCGAGAGGTACAGATGCCTCCTACAAGGCTTTATGGATAGCTCTATTTTGAGGGGATATGCGAAGGAGTTCCAAGATACAAATTTGTGTGGGAGTCTTCCCTGGCTGCTCTAGGAGATTGTACTAGCTATTTGATTATGGATTGGAAGGAACCCCTTGTAGAATTACCTTCCCTAGCTGCTCTAGGAGATTGTACTAGCTATTTGATTATGGATTGGAAGGAACCCCTTGTAGAATTACCTTGGCTTTGTGAGTGGTGACAACACACTTTGAAATTTTTTATTTATGGTAATGGTAGCAACATGATTGTCAAAGTCTCATATGTGGTAGATGATAGTGCTATAATCATGTCTGACATAGGTATAATTGACATTATTTTTATTCCCTGAACATGAGGCTTTTCCTTTGTCATGATCTTGCAAGGGAGTTTTAAATATGGTATGATCAAAAAATTTCTTGCCTTGTGAATTGTCTACTAAAATGATTCCTTGTTTGATGAGGTCTTGAATGACATTTTTGAGTGTCCAACATGAAGATTTCTTATGTCCCTTTCCATGGTGATATTCACAATACTCATTTTCCTTCCGCTAGTTGAGTTTGATCAATGAGGGTTCATAATTTTTGATGTCTAGCAGTTGGATGACATTGGATTGTAAGAGTGTCTTTAGGACTAATTCATTGAGTTCACCCAATGGGGTATATGTTCTTTTAGCGTGTTGAGGTCCTCTGCTTTGTTGGTTGTTTTGGACTACATTCAATGTTTGATCTTGACCTTGTGTTTAGGAATTTGATATGTTTGATGTGTTTGATGTGGAAGGACCTTTGAGGTGAATGGTAGGACCTTTTTTTATCACTTTAGAATCAATAACTCAATCATTAGTGACATTTTTGTTTTGGGACCAAAATTTTCCTTTGTCATTGTTTGGCTTTGCGGTTTCTTTGTGTACTTTAACTAGTCCCTTTATGAAAAGAGCCTTTTAAATAAGGACACCTTTCTCCATGATTTCCTCAAAATTCATGCAACATTGGATTTGAAGACCACTCATTAATTATGCATTAAGGTTTTCCAAAAACATGGGAACTAGTTGTTTCTCGAGGATGTGACAAGGGCACTTGCTAGCCATGCCTCACCATCTTTGGTAAAATGAGGTAAGTGACTCCCCTTCTTATTGTTTAGTGGTGCATAATTTTTCATGGGTCACATCACTTTCAATGTTAAAGGTAAAATGATTAATTGATTTATCAGCTAAGTCACCCCATGTTCTAATCCTCAGAGGAAGGTGTGTGAACCAATCTAGGGCTGGTCCTATGAAATTTTGTGGGAATAGTCTCATCAAATAGGTAGGATCATATGTGGTTTCCATACATGCCATATTAAATTCTCATATGTGTTCCACTAGATCTCCTTTCCCTTTGTATTTGGGTAAACTTGGTGTTGTGAAGTGAGGGGGAAAGGGTAGCATGTATAGATTTTTGTCAAATGGATAGGGGCACAATTCCTCCATGGAATAAGTTTTCTTGTTGTCCCCAATTGAATGTTTGTCATTTGTTGTTTCATGGATTGTATTTATTGCATCAAGGTATTTGCAAGAGTGGTTTTTTATTGGTTTGATTTTGCATTATGGTGTTGGCGTTGAGGTCATATGTTGGAATTGGATTTGGGTTGGCATTTTGTGGCACAGGACCTTGGTTACCTTGTGTAAATGTTGTATTGGTGTTGGTTTGGTTTGGAGTGAAATTAGCATTTAGATTGGATCTAAAATTCATACTTGTATTCGATATGGCGTTTTGAAATTGCGATGTAGGCCCTTGATTTGTACTTTGGATTTGGAATGTTGGACCTTGATTTGTATTTTGGAGTGGTGGTGTAAGTCCTTGATTAGTATTTGAAAATATAGGTCCTTGATTGGAATTTTGGAATGAAGGAGTAAGTCCTTGATTGGTGTTTGAGAATGTAGGTCCTTGATTGATGTTTGGAAATGTGGGTCCTTGGTTGGTGTTTTGGTTTGGCACTCTTTGTAGGACAATATGAATTCTCCTAGATTTTTTTGGCTGATTTTGACTTGACGGGGGAGTGTTTTGAAATTTAAATGTGGGAACTTGATTCATGTTTTGAAGTGTAGGCATGGGACCTTGAGATGTAGGACCTTGGTTAGTGTTCTGAAATATAAGTGTGGGACCTTGGTTCATGTTTTGAAATATAGATGTGGGACCTTGAGATGTAGGACCTTGGTTTGTATTTTGAAAAAGAGAATTTGTAAAAGTCTTACCAATGGAATTTTATGAGCTACCAAATGTGAAAATCTATCCTTGTGTTGTGGCATGAGTTCTTTTGTTTACAAGTGCGGAGATATTAGGAATGTGTGTGGTGGTTGTTTCCATGTGTGTTATTGTCCCAAGTGGTAATGTAGTAGACATTTGTTGTGAAGATGGCATACCTAATGCAAATGGGTTTTGAGTAGCTTCTTCCATAATTGTGGAGACATCAAAGCCTTGAGGGGGTTTAGCACCCTTTTTGGCTAGTGCATAAAAGTATCTATTAGGATCAGCACCAACGATCTCATCAACAATACGTAGAATCCTTGGATCTCAAGGTAAGCTCTTTCAATCTCTTCGGGAGTCAATTTCTTGTTGAATTCATCTAAGACTAGATTGTCAAATGTGTCAATTGGGTCTCTTTGTGGTGTAGATTGATTTGAATTTGATCTAAAGTTGTTGTCATGATGTGGACTAGAAAAGGGGTCATATGAAGAATCCATGTCCTTTCTTCTAGTTCATGACCTTGTTTCAACCATGTAAGACTTGCAAGTTTGGAAGGTAATTCAAGATGATATGAAGCTAAACTATGTTTTTGTGATTTTTTTGGGTATAAGGATGCAAGGTGACCATGCAAGGGTAATGATGATATTAAGATCAAAGGATGAAACTAAATGAAGCTAATGGAACTAATATATTCTATTGAAATGCACAAGAAAACTGAGAGGGGGGGTGAATCAGTTGTATCAAATCTCTTTACTTTTAAACTTAGTATTTTCATCTTAACTTCAATTTGTTATTAAGTGTAAACATGAAATGAAAATAATAGAAAGAGAATACCAGAGACACCAAATTTACGTGGAAAACCCAATGAGGGAAAAAACACGGTGAGGACTAACTCACAATATAGTAGTAATGCAATACCAGATACAAAGGATCACTGCCAGAGGGCTCACTTCCCAAATACAAAGGCTCGCTACCTAGATTAAGGGCTCACTGCCTTGAGAAGGAATCACTATCCAAAAAGGAGGTTCACCACCTATAGAAAAACAAAAACAAATATAAAAGAAGATCCACCACTAGGGTTCCACACATTCGCAACCTAATCAAAAGATTGTAGATACCATCAGCTCACTGCTTTCAAGAATCTAACACCTTAAAGTACTGTTGCCTTAATTCGCTCTTCCACTCTCTACTTTTTGTACTTGTTCACACATGTCACTCACTTTTTTGATTCGTGGATAGATGGATATCAATTTCACTACAACTTGACTTTATTTTATACCATCTTCAACCTCAGGAACATTCTCCAAGGTCAGCTATACAATTTCATTTACAAATTCAAACTAGGTCGGGTACTCAACATTCCCACAGTGGATAAGAATGAGAGAGGACCAATTAAATATTTAATCTAGGACCCAAATAACATCTTGAAGCTTGCACATGCTTTCTCAATTTGACGCAAAAGCCAAATGTAACATGTAAACACTAGGTCGGCCAAACCTAATGAAAAAACCAATGATATTTAAAGTACTTGCATCTCCAGCAAGATAATCACACATGGATCACTCAATATGCTTCACCCATCATTTCACCACCTCTGAGAACATCTCAGATACATCTAAAATAGCTACAACTAACTTCATTTTCAGAGAAATATTCACTAGTCCAATTGGACCATCCAGTAACATACATGAGCTTTGGAGTAGGTCTTCCAGAGTGCCAAACCACAAGAAATTATTTCAAAACACATAAACCATCAGAAATAGTCATCTCCTATATTTTCAAGATCTAAAACCAAATATTAGAAGACTACGAAGCTAAAACATTTCTCCCAGTCCACAAACAAATAGTTTTGGCAAACCAGTTCACACACCGGTGAATATATATTCTACTCTCCATCAGCTCAGAAGTTGAAACTCAGTTTATATGATTCATTAAAGCTTATGAACACACCTAAAAAATCCACATAGGCATAGGATCTACATAGAAGAAATACGGACCACAATACCAAGGCACACTCAAAACACACTTTTTAATTCTACTTTCATTATTTCTCAATTTTTCTCAATAGAAGTTGGAAAATACATAAATCTATGTTGACATCAATGAAAACACCACCAAGCATATCCATACTTAAACAATCCCCCCCTTTGTCATTGATGGCAACACATGATGCAAAAAACCATCAAAGACAACATACATGATCTTCAGAAGCGACAACCTGGCAAGCATAAAATTTTCACATGATTCTCTCTCCCCCTTTGACATCAATGGCAAAGGAAATTATTTCCATATAAAGCTTTGTTCACTCCCCCTAATAAGTAAACCCACATCACATACTTCAACAATGCACTTCACTACTCCCCTGAGGAGTAGACCACAATCATCAGTCCAGAATAAAGAGAGTCTATTAATCCACTGGACTGATGCATCTCCATGTACACTTAGCTCAAAGAAGGAGGGGAAGTAACCCCTAACTTCCCTTTGAGATACTAAAAATTATCCTTCAGAGGGACCTTAGTGAATATGTTTGCAACTTGTTCTTTGGTAGGTACATATTCAAGTCTAACTTCATTCCTCAATACCTTCTCCCTCAAGAAGTGATACTTGATAGATATTTCCTTTGTTCTGGAATGCATCACTAGATTCTTTGAAATGTTTATAGCACTTTTATTGTCAAAAAATATAGAGATGGGCTCATCACTTACCATACCTATGTCCATCAAAGTTTTCTTCATCCAAAGTACCTGTGTATAACAAGATGTTGTTGCAATATTCTCTGCTTTTGTAGTGAATAAAGAAACTAAATCCTGTTTCTTGCTCAACCATGGAACTAATCTTCCTCCAAGGAAGAATGCACCACTACTTGTACTCTTCTGGTCATCTACACAACTGACCTAGTCTGCATCAGTGTAGGAATTAAATGTGAAATCATTGTCCTCCGGATACCATAGTCCATGGTCTAGATTTTTTTTAAGATATCTGAATATCCTTTTTACAACTATAACGTGTGCTTCCTTAGGTTCTACTTGAGATATTACAACTAAACATACTGCATGCATGATATGAGGTCTAGTAGCAATAAGATACAACAGTCCACCAATCATGGATCTGTACATGCTCTGATCAACTTTAGAAGATTCATCATCCTTACTTAGCCTACATCTAGTTACCATAGGGGTACAAACCGGTTTGGAGTCATCCATTCCAAACTTCTTTAGCAATTCTTTAACATACTTGGATTGTGAAATGAATATTCCTTTGTCAGTTTGATTTAATTGAAGTTTAAGGAAGAAATTCAGTTCACCAATCATAGACATTTCAAATTATTTTTGTATCTCTTCAACAAATATTTTACACATACCTTCATTTCCTCCAAAGATGATGTCATCAACATACACCACAACTATCAGAATCTTGTCTTTCTCAACCTTGAAGTAAAGATTATTGTCTACAGACCCTTTGTTGAATCCTTGCTTTGTCAAGTATTTATCTAGTCTTGCATACCAAGCTCTTGAAGCTTGCTTCAATCCATATAGTGCCTTCTTTAGTTTACAAACCATGTTCAGTTTGTCTAACAGTTGAAAACCTTTTGGTTGCTCCATATACACTTCTTCTTCTAGTTCTCCATTCAAAAATGCAGATTTGACATCCATCTAATATACTTTAAAGTCTTTATGAGCTGAAAATTCGAAGAACATCCAAATGGCTTCCATTCTAGCTACAGGTGCAAAGGTTTCTTCAAAATCTATTCCTTCAACCTATAAATATCCTTTACATACAAGTCTTGCTTTATTACTTACCACCTCACCATCTTCATTCAGCTTGTTTTTGAATACCCATTTTGAACCAATTACATTCTTGTTTGCAGTTCTAGGGACTATTTACCATGTCTCATTCTTCTCTATTTGATGTAGTTCATCTTCCATTTCTCCAACCCAACTTTAATCATCACATGCTTCATTTATATAAAGTAAACACAAGTTTACCTCAACCACTTTTCTTCTTTTCTTCACTCCTTCACTTTTGTCTCCAATTATTTGTTCCTCCGGATGATTTTTCTAAACATATTTAGGAGTCTAGGTGCAGGTTCTGAAGTTTCTTCCTTCTCATCACTTTGTTCTTTCTTTTCCTTTTCTTCTTCTTGTATTTGCACACAAATTGGATCATTAGGTTCAACTTCAGTTATTTCCACTAGTCTAGACATAGCTTCATCAACCTTTACATTAGTACTTTCAATTATTTTCCTCAGTTTCTTATTAAAACATTTGTAAGTCTTGTTGTTACTTGAGTATCCAAGGAAAATTCCTTTATCACATTTAGCATCAAACTTTCCAAGACTTTCTTCATCTCTTCTAATATAACATCTACTTCCAAATACCTTATAGTATTTTACATTAGGAGTATTACCAGTCCATAACTCATAAAGGGTCTTAGTATTGTTACTTCTGATTTGAACTATGTTAAGTATGTAAACAACAATGTGGATTTATTCTCTCCAATACACATTAGGAACATTAGCTTCTTTCATCATAGTTCTGGTATCCTCTTGAGAAGTCTGGTTCTTTCTTTCCACAACTCCATTCTTTTGAGGGGTTCTAGGAGCAAAGTAATGTATTTTTATGCCATGTTCTTCATAGAATGCATTGAACTCACCAAATGTAAATTCTCCACCTCTATCAAACCTTAAGCATTTGATTTTCAGGTTTTCCTCATTTTCTACTCTTTCCTTAAACACTTTGAATCTATCAAGAGCCTTAGCCTTTTCTCTAAGAAATGTAACCCATGTCATTCTAGAGTAATCATCAATCAAGAGCATAAAGTACCTATAACCACATAGGATTCTTGTTCCTATAAGACCACAAAGGTCTGTATGGATTAATTCTATCATTCTGGTAGATGATTGATCATTTCCTTTAAAACTATTTCTTGTCTATTTTACCATCTGACAACTTCTACAGATTGAATTTGAAGGCTTTATGATTCTAGGCAGATCTTTGACAATTTCCCTAGAACTGATCCTAACTAGATTGTCAAAATTCACATGTCCCATACTTTGGTGCCAGAGCCAACTCTCATTAATTTTAGAAATGAAACATTGACCATCTCCACTTTTAAGTTGATAGATGTTTCCATGAGTTATTTTTCCAATTGCAACCACAGTTCCAAATCCTTTCCTGATCTCACACATGTTATCCTAAAACACAAGCTTAAAACCTTTTCTACACATTTTTCAACACTTAAGAGATTATGCCTTAAACCCTTTACATAATAAACATCATCAGTATTATGTTTTCCATCAAAGCTAATTGTTCCTTTTCCAACAATCTTAGCACCAGAATCATCTCCAAACATAACTATTCCTCCATCATACTTCTCAAGTTTAGTAAACTTACTCTTATCTTCAGTCATATAATTTTAACATCCACTATCAATCAACCAAAAGTATTCATCCTATCTAGCATGAAACACAATTACTAGAGTACCTTCTTACTCTTCAGACCAAATTCTTTTGCACATATTCCATGGTTAGTAGGTACAAATTTCTTTTCTAAGTCTAGAAATAAACAGTCATCTTTATCTTCCTCAAGGTCAGATTCATCATTAGAAATTCCTACATCTTCCTTAACATAATACAACTTCTTGAACTTCCTATCCTTTTTATCCTTGTAATTATTGTTATTATCCATATTCTTCTTTTGTGTAGCTCTATTAGGACATCTTGATGCATAATGACCAATATTTCCACAACTGAAACACTTAAAGGGAAACTTACCTTTGTATTTACCAATACCTATCTTCAATCTCCTTGTGAAATTTTCTTCCAAGTCTTCTAAATCTTCATCATCCAAATCATCTTCTATCTTTATTGCTTTAAAGGTTGTTTCAGTCTTCTCCTTATCTCTTGCAAATTATCTCATCTCAAATGCAATCAGGATACCAAATAGATGCTCCTTAGTAAATTTCTTTGGATCATACTATTCTTCAAGTGTAGATACTTTGTCACTATAATTTTCTAATAAGGTCATCAAGATATTTTCAGTTATATCTTCATATGTAATGGTACCACCTTGATTCTTGATTTTTGTTGCTATAAGTTCAACTCTCTAATAATAGCTTGCAATGTCTTCTCCATCTTCCATTCTCAAGTTCTCAAATTTTTCTTAGCAGTTAGTTTCCTTGACAAATTTACTCTATCATTCCCTTCATAAATGTCTTTCAACTTTGTCCATACTTCATGAGCAATAGGTGGATAAATAATTTTTTTTCTTTTAGTTTTAGATAAAGTACTGAAGATAGAAAACCTTTCTCTTTCATTCTCTTCATAAGCTGCAACTTCATCAACAGTGGAAGGAGCAACTGTTGGTATCACATATTTTGTCTCCATAACTTTCCAAGTGTTGAAATTAAGTGAAATCATATTACTTCTCATCTACTCTTTCCAGTCACTATAATCAGCTCCATCAAACATAGGAAGTTGCAACTTGTGCGCCATCTGATCTAACTCAAGTGGTTAAGCTTTTCATCGAGGAACCAGAGCTCTGATACCAATTCTTGAAATGCAAAAGACAACTGAGAGGGGGGGTGAATCAGTTGTATCAAATCTCTTTACTTTTAAACTTAGTATTTTCACCTTAACTTCAATCTATTATTAAGTGTAAACATGAAATGAAAATAACAAAAAGAGAATACTAGAGACACCAAATTTATGTGGAAAACCCAATGAGGGAAAAACCATGGTGATGATTAGCTCACAATATAGTAGTAATGCAATACCGGATACAAAGGCTCACTTCCAAAGGGCTCACTACCCAAATACAAAGGCTCACTACCCAAATTAAGGGCTCACTTCCTTGAGAAGGACTCACTATCCAGAAAGGAGGCTCACTGCCTACAGAAAAAACAAAAAGAAATATAAATGAAGATCCACCACTAGGGTTCCACACATTCGCAACCTAATCAGAAGATTGTAGATAACATCAGCTCACTGCTTTCAAGAATCTAACACCTTAAAGTATTGTTTCCTTAATTCATTCTTCCACTCTCTTCTTTTCGCACTTGGTCACACACTTCACTCAATTTTTTGATTTGTGGATGGATGAATATCAATTTCGCTACAACTTGACTTGCTTTTATACCATCTTCAACCTCAGGAACATTCTCCAAGGTCGGCTATACAATTTCATTTACAAATTCAAACTAGGTCAGCTACTCAACATTCCCACAGTGGATAAGAATGAGAGAGGATAAATTACATATTTAATCTAGGACCCAAATAACATATTGAAGATCGCACATGCTTTCTCAATTCGATGTAAAAGACAAATGTAACATGTACAGACCAGGTCGACCATACCTAATGAAAACACCAATGATCTTTGAAGTACGCACATCTCTAACAAGATAATCACATGTGGATCACTCAACATGCTTCACCAGTCATTTCACCACCTCTGAGAACATCTCAAATACATCTACAACAGTTACAACTAACTTCATTTTCAAAGAACTCTTCACCAGTCCAACCGAACTAGCTAGTAACACACAGGAGCTTTGGAGCAGGTCTTCAGGAGCACCAAACCACAAGAAATTTTGTCATAATACAAATACCATCAGAAATAGTCATCTCTCAAATCTACAAGATCTGATACCAAATATCAGAAGATTGTGGAGCCAAAAAATTTCTCCCAGTCCACAAACAAATAGTTCTGGCAAACCAGTTCACACACTGGTGAACATATCTTCTACTCTCCATCAGCTCAGAAGTTGAAACTTAGTATATATGATTCATTAAAGCTTATGAAAACACCTACAGATCTACATAGGCATAGGATCTACACAAAATAAATGCAGACCACAATACCAGAGCATGCTCAGAACACACCTTTTAATTTTTCTTTCATTATTTCTCAAATTTTCTCAAAAGCAATTGGAAAATACACAAATTTGTGTTGACATCAATGAAAAATTTAATGAAAACACCACCGAACACATCCATACTTGCAATAGATTCCAAATGATACCAAAGGGAGACTAATATATGATCAAATATAATAATATGGAGGCTAGGTAATGTTAAATCAATGACCAAAGTTTATGATGCAACTAAGTCTAAGATGAGGTTAAACTATATTTTTGTGGTTTTTGGGACATATAAGGATGCAAGATAATGCAATCTAAGTCCAAGATTAAGGATTGAGACGATGATAATGATGTTATGATCAAAGGATATGGTATAAAGCTATATGATACTAGAAAAATGACACTAAGGATATGGACCTTAAGATTTAAGAAAAAAGGATAATAACCAAGCTATTATAAATCCAAGATAGCTAACCCAATTGCCATTAACCTTTGTAATGACCAAGATTGAGAAAGGTTGATAAGATGAGTCTAAACTAGGACACAAATTTGAGACTCAAGTTTCGACCAAGATGACGATGACAAAGGTTGATAAGTAAAAGGATAAAGGTCAATGATAAATTGAATAGGTAACCATGGATTGTCCAAAGGCTTGATAGTCTTCCTATGTCTAAAATATAGAAGGTATGTACAACCTAAAACCTAAGATTAATTATGCAAGGAAAGGATGAAGAATGCAACCTATAATGTAGAGCAATCTTAAATGAGGATGATGGAATGGACTAGTAAAACTCTACAAGTCTGAGGTTTAGATGATAAGTTCACTGTCAAGATAGATTAGATGAAGTTTGAACAAGGATTTTTCTGAATTTCTAGTGATTAGGCAGTTGGAGCTCTATTTCTAGCAATTGCTCATTTGTAGATGCGAGTTTCTAGTGATCAATTGTGATGCAGAACAACAGTTGTGGGCCTGTATCTAGAAAATGTGGTACAAAGTATCAATTATAATTTTTTGGTGGATAGATGTAGTTCAAAAGATTAGTTGCGGGCCTATTTCAAGTAGTTATAGTGAACAGAGAGTTGTTTTGCAAATTGATGAGTTGAACTAGTTTTTTTATTAGGTTTTTGATTGATTTTGGTGTGAATTTGTGAAATAGACTTTGGTAAACACATAAAACAGTCAACAAACACTTGTTTGGTATTGATTTGAGTGTGTAAATGTATAATGTGTACGTGTATAAACACATTCATAGACAATGCACAACATAGGATGGAAAAGATACTACTTGTTGAGTCCCTACTTGGATTGCTCCAAACACTTAGACAAAGCAGACATCTAGAGATCTTGGTGACACTGGCTCCCCCTTACACTGCACAAGCACATCAAAATATTTTACCCTTGAAGATCCTAATATCTTGTGAACCAAGGGATTTCCTTTCTCTACAATGAATAGTGGAATGTAGGGCAACTTCAGATCACCCCTATGTCAGCAAATAAAAGGGATTTTGGCCTCTAAAACAAGTGGTTCTTAATCTATATTTTGGGGAAATAATGGTGCCTATACATGTGACAAGATTAGCTCAATAAAGATTCCTCCCAATCCCTTACTAAGAAAGGATATTGATGTATCACACAGATACTAGGGTGGAACTTGTCAGAATAGGACATCCTCACCAGGTGATCGAGAATTTCCCAATGTTCACAACAATTTATATAGCGGACCAAAATAAAGTGTCGCTTGGGTCATTCCATCTCACAATACAAGAGGTAGGCCCTCTAAAGGTAACAAAAGTGAGAAAGTATGTTGTTTTTGATCTCCTAGATTGCACGAAGTGCAAAGAGAGACAATACACAACGCCTTTTTCTCACACTCTCATGGGGTTCATTTTAAAAAGAAAAACCCCAAATCAAGATGTGTGGGTGTTTATACAAATGCCAAAGGAATGCCTTTGATTCTCAAGATCACCAAGTGGCATGAGAGAAGAGAATACACACCCAAAAGAAAGATGCAAACCACAAGATAGTGTAAATGCTAGTTAATTTTAACCTCGCTTATGGTGTCAAACAAACACTTGAATTCATTTTAGCCCAATGACATGTGATGCAAGTTAATTATAATTCCCATGAGTGAAGATATGCATTTTTTGTTCATTTTAGCCTTTATGAAGGAAAATGCATGTTCATTTTAACCTTTATAAGTGTGATGCAAATTTATCATTGTGAAAAAACAAAGCGAAATTGATTAACTTTAAAGCAAAGGAAGGTAAGCTTGATTGTTTCTAGAGAAACACTTTTAACTCCTCAAGACCAACACCACGTGTTGAAAACAGAGGATTAGCAAACCAAAAATCCTACCCTAAAGAAAACCTAAAAGGAAAAACTTAAACAAAACTTAAAACTAAAAAGAAAAACCTTAGCAGGCAGTTGCGGCTCTGCAATGCATTGTTTGGGATTTCAGTTGCGTCGCTTTTCAAATCTAAGAATCTGCCTTCAGTTGTGTTGATCCCCTTCATAGTTGCATTTTTTTTTTTCAAATTTCAGGTTCCCACCTTCAGTTGCATTGCTATTTCCCTTAATGCATAACTCTTTTGAATTTTGGCAACCCTCCTTTTGTTGCGTCACTAAGCTTGATAGTTGTGGCTCATGATCCTGTAACACATCAAAAACAAAAAAAGAAACATGGGTTTTTTCTACAAATTTTGTGCGATTAACATCAGGTTCACCAATGTAAGATAGGAAATTAAATAGAAAAGATTAAAGTGGCAACCATTGCACTAATCTAAGCTAAAAATCTAATCCAAAAAAATAACAACAATCAAATATGAGGAATGAAATGAAAGAAACACAACAATAAACTCCCCATGTTTGAAGTTGAATAACCTCATGTCTCTCCTCAAACAACCTTTGCAGGTTGCCCTCAAATATTTGTATGTGTGTGCAAGTACCTACAAATAATAAACATGCAAGGTGTAGATATGTGGTTGTTAAATTGAAAATGGAGGAGAAAAGCTTCTTTTATAGAAATTCATTCAAACAGATGGACGGGATCAAGCTTCTAGAAATATTCTAAAATCGATGGTTGAGGATGCATTCACCATAGAGTAGTGGGATAGGGATGACTATGAAATGGATAGTCAAGATTGAGAAGAGACCAAAGACAATCAATGGTTGAGATTCGAGAATGAGAGAGTGGAGGGAGATAATGAAGGAATTAAAAATTAAAATCATTTAATTCATGAGAGAAGAATCTTTGACCAAGTGGAGGAAATAAATTATTTATTTGTGCAGGAAAAATAAAATGGGTATTTAATTAAAATGATTTATGCAACCAATTTAATTAAATAAGAGGAAATAGAGAAGGAGAATTAAATAATTAATTTAGATTAATTATTTAATGGGGGAGAAATGATAAAAGATAATTAAATAATTTCAATAATTATTTAATTATGGAAGAACGGAAAGGGTAATGAATAGATACATAATCAATAATAATCATTTAACTATAGACGAATAACATGGAGTGAATAATTAAATGACTAATAATTCATTTAATCATAGAGAGAAAGAAAATGTTAGTGATACAATTAAAAAGATAATTTATTTAATTGATCATAGGAGAATAAAGATTAAGAAGTGAATTAATTAAATAATTAAAATTATTTAGTTACATAGGGAAGAAGATCAAGACGATGCACAAATGACGCTCGTAGACCAAGACATTTTTCAGTGTCTACACATATATTATATTCTAACATAAATAATTGATTAATTCTTTTTACACTCACTTTTATTTTATTTTTCATATATTTCTCTTGTATGCATCATTATTATTATCCTCTCTATCCTAGTACTTATAGTTTTAGGGGTACTTATAGTTGTAGGGGTATGCATAGGTGTATCTCCTCTAATGTTATTAGAATAATTATAGATACATGCATAATTAACCTCTAATGAAAAGTTTGGTTTGAAATAGATCCTTCGATAACTACTAAGGTTTCACTAGAGCCTATTTATTTCAAACCATATGTTATGCTCTCATCCATTTTGGTTTATCTATATCTAGTTGATGGCCTACCTCCAATTACCAGTAAATATTTCAACATAATTAATTTTCTATAAAGTGAGGTTGATTCTATGTGTTATGGTTTGATTCATTTTGATTGAGATGTTGTATGTCAGTGATCTATGCAAACTAGGTTTCGTATGGTCATCTATTAGGCAAAACCTTTTTTGAAATTAGTTCACATGGAAACATTAAGGTTCCCTTACATAGAATGATTTTTGAATAGTGTCAGTGTGACAAGCAACCTATGGGACTCCAAGATTAGAAAACACAATAAGCATAAGCCCCAACTAGGAGGCTACCCAAAATATGTTTGGTTGGAATATATCTCCTAATATGAATATTGATCAAATATTTTATTATTTTTGTTAGCATTTCTTCTTCAAACAAGGTGGCCAATGAAAAGATTTGTGTTGATAAAATTCCTTGCTAAATTTTGATTTAACATTATGAGTGGTTAATTAAATTCTTATTTGGCATGAATATGAATGTTGCTAGGATTTCGTGGTTGCCTTTTTATATTGATTAGCATATTGTATAAAGACACATCTCTACATTGAAATTGAATGTTCCACAATGCTTTCTAATAATGTGAGTTGTTATACATTTAATAGGGTGCTTTAAAATAATTCCTTAATCATATATTTATTGCCACATAAAATTTGGTGATGTGACGTGCTTATTTTAAGAAGCCTCATCCATGGCTTCTACAAGGTATTCTTGATAATAAATTTATCATATGACATTGTGATTTTATTTTGTTAAACTAATTCTACTTATTAAGCAACCTAGTAGTATAGAAATTGTAACATTGAAAATTGTCACCCTTGACAATTTCACATCAGTTTTAGCTCCCCCTATGCACTTGGACCTAATTATGCATTTAATTTTCCCATTTTATAAATATCTTCAAAAAATGAAAAGAGGGGATTAAAAATAAACATTTAATATTTAACACTTATGTTTAAGGCTTCGACAAGGGTGCCCAACACCCTTGTCTAGCCCTTTTTGGCTAAAATTTAAATATGTTGTCGAAATTTTACTATTTGAAAATCTTAAATTATTTGTCAACTATAGGTACTTGATTTTTAAGAAATTAGAAGAATTACATATAAATACAAATCATTTTCACTATTTTAATCCTAGCATTTTTATTGAGAAAATTGAGCATCCTAAAATCAGTCAAGGCAATTCAAGAGAATAATTATAGCTACATTTATTTCAGTCAAGAATCATGTTAGCCATGCATCATGTTTTTATGTGAGTTTATTCATGTTTTGTGTCTATTTGTTTTGTGAGTACTAACACTTGGAGGACTTCAAATCAAGGATCAATTTCTCCTTGAGGTGATGAGTACATGACTTTAGTCCATCAAGGAATGTATATTTGAGTGGTGAGTTGCAAAAAAATGTCAATTTATCACTTTTTTATCATTTAGCCTTTGTACAACCAAGGGTAAGCTCTCTTTTTATATCATCATAGCCATTGTGGAGGTAGAAATACCAGAATGAGGTTTGAATTAGCCAAGCCCCTATACAAAACAACCCTTCCCCCTCTTTCATGTGTGTAGGCTTATAGATCCTATGAATTGGAGGAAGATTGAAAATTAATTGCTCATTCATGCATTCAAGCCCTACAAGTAATCAAGTCAAGGAAAGTGAATTTTATGAGTGACATATGAAGTTTCGACAATGATCTAAAAAGATAAGAACTTGCAAATCAAGAGTAATAGAAGTGTGAAGTTAGATTTTAATTAGTTGTTAACCAGTCTAGGGCACCCAACGCCCTTGTCTAACTATTTCAAGCCCAAATTTATATCTAGGTTCTTTTATGTTTGCCTTCTACTTTTCTGAAATCTATTTTTGTTTGTCTATTTTGTGTTTTCTTGAAATCTCAACAATTTGTTGTATTTTCATAAATAACCTAGGAACATCATTGCATCATCAAATTCAGTCAATTAATATTCAATTAATTATATCAGCATCATCCCCCACAAAAGGATTAAAACCTTGATCCACCATTTTGGCTCTTCAATTGAGCTTTTTAGCCAAGTGGTTATTGAGATCATTTTTAATCCTCCCTAATGTTCCAAATTCGAAGAAGTATAATTTAGGATCTAGATCTCTTTTTTGAATCAAATATTTTGGTGAACCTGACTATTTTTTCACTTTAAATATTCTAAAATCTAAAGCATATCATTTTAAAAATAAGTATAATCTTAGGTTGTGTGAATTCACCATTTATGCATACATAATTATTGTAAAAAGTATTGAAAATTTCCAAATTTGTACATCTTTCATTCAAAAGGAAAGTAAGATTAATTTTAATTGTTGCAAACTAGATCTAGCTAATAATTGCATTCAAAAATATGAATTAGGTCATATTGAAATCTGGAAACAAAATTGAAAGTGTTTTAAATTATCATTTGGGCATGTGCATGCAGCTAAAAAAGTAAAAAAGTTGCATTGTTGTTATTTCAAAGAAAAAATTTAATTTTCAGATTAGTCAAATTAGGATCATCTAATATTATATTGCACAATCTGAACATATCATTTGGACTACATTATTTCTTGAAAAATCTAAAATTGCATGTATAATTGTGTTACATATAGAAAAATTGGAATTCCATGAATTTTTTGGAAATATATTGGTTGTCAGACCTAAACAGTTACAACTTAGGATCCTTAGATAATACATATCATTTCTAGATTTTGAAATTTGATAGCTCAACTCATTGGCCTAGGGTGCCTAGTGCACCTGTCCTGATTTTTTTATCAGATTTTGGTGACAATAGTTTCTATCAATATTTTGTCCAGTTTTGATCTCAGTCTTTATTTTTGTTGTCCTATAACATTCATTACCTTAGTGCATGTATTTGATAGTCATAAGCTTTCATAATTTTTGAGTGCTTTGGAAAAAATATGTCTTCTTTAAGATCCTTGGTTGATGTTTCATGTTGTGTCTTTGGTAATGCTTCTCCTACAAGTGATGAAGATCAAATTTCCTTGTCTCCCAATGCATGTCCTCCAAATGAGGGTATCATTGTGCAAGATGAAGAGATATTTGAAAATTCCTTCCATAATATGTTACATACCCTTAGAACAGACATTGTCCTTTATCCTCCACCAATATTGCCTACTCAGCCTCCTCAAAAATCAACAAAGCCTAACATACCTTCATTTGATATGATTTCTTCCTCCCATAAAGAGAGTGATTTACAATTTATACCTCGCCCATTATTAATGAAATACCTTTCCAATTCCAATCAAGATAATATTCCCACACATGATCATATATCCTATGAAAAAAAAGTTTGTAATACCCCATTAATCTACAAAAATGCTATGGCCATGGATTTAAGATTCTTGCTAAACAAGGTTGTGATAAAAGGAATGAACATGAAATTCACACTCTCTTAGAAAAAAATCCACCAAATACTACACAAGGCATTAGTTATCAAGGTCATCCACATTTATATAAGACATTTAATCTAGCCTCAAACCTACCTCAAACTCATGGTCCTATTGGAGATGGTTTTCTTCTTGCTACACACCCTTTTTCCAAAATAGAATGTACATTATGCACACTCTTGCAATTAAAATTAATTACATTACCACCTCTTCATGAAAGAAAATATATTATGCACTTAAATAAAATTTCACCTTTTTGTGCATTCTATAGAACATTTGGTCATTCTACTGATGAGTGTTGTGCTTTAAAGAAAAAATTACAATGGTTAATTCAAGTATATGACATTGATGTGGATCCATAAAAATAATAAATTAATGGATATGGTGTTGCTCCTTTCTATGTGGCATTTTTAGTATCATATGATACTCATTGCCATACATGGGGTCACAAACAAATTTTGTGCAACCATATTCACCAATAAGGAGCAACATGATAATATTCACATAGGGTTTTCCTTGTCCTTACACTTGGGGGAAAGGGTAGTTGGCCTTCTATAGGGCATATTCCTTTTGACAAGGGATCCTCTCTTCATTCATCATCTCCTTAAAATATTAGTGTAGCAAGAACACTAAAATTTTAAGGGGGGCATATTACCCCGTCTATTAGATTATTGGATAAGAATTCATGCCATATGACCCCTTTAGTGGTGATATTATACATGATATCCCTTAAAGTGTGGCCTTGTACCTTACATCGCGTCTCCTTTAGTGGTAATATCATATAGGATGTTCCCTAAAGTGTGGCTATCTCAATCTATGTTAGTCCATTTTGTGGTGGTATTTGACTTGATACCCCGTAAAGGGTGACTTTTCATGTCATTTTATGTCCCCTTAGTGGTGGTATTATGCATGATACTCCCTAAGGTGTGGCCCTTCATTTAATAATTTGTCCTTTGTTAGTGATGGTGTCATGTATGATACTCCCTAAGGTGTGATCTATCATAAATTGAGTACAGTCATTTGAAGTATAATGATCAACTTATTGGCATGCACCCTTTATGGTGGTATTATTTATAATTCCCCCTGAGGCATGGCTTTATGATTTTTTCCCTTGTGACGTTAAACTTTTGTACATCCCCTAAGGTAATATTCGTCCCCTATGACATTAAACTTTTTTACACCCCTTGAGGTGATTTTTGAACCCCGTGATGTTAAACTTTTGTACACCCCCTAAGGTGATGTTCATCCCTTGCGATGTTAAATTGTCCCCTGTGACATTAAACTTTTATGTGCTTCCCGAGGAATGATTTGCAAAATAGTCCATGGATTTGGCATAACACAACTTGTTGATTCATGTGCTTGAAAATTTTTAACATAGCCACCTAGAATAACAAACTTACTTTCTAGTGGAGCCATGTGTTTCATGGCATACCTAGCATAACTCAACTTGCTAGCCTTGTGGAGCCCATCGTATTGCATGGAAACTTAGCATAACATAACTTGCTAGCTAGTAGATCTATGTAGGTCATGAGTAGCCTATCATAACACATCTTATTGGTCCTCATGAGAGAACTACCTTGTCTAACATAATGTTCAAGAGAAGATGTTTGATATTTGAGACAAATTTAAGACTAAGGTCTCTTTTCCTTACCAACTCAAATCCTTTTAGTACTAACCTTCTAGTTTGTGATTATTATATGTTTACCTTGTGATTATTATGTGTCTTATCTATGTTTGTATTGTGTAGTGTTTTAATTTCATGTTTATGTTCACACTATGTTACTTGTGTGTATTTATCATGTATGCTTCATTCTTTTCATGTTGTATTGTACCTCATGTGTGTGTTCCTTTGTCCTTATATTATTTTTCCATAGGATCTTGAGCCTGGGGGCTAGCACATCCCCTAGACTCGATGTCGTCCTATCTCTTTAATGTTTGGATAATTGAACCCTTCTTGGCTTATATGTAGTATATTGTGATTTTGAGCGTAAGTTCATACTCTCACTAAATTTGGGGCTAAATGTAGCATTAAAAATTGTCATCCTTGACAATTCCACACTAGGTTTAGCTCCCCCTATGTGCTTGGACTTAATTATGCATTTAGTTTTCCCGTTTTATAAATATCTTCGAAAAAATTAAAAGATGAGATTGAAAATAAATATTTAATTTTAAAACCAATATTTAAGGCCCCAACAAGGATGGTTCTAGACTAGGGTGCCCAAATCCCTTGTCCATCCCTTTTAGGCTAAAATTTAAATATGTTAGCGTCAACATTTTATTATTTGAAAATATAAAATTATTTTTCAGCTATTGGTGTTTGATTTTCATGAAATTAGAAGAATTGCATATACATGAAAATCATTTTCACTATTTTAATCCTAGCATTTTTATTGTGAAAAATGAGCATCCTAAAATAAGTCAAAACTCAAGAACACAATTAGAAAAATTACAACATTTATTTAATTCAGACATCATGTTAGCCATGCATCATGTTTTTATGTGAATTTATTCATGTTTGATGTCTATTTGTTTTGTGAGTACTAACACTTGCAGGTCTTCAAATCAAACATCAATTTCTCCTTGAAGGTGATGAGTATATGACTTCATTCCATCAAAGAATGTAGATTTGAGTAGTGAGTTTCAATAAATTGTCAACTCATCATTTTTTTATCATTTACCCTCTGCCCGATTGAGGGTAAGCTCTCTTGTTACATCATCATAGCCATTGTGGAGGTAGAAATACAAAAAAGGGGTTTAACTTAGGAAAGCCCCTATATGGAATGACCCTTCCCCCTCTTTTGTGTGTGCAGGTTTACAAATATGAAACAATTGGAAGAAGATTGAAGACTAATTTCTCATTCATGCTTTCAAGCCCTACAATTCATCAAGTCAAGGAAAGTGGATTTTACCCACAATAGACGAAGTTTAGATAGTGATCCCAAAAGAGAAGAACTTGCAAATCAAGAGCAATAGGAGTGTGAAGTCAAATTTTGAGTAGATGTTAGCCAATCTAGGGTGCCCAATGCCCTTGTCTAGATGTTTTCGGCCCAAATTTATATGCTAGGTTCTTTTGTGCCTACCTTCTTCTTTTCTAAAAAAAATTATCTGTTTGTTCTATGTTTTTCAAAAATCTCAATAGTTTGTTGCATTTTCATAAATAACGTAGAAACATCATTGCATCATCAAATTATATCAATTGATAGTCAATTAATCATATCAACATCAACCCCCACTAAAGGATTAAAACCCTGATCCGTCATTTTCGCTTTTCCATTGAGGTTTGTGGCCAAGTGGGTATTTAGATCATTTTTAATCCTCCCTAATGTTCCAAATTAATAATAGAAATTAAGATATGTGAATTCTTTGTAAGGTTTATTCTTATTGTTTTTCTCTATATTCATTGTGCACTCTTGGCCATCAAATTGATGATAAATCTCAAGAAAGATAGACTCGTATTTTTTCTTTTTAGGGAAATTATCATCGTTTTACCTTAAATATGAAAGGGTGACCTATGGTCTAATTTTACCATTCCACATTTTGATATTTGAGATGGTGGTGTTTGGTGATATGACTTTATTTTCTTGTTAAAGAAGATAGTATGATATAAATAGATGATAGTTTTATTTTTTTTTAAATTATAACAAAATTTTTCACATAACTCTCATGAGAGAAAAATATGAAAAATAAATATTCATAATCCACAATGAAATTTTTTTAAAAAAATACCACAAGATAACTTATTTGTGTGATGATGCATCACGGATTGTTTCCAATATTTGTTCTCCTAATAACAACAATGAGAGAAAAAGGTTGTGGAATAGTTTGAGTAATTTTAAATCTTGTTTTCAAAATGATAGATGGTTGGTCATGGGGGGGTTTTAATACCCATTTTAAAGATGAAGAGTAATAAGGTGGTTCTTAAATCCTTGTTGACATCAAATTTGATTTAATGGACTTTATTAATGATAATGATTTGATGGATTTAGATCTCCAAGGGGGTGCTTATAATTGGTCTAACAAATGGGTGGGGGAAACTCTTATTCAGGTAAAGCTTGATCGTGCACTTTTATCTCTGAAGTGTTTTATTTCCTATTCTTGTCCACTCTCAGCTCTCACTAGCTTGGGTTCTAATCACTTTCCTATCGTCATCTCGATAGATTTGTTGGGTAGAAAAAAGAAGTTTCCTTTCAGGTTTGAAAAAATATGGATTAATCACCGGGATATCATAAATAAAGTGTAGGCTTAGTTGGATATAAGGGTTGATGGTTTTGCAATGTTTAGAGTTCCCAAAAAAATTGTTTTTGTAAAATTCAATATTCAATAGTGGAACAAGTCCTCTTTTGGCCAAATCTTTCAAGAAAAGGCTTCGATTAAGGAAGAGTTAGATGGGTTACAATGACTAATTCAAATGAATGGTTCTAATCTCCTTACCATTGCTCAAGAGAACTCTTTTTAATCCCATCTTTATGATATTATTTATAGAGAAGAGGAATTTTGAAAATAGAGATCGAGGGCTATCTAGTTGCAGAGTGGTGATCGGAATATAATTTATTTTTATATTTATACTTTGAAGCATCATGCTACTAATCATATCAAACCTATTCTTCATAATGGTGGGAAATTGGATAAGGAGGAAGATATTATGCAGGCTGCTTCAGATTTTTCCTCTAACCTTGTTTTTGTTGATCAAGTTTTAGATCTTGATTGTCAAGAGATTTTCCTAAATGTTTTCCTAATATTATTATAGAGGAGATAAATAGGAAGCTTGTTTGCATTCCTTTGGAGGAAGAAGTTAAAAAAGTTGTGTTTTCTTTTGAAGGCAACAAAGCTCATGGACTGGATGAATTCCTATGTTTTTCTTCCAACTATTGTGGGATTTTTTTCTAAGGATGTGTATGATGCTATGAAAGATTTTTTTGGAAGCAGAAATTTGTTGAAAAAGCTTAAATATACTTTTATTGTTCTCATTCCTAAGAATCCTGGGTCTACTTCTTTTGGTGTTTTTTGTTTGATCAGTCTTTGCAACTCAATTTACAATTTTTTTTCTAAAGTGGTGGCTTTGAGATTACAAGCTATTCTTCCTAAGATTATTTCTGTGCAACATAATGATTTTGTGCCTAGGTGAAAAATCCTCGATTCTATTCTTACAGTGCATGAGAACATCCTTTCTTTGTTCATTAATAAGAAAGCTAGAATTTTACTAAAATTGGACCTCATAAAAGCCTATGATCGTTTCAATTTGAATTTTTTTATCAGAGTATTGAAGGATTTTTCTTTTGGTAGTAAGTTTCTTCAACTTATATAGCAGTTGATATCTTCCCCAAATTTTTTTGTGATTATCAATGATTCTCCATCTAGTTTTTTCCGCAATTTAAGGGGAATAAGACAAGGAGATCCTATTTCTCCTTTTCTCTTTATTATTATGGTCGAGGCTCTAGGTAGATTCATCCAAAAAGTGGTTAGTGAAGGTGATCTGAAGGGGTTGTCCCCTTCCTTAAGTGGGCAGGTTTGTTCTCACCAGCAATTCGTTGACGACACTATTATTTTAGGGGAAGCCTTTGTGTAGGAAGCTAAGCTTTTAAAATCTATCTTTCTTAACTATGAAGTTGCCTCTAGTCAAAAAGTTAGTTTTCACAAAAGTACCATTTTCTTCATGAACACTCCTAAACCTAGGAAAAGATAAATTGCTCGTATTCCTGAGTGTGTTGTGGGGGAATTTTTTTCCTCTTATCTTGGTTTGGCTTTATGTTCTAATAATGTCCCTGATTCCTTTTGGATGGGAATTCTTGACAAATTTCAATCCAAGCTTGTTGGCTAGAAAGGTTCCTTGCCCAATCAAGTTGGCAAGGTCTAGTTAATTAAATGCACTCTTTAGAATCTTCCTATCTATGTGATGAGCCTTTTCAAGATTCCCAAAAAAAAATTGGATAATATTGAGAGTATTCAAAGATATTTCTTGTGGGTTGGAGCTGAAGAAAGGAAAATACTGCACCTTATGGCTTGGGAGAAAGTCTAAAAATTGAAGAAGCTTGGTGGTCTTGGGATTAGAGGAATCAAGGAATTTGATTATGCTCTACTTTTTAAACAGTTATGGAGAATTCTTTTGGAGAATAATGAATGGACGTGGATTTTTTCTAGAAAATATCTTAGAGGTTTTGATAGCCTTAGATACCTTATCATGGCTCATCATGAGCTTCCTCTTGGTTCAGCTCTCTGTAATTTTATGAAGTCTATATTTATAATTTTTGAAGGGCTTAGATGGTCTTTGGGTAATGGTCTCAACATTCTCTTCTTGGATGACCGATGGATTGATAATTTCTCTCTCAAAGATATGTCATGGGTGAATCCCTTTAGAGACATTTGTATTAGGTATTTTGGTTTCTTTGTAGCTAGTTATATTGTTGATGGTAGATAGAAAAATCTTCTTATGGTCAATTTAGGTTTGGTTGATCTTCAAAAGTTTCTATCATCGATGCATATTACTGATTCTTTCTTGTCTGACCGTTGTTGGTGTAAATAAAGTCTTGTACCTAGTTAATTCATTACTAGGTGACTTAGGGGACTTATTTACATGTTATGTTTACTTAGGTCCTAGGAATATTTCTAGAAGGTGTTAGTTGTTATTAGTTGTTATCTTATCTTTTGACTTGTTTCACATGTGAACTAAGTAGTTATGATAAGTTGTCTCATGTCATATGATTAAGACACTTGTCATAATCTTATGGCATCTTATGTCTCACCTTGGCTATATAACCAAGGGGTCTCTATGATATTGTACATAATAATATTGAATCATAATTGATAGGAATATAGTTTATTCTTGTCATATTCATACTCTCCTTGTGCTTTCCATTTGGCCTCAATATCTTGGTAGGCTATCTCCATAGCCAATTCTAACATGGTATCAAAGTGGGTTGGGTGCCTTTGGTTAGCCATTTTTTGAGATATCTTGGTAAATATTGAGTAGTTGAGTATGCTCTTCTCTTGCACTGTATGATGATTTGGAGAATCAAAAAAAACTTGATAGAAATCACATATTTTGGGGTGTTCCTCCTTATGGCTCTTTATTTCAAGTTTAAATTGGAGCTTGTTGGTGCAAATTTGAGCTCACCATTGAGTTCAAAAGGTTCGAGAAATTTTATTTTTCATTTTGTTTCATTCAAATAAGACATATGAGGCCAAATCATGAGGGTTTAAAGTTGAAGAGTGGTTGCTAGATCCAGAAGGTAAGTGCAATTTTGGAGCATTTTGGGTCAAATATGACCCTACCATCACGTCTAGAAGGGCCAAAAACCCTAAGATCAACTGTCTAATTGTCAAAATCAGACACTTTTTCCCAGAGCCATCAAGAAAAAAATTGCTTGCTCGATCGTACAGATTGCCATTAATACAGTCAGGTGAAAAGTTAAATTTTAAATTTAAAAAAAAACAATCAATTTTTTTTGTGGTCATTAGTCTATAGTTGCAGTACCATCAGAGGTATGTTGTACCCCTACCACAAAATTATTGGGTAGCACATGGCCCCAACCCCACACATCAGCGATGGCAACATTTTAATTCTAGTCAATTAAAATAAAAAGCCGAATTTCTCTATTAAAAACCAGCAGACATTTTAAAAATCCAGCTAATAACATTTCGGTGGCAAACAATAAGGCATATTCTATGCCCTTTTTCAAATATTAGAGCTCAAGATTCTAGTACTGGGGAAAGAATATACCACGAATCTAGCGCATATTCCGGCAAGAGAATATTCTACGTACCAAGAAGAATAATCCTTTTTGATGGGCTCGTAGCTATCAAATTTTGACTCCTTTTCTCTATATTTTTTTTTTATTTCGGCTAATTTTTTGTGCTCTACATGGTGGTATAATCAGATTTTGGTTTTGGAGTTTTTATTTTCCAGAAATTTTAGATTGTCACAGGTGTTGCTACTTTGTCCTCATTTTGGGAACTTCGGGAGCTCATATCTTGCTCCTACAGTAGCATTTTTGAGTGAATTTTTTTTTAAAGTGCATAAATTTTTGTGTACTTTCCAATGGTGTAATAATTTTGATCTCATATGTTGTAAATTTTTTACTTTGAGCTTGTGGCCTATTTTGGAATCTATAAGCACTAAGATCAAGTCTAGCTTGTTGTTTTTGGAATCTAGCAACTACAAATGCACTAAGTATAAAGTGCCCAAAATTAGATATTTCTTGGGGGGTTTCATGATTGAGTAATTTGGGGAGGGGAAATATTTTTCCTTTGTTGTCTTATGTCTCTTGATTGGTCTATTGCATGACTAAATTGAGGAGTTTAATATGGGCTTAAAAATTCATGTTGTAATAATGTTAAATTGATGGAACTTTAAGTCTTGGCGAGATGGAATCCTAACACATTGTAGGTGGCTTAATATTTTTCCATATCTCTATGAAATAGTTCCTAAACCTTCATCAATATGGAAGAGAGTTGTGTGGGACTTCAAAATAGAACATATCCTGGGAATAATTGGTTGTAGTTGTGGTATTCATACACAAATGGCCACTAATGGTATTAAGATCCCTCATGACCTTATGGCCAAACTTTGGGAGATGTATGCAGACTCAAATGAACCTCTATTCCCAAAGGATCCTATTGTGTATTTTCTTGTTCCACTTGTAGAGTTTCAACCTATTGATGATAAAAAAACTAAAACACTTGTTGATTGGGAAAGTTATGGTAGTATTGATGAAACAAAACCTTCTCCTTCTCCTCCTACAAAGACATCTATTGAGACTTCAATTTCTATGTCTCCTAATCCAGATTTAGAAGGTTCATCTTCTTCATCTATGATTAAACATCTTGAGGCTAAGGACTCTTGTAATCCAACATTGGAAAAATAATCTACTATTGTACATGAGGATGCTTGTGATTCAATAGTTTTAGTTCCTTGTGATTCAGTGCAGTAGGATATTCATTGTCTTTCAGATTTGGCTACTTTGGATGACTTCTTGATAGGTATTTCAGACTTGTTTATGGAGTCTCATATTGTAGATTTGGGAGACATCATTGATGAAATTCATCCTCTTTGATGGAGAAGATCCTTCTTCAGTTGTTGTGAGGGAACACCTTGAGCCTCTTGTTCAATCTCTACATGATCATTCTTTGTAGTTTGACGTGACTGTGGATCCTTTTGGACATCATTTGGAGGAGGCTTATTTGTCTTTAGAGGGGATATCTTTCTCTTTGGATCATGTTCTACATTCATCTCTACAAGATTCTGGATTGTCCTCTTCGGCAGTGCAGCCTAGAATGCCTATTCGGAGCATGAAAGTTTTCGGCATCAACATGGAAACACTTGCATATGATTCAAAGATATCATACATCATCCATCTTCCCGACATCCTACATACATCCATGGTTTTTCTTCTTCCTAAGGAGAGGAACATTGTTCAACACTTTTGGATCATCTTCAACATTCAATTTCGAGTTTCTACCATTGTAGGAGACTCAACATTGAGGAGGGGCTACATTGTCTCTCTTCTTCTCTCTTAAGGGGGTTCTTTTTCCTCACATGGGGTTTTTACCTTCTCATGCATCATTGAGAGCATTTCATTTTTTATCTTTCATCTCTCTTTTGGGGAGGAGTTTTGTCCCACTGGATTTTCTCCTTTTCTTCATTTGTGAGAGATTTATTTTGCATTTGTACATGGGTACCTAACATGTCCTCCTAGCTAGGATCCATCTTTGTGTCATTTGCATAATAATCCACTGCTCCCTAAGTTTCACTTAAGGGGGGTGTTGGTGTAAATAAAGTCTTGTACCTAGTTAATTCATTACTAGGTGACTTAGGGGACTTATTTACATGTTAAGTTTACTTAGGTCCTAAGAATTTTTCTAGAAAGTGTTAGTTGTCATTAGTTGTTATCTTATCTTTTGATTTGTTTCACATGTGACCTAGGTAGTTGTGATAATTTGTCTCATTTCATATGATTAAGAAACTTGTCATAATCTTATGGCATCTTATGTCTCACCTTAGCTATATAACCAAGGGGTCTCTAATACATTGTACACAACAAAATTGAATCATAATTTGATAGGAATACAATTTATTCTTGTCATATTCATATTCTCTCATTGTGCTTACCATTTGGCCTCAAGATCTTGGTAGGCTCTCCATATCCAATTCTAACAACCATGTGGTATAGAAATTCTCATCCAATGTCAAGTTCTTTGTGACTTATGCTTTCTTTCAAAAATTAGATCTTCAATCTCCCCCTTCTTTTTGGGTGTCTTTGTGGAATCCTAAGTTGATTCCTAAATTTTTAATTTTTTTGGTTGTTGGTTCAAAGTAAAGTGCTCACTATTGATAAATTATGCAAGAGAGGGTTTATGATTCCTAACAAGTGATTTCTTTGTGAAGAGGATCCTGAGAGTTTCATCCATCTTATTATTGGTTGTAGCTTTGTTAAAGATATTTGGGCTCATATTTTGTATCTTTGGAACCTATATTTGGTCTTTCCTTCTTCATTTTGTGATATTTGGTCTCAATGGGTTGCTCCATCTAAAAATCCCTCTCTTGTCTCTTTGCTCCTTGATAATTCCTCATATTATATGGGGTATTTGGATTGAAAGGAATAATAGGATTTTTAAGAAGTCTTTTATGTCTTCTCATAGACTGCCTTTCAAAATTTGTACCTCTATTAAGGAGAATTTATTAGCTAGGATTTATAATGTTAACCTAGTTGGTCCAAAAGTATTTATTTCTAATTATGATCTATAGGTTGCTAAGAGTTGGAAGCTTCCTTTTGATATCTCTACTCTTATCTTTAAATTTAAGCATTCCAAGGATAATGTTGTCTGGTGTGCTCCTCTTGGATCAAATTTAATTTTGATGGAGAAACTAAAGGTAACTAGGGACCTGCTACTTGTGGGGGAGTGTTGAGAGATTATATTGGTAGGTTTTTTTTAGTTGTGACGCTCCCCTTGGGAAACTAGACAAACCACTTCGTTGAAGCTTCTGCAACCTATTATGGTTTGGAATTGGCCCATTCCAAAGGGCACATGAAGGTGTGGGTTGAAGGTGACTCCCTAAATATCATTAATTTCCTTAAAGAGGTTCAAAGTCCTAGTTGGACATTTGACAATTTGATTAGGGACTTTATTTCTATTCTCAAGTCCTTTGATGATTGCCACATATCCCATATTTATAGGGAGGGTAATAAGCTTGTTGATTATTTTTGTGAACCTAGGAGTTTCTAATTCAGTGATAAAAAGGTGGTACTCCTACGACCCCCTTCCCCTTGATATTAAGGCCATTATTAATCATGAAATACAACAGATTTAAGGTGGATCCATCATTAATGGTTATAAATACTAGAAGTCATTTCAATGTGACTTTCACATAGATTCTGGGTAATTTTTTGGGCCCTTTTCTTCTTCTTTTGTGGTGGGGTTTAAACAATATTCTGGGCCCTCTCTATTTGTGGTGGGTTTTCCTCTGTATATTTTATATTCTACTCTATTCCACTGCTTCGTTGGTCATGGGTGATGATAGGAGTCTGGTTGAGCCAATCTCTTGTGAAGGGACCCAAAGTAATGCTCGGGTCTAGAAAATTATAGAGGAAGGTGAGATTACTTCTTATCTTGAGAATTGTTGGTATGTGGCGACTGATCATGTTATACTGTACACTCTTCATGTATCCTCGCCCTAATTTCTGGAGGCTTCTAAAAGATTTTTATAAGCGGTTGGGATGGGGAGTTTTCTACTCTTCGTGTATTCTAACCCTAATTTTTGGAAGCTTCTAAAATCTTGTTATAAGCGATTGGGATGGGGATTTTTCTACTTTTTTTGCTTCGTCACCGAAAAAGAAAAATATGACTTTGTAGAACCCTAATTTATAGAAGCTTCTAAAAGCTTGTTATAAGTGGTTGGGATGGGGAGTTGTAGTATGGAATTATTCATGAGATTGTAATATGTTTTGCACTAGATAATTAAATCATTGGATGGTTGTGGTTTTGTGGATGTAGCTTGGATTGGGTGAACCATGTTAAATTCTTTGTGTTGTCTTATTTTTGCTATAATTTTCTACGTTTTATTTCTATGTTTTATTGATCAAATTTGTATTTAACTTGTTAGATATCTATCTTCTAACCCTAACAAAGAACCTTCATGGTTTCGATCTATAGGTTTCCAAGGTGTTTGTTAAAGGTTGGAAGAACCACATTGTCTCTATTTAAGGGATGGATGTGGAGATCTCAGAGGAGTTTATGGGGAAATTTTTTGGGTTATCTACGGAAGGAGGAAAGATCTTTAGAGATAGAAAGTTGCCAGAGGAAACTATGAAAAATATTTTCAAGATGGATGAAAATGATACTATCTAACTTTTACTCTAGTGGTTATGATAGGAGCTCCATCGATCCTATTTGGGCTAACATTGTTGAGGTAATCATGTATTATTTCACTTTGGATGGCAGGTTTTTTTCTTTGTTTGGTTACCATTTTATTTTGCTCAACCATTTTCATCATAAATAAAAGGTTTTCTTTTCATATTATTTGCTTGCCTCTCTTGAGTGTGGCATTAGAGATTATACGAAAAAACCCGTTTTGAATTCTTCATGAAGGCTTGGTTTTGTTAATAATGGAGTATGTAAAGACCTTGTTTATCCTGATTGAGCCTAAGAAGGCTTCTAAAAACCATAAGGTTAAACACCCAGATATTGAGCACTTCTTGGATATATCCTATGATACTGGGGATAATATAAAGGACGAAGATGGGGATTCTATGGAAATTTATTCTAACCTTGTCTCTGAGGATATTTCCAAAACTAACAAGGTTTCTAAGAAACATGATAAACCCCAGATTTCTTGGTCTGGGGGTTCCTTAATTGAGGATGGGGATATGTAGACTAATGTTCTCTCAACTATTGATAAAAGGAGGAAGATTACATCTGATAAGGGGGTAGATGAGGTTAATCTAGTGGGGAAGAAACTTGTTGCTAAAAAAGGGAAAAAGAATTCCACTCCTGGAAAAATGAAGGAGAGAGACAAGTCAAAAGTTAAAGTGATGGAAGATCCCAAAAAAATCCAAGAGAAAGATAAATCTAAAAGAATAGAGATTATGGGTGAAGATCTGCCTCATGATGAACAGGGTTCTCCTTTGTATGAATTCTCTCAAGATCTTAATGTTTTCAATTCTAATAGGGAGGAAATTTATAATGTGCTTGGTTTGGTGAAGGAGGGAGCTATGAGCTATTTTATATTGTTTGTGTTTTTTAATGGAAATTAATAAAATTAATGTTAAGGCACGATCTCTTCAAAACAAGGTTGAGAAGAAGGATGGCAATGATGATTTGTTGAGGAATAGGGCTGAGAACAAAAAAATGTTAGCTATCCTTGAAGAGGTAGCAAAGGATGCATTATTGATGAAGATGGATTATGAGACCCATATCATGGTGATGGAGGATAAAATTTAGAAGGTTCATCAAAACGTGGAGAAGGTTGTGCAGGTTAGTCAAACTGCTCTTGAGAATAGTGTTGAGGGGTTTCGTATTCCTAATGAGAAGGTTAATAATTTGAAGGATAAGGATTTTTGGGGTTGTTGAAGGATTGATACTATTGATGAGTGTGTGGTTAAAGGTAAAAAAAGTACTCATTTTGATGGAGTGGGTCTGAGTGCTCGTACTCGTAGTCACTCCAATAAACCCATGGATATTCAAAATAAAGAGGTGTTGGAGGTGGTCAACCTTCATAATTGTCTATACAAGAAGGACATCAAAGAATCCAATATTCTCAAGGAATTATAGTAGCCTATTCTATTTATTTATTTTGTTATTTTTTTGTTTGGTTTGCTGATGGTTGGTTGTTGGTTGACTTTTTTTATCTTAGGCAATGTATCTTTGTAAATGGTTTCAGGTCCCTTCAAAACTTGTTTTACCTTTAATAAAAGATAACATATTTACCCTAGGAAAAACCTCTCAAGGGAAAAATATAGACTCCAAAATCACCCACATAACTCAATATATTATCTCAAGAAACAAGATTACAATACAAATGTAAAGTCTCCATGTAATATTTTGAAGAATCAAGTACTCTAGTTGCATTACTCAATTTGAAAAAGGAAATGATAAAATGTAAATTTACAACATGGTATCAGAGCCATTAACTTACTAGGGATATATCAGATGTCTTGTACATAGTTAATTCACTTAGTAGGGACTTAGGGGACATATTCACAAGTTAAGTTTACTTAGGCTCTAAGATTCCTTCTAGAAGGATGAGTTTTATTTTCTAGATCTTATCTTATATCCTAGGTTGTTATGAGTTAGTTGTCTCATGATCTTGTCTAATCCTTTTCACCACCTTGCCTTTATAAGCAAGGAATCATATGTACTTTGTCATATTTAGTTTGGAATTCTTGCATCCTTAATGATAGCATGATATTTCTATCATTTCTCTCTTGTGGAAGTTATTTTTTCTTGCAAGTGATCTCGGGGTGTTTAAGGAGTTCACAATAAACTCCTACATGTTATCAGAGCTTCAATGCTACAGACTTCTTCCCAGATATGAGGGACCAATCTTAGTGTGAAATTTTTATTGGGTACAAGTTGGGATTTTGAGATCTTCGCCATTGAATCTAGGGAGTCGGAGAAAGTCAAGATTGGCTTTCGTTTCATCAAAATTTGTACCATATTTTGTCAGATCTAAAAGGGTTTGAAGCTAAGGTTTTAGTTGCTAGATTTGGGAGGTAGCTGATATTTTAGAGTAGTTTGGGTCAAAAAATACCCTACCATCAGATCTAAAAGGCTCGAAAACTTAAATATTGATTGTTAATTTGTCGATTTTCGACACTTTCAATTGGAGGATGAGGCAAAAAAAATTAGGTTGTACGAATTTTTACATGGTCGTACTTCCCTATGTAGTGATCGGCATCGTCAGATTTGTAATCGTAGAGAATATTCTACAGAATCAACATCATTTGGTGGTATATTCCCTTTTCTAGCATAATTACTATGTCATCATATGTTTTATGTATTCTGAATCGACTTGGTACGTGGGTCAAATCGCTTATCGCCATCATTTGTCAGTTGGTACACTTTTATTAATATTGGCTATTTTTTATATAAAATAAACTTTGGTTTATTTTCAATCGGTCGATAATTTTTCATAAACTCACCACTCACTCCTGCACTATAATTCTATGTATCTACGTACGCACATCACATTTCTCCATATTGAAGGCAGGTACAAAATATTGGTAGGTTTGATTAGCTCCATGGACTACTTGTTCATTGTCTTTTTGGGCATCATTGTACCTATCAGTCAGTTCGTTGTCAATCCATCACTATCGATACAAAGGTTATAAACCTTGTTTAATATCTAATTAGTGTTTCTATAATATAAAACTTTGGTTAATTTAAAACTTTGTACTATGTCGACCAATTTTTACCATCGATTGTAATTTTTTATAAGTCGACGATTTATTTTGTAAGGTCTATTGGGGTGGCACATAGGATCCACCACCAAGGCTCCACCCCCGCTATGCCCACCTGCCACCAATGGTGGCGGGGGTGTAAAATATTTCTAGAAAAACCTTTTTTATATACCAAGGTCATATGCCATGACTAGGTGTTGATTTTTTGTGTCAGTTTAGTCTTGATTTTTTACCCTGATTAGTGTTCTTTTTTATGTTTTTGCTTAAATTTTGATCTAGAAGGAAAAATATTGCCAGAAAGCTGGTGATGTGTACTTTCTAGTGGTATAAGTGATTTTTTAGAATTTTGCTATTTGGTGGTATTTATTGTTGGTTGAATTTAGATATGCTTTTATGGTTCTCGAGCTCATAACTTTTTGCCACGATCTCCAATTTTTGTGATTCTTGCAACATTGGAAAGGTATTAAGGAACTCTACATTTCCATCTAGGTACTTTTATGCAATTTTGATCTTTGTACTTCATTTCAATTCCAAATCATTTCTCAAGCGATTGTTGCTTCATAGATTTTAGAGTTGTGCCAATTGGCAAGTTTTCCAGTGTTCCTTGGCATCAAGTTTGTTGTTTCTTATCATGATTCTGACCTGAGTCCTTGAGTGACTCTAATATGGTTTTTAGCAAACAAAATATCTTTCCTTGCTTTCTAGATTCAGGATTCTAGTGTTACTCGACAAGTGTGCTTCTAGTGCTTATTTGCAGAAAACTATCTCATTATGGGGGGTTGTATGATCTCTCTTGTCATCCTTTGTGTGGATGGATATTGATTGGATTTTTTTATGTATATCATTATTGTATTATCTCTCTTTTTGGGGGGAGTTTTGTCTCACTAGTTTTTATCCTTTTCTCTGTTTGTGAGAGATTGCATTTGCATTTGTACATGGGTACCTAATATGGCCTCATAGCTAAGATGCACCTTTGTGTCATTTGCATAATAATCTTCTCTCTAAGTTACACTTAAAGGGGGGAGTTGGTGTGAATAAATGTCTTGTACCTAATTAATTCAATTACTACGAACTTAGGGGACATATTCACATGTTAAGTTTACTTAGGCTCTAAGATTATTTCTCGAAGGATAAGTTATATTTTCTAGATATTATCTTATCCTAGGTTGTTATGAGTTAGTTGTCTCATGTGATAGGATTAAGACACTTTTCATATTCTTGTCTAATCCTATTCACCACCTTGCCTTTATAAGCAAGGTATCATATGTATTTTGTCATATTTAGTTTGGAATTCTTGCATCCTTAATGATAGCATGATATTTATTTTATTTCCCTCTTGTGGAAATTATTTTGTCTTGTAGGTGATATTGGGGTGTTTGAGTTCACCATAAACACCTACAATTGCACATCCAAATCCATGCTTTCGTGTATGCAATCTACAAGAGATGATCAATCCAACCTTAACCAACAAGGTTAAGTTTACACGAGACAACCTCAAAAAATACTCATTTGTTTTCTTTTATAAAAAAAAAGCTTGCACAAAACCACAAAGTGGTATTACATAAACCATGTGCCTTAAAACCACAAGATCACTAAACTATGGCCCCAAATTTAATATTTGATACTAATGTTTTTTAATATTAAATATTTTTCCCAATGTGACACCCACATTAAATATTTATCCCAATATCTCATACAACATACAAGTGTCCCCAATAATGCCCAGCCCATGTTGTATCAACATATCTAAGTTGCACCATAATTAAATACAATTTTTTCTATATTATTAAAATTATTATTATGCAAGGTGTACAACACACCTTTCCCAACATCTTCAAGAAAAATAATCCCATTCTCCTTATGTGAAAACCTACCTTGAGTTGAAAAAAATGTTGCTCCCTCCTAGTTCCTCTCAATCTTTAGGATTTGATTTGGCCCCTTCAATTTGTAATAAAAGAGGGAGACCCTCTACTGACTGGTTAGATCATGAGACCAAAGAATATTTTGATTCTATTTCAAATGTTTTAAGGTGACAACCAACTTCTATATTTATTTGAGTGTGCACATGGTGACAATTTCCCATATGGTGGTTTACATGGAGGCCATCCAATATCAAATGAATGAGCAAGAAACCTTTCTTTGGGATGAGGTTATGATGACATGGACAATGAAAAACTCTATCAGGAATCAAGGTTTGTTGGGGGTGAACATCCTTCTTCATATCTAAATTTTTTATCATGTGGGGTGTAAACTTTGTGTGTATTTTGGAGTGCCTAATCTAATCCCAAGGTCATGAAGTGCATGATATTGCAAATATGGGTCAGGGAACTATGTGACTTTATATTGTATTGTAAATTCTTGAACGTGTGTCAATCATTTGTTGAGTGAGAATTGTTTTGACATAATAAAATGAAGCCTCTTTCCTCGAGTCTAAGAGGAAGTTTTTTCTTATATTTTCTTTTTTTTTTGTATTGAAACATGTGCCAAGGATTAAAAATATTTTCAATTAGGGTAGGATGTATGTGAGAATATGTCTATGTTTTATTGTGAAGGTTAATCAATGGAAATACTCTCAACTAAAATAAATTCTTCATAGGTAGTGCAATATTTTTAGGACTAGCCCATCTCACACAATCTTGGATTCATATTCATTGACCTTATGTATGCTTGGATTAGTTTATGATTTTTTATTTAGTTTTTCTTATGGACAAATATACTCACTAAATATGAAATTTTTTTTCTTGATGTACATTAGAGACATTATGGATCTCTATGGATTATTAATAGTTTTTCCTTGGTTTTATGTTTTCCATTTTTTAACATCATTTGCAATGATTTGCAACAAATAATTATCCATCAAAATTTCCAAACAACTAGTCATTAATTAGGTTATTTCCATAAATCATGACCTCTTCTTGGTTCATAGTAGTCACTAGATGGTTATAAACAATGATTTTGTGAATAAAAGTGTTGGATAAGTTTGATTGTATTTGACAAATCAATTTGAAGTCTACCATAATTTATCTTTGATTGTGCAATCACAAATACTAGCATAGAAAGTAATTAGTGACAAATATTGGATTAGTTTTATGCCAAGTGGGTTTAGACTTTGTCTACCACATATTATATTTTTTATTGTGAGATCTAAATGAATATCCTTCTAAATTTATTAGCAAAGCCTAAAAAATAAAAGAGTGATGAAATAAGAAACCAACACTCATTCACATACTCACAACAATTTGAAAATGCAACTAAGAAATGGTTTGAAACAACACAAAAATCTGCAAGAAGTGTTTTTCTTTGTTCATTCAAAATCTCCTAGAAATTCAAGAATTACATAGCATAACTGAAACTAATGGTTGTGCAACCATATGGGCTGATGAAAATCATTAAAAATATGAAATATTAATGATACAAATCAACAAAGATCAATCCCAAATGGATCTTCTTCAATCCGACTCCTTTCACAAGATTCTAGCTCCATCAACCTACATTCATCATTAGAAATCACTACTAAAAAAAACCATGATCATAAATCTTCTTCTTGTTGTAGTACACCTTCAAACCTGCAACAAAAATATCTTCTTGGTCTCTTCAAACCTTGTTTCAATTGAAGCTCTCAAGCTCCCTTCACATGGACTTCACTAGCTCACTGTTTCTCAAAAAATGGAGCTCGCTAGCTCCCTAAAACATGGGCTTCTATGCAAATAGAAATATGCAACAATGGAGTCTTCAAGTCCTCTCTACAATCCGGAAACATCTCCCCACCTCACCTAAAAAAAATCTCAAATCCATCTCCCCAAATGACAAGGCATCATAATATAGAAGTTTTAGAATGAGAAAACCACTATGGTTTTCCAAGACCACAAGAAAAACACCCTCGGAAAACCCACATCCCATTTGGAGAAATAATCATAAAAATAATTAAATTAATCAATCCTCACATGGCCTTCACATGGGCAACTAAACCATGGCCAATAAAATTTAGTCAATTGACACCTTCTTTGATACGCGACAACTCTAATGACTCCAAATACGAACATGCAACAACATGCAAAGCTTGTGAAACAAACATGCAATTGCATGCAAGGCATACAATTTAACATGCAAGCACATGCACCCCAAGTGGTCCCCACCAAGAATAGGACATCCAAAAGGAATATTTTTTCAATTATTCCTTAGAAACATTTACCTCAACATATTTCCTCCAAAAATTGGATTTACATATCACCCATAAGGGAAAATCAAATTATTGTAAATTAAAATATTTATTTTCCACAAACCTTATCTCTTATTGAAAACAAAAAAATAAATTAGCAATATTTTTGGTGATGCAAGATTGTTAGTACCCCTAGATGCTCATGCATTAGACATCCAGAGTATGAAATTTTTTGTGGATATGGATTCAAAAAATGGAGCTGAGTGGTAGTACCACCCTTTCGGATTGCAAACAATTCTAAAAAACCTTCATCATTGAATTTGGTACCTACAATTGATTCTTCTTTCTCCTCTTCCAACACTTAGTTGGAACAAGCAACCTCCTCCTCTGACAACTTTTCACTCAATTCTCCTCTCCTCTCATGGACTTTTATCAACTATGTACCATCCTCCTCTTAATACCATACATTCTCCTCTCTGCTCTTGTGGGATTCAACCCACCACAAACCGACCACCTCCACCAAGTTTCACCTACAACATCCTCTACAAATTCTACATCCAAATATGTATTATCCAAAAAACAATCAAAATCTATTGTATCCTTCTTAAAATCTGCAATTACTACTCCATGAAAATTAAAATTTTCTATCTGCATACTCTCTTCTTGCTCGACATCCTCTTTTTCTTTCACTAAAGAATGTATAGAAAAATTACAAATTAAATCAAAATTAAAATTTACCTCATTTTGGTTCGATGTTCTAACATCTTTTTTCTCATTATTTGTTGCAACATCCATCTTCTCACCTCCAACAAAAAGTTTTGTAAACTCCTCTTCATTTTTGTCCATCATGTTTTCGTCCAACAACTTGTTGATTCTTTCCATCTCTTCTTTCAACATGAGATCTTCTTCTTCCTCACCAACCTACTTGTCAAAATTAGGATCATCCATGTTCACAATTTTTGATTGCATACCTTCTTCGTTTGCTTCACATAATGCACTCAATTCACATGCTATCATTGCAACTTGTGTCTCATCATCTTCCACATTTGTGTGGACTACCCCTACATATTCTTCCTTACATTCAACCCCTACCAAAGGGATACAACACTCTATTTATGATCTTCTTTTCTTTGTCCTCTTTCAAGAGAACGCTATTCTTCCCATATCTCTCTTCTCGTATTCCCACTTCCTCCTTAACCATCTTTTCCAGTACATCTACTTCAACCTAAAGCTTTTCAAATTATTCATGGTACTTCCTATTTTCCACTTCTTCCCAATATTTTTCCTAAAAAAATTTTTTTATAGGCCTACTCATGACCCATCTCATCCTCTTTGGTATAGACTATCTCACATCCAACTATTTGTCTACATGCAAATCACACACACACCACCATAGGTCCTGGTGTACACTGCCTCACATTGGTACTTTTGCCTGCACACTCAAAAACTCTTGTTTTGATACCACTGATGAAATAAGAAACCAAACCTCATTCAAATACTCACAACAATTTGAAAATGCAACTAAGAAATGGTTTGAAACAACACAAAAATCTGCAAGTGTTCTTCTTTGTTCATTCAAAATCTCTTAAAAATTCAAGAGTTATATACATAACTAAAACTAATGGTTGTGCAGCTATATGGGTTGATGAAAATCATTACAAATTTGAAATATGACTGATACAAAACAACAAATATCAATCCCAAATGGATCTCCTTCAATCCAACTTCTTTCATAAGATTCTAGCTCCTCCAACCTGCATTCATCATTAGAAATCACTATTGCAAACAAACCATGAAATCATAAATCTTGTTGTTGTTGTAGTACACCTTCAAAATTGCAACAAAAATATATTCTTGGTCTCTTCCAACCTTGTTTTAGTTGAAGCTCTCAAGCTCCCTTCACATGGACTTCACTAACTCACCGTTTTTCAAAATGTGGAGCTCACTAGCTCCCTAAAACATGGGCTTCTATGCAAATAGAAATCTGCAACAATGGAGTCTTCGAATCCTCTCTTCAATCCAATAGAATCTCCCCACCTCACTTACAAAAACTCCCAAATCCATCTCCCCAAATGACAAGGCATCATAATATAGCAATTTTAGAATGAGGATGTCCGAAAACAAGAATAGACAACTGAGAGGGGGGTGAATCAGTTGTCACAAAATTTAATACTTATTCAACCTTATTAACTTTTAATCTCAGATCTGATAATTAACAGTGAAAGCATAAATCAACAACACATCAGAAATACATGAACACCAAAATTTTATACGTGGAAACCCTATTAGGGAAAAAACCATGGTGGATGTTAGTCCACAAGATTATACCCTATTAGAAGTATAATGAAAAATGAATAAGGAATGCACATGCATTCAGACACACTACCTAGAGATCACTACTCAGAAGGGAAGGATCACTGTCTTACATAAAACAATTAGATTAAATCCATCTGATGAGATTGAACTGAGAAATTAGCTTCTACAAAAGCCTGATGACAGTTTTGATTAGGCACAAAATGTTTTCTTCACATTTCGCTCAATCTTCTTCTCACTCTGCTCTGAAATCGAATGATTTGATCTTTATTCACATATTTCGCATTCACACTTCACATACATTCACCGAGCATACATCAAAATGAGGAAACAATCACTCTCATATATCCGCTACATAAATTTACATCAACAACTCTGTCAGCCACAAATAAATAATAGATGAACTACAAATTGTCAACCCAATTCATGAACAAATCTCAATGCGCACCAACTTAAGTCGGTCACAACATAATGAAGACCTAAATCAACATCCTCGAATATGAAAAACATTAATAAATTAAGCCATAAGGATCGGCAACATGCTACAACCATCATGTCGACCAAGAACATGAAAACTTGAAAACACAAAGAAAAATCTTCGATCATGAGCACACCGATCAACGCAGACGTACCAAAATGATAGAGCACGATCTAGAACCCTCACTGAACATCACAGTAGTATAAGCAACAACTTAATTTACCAGAATTGCATTCTCTTCTTCCAAAAACACCTACTACAGTAACAAAATAACTGTAGGAACTCAGAAACTCATAACTTTCTCCAATCTTGATGTGTACCACTAAAACTTCCGGACAACATACTAGATAGGCTCAACAACAAACCCTTTAATGCACGACTTCTGAATAAAAAAATTCCACCATTCTGATCATTACAGCTTCACAGACTACTTGCAACATATTTATTCTAATTTTCTCAATATCTTTGACATATACAACCTTCAGAATCATCAATGCTAATAGTGTTGACATCAATGACAAGCACATATCAACAACACAACCACAACATCTAACAATCTCCCTCTTTGGCATTGATGGCAATACATGATGTGAAAAATACCATCAACACAACTATCTCTTCTCAAATTGTTCTTCTTATTACTCTTCTCTTCTTTCATGACTCTTCATCTTCTCCCCTTAGTTCTGATTACTCTTCTCCCCCTTTCTTCTACAAAATTTTTTCACATTACTCTTCTCCCCCTTTGAAATCAATGGAAAAGGTACATAAGCTCTAAACCACACATCATATGAATCATCTAACTACTCTCCCTGAGTAGTAGCCACCATAACATCAATCTAAAATAAGATCTCACTGTAAGTGCATGGATTGATGCAAAGACTTGCATCTTAGTTCAGATTAGGAGGAAAAATCACCCCTAACTTGCCTTTGAGATACTCAAAAGTATCCTTAGGCAACAGTTTAGTGAAGATATCTGCAATTTGTTCCTTAGTGGGCACATATTCCAATTTGACTTCTTTATCAGTCACTTTGTCTCTCAAAAAGTGATACTTGATAGATATATGTTTTGTCTTTGAATGTAACACCGGATTCTTGGAAATGTTTATGGCACTTGAGTTATCACAAAATATAGCAATAGGCTCATTATACTCAATTCTGATATCTCTCAGCATTTGTTTCATCCATAATACTTGAGTACAATTGTTTGTAGCAGCAATATATTCTGCCTTAGCAGAAGATAAGGAAACAAAATTCTAATTTTTACTTATCCAAGACACCAACTTCTTCCCCAAAAAGAATGCACCACCACTTGTACTTTTCCTGTCATCCACATCTCCTACCCAATCTCCATTTGTAAAGACATTCAAAGTAAGATCATCATCTTTAGGATACCAAAGACCAAAATCAATTGTTCCTTTCAAGTATCTGAAAATTCTTTTTATTGTAGTCACATGTGATTCCTTTGGATCAGCTTGATATCTAGCAACCATACATACAACATTCATACTGTTTGGTCTGGTATGAGTCAAAGATAGCAATCCACCAATCATTGACCTATACCTTGTTTGATTAGCTTTAGGAGAATCATCATTCTGTGTTAACTTGCATCCGGTTACCATGAGTGTACTAACTGGTTTTGAGTCTTCCATACCAAAAAAATTTAGTAACTCTTACATATTTGGACTGAGATATGAAAATCCCATCATCTAACTGAGTTATTTGCAATCCTAAAAAGAATTTCAGCTCTCCTATCATTGACATCTCAAATTCACTTTTCATTTCATCAACAAACTTCATGCATAAGTCATCATCACCTTCAAAGATAATGTCATCAACAAAGACTTCAATAATCAACTCTTTATCCTGATCTATCTTGAAATACAGATTGTTGTCAGCAATACCTTTATTGAGTCCAAGTTTCAACAAGTATTTATCCAATCTTGCATACCAGGCTCTAGGGGCTTGTTTGAGTCCATACGGTCCTTTCTTCAATCGACAAACCATTTCTTTTTCATTAATCAGTTGAAATCCATCCAGTTGCTCAACATAAACTTATTTTTTTAACTCACCATTCAGAAATGCTGACTTCACATCCATTTGATAGATTTTGTAATTCTTGAAAGTAGAAAAAGCAAGAAATAACCTTACAACTTCAATTCTAGTAACAGGGGAAAAGGTTTCTTCAAAATCAATAGCTTCCATCTGTGAGTATCCTTTACATACCAACCTTGTTTTATTTCTGACCACTTCACCTTGTTCATTCAACTTATTCCGAAACACCCATTTGGTTCCAATCACATTTTTATTCTGAGGTCTGAGAACAAGAATCCATGTATCATTTTTCTCTATCTGCATAAGTTTTTCCTTCATTGCTTCCATCAAATATTCATCTTTACATGCTTCATTGACATTACTAGGCTCGGTCTTGGAAATCAAGCAATATTTTTCTGCAATTCTTCTTTTAGTTTGCACACCTTTGTTATTATCTCCTATAATCCGATTGTCAAAGTGATTTAACTTTACATACCTTGGGACTTTGGGATTCTCTCTTCTGCACTTCCACTAGCTTCTCCTTCATGACTCTCTTGATTCACCAGAACAATTTGAACTTGATTTTTTGTCTATGTATTCTTTCCATTATCGGTACTATCTTGTTGGTCATCTAAATCATAGCCACAATATCTGGATGATCTAACAGTGTCTTCGTCAACTCTGACATTTGCACTTTCAACCATTTTCTTCAATCTTCTATTGTAGCACCGGTAGGCCTTGCTCTTAGTAGAGTAACCCAGAAAGATTCCTTCATCACTTCTAACATCAAACTTGCTAATATCTTCATCTCTCTTGATATAACATCTACTTCTAAAGATTTTGAAATAATTAACAGTAGGCTTATAACCAAACCATAGCTCAAAAGGAGTTTTACCAGAATTACCATTAACATTTACCTGTTTGATAGTGTATACAGCAGTGTTTATAGCTTCTCTCTAGTAGATATGAGGAACATTACCTTCCAACATCATAGTTCTAGTAGCATCTAGAATTGTTTTGTTCTTTCTCTCAACAACTTTATTTTGTTGAGGGGTCGAGGGAGCAAATAACTATCTTTTGATTTCATGATCTTCACAAAATGAATTGAACTCTCGGGAAGTGAATTCACCACCTTTGTCTGATCTTAAGCATTTGAACTTCAAACCTATCTCATTTTCTTCCATAGCTTTGAAACATTTGAACTTTTCTAGAGCTTCATGTTTTTCCCTCAAGAAAGCAACCCATATCATCCTAGAGTAATCATCAATGATCAACATAAAGTACATTTCTCCTTGTAGAATTTTGATTCTAGATGGACCACATAGATCAATATGTACCAGTTCCAGTCTTCCATTAGAATGGTGTTGTTTTCTCTAAAAAGAAATTCTTGTATGCTTTCCCATCTGACATTCCTTACATATAGTGTTAGTAGGCTTCACTAACTTACATAGATCTCTGACTTCTTGAGTGGAGCTTACTTTGACAATGTTATCAAAATGCACATGACACAGCCTCCTATGCCATAACCAGCTTACATCAACTTGAGCAATTAAACAACTTTCACTAGTAGCAGTTAAGTGAAAAATGTTACCATTGTCTTTGTACCTGAAGCAATTACATTACTAGAGCTTCCCAATATCCTGCATTTTCCATCTTTGAATTGAAGATTGTATCCCTTGTCTACCATCTATCCAACACTCAACAAATTATGCTTCAATCCTTCAACATAAAGAACATCATCGGTATTGTATTTACCACCAAGAGAAATAGTGCCTCTGCCACAATTCACACCAACATTGTTATCTCCAAATCTTACAACACCACCGTCATATTTTTCCAAGCTTATAAACTTGTTTTTGTCACCAGCAATATGATGTGAGTATCCGTTGTCAATAACCCATTCATCTTTTTCATCAATTCTGGCTGCAAGAGCTTTCTCAATATATCCTGATTGTTAGTAGATTCAGTGGACACCGTACCATTTTCCTTGATAGCAATGAATACCCATCCATCTTCATTTCCAGTTTCTTTATCAGATTCATCATCAGTAACACCTTCAGCATAATAACATTTCTTTTGAAATCTAGACTTGTCAGGTTTGTACTTAGAAACTCTTTCGAGACACCTTGATGCAAAATGACCTATCTTGATGCAAGAGAAACATTTAATAGGCAGCTTTCCTTTATACTTACCTTGACCTTTGGCTTCTCTTTTCACAATCAATGCTTCCAGCTCTTCTAGCTCTCTTTCTTCATCTTCATATTTGAATATTTTTCTGAAACTTTCTCCCAGATCATATATTTGTTGGCTTTTTCCAGATACAGTAGCTTTAAATGCAGATTTTGTCTTAGGAGTAGACTCACCAAATTCACTTAACTCAAAGGCAGTCAGTTTACCAATTAGCATGTCTCTTGTCACATTTCTTATTGTTATAAGTTCTTCAATAGCATGAGCTTTCGTTTTGTAAGAAGTAGGCACTAATCTAAGCACTTTAGCCACAATCTCATCTTCTTCCATAATTCCACCGGCACACCTAATACCCATCACTAGTTCATTTACTTTTTGCATGAAAGCAACAATGTTTTCATCTTCACTCATCTTCAAGTTCTCCCACTTTCCTTTCAGACTTGTTAGCTTCGCAATCTTCACTTGTGCATCTCCTTCATACATTGTTTCCAATTTCTTCCAAATCTCATGTGTTGTCTTCAAACCTATCACATTTGTCATCTCTGAATCTGTCAAAGCACTTAGTAATGCTTCTATAGTCCTTATATTAGTTTCAACTTTTTTGATTTCATAAGGAGTAGTGGGACCATTCTGAGGAATATTATATATGTTCTTTATAATCTTCCAGAAGGGTTCACCAATGCACTTCAAATGACACTCCATTTTGACCTTCCACAGAGAGTAATTTGTACAATCGAATCTGGGACTATCTTTCTTGTATGGTGCTATCTCAGATCACCTCAAGCTATTAAACTTCGTCAGAGGAACTTGCTCTGATATCAATTGTTGGCAAAACAAGAATAAACAACTGAGAAGGGGGGTGAATCAGTTGTCACATAATTTAATACTTATTCAACCTTATTAACTTTTAATCTCAAATTTGATAATTAACAGTGAAAGCATAAATCAGCAACACATCTGAAACACATGAACACCAAGATTTTATACGTGGAAACCCTATTAAGGAAAAAACCACGGTGGATGTTAGTCCACAAGATTATACCCTATTAGAAGTATAATGAAAAATGAATAAGGAATGCACATGCATTCAAGCACACTGCCTAGAGCTCACTGCTCAAAAGGGAAGGCTTACTGCCTGACATAAAACAATCAAATTAAATCCATCTGGTGAGATTGAACTGAGAAATTAGCTTCTACAAAAGCCTGATAACAGTTTTGGTTAGGCACAGAAACACTTCTTCACACTTCGCTCAATCTTCTTCTCACTTTGCTTTGAAATCGAATGATCTGATCTTTATTCGCACATTTCGCATTCACACTTCACATATATTCACCAAGCATACATCAAAATGAGGAAACAATCGCTCTTATATATCCGCTACATGAATTTACATCAACAACTCTATCGGCCACAAATAAATAATAGATGAACTACAAATTGTTGGCCCAATTCATGAACAAATCTCAATGCGCACCAACTTAAGTTAGTCACAACATAATAAAGACCTAAATCAACATCCTCGAATATGCCAAACATTAAGAAATTAATCCATAAGGATCTGCAACACGCTACAACCATCATGTCGGCCAAGAACATGAAAACTTGAACACACAAAGAAAAATCTTCAATCACGAGCACACCGATCAATGCAAACGTACCACAATGATAGAGCACAATCTAGAACCATCACTGAACATCACAATAGCATACACAACAACTTAATTTTCTAGAAACACCTGCTACAGTAACCAATAACTTTAGGAACTTAGAAACTCATAACTCGCTCCAATCTTGATGTGTACCACTGAAACTTCCGGACAACATACTAAATAGGCTCAGCAACAAACCCTTTAATGCGCAACTTCTGAATAACAACTTACACAACTTTCCACCTTTGATCATCACAGCTTCACAGACTGCCTGCAACATATTTATTCTAATTTTATCAATATCTTCGACATATACAACCTTCAGAATCATCAATACTAATAGTGTTGATATCAATGACAACCACATATCAACAACACAGCCACAACATCCAACAGAGGAAACTACTATGGTTTTCCAAACCACAAGAAAAACATCTCCTTGGAAAACCCACACCCCATTTGGAGAAATAATCATAATAAAAAAAATAAAATTACTCAATGCTCACACCTTCACAGGGGCACCTAAACCATGGCCAATCAAATTTGGTCAATTATGACACATTTTGTGATTCCCAACGATTCCAACGGCTCCAAATATGAGCATGCAACAACATGCAAAGTTTGTTGCACAAACATGCAATTGCATGCAAGGCATATAATTTAACATGCAAGCACATGCACCCCAAGTGGTCCCCGCCAAGAATGGGATGTCAAAAGGAGTATTTTCTCAATTATGCCTTAGAAACATTTACCTCAACATATTTCCTCCAAAATTTGCATTTGCATATCACTACAAGGGAAATCACATTATTGTAAATTAAAATATTTATTTTCCACACACCTTAGCCCTTATTGACAACAACAAAAATAAATTAGCAATATTTTTGGTGACGCAAGATTATTAGTAACCCCAAATGCTCCTGCATCAAAGAGTTACACCCATCCTTATCGATTGACCCGCATTCGCTTATAACTTGTTGATAAAAATTAACTCAAAACATACTTGACATATATCCATGAGAGTTTTTTAAAAGAAAGTTTGTAAAATTGCAAAAAATGAGATTGAGCACCATAATGACAAACCAATGAATATAATCGTCTAAGAATATCAAGCTTGACTTAAACTTGCCAAAAATATTGTAAGAATTCCATACAATCATGGAAATCTTATGCTAAAATCCTAAGAGATTTTATTCTGCAAAATGTTAATTGAAAAAAAAAAGTTAATAAATTGTGCATTCTAGTTCTTTAAAAACTTTGATGAATTTTGTTGAGACAAGAGACTATTTTGTAGGCAGAAGTGAAAATGATGAAATCAAGATTCAATCAAATTCATCAATAAATTGTGCATTCTAGTTCTTTAAAAACTTTGATGAATTTTGTTGAGACAAGAGACTATTTTGTAGGCGGAAGTGAAAAGGATGAAATCAAGATTCAATCAAATCCATCAAGCCTCCAATTCAATTATTTTGAAGATTAATTAATCGTTCTTTAAAATCATATGAATGGGTAATAAATTTTGATGGATTTTTCTTGTCTTATTAATTTGCAAGTGATTAATTTTTATTTTCAATTCAGAATAGCCTATTGCCACTCGCCTATGGGCATAACCCCTCTGTTTGTACAAATTTTCAGTTGCCTATATTAAATATCGAATACAGCTCTTGTGATTGTTTGGAAGAAATGCTCAGTATTGTTTGAATGAGAACCGTATAAAAAGGTTTTGAAGCTACTGTGAGATTATCAACTTCTATATACCATATGGGAGGAACCAGATCCTGGAACATCAGCTCTAAGGCTCTTATCCTAGTGGCCTGTCTCATATAAGGTTTATCATAGTCAATCATTTCTAAACCTGAAAGATTTGAGACATTCAAAAACGGGTGAAATATAGAGGTTAGCTAACTAAGCATTAAATGTAAGCCTAAAAGACTGCTAGGGTAATCGAAATAATATAACCAAAAAAAGGAAGAGTGGAGCTAATTTAGCACTCGAAACAATGAAGAAAGGCAAACTCCTTTTTGTTGCTAGGTTATGAATTACCAAAAATCTCCACAAGAACAAAGTCCATCCTTAAAAGAGTGGAAACGATTCATATCTCTCACAATAATCTGTCGTCCAACAATCTTTGAAATGAACTTGGTGGCATTATGGCAATCACCACATATGCGGAGGTTCTTTGTGACTCTAATAGGTATACCAGGACGTGTTTTTATGATCCCAAAAACAATAGCCAGCTTCTCACTGTGAGTAGACAGAATTCTTTCTCTCACTTTTTCATCCTCTACATCATCAAGCACAAAGTTAGTGTCAGGCACATAACCTGAACGTTTCATGAGTCTAAATAAGCTGTCCAGCATTGCATATATTTCATCTGATTCTGGATGTGACCTATCATCTCCAACAAATGCATGAACTTTGTTATTCACCTCGATCCAGCTGCACCCTGGGATCTTTCTTAATCCTCTTTCTTTCATCATTTTCCTCATCTTTGCTACGCCATTCCAGTTTCCTGCCGCAGCATATATATTTGACAACACAATATAGTAACCCTCATTCCCGGGGTCCAACTCAAAGAGTTTTTCTGCAACACATTCTGCAAGCTCAACGTTACAATGAATTTTGCAGGCACCCAACAAGGCTCCCCATATTCCAGAAGTGGGTTTCAATGGCATCTTTGTGATGAAGTTATATGCCTCCTCCAGGCGTCCAGATCGACTGAGAAGATCAACCATGCATGCATAATGCTCCAAACCAAGAGTTATGCTATGATCATGAATTATGAGATTAAAATATTGCCAAGCTTTATTCACCAGGCCTGCATGACTGCAAGCAGAGAGTAGAGCAACAAAGGTGACATGATCCGGCTTTGTGCCTGAATTGTTCATTTCGTTGAAGATTGTCAAGGCCTCCTCACTACAACCATGCAACCCATATCCTGTAATAACTGCAGTCCATGAAACTACATCTCTTTGAGACATTCTGTCAAACACTTTTCGTGCAATCTCCATGCTACCATTTTTAGCATACATGTCTATAAGAGCACTGTTTACAAATGCATTTGAGTTGAATCCACTTCTCAACACATATGCATGAATTGCTTTTCCATACTGCAAAAGCGTCAACTGGGCACATATTGGCATAACACTTGCAATGGTTACATGGGTTGGCTTTAAGCCTGAATGTTGCATTTCTCGAAAGAGAGCTAATGTTTCATCACAATATCCGTTATGGGCATACCCTGCAATCATGGCGTTCCAAAGGACCACATCTTTCTGACACATTTTGTCAAATATTTGGCGTGAAGATTGTACCTTGTTGCACTTGGCATACATGTCTATCAGTGAAGTGCCCGCAACGAGGTCCAGTTGGAGCCCACTTTTGATAACGTATTCATGAATTGTCATGCCCTCTGATACATCTGCTAAGGAGGCACACGCATGGAGAACAGTTGCAATTGTAACCATGTCGGGTTCTTCCATTTGGTGATATAGCCTGAGTGCCTCCTTGTAATACCCATTTTGGGTACAAGAAGAAATCATAGCATTCCAAGAGATGACATCTCGATGAGGCATTTTATCGAACACTCTGCGAGCATCCTTAACTTCCCCGCATTTCGCATACATAGCAATAAGTGCGTTCCCCATGGATATTCCCCAGCGAAACCCATTGCGGATCCTCTTTCTCTCTTGTACGCCTGATACTTGACAACAATGAGCGCGACTAGCTATGTGCATTGCATGGCACCCAAATAACAAGCAGCATGCCGGATGTTTAAACTTGTGCTTGAGCAGGTGACTGGTAAGAAAGTTTTCTGAGCATGGCGTTCCATACATTTCTTCCCCTTCCCCTCATCATATCATAGTGAGAAGCGTTCCTGGAATTTGGCAAGGACCAGGCTAACATATTGGTTTACTGTAAATCCCATCATCATCCAACCCTTAACCCGTTGTCGATCTCACAAACACGATCGCTTGAAGCCAACCACAACATAACCCATATAAAACAGCAGTTTATTTCTTTTTAAATATATGAAAGAGTTTTTAAATATTTGAGTGAGTTTGTTTCATTTTACATAGAAGGTAAAGTATATTAATTTGTTTAGGACTCGATTGTGGTGTTAAGTCTGTGCCATGTTTCAATAGTTGTGATTGTAGTTGTTTGTATAATGTTCAATATTTTTATCAATATTGGATCAATAGTTGTGACATGACTATCCATAATTAAACAAAATGTATTCTTTTGATCTAGAAAGCAACTAATCACATGATGCCACATCAGCACTCAACTACCCATGATGTGAATGCACAAGTATTGGTCAACTACATCTTGACAAAAAGCATGCTGATGTGGCATCATATTTGATGATGTGGCCCCAAAACGAAAGCTATAAGCAGAGGACTTGCCAATGAAGTTGTTGTAAAAAATTGGGAGTGATTTGAAATTTCCACGTAGGATAATTAGAAGCATGAAGTTAGGGTGCTCAACTATTGGGTCCTCTCCCCTACTTTCTTTAGGTGGCTTTTGAAAAAGTTGAGTGAGTCCACAATTGTTGGCAAGACATATTAGAATGTTAGAAAACAGGAGTCTTTTTAGTTTGCCTCAATCTTAAAGAGTCAAACCATTCAAATAAGAGTCTTTTTAGTTTGCCTCGATCTTAAAGAGTCAAACCATTCAAGTTTTGTCATTTGAGTGTTGGGACATCAATAATGGCTTCTTGGCCCTCTAGGCACTTGTATAGTCGACCTCATGGTGACAATAAATTGCCAAGGGGATAATGGAGGTAAAAATTCACTCCATTTCGCTAGGTGATTTTATTCATTCAAAATAGCATTTTCTCCTATGCAACAAGTTTGTGGCATTACTAAAGAGCAATAACTAGTTAGAACTTCTTATGGAGAATTCTTGTTTACTTATTCAAGGTTTGATTTCATGAATGTGATTTAATTTTAAGTGAAGGCTTTTGGTTTTCTCCTTTAGTCTGCAATAAGTATAATATGGGATCAAGTTGCACAATTCATCATTTTTCATGAGGATGATCATGGTGAAATGAGTAACAGTTATAGAAATAGTTGTTGTGGGTACAAAAACAACACTGTGGCATCATAAATTTGATCATATGAGTGAGAAAGGTATAGAAAATCTTCTATCTAAAACTTTATTGTCAGTTCTGAAACATATTAATATGGTTTTATGTGAAAGTTGTGTTTATGGGAAGTAAAAGAGAGTGTGATTTCTCAAAAATGGGAAACAAAAAAAAGAAGAATGAAAAGTTGGAGCTTGTGTATACAAATATACGGGGACCAACTCAAATATCTTCTCTCGGTGGCTCTCATTATTATGTCACATTTATTGATGATGCAACTAGGAAAACATGGTTGTATTTCCTAAAACAGAAATAAGATGTATTTGAAACTTTAAGAAATGGAAAAGCTTAGTTGAAAATGAGATAAAAAAGGCTAAAGTGTCTAAGGTCTATGTGATATAAGAGGGATTCGCTACACATAGGTCTCTTTATTCTCAAGAGATCACTAAGGAACGAATTACCCTTATACACCTGAACTTGAACAAATCGATAAACTATAAAGGAAGACATAAAATTTATCTCAGACTCCAAGAGAGCAAGACTTCAAGATTTCTACCTCTGGCAGGAGAGCTCTCGGCCAAAGGACATCAACGTGGTTTCAAGACGCCAGCACGATGTGTTGGCGTCCAAAGCTATGAGGAGCTCAAGAGCTCAAGCGGGAGGAACTGAATCTCACCTGTAAACTCGGGTCAAAGCGTGTTAGGCCAAATAATCAGACATAAGACTAGAATCTAAGGAAAAAGCACAAAGGAACTCGAAGGAAGATTACCTTGTACCGGATGTTCGGTTTTCTTTTCTCAAAGCTTCACTTCATAACTTGCACACAAAAGATCAAGGGGAAAAGGTTGGGGCTGTATAAGGGCATGCCTCAGTCAGACCCCCATTTTGGTGTTCCCACCTCCATGGACAACCAGGTTTGGAAAAGAGTGTAAATGAAGTAAACAAAGTGTATGTGTGTGTGGTGAAAGAAAAACCCACTTCGGAGTAGAGCCCGCACCATAAAGTAGTAAATGGACAAATAAGAAAGAGTAATAGGGAAAGAGAGTGTTACCCACAGGTCAAGACCCTCTCTAGAGAACATGGGCGCACCGCTGAGTGCTTGCTTGTGAGTTTTCGCTACTTGAGAGTTGTAGCTGCTGCAGGGACCTCAGTCTGGCATGGCTTCACTTGTAGAAGTGTTGATATTCAAGGATGGAGTTTACCCAAGACTAGAGAAAATTGTAGTAGTGCTTCCACTGATAGCTTCCAACCCCAAAATGAGAACCAAAAAGGGGTTTTCATGCATGCAAGGGTGGCAAAGAGTCATTACATCTCAGACCTAATAGCCAGGACACGTGTTGCAAGGGTCAGAGTTCTAGATTCATTGTTTCAAACTCGAAAAACCACTAGGACGCTAGCGTGCTATGCGGACATCCGCACGTCGCGCAAGCGTTCAAAGCCTAGATTTTTAGGAAATGCCTTGTCAGGATTCTGTCGTTTTTCCATATGTCTACATGGAGTCAAACTCGTGAAATTTTGATTCATGAGATTTTTCCATTAATGTTTCTAAGGTGTCATAAATGCTAGGCAAGATGCGAAAATGTGGAATTTCCCCTAGGTGCAATTATGCGACATTACATTTTTCCCCCACTTTAGTGGGATCGATTTTGGAAAAAAATCAACCTCACTAAAGTAGAGAAGAAAAATTTCACCCGAATTTTGAATTTTACGGAATTGTCTGCTAAGAAAGAGGGACCATAGAGGTCACCGAGGTTGAGCTAACCGGTACTGAGGATGCCCCCATCTTCTAAGCTCAACAAACAACAACAAAACGGTCACGAAAGATCGTTCAAAACTATATCCTACAAAACATAAAATTTTGAGTCAATTTCAAAAAATTGGAAGAAACTATTACGAAGAGAAAAATGATCAAGAAAAGTCATTGGCTTGGAGGAAAAAATATGATCAAGAGGTGACTATATGCCCCCTCCTGATTTTTCCCCCAATGTGGTGGGGTAAAGTCAGGAGAAACCGAGGAGCCACAATCTCTAGGAAAAATGGGCCCCGAGGGGCATATATATACCTAGGTGGGCCCCTAGAAGGGTCATTTTCATTATTCACTGTGAGCAAATTGTTGACTTTTATGAGAGAAAATTTAGCAAAATGTCGAGCAAGAGAGAGTATGAGGCACCAAGATTGGAGCATCTACACAAGGACATCGTCGAGGGTCGTGAGGTAGACCATGTAGGCCTCTAAGACTCGTTTTGTGTGTAATTTAGTTAATTTTTCTACATATTTTCACTCGATGAGGTGTGCAAGCGTCTAATTCCCATGCTCATGTCCAACATATGCGTTGTCATCCAAGACACGTGCTAAGGTCCTAGATATTTGTTGTCATCTCGAGGATGCGTTGGCATCCTCGAGGCGACCATGGCGGTCTGGGATGCATACATGGCGCGCAAACGTCTGCATGACGCGCATATGTCTTTAAGCAACTTTTTCTTGTTTTGATAATGAACTTGGATGTTTCTAACTTAGAATTTTTTACTCTTTGCAGTACCCGGAGATCCGGGAGCATCCAAGAGGACGAGCATTCTGACTCGTCTACGAGCAGAGGGATCACCTTTCATAGGACAAGATCACACATCTAGAGCGGGTCGATATCTATCACATGTTTACCATGCCAGAGACAAGATACCACAAGAGGATTCTCACCGCCTTGATGGAGCGGTGGGATGCCACGATGTCATCTTTCTAGCTACTATGTGGGGAGATGACTATCACCCTCGAGGACGTCTATCCTATCCTTGGGCTACCCATCCACGGATGGTGGGTGGCCTTAGATGACACCCAATCGACGTGGGAGCGGAGTGAGGGCATCCTTTACTGCATAGGGAGGACAGACGGTGGCGACGATACAAGCCATATTTACACGCACTGGTATGACCAGGCGAGGACTACAGTGTTGTTTCTATGTCGAGTGATGGTTGTTACAGTTGCTTTTTGTATCACTATAGATTGGCAATGCTCGCACCTTGACGAGGGGCTCATCCATACCATTAGAGAGATGGTAGAGCATTGTACTATTTTTGCTTGGGGATGCAGCATGCTAGCGTACCTCTACCAGGAGTTTGGGCGGTACGTACACTATGAGTATCGCAGTCTCATAGCATGCACACTTTTGCAGGTGTGGGATTTCGCCCACATCATGTGCACTCGGCCAGTTGGTTTTCCCCAGTGATGGTTGTATCAAGTTCCCATGACCCACTAGTATGACATGGCAAGCCATTGGAGGTTCAGAGATCTACAATATTGGTAGCTATAGTTTGATATTGTTGTTGTGGGAGAGGTTTGGTGGAGGCCCTACCAATATTTGTGGTGGGTAGATGACGACAAGTTCCTAAGGAATCTACAACAAGATCATTTTTTGATAGGTCGTCACGCTTTTGTTATTGTTACTTATTACTGGATTCAGGTCATACGGTAGCATGGTCGTATCCAAACCTTTCCAGCAGACATTCCCACCTACACCAGGGCACATTGGAGTGCAGCAAGGGTAGGAGATCGCCCCCACCCCACCATCATAGACATTGTTCCCTCAAATGATAATGAGCCTGACCATGATCTTTCGGCCATGGCGGTGGCAAACAATCTTAGGGTGGTTGATGTTGGAATCAAGGGAACACTGAGAGGGGGGAGTGCATTAGTGTTCTACAAATCTGAACTTTGTTAATCTGATAATTAAACCATTTCAACATTAAACCAAAGAAATATTCAAACACATAAAGTAATCAGCCATAACATCATAACACAAGGATTTTTGCGTGGAAACCTTGTTAGGGGAAAAACCACGATGGAGGTTAATCCACAATTTGAGTACTCAAATATAAGTTTTACAAAAGGGAATGTACTTGCATTCAAGCACACTACCTAGAGCTCACTACTCAAAATAAAGGCTCACTGCCTTACAAAATTTCAAATTAAAACCATCTGAAGGGTTGAACTGAAGCAGTAGCATCTACTTATGCCAAGTTACAGTTTTAATTAGGCTCATAAAATAGATTCTGAATCTTTTGTTTGATTTTTCTCTTCGCTCTACTCTGCTCTGCTCTTCTCTGCAATTCGCAAATTCATGCACAAATGAATTTGCACCACTATCCTTCTGATTTTTGCATCACACACTCATATATTTGTATACTACACATTCACATCTCCAAAATGATACTATCGATCTCATATATATATCCGCTATCAAGGATTTTATCATTCACATGTCGGATTACATAAAACATAAAATATTCTTCAAGTGTCGGCTAAATCCACCACTAATTCTTTATGTGTATCCTCCAAAGTTGGTTAAGACATAGAGAGGACCCAAATGAACATATTCAAGCACAAAAAAATTTAACCAATTACTTCTTAAACATCCACAATGACTAATTTCGCCAAGTCGGCCTTCTAACACAAATAATCAAAAAATTAGTGCACCAGATCTCCTAGATCGTACACCAATGAATGCACATCAATATACTTCTTGAGTAAGATAATAAAAATATCAGCAAACCTTCCTCTGAGATCCACAACTCAAAATAATAGTCCAATGAGGAATTCAGATCGATATCTTTTCCTTTTAACCGGATGCCCTGTTCTTCATTATGTTTTGTCAGTATAAACCAAAACTAGACTGTGGATCGGATGAATGACTTAGGTTGCCATCAATGAAAACACTAGAAGCCATATTCCAATAATCTCCCCCTTTGGCATTGATGGCAACACTTAGGGAAAAATGACTAAGTGTCAAAATCAACATGGGTACGCTGCCAAAGCTCCAAAATTCTAAAACATAGCTCCCCCTTAGATTGATGAGGCATTTTTCACTGCATTCTCTCTCCCTTTGACATCAATCACAAAAATATGCCAACAATTTACAAAACATGTGTTGCTTTCTCTCCCCTTTTTCAAAAATAACCAAAATTCCAAAATTGATTCACAACTTTGAAAAAGAATAATTGTAACTTAGAAAATTATCGTGTGATTTTACTTCATCTCTAGAAGGAATTTCTTCCAAGCATCTATAGCAATCCCAATGATAATAATCATGTTGTTATTCTTGGATGTCTTGTTGACAATCTCAGTGAGGGATTCTGGAATTGTAATCGCTTCTTCTAGATTTTCACCTTTCCTCGGTATCTCAACCATATGTTCCAGTCTGCATTCAGTTAAGCCCTTCACCTTCCAAAAGGCGTCCACAAGTGTGTTTTTAGTGAACTAAAATTTTGTGTGCTCAGAATATAACTCTCAAATCCTTTTCTTGATTTTACCATCCTGATCCTAAAACATATCAAATCTTTTTCCAATCCCATTCAACTTTGTTTCAATCTGCTCCAATTTCTCTTTGTATTTTCCAACTGCATGAGGCCAACGAATGCAATAGTTGTAGATATTATTAGTTGCACTTATGCATTGCCTTAGCTCATTCATTTTCTTTTTCAATTTGGTAAAGATAGCCTAAACTACCCCTTCAAATGAGAGATAACTTCACCTTCTTCTTTGTCTCAAGACTCAGAGTTCATTGTTTCTTTTATGCATTCAATCATTTCTTCAGGTAATATATTTTGCAAACTTTCCAATTTGATCTAACTTTGCACAATATGAGCACTTAGAACACTTAGAATCATATCTTGATCATATGATGGTCTGATGGACCATAATTTGGCAATTTTTTGCATTCCACCTTCCTTAAGAATAAGTTTTTGAATCTTCTCCTTAGTCAAGTCATCTTCTTCTTCACTTGCTTCTGACATTTCCTTTTCTGGTTCTGATTCGGCTAATTCTAGTTCATTTTCTTGTGGATCCTCAATTTCTTCATTGGATTCTTCATCTAGTATATCCACAATTTCCTGTTCCTTTCATTTTCCTTCAATTCTAGGAATCTTGCATTCTGGAGGACTATATTCAAAAGTTTCTTTTTTCTCTTTTCTTCTTTTTCTCCATGCCACCGGAAGAGGAACCAACTTCAAGTGCTCTTATCGGAAGAGAAATACCAACTAAGCCACACTTTCCAATTAAACTCTTAAATAAATTTCCAACTTATTAATCCCAATTAGTCAAGCTTTTAGAGTGTGAGTAGATTTGTTTGCATACCGGTTCATTTACTTTCCACACCACATTGTTGATCATCAGGAAATAATTCAGAAAATACATTACCAAACATATGACTAAAGTACCAAACCTGAAAGGGTAGCTTGTCTCTTTTGTTAATTGTACATTCTCCATCAATTGATCTTTTAACAGTCCACACAGGTCTAAGTCCTGACCTTCCATTATCATCTTGTGAGAGATGTAGACTGTACCAGCCGAATTTGTTCCTTCTTTGTTTCTGAAAAAGACTTTATATGATATTTTGTGCACAATGTACTTTGTGACAGGGTTCTTGATTTTTGAGATTATTAGTGCCCTTTGATCTCCAATTATTTCGGTTAGGGTTTCAACTTCTTTGTTCTAGACGGATTTCTTTCTTGGTATGTCCCCAACTTTCCATAATCCTTGAAAACAGGCAAACCGCGAAACCATTGAAGCGCTTTGCCTTTGAAAGATGCTGCTAACAGCCTCAACGCAACGTTTTCTTGCGTAACATGGTGAACTCCACACAATGAAGCCATATCTCTGATATGCTCAATTGGAGTTGTTTGATCTTCGCCAGTGCAAAATGGTAAACTTTTTAGTGCTGCAACAGGAATATCATCATGTTGCGCTAGCTTCAATGGGCTGCCCCCATTGAATGGTACGAACGCATGCGCTCTAGCCATCGGAACTACTAGTGTTCTAAAAATTGCAGCTTGCAAAACAGGTACATGTGAGGTAGATTTTTTGTAGCTTGGTGAAGCTGAATGCGAGCCTTGTTGCCTTGTTGATGATCTACCTCTCCTCGATGTGTAAACGATTGTCTCTTTTCTAAAACTTGGAGAAACCGACAGGTTTCTTAAATGCCTTTCAGAGACTCTTTTTATTGTCCTTCCTCTTCTTTTTGGCGAAGATAGCTACAGATATTCGAACAGAGAAGAGCTTCTTCTCATCTAGATATTTCTCATATGCTTGCTACTGATCTGCTTCAAAATTTGAATATGGAGTCGCCAGGTACTTGAAATAACTGCTCTGAGAAGCTGGTAACCTGTTGTACATACCAAGATAGCAGCTTGAAATAATTAAATTTTGTCCCACCGGGCATGCCAAAAACTATTGTCAAACAGATTGCACCCGTATGCTTGAATAACTAAATTCAGCAATCTGTTGAAACATTGGAACTAATTCCAAGTTGTGGGTATCCTATAAGGAACTAGACCTCTAGATTCTAGGCTGGTTCCTATGAATTTTTCTGATTAAAAATTGGGTAAATTGCTGGGAAAAGGATAAAAAGACTAAGTCTAAAACTTAAGCTATAAAACTTTAACTATGGTGATGCACCTAAAGGGAAATTTAAGACAACAGATTAATTTCACAAATGATCCTTCATGAGCCTATTTTCACAACTCAGATTGAACTCAAATGCATAAATGATTCATAGAAAGGCTAGACAAATCATTCTTTATGAAGGAAAAATACTTTCACAACTTAAAGAAATGAATATATTATGAGCACAATCTTTGACCTGCAAATAAGTATGTTTTTCTGTGCACATGCATTCATGAATGTGATAGAAATTTAAAGGTTTCGATATGAAACACAATAAATTTGCATCTAGAACACTCATAAGACAAAACACCTGAATCCAAGAAGGCTAATACTTGATTCACGATGATAACAGAAGGAAAAAACTCTGCACAAAATACACTAACATAACCTGTAAACCTGCTACTGTATTAATCTGAAAATAAATGTTGAGTTACAAATCATTCGCTTTGTAGAGTGCAAAGGAGAAAAATAAGAACTAAGGAAAAAACAATTAAGTTTTTTCAATATATACAAAAAGCCTTTCAAAAAGGCATGGAAAAAGAACTGAAAGTCAAACTCCAAGAGAGGGTGATAACTCCAAGGAAAATTTTGAGCAGAAGCAAATATCTCTGAAAAGGGAGTCAAAACCATGCAAAAATGAGTGCATAATGGTCCAAACGCACTGTTAAGTCAAAACTGAAACATGGAAGACTCGAACTGAACTTCAAATCCCTGAAAAGGTGGGCCCAAACATGCGAAAAACCTCCTCGTTTGTGTCAATCTGCCCAAGTAAAAATAGAAATCCATCCTTGCTTAAAGTTTTATTTTTGCACTAAAAATAGTTAAAATAATTAAATGACTTATAATTATCATTTAATTATTTAACTTTACAATGTGTTATGCAAAAAATAGAAATTAAGACTTATGTAAAATATAAATCTGACTATATAAAAATGAGCCCATGCATATTCTAAAGTTTGCCACTACTCTTAGCATACATTTAAACAAAAGTGCTCACCAAGCATTGCATGATTTGCATAAGTTGTAATTATTAGGTTTGTTGACCTAATGGCTATGGTAAAGGTTCGAATGAATTGATAATGATAAAAATATCATTCGAAATAGGGTAGTAAAGAAACCCTAAACTCCTATTCACTTTCACTTTGTGTATTGTTGGAGAATTTTACCATGCTGCGCCGCCATCACTGGGGTTTTGAGCTGAAACTCGAAAATCCTCACATCTCTGCACTTGAAAACAACTTGCTGCACCGCCGTGATAGATATCCAGAACTTGGACTTGATCTCAGCCATGCGAAATCTTTCATTTTTGAAGCGATTCCATAGAGACTTCTACAAAAAAAATGTGTGGGTAAGTGTTCTTTGAGCATCGACTTCCATTTCTTGAGAATTTTCGGTCTTCTTAGCTGCGACCATGAGTATTTTGTGCCTTTGCCTTGCATTTCTGTGTAAAATTTTTGCGGCCATTTACTTTTTCTGAAGGTTGGACTTACCTATTTCGGAATAAAAGTCTTCAATCTTTGTTGTGATAAAAGAGTTTCCTTTTGTGTGTAATAATAAATGTTGCTCATTCATTTAAGAAATAAAGATAACTCTTCCATTATGAGAGGCTGCGGACTTGGGCTTCTGGGTATTTATTCTTTTGAGGGTTTCTTTTCCTGTGAATACCTAGATATTCGTGGCTTGATTTTACTCTCAGAAATTTGCGAAAATCTCCAGATTTTCTTGTGAAAAAAACTTGCAAAAGTCTTATGGTAAGTCTTCCACAATCATAAATCTGGTTATTGATCTCCATTTTGAAAGAACACTCAGGCTTTTATGTCATGGCTTACCATATATTCTGATGCATTTACTTGTTCTCTTCTCTGAGGTCGCCATTGGACATCCTTCAAAGCTTTTATACTGTGGTTTTAAAGTGCATTTTGAATAGCAAGCCTTCCTAAGTTTTCTTCACCACTTTGTAACTTGAAAGTATTTTGCACTTTGGAGGAGGGTTTTACAGTAATTTATGACTGTCATTCGCACTTTGTATGACTACCCATGAACTTGGTATTGCTGCTCATTTGTTATATTTATTTTTTTTTTGCACCCAAATGTTATAATTTCTGCACTTTTGATGTGTCATGATTATTTGCTGCTCATTTACTCTGAGAATGTTGCTCATTTACTCTAATTTCTGCACCTTTTTATATAACAGTTTGCTGCTCATTTACTATCACATTTGCATCTATATTTGTTGTCCTCTTTAATCATTGATTGCTGCACTTTTTAATGTCATGTTGATGCACCGTTTAAGAATGATTTTCTGCTCATTATGAATTCTCACTATTGCTGCACTTGACCTCATTATGCTGCTCGTTTTTTACATTACTTGCTGCTCTTTTATGGACCTCTTGATGAGTTTACTGGACCTTTGATCTCATTGTTCTCTGCACCCTTTTATAACAGTTTGCTGCTCATTTTGTGACAGTAAATTGTTTGGTTTTATGACTTATTTATTGCATTCCTCACTATCATTTTCCATAAGGACTACCCCCTATATAGATTGTTACATGCATTTTCTTGCTTATCATGTTGTCACTAAATGTTCATTTCTATTGTTGTTTTGCTGGGTGATTTCAACTGTGCATTTCTGTAGTGTCTCTCTTTGAAGTTCTTGGCTTTTCGACTGTACTCATTCGTCATACTGTTATGCAAGTTTCCTCCCTGAAATCTTATGATGATTATGATGCTCAAAAGCTGAAAACATGCTTTTACCTTTTGATTAATGACTATTCCTTTTTGTAAGCTGTCATATGCTTTTTGAAGCTGTGAAAACACTCCAATGCAAAAGTACTTTGTTTCTCTTCAATGTAAAGAGGCTCAATATTTTACTTAGATATAATGTGAAAATGTAAAGTAGCGCTGAACATAATATCAATGAAAATGATGAGTTCTTCACACTGTCTTTTTGAATCTCTTTGAAACAAGGCTGCTTGTATGGTTATATTTCTAGTTTCAGCAACTCTCCTAATGACTGTTATCATATTAATGAACTCTTGTATGTAACTTGAGAGTATGTTCTCCTTGATATGTCGAGCTCAACCCTTGTGGGATCCCGTTTTACTCCACATACCTGATAAAATAATGACGAACATAATGAACCCGTTCCTGCACAATGAACAAACATGTTAGCAAAATAAAAGAAGCTGAAAGCTTCCTCTTAAGTTTTATGCCTTTGAATTTTGAAATCATCTGACGGATGCCTGAATAGATGTAAATTATATTCCTACTGGCAATGTAAGCATAGGACTGATTTTGATTCATCATTGCATAGAGTTAATCTCTAACATCATTTATGTTCATCCCGCAAGACAACTTAAAGAGAGCGAAGTTGAGGAACTAGGAAAGCTTCAACAACACCAATAAAATACATCAAGCATCACGGGTTCCATCATTACAGGCAATGATGAACCACTCTCCCTTCTATGTTTATTTTTTCAACAATTGTATAGCATACAATCAATTTTTGCACCTCTTATTTGATTATAAAAATCAAAATGAGTTACTCCCACGGCTTGTGTGGGATTCTGGTTCGTACATTATGAATGAAAACAACAAACATTATGCAAAATTATGATATCATTTTGGAAAGCTTTTTGCATAATATCACTGAAATTTACACTATAATGAAACAATGCACAATATGAATACTTAGCAGAAATTTTCTAACATCTTGTGTACCTTTTAGTCTGAATTTACAATTCAGCTCTACCTGTTTGAGCTGGTGGTGAAAAATAGGTAACAGTACCAGACCAAGTTCTTCTCCTGAGTGATACTTCCCCTCTCTTCAAGAGTCTTGAACATGTTCCTGCATTCATCTTACATAATAACAATAGTCATCCATTCACATGAATTCCACTTGCATCATAAATCATTTGCATTTGACAAAGCATTTAAAATATCCACATTGCAATACATATTCTTTCATCACATTTCATCAATATAAAACATACTCATTCCTTTAAAAGCAATATCATCTTAATGCATATTTTAGTATTTCTTTCACCTAGTAAACATATTAAAGTTGCATTTTGTATTTATCAACATTTTCACTCATGATGGTAAAAGTAACTTCGTAACTATGAAACAGGGTGTAACATACTTTCCCCATTGTGAATCATCATCCTTGATTATTTTAAGTCCTAAACATATATAAATTCAAATAAAAATTTTACCTTCAATTTTCTCATTATGTTAAATATAAGTAAATATCCAACTATTCTTCCCTCACAACACAACCCCTTGTAATTTCATCCTTCTTGGACCTTGTGCAAAGCGACCTTGCTAACATATAGGGAGAACTTGTGTATTTCCCGTATACCTTCCCTTTAAGGAACTATACATCATAATTATATTAACTCATTTGTACTTCATAAGTACAATAGTGACCATATCTTATATGACACCTATACCCTAGTGACTAGAAAACATGTTCTTATTGGCTAATGCAATTATCCTTAGTGTAACCCAAATAGATAAGGAATTTCAGTGTATTGTACACTACACCGTGGGTCCCATCCTTTCTTTTTGTGCTTTGGCCATTGAACTCAAAAGTCGAGACCGTCCATTATTGACACAACCATCTATCTTAAGCATAATTATACTACTTTGAATATCTTTAAACTTTTTATCAACAAGTTTTCCTTGATCCTTCGATCTATTATTCCATTTATGACAATATTTTTAGTCCTAACTTCTTCCAAATTTTAGGAATTTCAACCCCTCTTTCATAAATGGATCAAATTATAATGATATAAGTTATTATTTTCTAAAAATATTCCTCAAATTCTCCAAGATTGGATTCATCCCTTTTGCCTATTTGGCTAACTTAAAGTAATAATTTGAGCATTCATTCAATTGAATTTTCATAAGATGTTCATGGTTTACGCAAAACCTTATCATTACTTGCTTGTTCCCATCTGGGATAACCTTCTCAGGAACATTAAGCAAGTGTTTCACATAATATGTTGGTTACCTTGGTGAGTCTATCCACCATAACATTATGTCAGTTTTATCGACATAGAAAGATCAAACTATTCTAATGATCTACCACTTCCTCACTGGAATTTCATAAAAGTATACAAGTCTTGTCGATGATGACACCTTGTCTACATCATCTGGCATATTGGACAACAACTTGCTACATAAATTGCAACATCTTACTCTATCCCTTTCAAGATTATAGTGGTTCCATAAATTAGCTAAATAATTTTGTCTTTATTATGTGTCCTAAGTACGAAATCAAATCACCTCATCTTATTCCTTAATCTCCCAAATTTTGGGTCCATAGGGATTTTTTTATTCATAATAGTCCATTCTAACTAAGTGAAACCTCTTCCTTGGAATTATGCTATATTTTATTTTCAAAATATAATGATTAGATATTTTTGCGGAGTTAAAAATCCTTCATTCTAGGTCATCTATACCTTGAATTTCTTTCATCCTTTGATTATTTCCAAAGTTGTAATCTGATTTTTAGCTCAATTTATTTCCTTTGATGAGCATATATACTAGTTTGAGTAAAAACTCTTGTCTAACATGCTGACTTGACATTGTCTTCAAAAATATGTCAGCACTTATTACATTCCTAGTTAACAAGCATGAAATTTTTTCAATGACTCAAATCATGAGTACGTAAATCTTTCCTCCCTATTTCATAGGTGATAATCTGGCCTTCCATGATCAAGTATACTACCTATCTTTCTCCAAAGTATCAATGATTTTAAAAATTTGTTCTTTTCAAATAATTTCATATAGAGTTTGTGTTGCAAATATTTCTTTCTCATTGGTCATAATCATTGACCTTCCCTTCACATTTCCTCAATAATTCCAATATGTAGGTCTTTGAATCATGACTTACAAAGAAGTCAAAATTTCTTTCAAATTCAAAATACACTAATAAAATTCATTGTATGGGATACTTTATCTGAGTCTATCTACTCTCCTTCTTCCCCCTTAGTGTTTTCACAATATTAGATCATCTTAAAGTTGAACTCTTAGCAAACATTCACTTTCCCCAAATTGAATTGATCTATCATTCCTTGTTGTTGTATTTTGAATGAATATTGCTTGCTTTTATTACCCTCCATGGTATACCTTGAGTATAATTTTCATTTCCAAAATTGGATTCATCATCACCTTGCAATATTTTAGATTTAATAGTTGGATCCCCAATAACGAGATCTAATGAATAATTAGCAACTTTACAAGCTAAGAGGTTCTCTTTAGTGTTTTTATCTCAATTCTCCTTTCCATGTACATTAATAGCCTTTAAACCATAGGGAAATAATATCTTCTATCCGCAAAGCCCCATTTGTTGATGTGTTACGAGCTTGCCTAAGGATCCCTAATATCAATTGGGTCCTCACCTTTGTGGGTTGTTTCCAAATTATTCTTTCGATTTCACACATAGTTTCCCTCCATAGCCAATTTCCTTTTGGAATCTCTAAACATAATTTTACTTTTGTTGACAACCTTAAACACTCTAAAGTTGCTTGGTTTCATTTTCCAATTTAATCAAAACTCCAATTTGACCTTGCCTATTCCATTTGGTGGAATCATGTCAACTTTCATCTTCTCCTTTTTAAGTAGTTTCCCTTTATTGACCAATATGGTCTCTAACCTTTATTCTAAGGTATCAACCTTCACTCTTAATTTCAATTATCATCAAAATATTTTAACCTTGTACTGATTCAGGTCTATCAAGGGTTATCTTGCCTCCTGGATACCTCTCTTGTTGATTTTGATTCACTAAATGATGACTTACTATTTCAATTGAAGTTTCCAATTTATGTTATCCATTAGTTCCTTTTCATAAAGCGTACTTATAGCTTCATAGTATCCTTAATTAATCCACCATCCTAGAATTTTGCACCTACTGGTTGCTATTAATAAGAGGGATTACTCAATTCTTCCAATCCCTTAGAGTCATTTTAACTATTTCATAGGGTAACAGTATTCTTTAGTAATTCTCCATAACCTTCCTACAGATCTTGGTTGCATAATATTTTGCAATCCAAGGGTGTATCTTAATGATTTATTGATTTAGGATTTTTCAACTCCAGGGATGACTCTTTCCTAGTACCAAACTTAAACAAGTTTCAAAACAATTAGCTTCCCTTTTTCTTTTCCCCTTGTCATCCTAGCATAAGAACTTTTCAACCATTATCCATTGATAATGTTTGCATAATACTTATGTAATGGGCTCATAGGTTCCAAAGTTGAACCTGGTAGCTCTAATACCACGTGTAACATGCCCATTGCTCTACCCAATAATTTCACTATGCTTTTTACCTCAAGTAAAAAAATTATGATGCCAACACTTAGCAATAAAAAATTTATTTTCATTTATAAGAATAATATGCACATTTGAAATAAACATCATTTCAAACTTTACCAAATTGCATTATATTTAAAGTATTACAACTTTCTATAGTATTGATTTCATAATACAATATCATGATATCATTTCTCTTTTACAATCTTCCATAGAAATGGATACATAAATGCTTACATAGCTTCCATGATCTCATTGGCACTAGGTATACGAATGGTCCAAGAGCCCTCCATCAAATCCTAGTTGCCAAATGATGAGGATAAGCATCACTCAAGTGCTTTTCTGCCAACTTTGGACTAATTTTGGTCCCCTGCACATCTACCAAACTTGGTAAGATGGCCCTACCCTTTGACGAAGAGATTGGTTTTCAATAACCTCATAATAACATTGGTCTTCCTTGAGCTTGGTGGTGTGTCCTATACATTTCTAGATCTATCACACAGTGGCTAAAACTTACTCATATGACATTCCCTCCCTAGTACATAAGCTCAAATCACAGTGAACTGATAGAGTAAACAATGGCAACTTACACTACTTTTGCCAAAGTGTTCATCACCCCTAATCTGGAATGGACATCACGCAATCACACACCTTCCTAGCTCGATTTGTATTGACCATTCATAACCTATGCATAGGCTATCCCCTTACGCCATGGAGTAACCTTAACCCCAGGAATAACCTATTTCCCTCTTATGTTTACTATGACACTTCTACTTAAGTAATCCAAGTAATTCTAGCATACCAACTAACCATATGGATAAACATAATGTCACATCATTAAAAGACTCTATTTCAAAAGTATATTAACAATAATAAAATCTCGTACAAATCTCAACAATAAATGACTCTGATCAAAAGGTGTAATCTCATCAATAAATGACCTCAATCAAAAGTATAATCTTCAACAATAAATGACTTCAAACAAATATATAATCAACAATAAAATGATCAACTAGATGATAAGGGATAATTCCAACATCTGTGATTCAATCACTAATCAAGTAAACAACCCAACCAAATAGATTATTCCTAACCTAGGGTTCCAATCAAGGTAAAGTAACGTTCAAGTGAACATAAACCAATCGTAAAGCTTCTCTTTCAAATACCTCATGCATTCACATGTGTGTTATATTTGTATATCATTTGGAGGACATAATCATCTTGTAAGGAGTTGGTGCTATTACACCCATAGTCCTCTCACAATATAGTTTATGGTTACCGAAACATGTGTCCTCTTTTAGAATTCTATGAATAGGAATATTCTCTAATTCAAAATAAGGAAATAGCATTTAACCAGCAAATGCAATCTCAACCCTATTGTAGAATATTGATATAACCTTCAATTTTATACCCTAATCCTAGGGAAAGATTATCTTCCTACTTTCTCGAAGAAATAAGTAATCAATAAAGTTTATCAATCAAGGTTTGCTTAACATTGCAACCTAACTATGATGACATGTCTATCATGCCACCTTTCCTGTTGTATTACTAATCTCATCATCCACCATGGTTTTCTTAGCCTTATAAGCTAACAACTTAAACACTCATAATCTATTATATAGAGTATAAGCATATATCCTATAACAAGGTTTGTTAACAACTAGACTCATTAAGAATCTTTTGCCTTCATGCAAAGAAGAAAGTAACCATTCCATAATAAACAACTAAACATATTTTTCAACAAGGCAACCAAAGATGTATAATCTTTTCAAATCATAAAATGCATAATAAAATAGAAGTCAGCATGCCTATTTGTGTGAAGCTCCAATCAATCAAATTGGATTCCTAGCTCAGCCTTCTCAAAATCAGCAAGAAGTTCTCAACTATCTCTCTACCACTCACTAAAACTTACTCTCAAAACCTCTCCCAAACTCTCAAGAACCTCTCACAAACTTTTAAACTCAAGTAATCAGAATAACAGCTCAGAAAATAAGCATCAAGTGTTCATAATGTGTCCCATCTGAGGAAGAAAGCACCTCTAATTATACACAAATGTGAGCAACTACATGCTAGAAACTAGCTCTCAAAAATGACACTTCTCAATTAAAAAGATTAGACTCAACAAGAAGAAGAAAAGGTGTGAGCTAAAATCTTTGCATAGTAAACACATGCACAGCCAGATTTTATCATGGTGAATGAGTCAATTATTCAAATGGACATCAAGAATAGCAATAAAAAATGCAAGGTTAATGTCTTCTACAGGTCAACTCAATTTGGCCAACTTCTCATTTCACCATTTCCCATATTTCAATTTGCTTCATAAATTGGAATTCATATTGCAATTTAGAATCCTAATTGGTTTTAATGTTCAACCCCAATTCTCATATAATTTTTATTTTATTTTAACCAGCTACGACTGTTCAGGCCGCATTCTGTCAAACAAGTTGTTGATATTGAATTATGTGTATGTGCTTTCTAGATTCAATAGAATAAATTTCTTTATAACTCACACAACCACTTCAAACGTTATTATTCTTAGAACCTTAATTCCTCCCGAGCTAAAGTTCTTTCAAATATATCGACTCCTTTGATATTTGCTTCTCAATTTGCTAGTTGTTACAATCTGTAACGTCTTCTCCAAATTGTATTCGTTATCTAGATTACTTCTTGTGATTGCAAACTCCAGGAATATAATACTTCAATTTTATACTTCAGGTCTTTGAAAATATGCACCTTCCTTCCAAGATATTATTATATTTTAGCTATGTCAATCATTCTAATTCAATAGTCTTGGAACTCCAACTTAACTTATTGCGTTGAAGATGATCACCGACCCTTCAAATACCAACTCGTGCATTCAAGTAGAATATAAATCATTGCATCTGTGCTCAATTGGTCGATTTTCTCAGGAATATGGAAAATATAGTTTGGAGATGGAAATGTTATATGTTCATCTCTGTATAGCTGCATTACTACTCAGCCAACAGTATACGCCGACTTCTCTTTATTCTCTACAACTCTTCACATTAAACACTATTCACAAGTTGGTGCCACATTATACCTTATCCGCCCTATTCCTTTGTTTGATGTTTACTAATGACCAAGTCAAAGTTTCCTCTGCATTGCATGTCCGCTTTGCCCTCAAGTTTGACTTAGTCTTTGGCAAATAAGACTCACACGTTGGTTTTCTTTATTCCCAATGTGCCATACTTATGCACAACAAATAATGGCAATTGTGGTTACTTGACTCTCATTCATGTGTTTTACTTATACGCAAAACCATGCACTAGTTCAAATTGCTTTACCCTTAGTCCGGTCTCTCTCTTAAGCGCATTTGTGTGCTGGTATTTTGGTCTGGCCTTACCATATTTAAATGTTTGTGCTTTCTTTTATGCGCAGATTTAATACAAGGTACTTTAAATATATCTCAAACATTTGACATCATAATGCGCTAACCTCTACTATATTACTTTTAGCACTAAGGCTATAATGTAATCACTAAGCACATTTTCATATTAAATGTGTTATCTTTTGCTATTTATTCCGCTAGCTTACATATAAGCCATTCTCCATATACGCGCTATCCAAACATAGTCATTATATAATATATATATATATATATATATTAAATATTCTTTTATATAAGATTATCATATACATCAGTTTGTCAATAAATATATATACATGTTTTGAAATATCAAACACACATATATATACAATATATATGAGTATATTAATATGTATATACAATTATATTCATATATTAATATATATACATAATATGTATATATAACATTAAATTCATATATTTTTATAAACACATTTAATACCTATTCATTGATCGACAAATATCTATATATATTAATAAGAAGTTATATATATATATATATATAAAATGTATGTATGTATGTATATATATATGTAACTTCTTGTTTATATATATATTCATTTATATAAGATTATCAAATACACCAGTTTGTCAATAAATATATATGTGTTTCGAAATATCAAACAGATATATATACATAATGTATATATAAGTATATTAATATTTATGTATATACATAATTATATTCATATATATACATATTATGTATATATATAACATTGAATTCATATCTTTTTATAAACACATTTAATACATATTCATTGATCGACAAATATATACTAAATGTATATATGTATACATGATATATGTCTACTCAGTGTTTTGATGCGTACGATGTATATGTGCATGGATACGCATAAGTATTCCTACTTTCATATAGGCATGCATGTATACATTCATTATGCATTCAAGTTATTATTTTTACACACATATATACATTCTATATATTTAATCATCAATTCACATAGATACATGAAGAAAAACCCAAACCCAATTCAGAGATTCAAACACTTAATTCACCAAAGAAACAATCATGAAATTAAAGACCAAAATCAAAACCATAATCAATCAAATACGACCAAACAATCTTCCCAATTTATCCAGAACTTCGACTGAGGGTTTACTTATCAAATTTTGACTGTCTTGACTCAACTAAACCAAACTAGAAGTGTGTGTGAAAGCTCAATTTAGGTCTTATCAAATATTACCAGACCATGTTCTTCTCTTGAGTGATACTTCCCCTCTTTTCAAGAGGCTTGAACTTGATCCTGCATTTAGCTTAGCACATAATAACAGTAGCTAGCCATTTGCATGAATTCCACTTGCATCATAAATCATTTGTATTTGACAAAGCATTTAAAATATTTCAATACATATTTTTTCATCGCATTTCATCAATATAAAACATAATTCATTCCTTTAAAAGTAATATTATCTTAATGCATATTTCAATATTTCTTTCACCTAGCAAACATATTAAAGTCACATTTTGCATTTATCAACATTTTCACTCATAATGATAAAAGTAACTTAATAACTATGAAACGGGATGTAACACTTTTGAAGACTACATGCCTATCTCATTATGCAGTACATTTTATAAGATCATAGTGAAGGCAATTTATAATAGGTTGAAACTCATTTTTCTTGACATCATTGCAAAATAATAGAGTGAGATCCATTTTTTATGGTTTTATTATTCCCAAGAAGTTATCCACTCTATTCATTCCTTTGGAAAGAAGTTGCATGATGGTGAAACTATACATAAAAAAAGGCTAATGATAGGGTAGATTTGAAATTTCTCAAATTTTTAGAAGCTTTTGGTTTCAATAGACACTAGATGGATTAGATTTTTTTTAGGTAAGGAGCATGGAGCTCATATATTAATATATAATTAAAGTTCACATATTCTATTATATCTTCAGCAATATTGAAGGCTCTTCATAGCCTAGATATTACAATTTTATACAAATTCTAATACTATGACCCTTATGACAGCCATCTACAATCAAAATCCCTTCCCAAAAAGTTAACAGAACTTCTTATATGACAATATAACTGACAAAACAGATACATTTTGCCTCAAAAAACCTTTCCATCCATACAGATAACTATGAAAACCAAATAAAAATGTTGAAATAACCACTTCAACATTCGGTCCGCATTAGCTTTTTTGCCCTGATAGCGTTGCATTCCCTAGTCTTCTTTCTGTTCATAATGAAGCATCGTCAGATTACCTTATCTTCATCTAGCTATGCTTTATCTTCTTTGAGCTAATCTTGGAGAAAATAGATACACACTATCTATTGTATGTAGATGTTGGACAAAACTTCTCTTCCTTCCACCAAAGAAAGACTTATTCCTCCATAAATTCTGGTTGATTTTCATCTTGCCCTTCCTCCATCCCCATAACTTGTTTTATGTCATCATTATCACGCACAGAATTCATAGAAATCAGTAGATTCCAAGAATTGTATGCCATCTTGACGCAGCTACGCAAACACACACCACTCCCTTTATCGAAGTTGCTACACCTCTTTCTTAATGACCCTTACCAACACTCAGCCACTACATAGTTGAACGGAGCACTCCATTTCATAACACCGAGTATCGTATCTCCTTCTTTAAAGATTATCTCGTGTTCTAGAGCCACATCATTTCATGATTCCTGCATTGCTTAACCTATAATGATGAGCTTATGTACCTACAAAAAATAGAAAAGCATTTGTAGAAAAAATGGCGGCTACGTCCAGCTTGGCTGCTAATGCCTTCATCCTCCAATGCAGCAAATTACATCAAATGACCACTCAACATCAGCTTATAGTAGTACACTCCAATTCCACCCCATTTATACTCAAGGATGTTGATTTTATAGTGTTCCCTCGTGCGTTCATTCCCTGTTTACACAATCATGTTTTAACAAGATATTCCCATCTTACTCCCCTGCCAATGGCACAGACATGATCAAATTCACAGCTTCATGTCCCATTAATATTTTATTTGTTTGAGGCCAACAAAACATATGATTTTCTACTCCCTCCAAACCCTAATGATTTACTTTTTTAAATTGCATCCTTATACCAACGTTGATTCTCTTTTTAAATTTTTTGATTTTCCCAATATTGAGACAACCACAATGTAATTATAGAGAGGTAGGTCTGATTGAAGCTTGCTCTAGCTCAAGCAAATTTTGCAAGACTAGAAAATCTTTTAGATTACGTTTATTACTAAAAAAAGATGAATTCTTGACCATTAGTACCCAAACTAGTCAATTTATCTACTATTACATTACCTTCTTGGTATATATGCAAAATTTGAATTGCTTTAAACGAATCCATTAACAACCAAGCCCTCTTAAGAATGTAATGTAGCTTCCAATTATGGATTTCTCATTTTTTACAAGTATTAATGATGATCAAAGAAACCCCTTCAATATGTATATTAGCTAAACCCATATCCTTAGCTAATTGCAGACCCTAAAGAAGTGCTTGTGCCTCTGCTACATTATTTGTGACTCTGCTAGATGGATTAGATTTTTAGTCTCATAATGAGTCTCAAATACTTCATATTTATAAATGGAAGCCCCCAAGGTTTCTTTAGAGCCTAATGTGGTCTTCTACAAGAAGACCTAATCTCTAACTTTCTCTTCATAATTATGGCATAGGTTATGGGAGATCAATTCAATATATAGCTAATTAAGAGGCATGAGATGACATTGTGGTGACGAGAAATATTCCTTTGCTCACACATCATAATTTGTTGATGACATTATGTTATATGAGCTATCAAAAATAAGAGAGGTTGTAACAATTAAAATAAATTTAGATACTTATTTTAAAGTGGGGAAAATTTGTAAACTCGTCCAAATCATTAGTATTTTTATTTTCACCAATTTCAAAAAGTGGGTAGAAATTCTCAAGATTATTGAATTCAAAAACTATATTCTACCTAGAACAAATATTTGACATTTCCTCTCTTTTTGGGTTGTTGTTAATACACTATGGGAACCCCTTATTGAGTATGCTCTAAGAAGATATATTCTTGGAAAGGGAGGTGGCTCTCTTGGGCCAGAAGGATTATAATGCTAAAATTTATAATATTAACTATCCCTATTTTTTTCTTTCTTGTCTTAAGCTCCCAGCTATGGTTGCTCAAAAATTGGGTCAAAAGATGAGAAATTTCTTCTAGCAAGGTTTTCTAGAAGGAAAGAAGATCTCTATGATTTCCTGGGACATGATTTGCAAGCTAAAGTTTGAAAGGGGAGTTGATTTGAGGAACCAAATAACTCAAAACAAAGATTTAGTTACCAAATTATTGTGGAGCTTGTATTCAAAACTAGATCTTAAATGGGCAAGGATTATTCAAAATAAGTATTTAGACTACCAAGATCAGTTCAAAATTTTAACTCTCAATCCTCCAAAAGGATTGGGTCTTTTGAATTTCTTGTCAACATGCAAGCCTATATCACTAATCATCTCACTAGGTAATTATGGGATGAAAGAATAATCCTATTCTAGGAAGATTCATGGAATGGTCCTCTAATCATTGAAAAGTGTGATTTTTTATTCATATCTAAACAAATTCTCTCAAGGCTCTAGGTTAGACATGTGGCTTATTATGTGGTTCAACAGGTGATTTTGGGTATTTTCTTCGGTTGGGACTAGAAATATTTTGAGATAATAGGTATTCCAAAAGATGAAGCCAAAATATTGGTGGAGATCCTTAATGAAAGAAGAATTTATCTTTTCTATTGGGAGAGATTGTATTAGATGGAACTATTCCAAGACTAGGGAATATTCTGCTAAAATTGGGTTCATGGTGGCCAAGGAAGGTGCAAATAAGATAAAAAATCCATATACACCTTTGTTGGAACAAATTGTTCCTTCTAGAAATTTAGGGTCTTTACTTGGGTGGCTCTATAGAAGAAAATATTAATGACTGGCAGATTTGTGAAACTTGGTTACCATGGTCCTTCCTATTGTCCTCTCTATGAAGCTAATGAACAAACTCTTGATCAGATTTTTCTTAGTTTATAATATATGCATAGGAGTGTTGGCAATGGTTGTGTGCTAAATTAGGGTAGAAAATAGTTCTTCCTAATGATATTTTAAGCTTATTCAAAGCTTGGCCTATTTTGATGAAGAATATCATTTTCTCTCGCTTTTGGATTACTTTTCTTTCCATTGTAGTATGGGAGATGTGGAAAGAATTTAATAGGAGGGTACTTCAAAATAAGTAGCTCCTGATATTATCTATTTAGAATAAGGTTAAAGCTACAACTATAAAGATGGTAAATAATTGTATAAGTGTCATGGTTTCCCATTATAGTGTGTTTACAACTTAAGACAACTTAATGGTAAGAATTTGGATTTGGCTTAAGATTTCCCTCATTAATGGGACTATGGGAGATGAGTCCCAAAAGAGCATAAGGAGGCTAAATGGGTCTCACCCTTTGAGGGGTGGTACAAAATAAATTTTGATGGGTCTTTAAAGTAAAATCTTGAGAAATTAGGGGTTGCGTTTATTATTAGAGATTGGAAGGGGTAGTTTGTAGGATGTCCAAAAGACTCAAATCAAGTACTAATAATGAGTCAAAATTTCAGGCCGTCATCTTGGGGTTATAGCTCCACATTAAGTTTAAATTGGGAAGGATATTGATTGAAGGAGACTCTCCAATTACCATCAACATTGTTAAAACAAATAAAACATATTTTTTGAAGGTAAGATCCTTTCTTCGGTGCTTATTTTACTTGAGGAATTGGAATAATTTACTATAAACCATAACTTTAGAGAAATCAATTTGGGGGTTGATTCATTTGCTAAATTTCCAATAGATAGGGTCGAGGAACTAATAGTGGACTTGACCGCTAGTTTTTGGTTCATGATGCAATATTACCCCACTATTTAGGATGCAATGGATAATAATTATTCTAGTTAGTTTGATATAGTTTTTTTGATGATTGTGATAGTTCGAGTGATGATTAATTATGAAATATTTATTTTGAATTCATCTTGTTATTGTTGTTCATGTGATGATTGTATCAAGATTCACTTATATCTTGGTTGGGCATTCATCTAGATTATATGGTTTCAATTTTTTATTGGATTTGCTTGTAACATGGTCACTCCATTTGGTTGTTAAGTACTGAGAGGCAAATGGTGTTTCTTGGAAAGATGACAAAAAAGTGGTTGCAATGTATTTTCAAGACTTAGAGTTGGTTGATTTTATTTGCAATCTAGTGGGTTCTTGGCAAGGAATTGATTGTTTTAAAGCATAAATATGGGGTGAACTTGGACATATACTTCATGTTTGTAGTAGTTCTTTTGGATGTGGGGATACTCAAAGACACAGTGAATATTATGGTTTCAACGTTGATCAAAAATAGATTTTAGGTGGATTAAATGAGGTTTTGGGTATAGCTCGTTACAACACTAATATAACCAATTTGATCCAAGTCTTTAGGCTTCAATTTGAGGGTGTCTTAGTGGCTAGGTATTCATTTATATTTGCTAGTTAGCCTTCAATGGAGTTTCAAAGGTATCAAAAGAGTGCTAAAGGGGTAAAAGGTGTTAGGAATTGTGGAGACAAATGGGGTGGATTGGCTAAATAATTCCATATGTGACAACTCAAAGGATGCTACAGGGGTATGAAATTTGTTTTATGTCTACTCTTTTGTTGAGTACAAGATTCAATAGTATTTTTTCTTATATGTAATTTAGTAAAAATGGCCTAGGTTTTTATTTCTAACTTGGTTATGATGGATATGTTATTTAATATGAGCCTTTATATTTAAATTTTATTATATTTTTCTAGTTATATACACAATGGGAGAAACCCTCAAGGTTGTAACTCATTGATTAAAAAACAAAATACATCAACTAACTTAGATCTAGTTCACCAAGTAAACAAGAAGTTATGACATGAGGAAGAGGAGTGGCTTTCCTAATTATATAAAAAATTGCATACACTACAATTATCAATTTATGTTTTGGGCTCAATTTAGTGTTTCTAAACCTTATTGTTGTTTTAAGGTTCATTTGGCCCTATACTTAGCCTTATCTTACCCTTGGTGCCAACTTGAATCTTGTGGATTTTGTGTCTCTAGATTTTCTAGTTAGTCAATGTTTTTTTTGCATTTATTTTGTATCATGTTGTTATCCTAAGTGTTTATTTGGGTTGTTGTACGTGGATGATAACATGGTGTATATTTATACATGATATAAAACCCATTTTATTTGAATCTTGTTATAAGCTTGCTTCAACTAAGCATGCATGGTAACAACCCTTGGATGAATCCCAATGGCCTACTTAGGTTTCTTGCTTCTTCGTCTTCCACTATAGCTCCAATTTTGAACTAATCACTTAAAGCTTTCAAGAAACCAAGTATTCTACTATATTTTTACAATATTTTGATATGGTTCTACCAACACTCTAAAGTTTCTTGAGGATGGTACATTTCATCAGTTGTCTTCTTGGCTCCATTCCACTCTCAAGGACATCTCCCTTATGATACTTGCAATTTTCCTTTCTATCTTGGCACGTACGAGGTGATTGTGTCTAAATATTCTTATTTACTTTATTTTCCTTCATTAATTTTGTGGACTTTTTTTTATTGTTAGCACTTATAGGGATCTCTATTTTTATTTACACTTTCACACACATAATATTATCAAACCTCCTAGACCACTCAATATTCATAGATTTACTTTGTTGCTCTTAGTTCTAGAGACATGTAGGTTAAGTGCACACACATTTGTTTTATTTTTTCATCTTTGTTTTCCCATGGAAAATAAAAGGTTAAATAGGGACTTGACCATTTTTGGAAATCTCCCAAGTCCAGTCCAATAATTTATCTTGTCCGAGTTATAGGTCTTTAAAGCATCCAAACTCATGAATGTTTGCTTGTAGCTCTTCCTTTACTTGTTCATTTTAATACTTCCTTTAATTTAGCTAATTTAGATTTATTTTTATTATTCCTATATATTTTGGCATTCCTCTAGCTTGTTGTTAGTTTTGTCCTCATTTCTCAGTTTGTAAATAAATAAGAATCTAGAAAAATATTTAAATTTTGTAAATTTCTAGGATGAAAACATGTAAGTGAGACTACAATACATGAGAAATATGACAATATGACAAAATCTAAGGTTGATTAATTGGTACATGTTGAGTTCTTATTTACTATGAGTTTTGTTTTTCAATTATGTTAATCAAGTTTCAATTGTATTTTATAACCTAGCTCTTTCGTCTCTCCTCTAACATAGTTTAAGTAAGAAAGGTGATATATATCGAAGGATATGATATTATAATATTGTAAGTGGATGGAGATGTCGACATGTAGTTATACTAGGTCATGTGGATGACGTGTAATTAATTATGTCAAGTGATTAATAGGCCTTCGTTGGTATCACCCCTTCATTATAGTATTAGGAGAAAGTTTATGTAAAGGAGGCGATTATCATTGTATATATATGTGTGGAGTATTATATTATGCTTGACATCTCTTAGAGATATAGCATGGAGTGGATTCTTTCATTAGGAGTATTGTATGATGTTACCCTACCTTGAGGGTTTATTCTATTTTAATATATAAATATATTAGTGAATTTTGGACCACAAACATCCCTTGTGTGGTATCTTAACAAGTGTTATCAAAGCTGAAATTTGGGAAAAGATGAGGATAATACCTTGATTTTTGATGAATCATCTATATCTTTCAAATGGCTATGAATTTTTCTATTATTTTTATTGGAGTTGGAGGATCATCTTGTTGCAAATTTTTGGCATTGATGTCAAAAGGACAAATTATTGTCATTGATATCAAAGCTCCACATTCGGGGAGATTGTTTTGTCTATTCATATTTGTATGCTATATGATTTGTTTAGTCTTCATTTGATTCCTTTGGACTGAATTGAAGATCATGTTTTGTTAGAGTTTGTGCTCTTGGTAGGGTTTTAGCCCTAATTCATTTAAAATCTAAGTGTTGTTCTTATTCATGCACTTTATGTTATATTTGTCATCAATTGTTCTAGGTTGCTTAAGTTATAAGTTAAGCCCTTCTACGTCATTGTTCACCAGCCTCGCTCACTATCTGATTCAGTTTGAAATATTTTTTCTTGTCTAGAATTAATATTTTTGAGAAGCAAAGATGATGTTGGTTGGAAAAGTGTTGACGTTTTGCAATAGTACATTTTGGAGTCATCATAATTAAGTCAAGTTCGTGGTGGTGCAAAATGCTAAAAAATGTTGTGGTAGCATATAAGCACATTTTGAGCTTGTCTTGATCATATGGAGTTTGTAGTGATGCATTTTATTGATGTGTTTCAAAGGGATAGGTGTAATGATAGTGCATTAGTATATTTTGTGTCTATCTAGATCTTGTCAATTTTACGGTGATACAGTGTGTTGGCAAGTGTCATGTTTCTATTGTAACACTTTTTTTAGCATTCAAGACCATGTTGTGTTTGCAGTGATGCGCTATGTTGACATGTGTACTGTAGATCGATGACTATCACAAAAATGCATCAAACTGATAGTAACCACAAGAGCACATTTTTGAAACTTTTAGAACAATGGTGAAATTGCAATGTTAGACATTATTGACACTTGTCTAGGGCTAATGAATTTTCAATGATTACATTCTATTGGTCAAGGAATATTCTAAGGGTGGGGTATCTCGATTTAAGTGTGCACCATCTGATTTGACCACAAAAAAGAAGATCGATGACTCGGATTCAAACATGCTCAACGATTAGTTCCTAGTTCAAAATTTGAATTTGCACAAGATCACATGGTAGCGATAATGGAATATTTTCACAGGCTAACTTCTCCAAGTCACTAATGGATCTAATTTTTAGTCTAGGTCAATATTACAATATTATCTTTCACCCCAAATTAATATTTAAGTGAATTGTTTCAAAAATTTGAAGGTGTGATGAATAGTATAGAACTATGATTGTACATGCATGAGTGATTTGCTCGAGCCTTTTCCTGCCTTATCTTTCAAAGTAGATTCAACTTGGGTGAAGGAGAGAAAAGTGTGAATGAGAAGCAATCAAATTGATTAAGCATAAATGTGTAAATAAATTATGTGAGAATTTGTGTCAAAGAATTATCTATAAATTTCATTGTAACTATTTTAGTGTATTATGAGGTTGGTGCCTCTTATACTCTGGGTTGGTGCTCAAATTGGGGGATCAATGTCTCCTTTAGGTTGGTTCCTATAAACTATTTTGGGGATTGGTGTCTCTAATGGGTTGGTGCTTGCAAATGTAATTGTAAGATCTAATTTTTTTCCTGTGAGGTTGGATTTGGACAATAAATCCAAGAATCTTTTCTCACTATAGTTTTTCTCTTTTGGTTTTCCATGTAATTATGGTGTTATCTTGTGTGATTACTTTTTTTGTTGTTTGTAATGTTCTCAATAGTGCTTTGATGTTCACTAATATATTGATTAAATTTAACAGGTTTAATAGAACTAATTCACCCCCCCCCCCCCCTCGGTATACTTGTGTGTTCAACACATCTAAGAAAGATAAAACCGAAAAATTGGCTTCATATCATCTCTATTAAGTTAATTATTACATTTTTTATAATTTTTCATAAATTCACTTTCTAGGCCATAAATTAATGATTTTTGATAATATATTTCTATTTTTTGAAAGCTTTCAAAAATTTAGTGGTGTCCTATTATTTGTATTTTTTATTTTTGACGAATAAGAAATTATTTAATGATTAAATCAAGGTTGGAATATGGTAGAAATTTAGAAACCCTAGTTTCAATATTTTCTTTTGATGGAAGTGGAGATGCATTAGAATGATGGAAAAATATAAAAGAGCTCATGGTAAAAGTGAAATATGGCTTGTGTATTTTTTAATATATTTATAAGGTGAAGCTAAATAATGATATAATCATTGTGTAAGGATGTTTCTTATTTGGATGGACTAAAACAAGTTATTGTAGATAGATTGGCTCAAGAAAGAGAAGGTGAAGGAAAGGAGGATGATTAAGAGAAGATGAAGGATACAAGTATGTGTAATTTTTCTCCAAGAAAGAAAGATTCAATCCTTTAATTTTATGAATGCATTCAAAAGGAAAAGGATATTATTTTTGTAAATCCTAGTACCAATTATAACTTCATAAATAGAGAATTAGCTAAGAAACTACAATTATAAGCAAGAAACATCGAGAATAGTTAAATAGCGAGTAAGGATGTTCAAATGTTTGAAGATTTGAAGTTCTTCGTAAATAAAATATATATATTCAAAATTTTATGCTTTGGATATGGATGGGCTGGATATTGTTCTTAGTTATCATTGGTTGGAGTCTTTGGGAACAATAAATGTTAATATGAAAAATAATTTTATGAAGCTTTGGGATAAGAGGGAAAAAGTTACATTGCGAGATATTACAAACAATGAAGTTCAAAGGAAATTCAATGAATATAAGTTTCAAGAATCTATAAAATAGCACATGAATGAATAAGAGGATGGAAAAGATGGAGATATAGAGAAAAAAGAGAAGACAAGTAATTCTCTTCACAAGCTAATCAAATATGTAGAAAAATGGTCAAAATAATATAAGGTTCTAGAGACATAAAATGGTGTACTACATAGGAATTTGCATCATTATGAGACAAGAATCATGGAGGCATAATAATAGATGGAATCAATAATAAAATCACTATTGAACTACATGGAATCAAAGGAACAACTAAAAAAATTAGTGGTATCATAAAATTAATGGCTATTCATGGCACCAAAGAAGGACTTATTATGATAAGGAATTAAATCGAATGGGTGTGCCAATATATGAATCAAGGATGTAATCTAGGTATGGTCAAGATAAAAATAATATGAGGATTGAATATGGATAGTTGGATGATTGGTCATGGTTGTTGGTGTAAATAGGTGTTTTACCTATCTAGTCATTAGTTGGTCCTTTTTACATGTTAAGTTTACTTAGGTCCTAGTTGCTTTTTCTAGAAGTCTTGGTTGTCTAGAAAAGATCTTTTCATATCCTATCTAGTTGGATTTTATTTAATGATTGTGTCCTAGGCCATTTAATAAAGTTGAGTTAGTTGTCTCATGGCATAGGATTAAGACACTTGCTATAATCTTGTTTAATCTTATGTCTCTCCTTGGCTATATAACTAGGTGGTCTCATGTATAAAATAATTCATAATAATTCATTAATAAACCATATCATTATAATCTATCATTTTCATCCGTTAATAGAATGGATTTATTATCCCATGGCTAATCCCTCTTATGCTTTCATGAAGTTCCTAGATCTTGGGTGACTATAATTTTAGCCAAATCTTACATGGTGTAGAGTATTTTATACCAACTCTTACATGATATTAGAACTCGTGGGATTACTTATTATTAGTCTTTGTTGAGAGATATAGGTTTCAAATTTTGGTGTATCTTGAAAATTTTATTATGCTCCTCTTTTGCATCAGATGATGATCTAGAGAATCAAAAAAACTTGAAAATAAATACCAGATTTGGGGTTTCCTCTTTGTGACTTTGTAGTCTAGGTTTTTTGGAGCTTTTTGATGTAGATCTAAGCTCACCATTTACTTTACAGGGTCCAAGAAAGTCATTTTTTCCTTTTCTCATCCAAATCGAACATTTGAGGCAAAATCTATGAAGATTTGAAGAGGAAGGTTTGTTGCTAGATCCAAAAAGGAGCTATCATATTAGAGAATTTTGGATCAATTGACTCTTTCATTGCACTCAAAAGGCCCCAAAAACCCTATTTTCATATATAATACTTCATTTTTTACATTAAAAAAATTGGTGATTTTTTATTTTTGGTTGACTATCTTAAATTTGACATCCAAACAATCGGCATCAAATATTGTGTTAAATTTCATGATCAAATGACCATTAGAAGTATTGTCTTAAATTTGACCATCAAATGATTATCATATGTGACTCTAATAAATTTGACCTCCAAGTGACCATCAATGGGTCGCTCCAATCTACCCCCCTTGTCATCAACTTTTTGAGTTTACAATTCAACTTCAAATGGCCATAACTCAATCATCTAACCTCCTTTTTTCAAATATTTATTTGTAGTAGAATTTTTTACTCTTCAGAGTGGTGCAATTGGTTTTTGATTTTGGTGTATGCTTTTTTTATAAATTGTAGATTCTCACAGGTGTTGCCAAGTTGTTCTCATTTTGGGAACTTTTTGAGCTTCGTTCTTCCTCCTACAATAATATTTTTTGGTTTTTTTTTGAAAGTGCATAATTTTTTGTGTACTTTCCAATGGTCTAATCGGATTGATCCCATTTTTTGTAAAAAAATGCTTTGATCTTGTGGCCAAATTTGGCACCAATAAGCACGAAGATCAAGTCCACTTTAATACTTTTGGCAAGTGCCATCTATAATCACACTAAGTATAAAGTTCCACAATAATATATTGCTAGGGGGTTTCTTGATTGAGTAATTTGGGAGGGTAATCTTTTAGTGGTTGTTTACTTTCTTTTACTTGTGTGCTCTTATAATAGGGAAATCTCAAATTGAACTCCTAACTCCATAATTATGCTTCATGGAGAAAATTAGTATGAAATTATCTCATGGGAAAGGTGTTAGAACACATAGATATACTAAGATGGCGGTGAATTAGTATATCCCTGAAACCAATTCAATTCAACTTAACAATCAAAACATATATTTGCATTAATTAGGTAACACTCATGTAGCACATGCAAAAAGTAAAAACATGGAACCACAACACCAAAATTTACGTGGAAACCCAACAAGGAAAAAACAGTGGTGATAAAGCTACTTGGAGCTACTATCTAAATCTAGCCTCGCAAATGAATCAATAGCTAGAATAGGGTTTAAGGTCTTTAACCTAAGGAAGTTTACAACTCTCTGCTCAACACTTATAGAATGAGGTTAAAACCTCTAAATATAACTCTTTGAAGATTTAGATGATAAATCATAATTACAACACCTTTGTTGCCCAGCTCACTACCTTCAGCACTTTTACACCTCTACTTTTGGCTCACTGCCTCTAGCATTCACACTAGAACTTTTTCCTTTGGCTCACTACCTCTACCACTCACTCACACACTTCTGGTTGGCTCACTACCTTTTGCACACTACTTAAAATCTTATGCTTTTGGCTCACTACCTCCAACATGCATTAAACACTTCACTATAAATTCACACACATTCCTCTGCCTTTAGTGCACTATTTTCAACAAATTACATTGATGACCCATAAACACTTGTACACATTGATCACAAACTTGATCTTAGATTTATATCTTCTATAAGCATCAAAAAATTTCTCCTTGTCAACCAAACTAAAATGTATGAACACGAAACATGCAATGACCATATTTAGTCAGCTCCAACACATCCACAGGAAATGGAAATTCAATGCGGTCCAAGCTAGGAGATAAGAAGGAACTATTTCAAATTTGCACGTATTCATATATTGGTACATGCCACAAAAGCTTGATGCAAATAACTTAAAGAATTAAGTCAGCCCAGCAAACACTCAACCCTCAAAATATTAACTTTAGACCACAAATAGTACCAAAGAGATAAGATATCATCACATAGATTACATCACAAGCATCAAATTATATTCAGGAATATTTCCATGCCCTTCTTTCACAACTTCATGTGTCAATATGTTGGCACAAGCAAACAGAAACAGAACCAATATATATTGCAAACCCATACAACACACTCTTGAGATATAACTTTGATAACTCAACTTGCAGTACACTTCAACAATGAAAACTTGAAGAGGGACAATAGATAGATATGATAAATACTTCCTCCAAATTGCAAGCCCAAACAACAACTATGGAGAAACACAGATCATTTCTCAGAACCTTCCATGACTACAATAGCATAGTCATCACTTTGCTTACTCGAGAAAATTTTGTGTTAACTTCCATGAATTGAAAATGGGAACACCAATGATTCTCATATAACTCTATCTAACTTTCAAACTGTAGGACCAATTCATATAATGTGGAGGAATGCAAAGCATTCTCTGGAGCGTTTAAGAGCACCTTCTTGAGCTATTGACTGTAAGAGATTATTCTATACAAATTACAATAACAAACAATAAATATGACATTCATAGAATCATAAAATTATCCATTAGCAACATGAAATAACTATTATAGCAACTCATGACATCCAACTTTATACATTATACTTGATCATCTTGATTGTGAAATTTATAACCATCCACACATTTCCACCATGCTAACAATAGAGACAACATCACCAACAACCTCCATACTGTTTGACATCAATTTGATAACACTTGTAACATACTTGCAACAAAAGGGTTATCTTGGCTATCTAAAGGAAACTATTTCTCAACCTTTTGATGCTAAAGAATTGGCAAAATGGGAGCTTTATCATGAGAAAAAATTTGGGTGCATATGTTCATTAGTCTCATTTGATTTGAAATTTCATGTTGAAACATTCAAAACACCTAAAGAGGCTTGGGAGACTTTTAAGAAATTGTATGGTAAAACTGATTAAGATTAAGGGATATCAAATTGATAATGATTTGATGAATCTTGATCCTAAATTTTTTGACCACAAATTTTTTGACCACATCCAAGGCTACATCTCCAAGATCAAATAACTAAGAACACAGCTAAAATATTTATAAAGAGGATTTACAATTAATTTTGAATGTGTTATCCAAGCTTGGTCCTGAATATTCAGTGTTTGTTTCTAGCTTTCATACCCATCAACTTTTTTATGGGAGCATCATATGTTGATCCTAAATTTGATGACTTTTCAAATCTCTTAATTTAATAGGAAGTGAAGTTAATACAAATAGGTCTAATCAAGTCTTCTAAGTCAAAAGAATTGTTGGCTAGTGAGTCTAAGGTACATAAGAATCATGGAATCTTGATAATAAGCAAAAGAAGAAAAATAACAAGTCACATAAAGAATTTGAATCCTCCTCCTTTAAAGGGTAATCATCTAAGAATGAGAATCCTACATGTGCATATTGCAAGAAAATTGGGCATGATGAACATCATTATTATGCAAAACAAATTAATGAGTTGAATAATCTTCTTTAAGAATAATAAAATCAATTTACCTTCATCATCAAAGGTTTCATCTTCTTTCGCTTCATCAAAGTTTGATTGAAATAAAGGGAAAAAACTTGTTACAATTGTAGATTCTGAGTTAGAGAGGAGGATAGTTGATTTAAGAGCCTCACATCCCATGGCTTCATCAGAGAGTATGTTCGCTTCATTTGAGACTTGTTCATCACCACACATTTTGATGGATAATAACAAATATGTGTGTTTGTTGGAAGGGATCCATTGACATGGATGACACAACATTTAATGATGCTCTTTTTGTGCCTTCATTGTCAACCAATATCCTTTCTATTCATAGTGGAGTGGGCAGGAGTGTTGAGTTCACACCAGATTCTATCATAATCTAGGATTTACATAACACAGAGATAGTTATAGTTGGGGAAATTGATCACCAATCAAGGTGATCACCAATAAAAATTCTACACCTTATCACATTTTTCTCCTATTGATTCAATAAATGTTTACATTCGGGCATCTAGTGTGGACACTTTTGAGGTGATTCAATATGGTCATTTGAATCTTGGTATTATTTTTAAGGATTGAGTGACATGTGTTGATGTTCCATATCCTTCATCTATTGTTGTATGTAAGGATGCTTTTGTTACCACGGTTTTGGCTCTTTGTGACTCAATGAAATAGGACATCCATCATCTTCTAGAGACAAGGGATGAGTACTTGATAGACATTGCTAGCTTATTTTGTGAGTCCTACATTTTAGATTTGGGAGACATCATTTATTGCATTCATTCTCTTTGATGGAGATGATCCTTCTTCAGTTGTTGTGATGGAACACTTTGACTCTTTTGTTCATTCTCTACATGATCATTCCTTATAGTTTGACATGAGTGTGGATTCTTTTGGACAACATTTAGAGGAGGCTTCTTTGTCTTTAGAGTGTTGGTTTGTTTTTAGGATATTTTCCAACTGGTTGTTAAAACAATCTAAAGGAATAGCCAATTCTAATGCTTAATTATTCTAAGGGGTTGGCCAAAGAACAAGAGAAGGATTTTGACAATTTTCTCCTCTACACTTTAGGCTCTACAAAACCTAGGAGGGTAGTCCTATGCAATATTCACTTGGATTTCATATAATTGATACCAAATATTGCTTTAAACAGATATGATCTCTCCATATGACCAAGAATCACAAGTGAAACACACTTAATGGACTAGATTCCTAGAGTTTTTATGCATTCAATATTTGAGAACATGTGAATAATTTTGAGAAATAAAATATAACTAAAATGGAAATTTGGTTTTAAAACGGTGACCATGGAAAGCATAATCAAAACCTTTGCTCAAATTGGTGCCTTAGACCTAATAAAAAGATTCAAGGGAAATGCACTTTAAAAATCATATAACAACATCAACCTAATTCTATTAAATATTAGCAACAGTGCCTTATAATGTCACTTTAAGTGTTTAAAACCAATTTTACTTAGCAATTATTGTATACATTCAAAACATTCAATATTCCTTATATAGAAAATTGATCTACTCCTTGAATAGAAGTCATAGAAGAAACATTCAATTGTAAAAAAATTACAAAGATTAATAGAAAAGATCCTTGATCAATTTGTATTCATAAATGACAAGAAGTATATATTTGAGGAGACAATTGACTACAAAATTATCACTATACATTCATGTGTAGAACTAGTACTATTACATTGACATCTTGTCCTATGAAAACCTAGACCTGACATGCATAGACTAAACACAAGCACTTTTCTTACAAAAAATTCCATGATTCCCTCAAAATGGCCTTTTATTCCCCTTTATAGAAACAAGGGAGCAAAACAAACTTCAAGCCACAAGCAAATGTCATATTTTCATTTGACATTCATTTCCTAGAATAAACAAAAAGAATATTATAGCAACCTCAAAGAATATACATGAGACAACCCACTAAAGGATAAAATAGTTGCTTGGGTTGTTGGAAGAAACATTCCCTACCGCTGCAATGATGACATAAGATGGAGCAAACTGTGTATTTAATTATTGTACTTTTCTATCCACTTGGCAAAAAATTCCTTCGAAGGCCAAGGATATGCCAAAATTTCTCTAATATGAAGCATATGGTTAGAATATATATCCTTTGTCCACTTTTTAACTTCTTTGGCAAACCTTTCTAGCCCCATCTCCAACTTAATCAACTTATCAATAGCATCATTCATTTTTCTAGCATCCAAAATTCCATCTTCTACAATAGTATTGATGATAAGAGAGTATATTACTAAATTTGGCTCTCCACTCCTTCACCTCACCTTATTCATTTATTATACTAGGCATATGGTTAAACCTAAGGTTCTCAAAATCATCTAGGAACTTATCCATGCCTAGTTGAAACTTTGAAGTACAATCATATAATATTCTATATCTTTTGGTGCATCGGAAATGATCCCTAAGTCGGCATGGGCATTCACATAAAATCTTGTCATTGATATCATATTTTTAATTGTATTCCTTTTTGGGCTCTAGGTATCAATGATACCCTGCAATTTGTTCTTCAAAATAATATGGGTTATTCAAGCTGTCAAGACTGCCTTATACCCATTACATGTCTCATCAAGTAATCCCAAAATGCATGACAATCTATGCCCAAAGACATTATCAACCATATCCAAAAGCTTCATATGGTGATTTCTTTTTTCCTTTAGTTCCAAATCTCCTTTCTTGTAAAGCTCCTTCTTCAATTGTTTGATTTCAAAATTTAGTGACATCTTCTCTTCATCTTCTTTTTTAGTTGGTGTTGATGTAAAAGGTGGAAAAAATCCAGACACAACATTCAATTGTTGTTGCAACTTCAAATTCTCATTGTTTACTTTCTCCAAGTCTAATTTTAGTTTCTTAACCCTAGCCTTCATAAATAATGTTGAATTGATTTTTAGAGTGGCCACTTGCAGGGCACTAGTGTATGCCATTCTTCTGATAATCAGATTTCTTGTTAATTCATTTACATCATCAATTACTTTAGGCTTGTTGGTCTCAAGAAAATAGACCATATAGCCAAGGTTTCATGTTTGGGATTAAACCCAGATCCAAAGTATAAAGCATATGCTTTCTCTTTTGATGTGAGCACTAGGATGTTTCCCTCCCACCTTCTAATTGTATCAAATGTTATAATAGATGATATATCCCATCTAGGAAACAACAGGAAACCCCCTTTCTTCACAATTTCTCTCCCCTTTTATGGGGTCATGTCAGCCATCTCTTTATTAACCCTATCCCAAAATTTAGTAATTATTTCTTTTATCTTTTCCTCTACAAGAGTCTAATTGTCTAGGGTTTAGTTCAATTCATCACCCTTGCACTTCAGGATATATACCCTAAATTCCTTGGTCTTGATAAATCTATCATCTCCCATAAATTCAGAGCAAGTAAGGGCTCTTACATCATCCACAACTTGGTCACCGATATCAAAATTGATTAGCATTTTGCTCGAGGATGCTCTTTATAGAACTACTCTTCTTGGAGGGTGCATGATTTGATGCAAATCAAAATCCTATAGGAATTCACTTGGATCAATTGGATGGTCAACCGATGATATAGTAGGAGGATCTACTTGTTGTAGATGAACAAAATTTTATACAATTGGTTGATCATCTACATGGGATGATAATGGGTTGGGTTCATTCTTTTATGAGACTCTCAATGGTGCATTTGCTAGTAGGTTGGTTGCATCATCCAAAATCATTCTTATTCTTAGGAGGGGATCCTCAATATCAGTGTAGGCTCCTTTGTAAGAGGGATTTTCTCCCTTCTATCTTTAGCATTTTGAATTTTTACCCACTACTCTCTTATTTTCATGGCCTTTGACGTAGAGGATCTTTTTTTGACAAGGTCTTCAACAGGATCAAATTCATGAATGTAGCTAGCTTATATAAAATTCTTAGGATCAAAATTTCTAACTTTATCATATTTAATTTTATATGGTTGTAATTTATTCATAATTAATTCCAATCCTTCCTTAGATGTGACCATAAAATTAAAAAAAAACAATGTAGACAAAAGAATTGCATGCTTTTTTTATAATTTTTGAAATGAGTTTTATCCACCTCATTTATGAAATTATATAAGGAACTATTTTAGGTAATATGTGAGGGGCTACAAGAGACCCATATACCCTAATTACAATTGAATTTGAGTGGAGGAACTAGTCTCCCTACGTGTGATTGAAACTTGCCTCAGGTTAGAATTGCTTTGGCCTTAGGAATCTTCTTATCTCCTCGGAGAGGCCCCAATCAATTGCATAACCTAAATTCCTAAGGAAAAATCTAACAAAATAATTTTTAAATATACAATAATTTGATATTTCGTAGTTGTTATCCCATATGTACACCCATTCCTACATAGGGGGCACATAACCTTATTCTTGCAAGACCTTACCTTCAATTTTGAATCCCAAATCATCCTTCCAACATGTAACAATATGTGGCACAACAAGGAATGCCATTTGAAGTGAATAATGTTGGCATCCTTGTGGAGATAATTCAAAGCTTGAAACTCTTCAACAACAAACCTTTGATAATCATATGGCTTGTTTGCATACCTAATTTGGATATCAACAACCAAGACCATCAAGTTTACTGGCATTTGGGTCTTGTAATGAATTCCCAACACTTGACATAGAGAAAAGTATGTTTTTTAAAAATAACCCTCAAAAATATCATAATTGAAGGGCTCCAATTCCCCTCTGGTAAACCTCTAAAATTCTCTATTCTACCCTCTTGGTCTAAAGATTGAAAACCTCTTTACTTTGTAACTGTCCTTCAGTCTATGTTATTCTCCAGTTAATGCTCCCAAATCAATTACAAATGAGCATTTATGTTAAGGCCAAAAACCTCATGATTGAATTCCTTGCATATAGTTACTAGGGTTCAACCATTTCAACAACAATTACTCTAGTGTTAGGTTTATACGATATGGCCACTACCCTGATTAGGTCAACATTAATGAACACATTTGGGCATACCAATTTACCCAACCCTAACTTCCAAATGTTACAAACTAACATGTTAGTGAAACATTTTTTGTAATAATGTTTGAAGAGGCCATAACCATGAATAGGGATTATAACATCTCTATATTGATATTTTTATCTGTAATTTTGTCTGATAGAATTGTAGATCCTCACCTACCCTTGGTCAGTTTGCAAACCCTAGAAATTAAGCATTGATCCCCTCATCAAGTGCTCTCTTAGTTTCTCTTGCAATTCTAGCCATGATTTTATACAATTGGGAACTAAAGCCTTAAACTAGGGGTTTTCTAGGGTTTCTTCAAAAAAATATATAAAATTTCTACTTGGACAACAACTCATAGCCCTTTTCAAACCTAAATTACTTTCCCAAATCTATAGATAGCTTTTGAAATCAATCTTGTAGAGAAAGGAGTTGAAATTATTTACTGGTTTGAATGCAATTGTAATCACTAAATATGGTACCAAAAACCCTAGCTCGATTTAAAATCTGCAACAAATTTACTTCAAGCACCTTTTTTTATTTTTAATTATTTGAGAATGAGTAATTAACTCAATTCATACAGAAAAATTGGTAGCTAGAGATGAAATCCATCAATGCTTACACACACGCTCAGACACACAACCAGTAATAGTCTTTCTCAATTTTAAATGTTGGTCATTGATCTTTAGAAATCAAGTGGTCGTAAAGATTTAAAATCCCTTCCACAAAAAGGAGAACTCCTTTCCTTTCAACAACTTTCAGACATGTGTCACCATTTAGGGCATTCGCAAGAAAGAAAGAAACGATTTTGAAGCTTCCCCGATAGTACATTCTCTCACTTGAGGAGAGACAATCTTGGAAAAGCATTGATCCATGAAGGTTAAAGCTTGCGTGAAATAGAAAAGAATATATATAAAATATGAAACAAACCCATTTTGGTGTTTGCGAAGATAAAATTTTGTAATTAAAGGCCTCTATGAAGCACAAACCCAACAAAAATAACCAAAATAAGATAAGGTGGGACCCTTTGAATTACTCCTTGGGAGACTTAAAAGAAAATTATAGCGCGTGTGCTTAGAACAACTTAAGTCACTAGGAAAAAAGGGGCCATGGAACATGATAAAACAAGGGATTTGCAGAGGACTCTTAATGCATAACATGAAAGGGACTACAAACTTTTGATTAGTCAAATGCTCCTAGACGTCACTTCAGTGTGGTCTTAAATGAGCATTTCACAAGCTCACGAGAGGAAAGAAAATTTATTTCTTGTCTCTAATAAATAAAAGAACTACATGAAATCTCGATGTGTGTCTTGTGGGACCTTGTGAAGCATAAGACCTTATGAAGATAATATTAAAATATTGAAGCAATGGGAGCGCTTGGTTCCCTAACCACATGGGGCTAGTAAAAGAATGGAGATGAGGCTTAAAGTTGTAAACTAACAATGAGGTATAGGTGGTCAACATGAAATTATAACAAAAGTGCAATAGCACAACCTAGGCTTAGGGTTTTTTAAAAAAACTCTAGGAATATCCCTAAAAATACTATAAAGCGGATGAATGACCTCTATTGCAACACAAAGTGAACCAGGGAACCAGAAAATTTTCACAAGTCCTACCATGGAGGAGGTATCTTTGCCTTTGGATTATGTTCTACTATCATTTTTATGAGATTATAGATTGGCTTATTTAGAACACCTATTTAGAGGGTGACAACTTCAAAGACATCACAAATAATTTATCTTCCCTCATTGTCCTTTTTGAAATGGGGAGAAATCCTACATACCAACTTGGTTTTGTTTCTTCTTGAGGGAAGGAACATTGTTTGACGCTCTTGGATCATCTTCAACATTTAATGTCGAGCATATACCATCCTTACAAGAGACTCAACATTGAGGCGAGATTGCATGGTCTCTCTTCTTCTCTCTTATGGGGGTTCTTTTTCCTTGCATTGGGTTTTATCCTTCTCATTGTTCATTGAGATATTTTTGTATTTCATCTCTCTTTTGGGGAGGATTTTATCCCACTAGTTTTTCTCCTTTTCTCAATTTGTGAGAGATTGCATTTGTACATGGGTGCCTAACATAACCTCATAGTTGAGACCCATCTTTACATCATTTGCATAATAATCTACTCCCTAAGTTGCACTTAAGGAGGGGTGTTGGTGTAAATAGGTGTTTTACCTATCTAGTCATCGGTTAGTCTTATTTACATGTTAAGTTTACTTAGGTCCTAGTTGCTTTTTTCTAGAAGTCTTAGTTGTCTAGATAAGATCTTGCCATATCTTATCTAGTTGGATTTTATTTAATGCTTGTGTCCTAGGTAATTTAATAAAGTTGAGTTAGTTGCCTCATGACATAGGATTAAGATATTTGTCATAATCATTTTTAATCCTATGTCTCACCTTGGCTATATAACTATGTGGTCTCGCGTATAAAATAATTCACAACAATTCATTGATGAATCATATCATCATAATCTATCATTTGCATCCTTTGATAGAATAAAATTATTCTCTCATAGTTGATCTCTCTTGTGCTTTCATGAGGTTCCTAGATCTTGGGTGGCTATAATTTTTAGCCAAATCTTGCATGGTGTAAAGTATTATGTTCCAACTCTTACAATGACATCATATGTGTAATAACTTGTGATAGTCACACTATTTGGTTTATTTGCATGTTTCATGGATGAAACATGCCAAAGAGGGATGAAAAGTTAGGTACCTAGGGATATTATATACTAATACATATAGGTGGATGGATATTCCAACATGTGACACAAGTCCCTTAATTATATTAGGTCATGTGGATAACTTGTATACTTAATTATATCAAGTGATGAGTAAGAATTCAATAAAGTACCCCTCCATTAGATTATTAGGATAAGTTGTATATAAAGGATGTGATTATCATTGTAAGGACATATGTGAAGTATGATATTATTTTTGAGATCTCTTGGAGATGTAGCAAGGGGTGGTTTCCCCCATAAGGAGTATTGTACAATGTTACCTTATATAAAGGGTTTATTTTATTTTAACATATATTAGATATTAGGGAATCTTGTGTGGTGTATGGTCTTTGTTCTATATTACATTAGTGCAATTATTACTAGTGTTGATCTTAATAAAAAGATATTTTTTAGAACATAAATAGGTTAAATCATAAAAAAATCTAAAAATATTCTTATTTTTTTAAATATTGTCAAGATAGTACAGTGTGGATTAGTTGTAAAACCTTAACACATTTAGGTTAATTAAAAAAACTCAATCCCATTTTTATACTTCCTTAGCTTGGACCTCAGAGTTCAAGGTATAGGTTTCAATTTACAACCCCTTAGAATTTTGAGTATGAGTTGTAATTTGTAACTATCCAATAATTCCCAAACTTTGCATCCTAGTAAAATGTAACTCAAGCTTCAAATTATGACTGATAAATTATGTATATAATTTTAGCTACTATCCTTAAGCTTCAAACATTAAAAATTTTGAGCCTCAAATTTTGACATACATAGCGTATTTTAATATTCAAGGTTCAATGCACATTCAATAACAAAAAATCATATCAAGGTTTGAATCATAAATACTAGATAATTTAGACTTCAAAGATATAATGCCTCTAAACAATGCAAAATGTATAGAGAACTTTGAACTATGAGTACAAACAAAAACTTTGGAGTCTAACTTTCATTTGTATAATTAAAATGAAAACAAAATTATAATGTATAACCCACTAACAAATTAGAATTTAGAGTCTAATATGCATTTACACCATACAAAATACAAACAACACTCTTGACTCCAACCTTCCAAAAATTTAGATTGTAGAGTCCAATATGTATTTTGTACCATGTAAAATACAAATGTGATGCAAGAACATCGAGCAATTCCCTTCAATTTTGGTATTAGTTTGTTATTTTCTGATTTTGTTTCCCTTCTCTGAGACATGTGGCTAGTTTTGGTTGTCTACAAGATTTTTGAATCTTGTCTTTCCCTACTCTCTTGTGGTGTAGATATGGTTATGGTAGTTAGTGCACAGGTTTCTTACCTGTCACCTCTTGAACAGGTTCAAGATTTTCTTCCAAAAAAAAGAAAGAAAAGAGAAATTGATAGTTTTGGTGGGAGGCCTAATCTTCTTTGGCCAAGGCATAGTTTTAAGCGAAGATGAGAACTGAACTGAAGGTAGATTCAGATTGGGAAGTAAGGAGGAGAGAAAGACAATACTAGGGGATTCGACTAGCTGGGAAAGATCCTAGTTTGGATAAATTTCAGAATCAGATCAAATAGAGGGAGGTAATCAAGCTAACCATAAAAGAAGTTGATTCCTTTGAGAATTGACTATCATTGTAATTAGATTTGCAAAGCTCAATACACATTTCAACTCTGGTTTTTTGGTTTTTTTTCAATGGACTTGTTTCCTTTCACTATTGCTTAGTAAGCTTTGTTTCTTGTTGCTTGAGTGAGGAATGAGTTTTGTAAATGTTCCTGTCACCTTGGTAAAGAATCGATCTAATCGATTGAGCAACATTTTGTAAGTTTCTATTGTTGGTTATTGTAGTCTTTTGTTGCTCAAATTGATTCAATTTTGTATTTAACCTAGCAGGTTGCCATTATCTTGGTATTAGAGCAGTAAGAGATTGGAAATTGGGTAGAATGCCACCAATAAGGATGAAAAGAGGAGGTGCTTGAGGTGGTGGTCAAAGAGGCCATGAAGAAGGAGTTCTAGAGATGTAGAATCTATCAACAAGGATGGATGCCATGGAGTAGGCATAATAAAGGGGAGTAGTCATTGAAGATGTTAGTGAAGTTGGGGAAGAAGAGCAACCCTAAACTAATGATAAAGCTAGATAAGAACTAGAAGGAGTGGAAAAAGAATTAATATAGGCCGTTATGATTGTGGGAACCAAACTAAAAATAGAGCCCCCTACTTATTCTGGAAGCCTAAATGGGGAAGAACTCATTGATTGGATCAATGATCTGGACAAATATTTTGAGTATGAAGGAGTTGTAGAAGAAAGGAAAGTTAAATTTTCTTGTACAAGGCTCAAAGGCTACACTACAATGTGGTGGGATTATATACAGTCTAAAAGATGAAAGAGGAACAAGGAAAATATCACTTCTTGGGATCGAATGGTTGTCATATTAAAGGTGAATTTCCTTTTGGGAGACTATCAAACTGATCTTTTTAAAAGATTGCAGAATCTCAAGCAAAAGGATATGTCAGTAAAAGAGTATACAAAAGAGTTTTACAAGTTGGTGATTCGGTCAAACCATAGTGAAGAGGACATGGAAAAGGTAGTAAGATACCTTAATGGTTTGAAATATAGTCTACAAGATGAACTAAGTTTAGTGTCTCCTATAACTCTTGAGGAAGCTTATCAACTTTCCATTAAGACAAAAGAGAAGCTTGTAAGGAAGAAAAATCAATAAGGAATAAATAGAGGAAGAGGCATTAGAGGAAGGGGACAACAGACTAGTAGGGGACAACAATTCCATCAAGATGAAGGGACTAGTAGTTCTAGCGACCCAGTTAATCAAGAAAGAGGAGGCTATCAAAACAAAGGAGGAAGATCATTTGGTAGAGGTGGTTATCAAGGTAGAGGAAGAGATTTTGCTAATAAATGTTTCAAATGCAATTAATACGCTAGTCATAAGAGTTGAGAGTGTCTGGAATTCTCAAGAGGTCACACAAGGTCAGAAAGGAGCAAGTAGATCAATAAAGTGTAGGATCACCTGCTCATCACAACGAGGAACCCAAAATTGGAGAGTCTTTACTGTTTTAGAGAGTGTTGTTGAAGCCACCAAAGGAGAGTAAAGAAGTAGAACAAAGAAGAGATTTATTCAAGATAAAGTGCAAGGATAGAGGTAAGTGTTGCAAATTGATTATTGATAGCAATAGTATTGATAATCTAGTAGGTGTTCAAATGGTGGATAAACTAGTTCTTAAGAGAACTAAACATCCCACACCTTATAGAGTTTCTTGGCTAAAGAAGGGGAATCAATTGTTAGTAGATGAACAGGCATTAGTAGAATTTCAAATTGGTAGTCATAAGGACAATGTGATTTACAATATCATGCCCATGGATGTGTGTCATGTATTGCTTGGTAGACCTTGGTAGTTTGATCATAAAGTTGTACATGATGGGAGAAGGAACACCTATACTTTTGAAAAGGATGGAATCAAGCATACTTTGTTTCCTATGCGGGAACAAGAAAAGGAAAGCAGTAGTGGTAGTAGCAACAAGATAATATTGGTGGGTGGAAAAGAGTTGTAGCATATCATGAAGGAGGAAGAATTGGTATTTTCTTTGGTGCTCAAACCCAAGGAGTTGCTTACCTCTATAGGGATGGATGATCTACTTAAGGATTTACAAGGATCTTAGAAGAACACAAGGATATTGTAGCAGTTGATTTGCCTAATGAGCTACCTCCTATGATAAGTATTAGCCATCGTATGGACTTAATTCTAGGGGATAGCCTTTCAAACAAGGGTACATATAGATTGAATCCCAAAGAGAATGATGAGATTAGAAGGAAAGTTGAAGAATTACTCCAGAAAGGGTTGATAAGAGAGTATTAGTCCTTGTGTTGTTCCTATAGTCTTAGTGCTTAAGAAAGGAAATGAATGGAGAATGTGCATAGACTCTAGAGCCATTAAACAAATTGGGTAGAAGTCACTTTGAGAGAGATAAGGGAAAATTCACCAACTCCTATAACCACTAAGGTAGTTAAATATATTGAAGTCTTAGAATGAATCCCACAAGAGAATGACCACTTCAAGGTGAATGGAATTACATACCTCATTGAAGCCTTGGAATGAGAGATTGCCTATTTGGACACTCTCAAATTCATTGAACATAACCTTATAATTTTGTGAAGAATTCAACACTCTACACATAACAATTATGCATCAATTAATAATTGCCACTATCTAGCAAGCACTCCTTCCTCAAGAATAGGGTAATATGACCCCTTCCCTATAATTACTCTATTTCCACACAATCAATTATAATTTTCCATCTATTCAATCAATGTGAACATCACACGTGTGAAGTGTTTATGAATCATACACAATATGGTGAGTCATAATTGGAGTATACAAAGACCAAGAATAAAATTCAAATCACTTGGATAATTTCCTTAAAAATGAATAAGGAAATTGTGTAGAAATGAGAGAAGAATGGCACTAGCTTTATTATGAAAACCTAAAGAAAAAAATAGACTAGAAAAAAAATTGAAACATTGGGAGAGGAAAATGAAAACCAACAATAATGTACAAGAGACGTAGAAATAAGTACATGAGGCATAATAGTAGGAAAAGGAACACATAGCTACCAAGGAAAGTACCACTGAGATTGCATTACAATGTTAACTTGTAGATCGCCTAGGGTGTATGATATGCATTTGTAAAAGAATATGTATAAAACATAATTGGAGTTGTGAGCTATTGGAGAAACCTAGGATATGGATAGACCAAGGATATTCTCTAGGGTTTTATTTTTTCTCTAGCACATGAAAAGGAAAAAATCAAGTATGTGAATTGCATGTCCATAATTTAGCCATTATTATAAATGCCTCTTGGAATCCAAACCCCTTTGTAGGGGAGATACAATTGAGGTCATATGTCTCCACACAAAATGAGGTGTAAATGGGACAAGAAAAGCATATCTAGATTTGGATGGTAACATGAAAGAAAATATCATGTTAAAGATAACATTCTCTCATCCTGATGTTGCTTGGGAGAGTTTGAGAAAAATGTAGAATGATAAAATTATAAAATTGGCCAAATAAGTTAAATAAGAGTGAATTTTTAGAAGTAAACAAAGTAATATCTCAAACCCTAGTATTCTTAAGGTTTAGCAAAGAAGGATGGTAGAATTGACTACTAATTCGAGGAAAAAAGAATCCTTAGTTACTATAAATTTTTTTTAGCTAAACTTAGGCTTATACCGTAAAAAAAATTTGTAAAGACATATGCTAAGAATTAGCTGGGATCAAGGTTTCACCCTTTGCTTATTTGGACTATTATCCCTAGTAGCCCTCTTAAGCTCCACATCACCAATACAATGAAAGAAGCTATTTAGAAGGCTTTATCAAAATATAATATACGTGGATGATATTTTTATTCAACTAATATTAACAAAATTTCACCATAAAATATTTCTACATGGGTTGTATGATCTTTACCTCTAGATGTCATAAAGTAATGAGACAAAAAAAAGGCAAAGCTAATAGCTAAAGGGAACACACAAATATTTGATTATTGAAGGAATTGAAACACGGTAAGTTGGGAAGTGAGGATGAGACTGAAATTGACACTCCTTTTACCATGAGTTCTCACTTCCTTTTATATCAATTCTTTCCCTTTTTCTATATTTTGTTCATTTTTATTGCTATAATGCAAATATTTAGGATTACATCAAAACATATGAAGTTTAATGTAAAACAAGTAGATTTTGAAAGAATTAATATTTTTCTATACAAAAGAGACCTAGGATTGTTCATGTATGTCTTATGTAGTTTACATGTAAATACTTGTGGACAATATATAGTTAAATTGTATTGATCTTACAAATAGATGTAACATGATGGGAATTGATAGACATAAATATGATTATAGTCGTGTAGCTATGTAATAATATAAGAATAAATTTTAATTTCAGCTTTAACAATTCTTGTTGGATTATTAACAAGTTTTCTCATATTTACAATTTTGAAAAATGAGAATTGGCTATTTAAACTTCTCTAAATTCTCACCCACATTTGTGGTAGAGAACATAATTAGAAAAATGAGAATTAGCTATGTAATAATATAAGAATAAATTTTAATTTCAGCTTTAACAATTCTTCTTGGATTATTAACAAGTTTTCTCATATTTATAATTTTGAAAAATGAATATATATATATTGGTAGTTATGTTCCAATGATGAAATCTTGATGAAAAAATGAAGGCGATACTGTGCAATTTCGGCCGAGCTAGGGCGTTCGTGCCCTAGCTCGCTCTCTGTGTTTTGCTTGCAGGTGCGTCAAGGGGGGTTCTTCCTGTGTTCTAGGTGGCGAACATGCTTTGTTTTCCCTCTTTCTGTGTTGGTTTCCTTGGTGCACGAAAGGGGTGTTTGGAGTTTGTCGGGAGGGTGTGGGCCTGCGTTTGCTCAGCAAAAGGTGGTGTTCGGGTGTGATTTGGTGCGCCCTATCTTGGGAAGGTTGTGTCAGCTGGTAAGGCCTGTGTGGGGCTATGTTCGTTGGTTAAGGTGTGAAAGGCTTGGTGTGTGACGCCACTTGTCTCCTCATGCTGCGTGTTGGATCGATCAAGGGTGGGGCTATCCTTTTTAAAGTTGAATCTCGAGTTTTGGTGGGCTGTAGGTGGAGCCAAGGGTATTTGCTTGCCCTTGTGCAAGTAGTTTTTTTTTTTTTTTCGCTTGACCAAGGGGCTTGCATGCCCATTTGAGGTCTTGTTCTGGGCTCATGTCATGAGGGGAATCATCTGGGGTTAGACCCAAGATGGATTTTCGTTCAGCTTTCGGATCAAAACCGTCGATGCAAGGGGCCAAGGTTTTCAATAATAATTTGTTCGCATCAGATCAGGAGATGAGTGATTTTGGGTTGTCTGGGGGCCCTAAGATTATGAAGATTAATGGATGTTTGGAAAGAAGTAAGGAGAGACCAAAACTGGTTATCCCGATGGAGATGTTGGTTGATGATATTGAGTATTATTCAAAGCATTCCTTTTATTGCAAGTTTATGGGTATGAGAATTTCGCTGCAGTTTTTGGAATCCTGGGCTCAGAGGACCTGGTTGTCGGAAGGAGAGATGGAGATTAGGCTTTTGGCAAACAATTACTTTATGGTCTCCTTTGATTGCATGAATGATCGAAATAGGATTTTTGAGGGGGGGCCCTATTTTTATAACCAAGTAGGCTTGTTTTTGAAGCCATGGCATGCTGGCTTCAATCCAACTGAAGAGCTCCCGAATAAGGTCCCAGTTTGGGTTCGACTACCATGGTTCCTAGTTGAATGCTGGCGTGAGGATGTGCTGCATTTGGTAGCTTATATCCTTGGTAAACTTGTTGGGTCTTCACAACAGACGCAAATTAAAAACGTAATGACTTTTGCCTGTATTTGTGTGGAAATTGATTTAAGCAAGCCATTGCCAAATTCTGTGGAAGTGAGTGCAGGATCATATACATGGGTGCAATAGTTAGACTATGAAACTCTACCATTTCGATGTCGGCTTTGTCACGAATATGGGCAATTGCAGCGCAGATGCCCTAGGGCCAAGTCGACGGGGCCACAACCTTCTCAGCCTCCTCGCAATCCGTCCAGGGTTGATAAGGGGAAGGAGCCTATTCCAGGTGAGGGTACTAGTGAGGATGGATTTATCCTTGTCAAAGCTCAGAATAGGAACCAGGGGAAAAAGAGGACCCTGGGGGATAGGCAGGATGATGACACTTTCAACAGGTTTGAGGTCCTAGATGATCTCAGCCAACAGGAAATGAACCCGAGTTTGTTGAATCTGGATCAGGGAACTCTGGGTACAGAAAAGGATGGGCCTTCCTTGGAATCTATACAGGTTGTGCAAGATATGAATGTTGGGCAGATGGACACAGATCAACAATTGACTGCCCAGGTGGTGCAGGATCCTGCTATTGGAACTCTGAAGAATGGGGAAGATGGTTCTTATCTACCCGTAAAGGTTGATGTGGAAGTTGGTAAGAGCTCTCTCTCATCTCCTCGCATGGGTATTCAGCAAAAGGAACCAAAGAAAGGGGTCGGTGAGAAGACTTCCAAGTTGGGTAGGAAAAAGGATACAGAAAAGATTAAATCAACTAGGGAAACTCTGGTGGAGTCAAGAGAAGTCAAGACCCTAGATTCACTCTCGTGTCCCCATAAATGATTGTTTTATCATGGAATGTTAGGGGCTTGAACAGTGGCCCTCGACAAAAAGTTGTTTGGGAGTTGGTTAGGAATCATTCTCCAGATGTTCTTTTTCTTCATGAGACTAAATTATATGTGGAGAATATGTTGAAAATGGTACCTAAGTTGTGGAAGTTTGGTGAGTGTCAATGTATTGGTGCTCAGGGTGCTTCTAGGGGAGTGGCTTGCTTATGGAACCCTCAGAGGATTTGTCCCCTTTGGTGGATGTCTTCTAGATCTTCTATGTCCTTGGTGGCCTCATGCTTTGTGACTGGAGAGTGTATTCTCCTCTCTAATGTGTATGCACCTGTTGGGTATCAGGGCAAGCAACTTTTATGGTCTCATCTTCATTTTATTCGCAGCCTGGTTCCTTTCCATCCTTGGATCTTGGCTGGGGATTTCAATGCTATAGTGGAGGTGTCTGAGAAAAGGGGTGGAATTGCTAGGTTGGAGCCTTCCGCGATGCTTCTTAGGGATAGCATTTCGGATTTAAATCTTATTGATGTTCAGCCCAATAATGATCGTTTCACTTGGAATAATAGGAGGACTGGGGAGGACTGTGTTGCTGAGAGGCTGGATTGGTTCTTGGTCTCCTGTTACTGGGTTGGAGACTTATGGTCTACTTCCTCTGAGATTTTGGATTGGAGGGGTTCAGACCACTGGCCTATCAAGCTTAGTATCATCTCTACTCGGGTGCCTCGTGCTCCTTCTTTCAAGTTCCAACTTACGTGGCTTCGAGATTCTTCTCTCTCTGATCAGCTGACTGTGTGGTGGAGGATAGGTAGACCTGCCTTTGGTACAGCAATGTATACGTTTGTCAAGCTTCTTTAGTTTGTCAAGTGTCAACTTAAAAGGTGGAACAAGAGATGTTTTGGTAATATCTTTCATGAAAAGGTTGCCGCTCAAGAAGAGTTGAATAATATTACGCGTTTGATTCGAGAGAATGGGGTTTCTGAGGATCTTTTAAAGGAGGAGGCTAGGACCTTGAAGATGGTGGAGGAATGTGAATTATGAGAGGAAATTTATTGGAAGCAAAAGGCTTAGATTGATTGGCTTCAGGAAGGGGACAAAAACACTGTGTTCTTTAACTTTGTGAAGGCTAGGAGGCATGGTAACTCTATTTTTGTGTTGGTTAATGGCAGGGGGGATCATCTTGTCTCATTTCAGGAAATTGTTGATGAGGCTTCACAGTATTTTGCGGCTCTATTCAGAGAGGATTTGCAAGGGGGTTCGGTTGAGGAGGAACAAACTCTTTCTTGTATTCATCAGTTTGTTTCTAGGAAGGCGAATGAGTATCTGATGAGAGAAATTTCTCTAGAGGAGCTGGAGGAGATTGTGTTTCAGATTAAGAAAGGGAAAGCTCCTGGCCCTGATGGTTTCCCAATAGAGTTTTTCCAAGAATTTTGGGATATCATAAAGTTGGATCTTCTGGCGGTTGTTCAAGAGTCCCAGAGGAACAATTAGATGTTGAGAGCTCTTAATGCTACCTTCATTGCCCTCATTCCCAAGTGTGAAGGGGCTGATAGGCTAACTCAATTTCGGCCTATCTCCCAATGCAATGTGGCTTATAAAATCATTTCATAGTTAATGGCTGAAAGGTTCAAAAAGTGGCTTAAAGTGTTGATTTCTGAAGAGCAGAGTGGATTTGTTGCGGGTCGACAGATTTTGGACGGGGTTGTTATTGCTATGGAGACCATCCATTCCATGGCCAGTTCACATGAGAAGGCAATGTTCATTAAGTTGGATATGGCTAAGGCCTATGACAGGGTTAGATGGTCTTTCCTGCAGAAAATCCTGGTTGCTTTTGGATTTTGTGAAGAGTGGATCCAATGGGTCATGAGTTGTGTTACGTCAGTATCCTTCTCGGTGCTGATAAATGGAGATTATTCTGAGCTCTTTGGAGCTTTGAGAGGATTACGTCAAGGGGACCCTCTTTCCTCGTACTTATTTCTGCTTCTTGTTGAAGGTCTTGGTCGGTTGTTGAAAAGAAATGTTGAGTTGGGTATCATTCAGGGTTGGCGGTGGGGGGGAGATTTGCCTCCGCAGTCTCACTTACAATTTGTTGATGATACGGCTTTGATGGGACAGGCTACTATCAGGGAAGCTACATCTTTGAGGCAGGTGTTGGATGTCTACTTGGTGGCTTCGGGGCAAATGATTAATGAGGATAAATCATCCATCTTCTTCTTCAATATGTCGGGCCCCATTCAGAGAAGAATTGCTAATATTTTGAGGTTTCAGATAGGGGATCTCCCTTTTAATTATCTGGGTATTCCAATTTCTGTTGGTCATCTTCCCAAAGGTTCTTGGCATAATGTGATTGATAAGTTTCAAGTGAGAGTCAATCATTGAACACATAGATGGTTGTCTTTTGCTGGGCGGGTTCAACTTCTTAAGTCAGTTGTGCAGGCTCTCCCTACGTACAGGTGCAAGCTCCAAGTGGCTCTGGTGGGATTTCTTAAGGAGTTGGATTCTCTTGAGAGGCAGTTTTTATGGGCTGGTTGCCTATCGTCCTCCAAGTGGAGCCTGGTCAGGTGGGAGGACGTGTGTTGTTGTAAGCAGTATGGTGGCTTGGGTCTTCGCCAGTCAACTTTGGTTGGAGTGGTTGTGGCTGCTAAGCTATTCTGGAGATGGTGCGTGGAACAGGATCAACTATGGGCCAAGATACTATCTCATAAGTATCTTACGGGTATTCCTCAAAATGATCTCCCTAGGTACCCTCTTGAGGGGAAAGGTTCGGTGATCTGGAGCACTCTCCAGAAGGGTGTGAAGCTCATTAAGGATGGTTTATTTTGGATCTACAGAAGGGGTTCTGAAGCTCTTTTTTGGTCAGACTCCTGGGATGGCTTCCCTCCGCTTACCTCTCAGTATCCTCACCTGCTTCCTTTGAGTCAGAGATTTCTTGAAGCTGGTTGGTCCCAGGTGAGTGACTTCATGTCCTTCTCTTTTAATGGTCAGCTAGAGAGGGCTTGTTGGAAAGATCCCATTGAGTGGCCAGATATGGGGATGGAGGAAAGCAGTGTTGAACTTAATACAATTCTTTGTAATAGGTGTTGTAGCTCTCTTCAGGATGAGGATATTCTTGCATGGATCCATAATCCTAAGGGGATTTACTCTGTTGCTTGTGGTTATAAGGTGTTATTGACTCAAAAGTTGGTTAGGGTGGAGGTTCATCGGTGGAAGAGGGTATAGAATAAGCTATCGTGGCCAAAATGTAATTGCTTTGTTTGGACTCTGGTGAGGAATAGGTGCTTGACCTGGGATAATATTCGTAAGCGTGGTTTCCAGGGGCCTTCAGCTTGCGTTCTCTGTGGGGAAGAGGAGGATGATTCCTCGCACTTGTTCTTTCGATGCCCCTTTGTTGTTCAACTTTGGCATTGGTGGTGGGGGGTTTGGAAGCAACCTTGTGTTCACGCTTCTTCTCTGGTGGAGTTCTGGGATAGCTTGGGCAGACCTCCATCGATGGCTTCCTTCTTGCAGGATGTTTGGTATGTTGGACCTACATTTCTTCTTTGGCAAATCTGGCTTGAGCGAAATCGCAAGATATTTCGCAGAGTGAATTTGGGGGGTCAGCAAGTGTGGATTCGTTTGTTAGGTATGATACAGGAGTCGGTTGTGACTATGATTGAAGTGGTGTTCCCCCTGGAGAAAGGGGATGTCGAGTTGGTGGATAGACTGGGATTGCAGGGGATACATGATTCTTCTATTGGTTCCAAAAAAGGCAAGCATGGGAACAAGAGAGTGTAGAGGATGGGTAGATGGATGCCCCCACCGATAGGTGTTTTGAAGATCAATACTGATGGATCTTCTAGAGGAAATCCTGGGCTTGCAGGGATTGGTGGGGTGGGCAGGGATTCAGGGGGTTCGGTGATATTTATTTTCTCTATTCATGAGGGGGAGGAGACGGTTAACCTTATGGAGGGTTTGGCGATTCTATATGCTATGGAGCGGGCCCTTGCTTTGGGATGGCAAAAAGTTATTTGTGAAGCTGATTCATAGATCTTGATTAATTTGTTGAAGGAGAGGAAGATGTCTGATATTAATTGGCAACTAGCCTCAATTGTGCAGCAGATTCTTCAAGTTAGTTCTAGGATGGAGACAGTTTCTTTTGTTCATATCCCGAGGGAGTGGAATTGGGTTGCGGACTGTTTAGCCAAATGGGCCTCCGAGCAAGGTAACGGTTGGAAGATCGAGGATTGGACGCAAGCTTCCCTTGAGTTACGACAAGATTTAGTAGGTTTCTTGAAGATAGTTGATTTGTTTCGTGGTTTTTGTGTTGCTTCCTTTGGTTTTTGGGGCTTGGTTCCTTTGTTATGATTGTAATGTTCTTTTCTGATTTTCAATAAATTTTTTACCCCCTTTTAAAAAAACAATTTTGGAAAATGAGAATTGACTATTTAAACTTCTCTAAATTCTCACCCACATTTGTGGTAGAGAACGCAATGAGAAAAATGAGAATCAGCTATGTAATAATATAAGAATAAATTTTAATTTCAGCTTTAACAATTCTTGTGGGATTATTAACAAGTTTTCTCATATTTATAATTTTGAAAAATGAGAATTGACTATTTAAACTTCTTTAAATTCTCATCCACATTTGTGGTAGAGAACACAATGGTTTCCTTTTATTATGAAACCATTATTAGTTGTTTGAAAAGAAATCTAAAGTCATACATTACCATGATAGGAGTAATCAATAACTATAAAATAGACATTAGATAAAAATAATTAGAAGAGTAGTAACACATTTCAATATTCTCTTCTAGTTGTTCAATGTATGTGTTGAGTTACTAAATTATATTATAAAGAGACATTGAGTAGCTATATCTATAGTGAAGAATGCCCCACTCATAGGCAAAAGCACATCAATTTGAGTTTTCATTTCTTTTATTTCTTAATTTGTTTTAGTTTGTTTTAGGTTGTATTAAGTTCAATTATTGTATTTATGTTATCCTAAGATATCAATTCATTGACATGTTAAAAGAATTAATGTTTATATTGGTGTGATCTGTAGACATCAATAAGTTGTTAGTTTATAATGCTTTCATATTTAGTTTCTTATATTTTCCTTTCATGCATTTTCTTACAAGTAAGTGTGTACTTCCCTTTGAGTAGTTGTACTTCATTCAACAAGTGTGTTTTAATTTTTTTTAGCAAGAATGTATTTTCTTTCAAGTACACTGTTTCATTCAAAAAGTATTTATTTACAAGTGCATTCTTGCTTTCAAGAAAGAGTGTTTCCATTAAGCTAAGCATATTTTCATTTTTAGTCACTAGAGTTACTTTTTACTAGCACTTGCAGCCAGGGGAGCTGCAAGGAATACGCCGATAATATTATATAATTGGTTGAACATTATTGGCCTTGTCTTTGCACATATCATTGAAACCAACTATAGTAAGAACAGTAACAATTACTTGACACATATGCTTTTGCTTTTTTTTGGTTCATGCATGAGACAATGGAAGATTTCTTGTGAGCTATATACATAATTATGCTTCAAATTGAAAGTGGAAATCAATGTGAAAACAAATATGAGACTGCAATTGGAGCATTCCTTTCAAAAAAGCAAAGACCTAGATGTTTATAGAACATCCCAATTGCATGTACAAAATGATTTTTTGATGAAACAAATCACAAATATCTCTACACAATGATCCTCTGTACACTGTATATTTATGGACAGTAGAAAACTAAGGGTAGAGGGTTGCATCTATGTACACAATGATCCTCTAAACTATGAGAAAACATACATTGCATCAGTGTAGACAATGTTCCTCTAAGGATAGAAATGTCCTTGTTTTGGGTAGGTGCCCATCCACCAAGATCGGAAAAAAGGAGGGTTCATTTTACTGTGAGTTTCAGCATTGGAAGGCTTGTGAGAATTTTTTACATTCATACCTAAAACATCGAGTTATCTAGCTTCAGATTCATCATCCATAGAGGTAGGAAAATTTAGGTCCAGTAGGTCCGACCTCATAGGCCTCTGCTGATGCACAGGGGCCTCCTTGGTGCTCGAGACAGTACTAATAGTATTTGAATTTCCTACGCTACCCCAATGGCATCTATTATGACCACCCAAAGCCTGCCCTGAAGCAAAAGTCCTGTGACAAATTGAGCATTCATGGATCCTGGTCTTTTTAACAGAATAAGGAATACCATGCTGAAGTGTTGTTTCACCACTTTCCTTTCTTGCATCATCAAAGGTACGTTTGGTCTGTTCCTTGAAAGAGGGCTTTGGGAAATCATTGGGCAACTGAAAATATGCTGATCTACTAACCGAATCCTCATCAACAATCTCTTCTTCTAGGCTTTCATTCTCCTCATCCCATAAATTCTTGAAAAAGAACCATTGACCTTCTTGTGGCTAGCCCTGTGACCCCCTAGTGCCTGATATGAAAGAAAAGTCTTATTGCATGTAGTGCACTCGCATCTGACTTTCTTATCATCAGAGGGATCCACATTAGTGAAATCATTGGGCTACTGAGAATCTGTTGATCTACTAACCGACTCCTCATCAATAATCTCTTCTTCTAGGCTTTCATTCCTCTCATCCCATCAATTCTTGAAAAACAACCCTTGACCTTCTTGTGGCTAGCCCTGTGACCCCCTAGTTCCTGATATGAATGAAAAGTCTTATTGCATGTAGTGCACTCATACCTGATTTTCTTATCATTAGAGGGATCCACATTAGCATCCACCATCTTAGTTTTAGGCCTCTTCTTGATGCATTTTGGAAGCTCCAAAGCATTGTTGATCTTGGGCACCTTGAGGTCACCTTGATATTTCTACTTTTCTGTTCGGTGGAATGTGGAGTGTCTGGGCAATTTTGTAAGCCTACAACAAGGGTCCAATCAATTTTGAGTGTAGTGATTGAAATGAAATGAAGCAAGTAGCATTGAATCTATAAATATTCCAAACATCAAATGAAGTTGAATTCAGTCTATATATCCAAAAACAAAATATTATGTATCACTAAATAGACAAGATGAAATGGGCATATTAGTTATCTAAGCGATAGTTATGACTCCTTAAGGTGATTTTACAAGCCTCATAATATAATGATACAATGTAATAATTGCACTAATGGTACTTATCAACCATTGGTATCTTCTTGTACAACCTATTTGCTGGAGAAACCTTGAACCAAGCTGTTAACCATTCTTTAAAACTCACAAAATTAGTAACTTAATTATTGAGGATCCCTACGTTTTCATCATTTGCTTTTACACGTCTTACAATTTAATGATATACAATGTCATGATTGAAGTAATGGAAATATAAACCTTTAATATCTCTTTTGTTTGGTGAATTTCTTTTATTGTCGAATGTAGATTTTCATCCTAATGGTGAGGGTCAAGGATTTGCCAACACTGAAGATGATGTCGCAAAGCTGCATTTCCTAATCAAGCTCCAGATTGGATTAGTCTACATGCAGTTTGGTAGAATTAATATGTTGAGATAGGTTATATAATGGTAGCCAGGGGATGACATGTACCTCTCAGGTTGAAATTCTCTTGGTGATGCTGAGGGAGTTGCCTGCATAGCCATCTGAGTTTTACATTTCAGAAACCAATACAAATGGGGCCACATGGCTAGCCAGGCCCAATGGCTACCTCTAAGGTTTGAATTTGAACCTTTGCTTCTCTGCAGTAATTGCTCCAACCTACCACTTCCCCAAACCTCAATGGAATCTACTAAATATTCCAAACATCAAATGAAGTTGAATTCAGTCTATATATCTAGAAACAAAATATTATGTATCACTGAATTAACATAATACACAAGATAAAATGGGCATATTAGTTATCTAAGAGGTAGTTTTTGTAAAGATCTATGTAGCAACTCACATATATAGCATTGCTTATTTTCACTATATAAAAGAAGATATTTATATTATGAAGAAATAAACAGAAATTCCAGGAATGATATGCATCGAACCTGCTATTATGACTCCTTAAGATGATTTTACAAGCCTCATAATATAATGATACAATGTAATAATTGGACTAATGGTACTTATCAACCATTGGTATCTTCTTGTACAACCTATTTGTTGGAGAAACCTTGAACCAAGTTGTTAACCATTCTTTTAAACTCACAAAATTAGTAACTTAATTATTTAGGATCCCTACGATTTCATTATTTTCTTTTACATGTCTTATAATTTAATGATCTACAATGTCATGATTGAAGTAATGGCAATATAAACCTTTAATATCTCTTCTTTTTTAATATGATTGAAGTAATGATATAAGATTCAGAATCACTACTCTTGTTGGCGTTAGTAACACCATTATGACTCCCTCTCATGGCATGCTTGGTGTGCATTATTTGGAAAAATGTTGCCAAAGGTGGATGATTCACAAGGATATCAAAGAAGCCAGTATTCTTCTAGTTGATGTTTGTATTTCACTACATTAGAACTTGGCATGTACTACCAAAAAATAAATCGAAAGATTATAGGTCTATGCTTTTATGTACATAAATATTTCAAATGTGCTTTCTATAACAACTACCTTTATAATCAAAAGTGATGTTGCCATCTCCAAAATTCGGACTGAAAAGATTCCAAATAAGAGGATATCATACTATAAAAACACAAAGTCAATTATTTTTTCTATAGGACAGTCATGAGAATAATTTATTATAACAATTTGTATAAAGTGATATGAATATGTGATAGTACTAATGAAGGATTCACAAGCTAGACGTCATGAATTTCATGACTATATTTGAATGACAAACTCCATGTCTATATTTGAATGACAAACTTTACACAAGCCTGAAGCATGATAATCTGAAGTCACAAAGATCAATCTTCACAGTACATAGAGTAAGTAATGGAGAAGTGGATAGTGTGATCTTCATAAAGGACAAAGTAATGGTAAAGCACACCAGTGGATCTTTGAAGAGATTGGTGCCTTTTCAGCTAGTGATGGCCTTAAACTTGTGAGTCAAGTTTGATCAAACTAATTTCGGGCTTTTTGCTTCATTATGGTCTTATAACAAAGACCACATAATAGAAGATATCCAAACAAGCGGGTATGGTTCCACATCAAGTGTTATGAAACTCGCTTAAGTCTCACAATGTATGAAGACACATTTGCAAGGAAGGGCATGAACAGGCTCTAACATTTTGCAATGAGCTTTTGGAGCTTTCAATCAAAGCACCCAGCATATGGTTGCCCTTATGTCACCCTGGAGTTGGTCAGGTTTTTCGTCCGCTAGAACTATAGCAGATATCAGAAGTGAGAAATATTGGAGAAAATAATCTACCATTGGCAGTTATTTCTCATGTAATGGGGGGTAAGGAAATGATTGAAATTCTTGCAAGTGTGTTCTTTTTATGCATCTTTTTCTTCATCAAGGAAAATTAAAATAATATTAATCAAGGGTTATTTCCAGACAACTTGTAGGCTTACTAGATGATTGCGACCAAAATTTATTTTTAGGCAATACCTCTCCATACAACAAATTGGTTTATTGTTGTAAGCTTCTTATTTAGAGAGGGAATGGATTATGCAATTTTGAGACTGTGTTTATGCACCTCGTGCTCTCACACAAAGCTTTTATCTTTCAAGAAAAGGTCAGCAGCTGAAACCATAGGAAGTGCAGAGTATACAACTGAAACATGTCTAAAACCTAGTTTTTGAGCATGTTCAGAATGGACTATTGTTTGACTAGCTATGCATTGTATTTTAGATACTTTGCAAGGTCTTGAGGCAACCTTTTTTCGTCTTCTTTTTCCTTGGCTTATTCTACTTGAATAGTTAAGTGAAAATATACAATTGCAGGTATTGGTAGAACCCTGCCTCGATGTGAAACAAAATGCATGTATATTGACACTTCTCCCCTTGGTGTGTTGAGCCATGTTTAGTTTCATGTATTCTCTTTTTAGCTTCAATGGTTAATGAAACTGTAGTTTTGTAAGGATATAGCAATTTATTTATCTGTCATTGCACATTTTGGTTATGGCATTTCTTTATCTTTTGGTTGTAGCTTGGTATCTTTGTTGTAAGAACATTAAATAGAATTTTCTGAGTGAGAATTACTTCTCTGATGAATCACAGTCTGAATAGAGTGGAGCCTCTGTTGTGTACTTTACCCTCTATCCTAGCTGTAGTTGGTTGGAGTTGGATTTGCTCCATTGGACAAGAGTCTTGTACCATCTTAAGGATGCCATGTAATTTTATAATCCTTCGAATTTTCTTTCATATATTAGTTTTTGTTCTTTCTTCATATAATCTCGAAAGCAAAATATCCCAAAAAATGGTGCAGGGACTAATAGAGTGCCTTTTTTATACCAACGAATGCAACCAACATTAAAAAATCATGAAAAGCCCCATATTTATATCCCAAGAAACGGTGCAAGGACTAACAGAGTGCCTGAAAATTACTACAGTGAAATTATGAAGAATGAGGAGATGCAGGGCAAAAACAGGAGGCAGAAAAGTATGTAAAGACAAAGAGAGAATCCAACAAATATGTGGAAGCACCAACTCCAAGAACAGTTAGGATGAACACAAACATTTCAAAGATAACCAAAAACAAACACAAAAAATAAAATAAAATGAAACCCTCAGAAAGAGGAATTGAAAACATCCACTTGAGTCTAGACTGGCATGAAGTACGCAATTATTGCCTCATTGACCAAAAATCCACAAACATTATCGAGATTGTTCAAAACTAGTAATTTTAACCCTAAACGGGTGGTATTTAGAAAACACTAAGATACATTTCAAACAACCACAAATTGCCTCCTCCTGTCCACGACAAATTTCAATACAAAAAAATTCTGAAACAAAAAAATGCATACCTTCTTTGGAGAAAGACTCGAGATTCTGCACAAATTGCCTTCTCTTGTCAACGGTGGCCATAGAAATTGCCTCCTGCTAATTACGAAACCCTAGCAAAGTAGATTTTTTTTTTAAACATACGAACCGAAACCAATCACGGTAGAGCTGGTACTTCAATCTATTCATAGTAAACAGTAAGTAGGTCTGAAGCAGATTTATAGCAAACCTTGGTCGTGATGATGCAGCTCCTCGACGGTTGGCAAACAGCTCTGTAGCAGGATCAAGGGAGCATGAGGTGAATATACAGAGAGCTGCCAGCAGCAGTAAAAACTCATGTTAACAACCATGAATGAAAGAAATATTTTAATGATGTCCACGAGACTAACAATACTATTAATTTTGACTAGAAGGCTAGCCGTCTGATTAATCTTATCTTCCTCAAATAGCTGGTGCATATTTTCCACTTTCAAACTATTTCCATGCTAGTATGAATATCATCATAAGCAATGCATTCCATGATGAAGTGTCATTCCATTTCTACAACCCTTTTATTGTAAAAAATACAAGTTATTTCTTCCCAAGTTTCCTTGGGTATTTTCCACCTACCGGTTTCACACCTAAGATGATGTGATCCTGTCCTCAATTTTCCCACTAACATTCTCGCCTTCCCTTTAATAGTTGCACCTAAATAAGTTTTTTCACCATGATCTTTCGTCGGGTTAAACTCTTTGATGTAGTATGTTTTTTTTCATCCAATTATTTTTATGCGCGGGCGGTCAAATTTCCTGGCTAAAAAATCCGGCGTGAGACAACTTCTCGGGTGGAAGCTCACGCTAAATATAGTCTATCAGCTAAATTAACCCTTACGAGCTAACTTTTAGAATTCTTATGAAGACTACATCCTAAGTTTTGCCTAGGTTCAATAAATTTAAATATTTAGAAATAGATATATGATGCAATTTTAAAAATTGTGAAATCAATAAAGTTTTGTTTAACATATTTATATATTGTATTTAATGTATGTGAAATGAAGAAAAATGTAGGTTAGGTGAGATTAAAATGGGGGTATGAACCACCTAGAGACCTATTTCTTCTCTATTTCATTAGGAAATGAGATCCACACAATGAAAGAACTATCAACCCTTAAGTGAATCAAGTCAAAGTGTGAATCTATAGATTTTGTTTTTTTGCAAGGACGGGGGTCTTGATTAAACAACAATTTGGGTAGAAAGATTAAAACTAGCGAATCAAACCCAAAATGCAATCTACAACTTGCATCTTGAAGATTAAACTCAAAATAAACAAAACTAGAAATTAGATCGCAAATCAGAGAAAGGTAAGATGATGTGTACCAATCACCAAAACTTAGTTTCTTAAGCTGATCTGGGACTCATTCACTTAGGGGCGAATGGGTCCTGAGTTAGGGTTTGTTTGCAACTTTTGAGAGCCTTTGCTATAGATTTGAATCTCTTAATTTGCCCAGGTTTCAACTTCAAAAAGCCATAAATAAATTTTGCAAGCAAGTTTATGTGAGATGACAACTTTTGTGACAAATTTTACAACTTTGACAACTTCTTCAATTTTGCTCTTCAAGAGATCTTCAAGATTTCTTCCATCTAAATCAAACCCTTGAATAAACCTTAGAATGTAAATCTACAACTTGCATGAAATGGTTTTAATGGATGTGGATCTTGAACCTTGAAACTTGATTTGAGATAATGCTTTGAATACTTGAATGGATCATGAAAGCTACATCACCATATTAGCTCCAATAACATGCATGATGCAAGAAGACTTTGATGTGACAATTAGATCTTGATTACTACAATAAATCTTCAATAAGTTTTCCTTTGAATGTCTTGAATTGCTCTTGAAATACCCTCAAAATCTCACTTTAGCTCTTGTAATTGAACACTTGAAAACTTAGATTGCTTAGATGAAACTTAGTGAAATAACCTTATATTTATAGGTATGTAACATGAATTTATTGAAATTCAAATAACACAAGTTGACATCTAAATTCAGATATGGAAATGTTAAAATACTGCTAAAAACATAATTTGAATTTAGGTCCTAGGTCCAAGGGAGGACCCATTCACCTAAGACATGCATTGCTCAATGAGAAATGTTAAGGCATTAATGAATGTCAGGTTTCATCTTCACAAAATGTAATAAATTAGTCTTGGATTTGAATTAAAGGGGCCAATTAATGAAAATTAAGCTTAGTTAATTAAATGAGCCCTAAATAAGTGTGAAAGTGTAAAGGGGTACACTTTACAACACTAAAAACAAGGCACAATTAAGTCCATTTTAATATTAATTCCAAATTAAGTGTGAAAATGTAAAAGGGATACATTTTTCTACACTACATTTAGCCCCACTTTCGTGAGAGGATGAACACAAGCGCAAAATCACACTAAAGTAGACATTCAAAACATATGTATGCAACAACAACAAGATTACTCAATCATACAACATCAAAGACTTTAAAAAAAAGTAAAAATAGAAAGACAGATCAAGCCTCAGCTATCCAAAATGATGTGGAACACACCTCAGTTGTTTGTCTTAAAGAAAAGGGTGGATCAAGCCTCAACTGTCCAATGCGATGTGGAACACGTCTCAATTGTTTGTCCAAGAATGTTCATAAGCAAAACTCGATGTCCACTATGCAAACAACAATGCATGCTCACTCCAAGCTAATGGAACCTCAAGATATCCACTAGGTGAGCCCCTAGAAAAGGTGGCTTAGTGAGAAAGTCATGCCAGGTCTGCAGGCTCTCACTATACTAACCATGTGAAAGTTATCCCTCTGATAACTCCGATAGGGCACCACAAAACAAAACAAAAACTTCAAACTTCACAAGGTTAACAAGCTATATTATGCTAAACACTTATGAACAAAAATGAAAGTAAAGGTTTGTTCAAAGAGATCTTGCTTAGTTCATGTAGGGTCTCCTCTTAGGGAACACCATGCCTGATGTCTCCAAGAAAGGACAAGTCAAGGGTAAAAGATTCACAATCTTAGGGAATGCAATGCATAGCATCACCACTAAGAGGAAAGTCATATGGTAAGAAATATCACACTCTTAGAGGACATCAAACCCAATGACACCACCAAATAAAAGACGCATCACAAGAAGAAAGAAAATCACACATGAAACATAAGGAATGCCAATGCATGCCCCCACTTTAAAGAAATTACTAGCACCATTGTTGTGAGAAATTTACTTTAAAGTATCCAATAATCAATGCATACACAATAAAGAAGACATGAGATCTTATTTGGAAAGCCCTATGCCAAGTCATATGTTCCCGAATGAAACTATGCCATGAAAAAGAGAGGAAGGGGTTGCCCCCAAAATGAAATTCCAAACACATAAGAGATCCACAAATTCGAGTTCAGTATATCTTTGCTACAATATTTTTATAGAGCTCGAAAACATCATCGTTCCCCAAATACTCACAAAATAGGAAGAATGACACATAGAGAGTGAAAACAAAGAAAAAGATTTTAGGTCAACATGGAAGAGACCTAAATGTATTGACACCTTACATCATTCCCAAAAGAAAAATAAAAGACAAATGAAAATAAAAATGTTTACAACATATAAAAGAATGTAGATACAAATAGAGGAATGCACATGAAGAGAGATATACATCAAATATAATAGTATAGGGAATCACATAACACACATGCAATCACACAATGAAACATGCAAAATAAAACAAAGACAAGACTAGTAAGGCACATGCGAGTCAACCTATAGTAGGTCATTTGCATCCCAATCTTGATCAGTATGTATGGCAGGCATACAACTAGCCAAAGGGACAACATCTAGTGTTGGATTAGGACAAGGCTATCTAACCCCTTTCCCCCAATAAGTGCAGGACAAGGATGAGCTGAGATAAGTGATGAGAATGAGATCCTTGCAATAAAGAAAATGATTTACAATAACTATTAAACATGTAATAGTGAGCATGCTATGATCCTACAACTATTACATGGCAAGGAGTAAAACTCATGCTTCTAGTCAAGATGGATCCCTATGAGATTTAAATTTCTTCAATAATCCTTGTAAAGAACGACAATTATTGGTGTGATGTCCAAATAATCTATGATAGGCACAATATGTCTGTTTTGATTAGTTTGTTTTTCGGTTAGAATTTCACATTTAGGTGGTAATTTGATTAATCCCTAATGTAAAAGAGTGTAAAAGACATGAACTCAGTCTTGGATATGTTTATTAGGTCATGGAAGGATTCAGGAAGATCATATATCTCTTGTAGCTGAAGTTTTTGATGTTCATGTAGTTTTGGCTTCTTCTTCTTTGGTTTCATAATTGTTTGGTCATCAATTTCATCTTCTAACTGCAAGGTCTTTCCTTTTTCAGAAAAGGATGTGTTAGGAGTAGTAATGTGATCGGAATTTGTGTTTTCTTTTCTCTTATGCATGGTAAATGTATTGGAAGTTGGTTGAGGAGGAGGAAAATTGTTGTTAATGAGATGGACCAAGGTACATATAAATTCTATTCCTTGTTCATACTTAAGCATCTTTCGTATGTTCCCCATGAGAGGGATGGCATTAGCAACAATAGGTTTGATTCTCACAAAGGCTTGCAAAATTTTTAATTCTTCATTTATCTTTCATGCATTTTGAGAGACATTAGCAACCATTATTTCAATATAATGCACATTATTTGTAGGTAGGGAAGTCATTGGAAATGAAGTGTGGAGACTATGATCCATAAAGGGTTGACTAATATCAACACTATTAGTGAAAGAGTTGGAGAACCCAATATCCACAATGAATGGTGTATCAAAAGATGACACGAGTCTCAAACTATGTCTCACGATAGTATTGCTAATAGGAAACCAAGTTGTGAAGCTCATACAAGTTTGACAAACTCAATGTATACCCAAAAATGGAAAGAAGGTGAAATGCAATAAAGTAACCTAAAATGTAAAGTGCAATGCAAATATGTAAAAGCAATTTTCAGATTTCAAACAAGATATTTTTTTGATTATTCTATACAAAAACCTTAAAATGATGTGTTATAAATGTAATTTTGAATTCACACAATGCACTAAATTTATCAAATTATAGAGGAGAGGGACCAACCACACCAAGGCTTCAGGTCACAAAGAGCTAAGAGTGGAAGGCTTCCCTAATCTACCTCAGGTTGTACAAATGTTTTAGGTCAAGGATAGAGAATGAAGAGCACTCTCAAGTGCTCCTGTCACTCTACTAACCTAAGAGTCTTGATGGGGCTAAACAAGCAGGCTTTTGGAACCCAAATAGTACCTTGGGAAACTCTCTACCAAAGGACAACAACATAGGTTAGGGACGCCAATGTGACATGTTGGTGTCTCACAAGGGTGGTGTGTTCGTACAACTAGAAAGTATAGAAGTACAATAAAAGGTACAAAAACCTACTAACGGCTTAGCAGTTGAGATCTCAAGTACTAACTAAGGTGATAACTTAACATAATGAACAAAATAATTAGAAAGATAATGTAGAAGATGACAAAAGCAAAGGTGATGAAGATTAACTCACGAGGAGTTCAGTTCACCAAAAAGTTCCACACAAATGCGTACCTACACATAATCAAGAGAGGAAAAATGTTGGGGCTATATGGGGGTTTGTCGCAGTCAAACCCTCGCTTTGGTGTTTCCACCTCCATAGACAACCAAATAGATAGAGAGATACAAATATGCTAAAGAAGATGATGCTAGAATGGAAATGGAACCGAATACTACGAGAGACACTACACTACTCAAATCCAACAACAAAGTAATATGAAAGCATTACCACCCTCAACCGAAGGCACTCAAGGCCAATGAGAGAGGAATGCAAGTCCATAATAATGATAGAGTCAACACAGTCGCAATAATGTCGAAAGCAATCTAACTAGACACCAAGTTACAACTTTTGTGGTAGATGTGTGGGATGTTGTGATTGTTGGAAACACGAAGCTAGTGGTGCAACAAGTAGCTCAAATGTATGAATATGATCAAATTGGTGTGTAGAAGCGTGAAGGAGATCAAGAATTGCTAAAGAGATGAAGTGAAAATGAAAGATAGCCATTTGAAGGCCAATTAGGAGGGAAAGAGTTGTTCAAAGGTCAACAGGAAGGCACAGGGGCATTACGTTTCATCACCAATGGAGAACATAACACCTCTACAGATTCCAAAGGAAGGAATCCTATCATGACGACAATGCACCACACAGATGTTTGCACATCGTGCGCATGTCCCCAATAAAAAATCCCCCATCGACACTAAAAACAAGTGCCAAGTGGATGGGGTACAAAATGAGGATGTGGAATTACTTGGTCGGATTTGATTTTTCTAAGGTGGAGGGTGTAAAAGGGGAATTAGCAAGGGGGGTGCAAATTTACTTCTATACATTTTTCCCCCACTTTAGCGAGCATGAGTTGCAATGAGTGTTCAGTAAAGTAGATTGAAAGAGTTTAGAAACGTATAATTGAACCATCGAGGAAGTAGACCACAATCTGGTGAACTTGAAAGTGCGGGGTAGGCAAATAACTCCAAAGGTACTCTCTCCTGAGGAGGTTCGAGCAAGGTGCACCAAAGTCCCACAAACCAACGATGGACAAATCCTATAGGATACAAGCACTTCACAGATCCTTAGACCTGCAAAGAAGGTGCCCTCAGGTACTCTCTCCTAAAGAAAGCCCAATGTGAGGGAATCTGTAGAGTCGTATTGGAAAGCAGCTTCACGAGTGCATCTGCAAAACAACATGTTAATCCATTGACAAAACATGTTAGAAAACACAAAGCAACCACGTAGGTAGACAAGCAGGAAATCACACAGATACTAAAAAATTAAAAGAGAAGCTTGCAAAGGGGTCCCTTGGGAACCCTTCAAAAGAAAAGGGTTCCACTCAAGGGACACTCAGTTTGAAAGAGAAAGAGTATTTTTCACAAATCAATTCAACATCAAAGAATCCTTTTGAATGTTTTTCACTTCATCAAGGAATTCAAAAGGAAGAGGTTACCCTCATGAGGGGATGGTCAGAAATTCGCCCGTAGGAGAAGATGCTCACTCCTCAGAGGAATTTTTTTCAAATTCTTTCTTTACAAACTCATGATAAAGGAAAAATATTCTACTAGGGGTCCTTATCAAGGAATGCAATTTTTTGAAAAAATAATTTTGAACAGATTTTCAAGAAAATATTAATTTTCCACCAAATTCATTTTCTAAAAATTGAAGCAACATGGTAGCCCCCCTTAGGATGGTGTGTGTTGAAAAACAAAGGAATGAGGGATCCTAAGGAGAGAAAAGCAAGAATGAAAAAGTGATGTTGTGGTTTATGGAACATAACAAGATGTAACTGTGATAATGTTGTCACACATGCAAGGGACAACACATGCACACCACAACATCACAAAGCAAGCAAGAAATATAAGAGAGTAAAAATGCAAGAAAAGGCAACAACATCATGAACAAGGGACAAGGGCGATCTGATATTTTGAGGTCAGAGCTACTCATAAATATAGATAAATAAGTATAATAATAAGTGAATTGTCATAAACCCCCTAACATATCATACCATATGAAGAAAGGCATATGAAGAAAAAATGAAAATAAAAATTTGGGTCAACATGGAAGGGAAGCCTAAATGCCCCCAACACTTTGCATCGTCCCAAAGGGTCAAAAATCAATACACAACCAAGGAAGAATGATGTAACAAATAGATGAATTTTTATGACACATAAACACTTTTGTATCTAAGCACCTACAAGGGTGACAAGGGTCATCCAGGAACACATAACACAAGCATAGGGGAACACATTACACACACACAATCTACTCTAGAGATAAAAAAGAGGTACCCCCCTAGTCCTCATCAACCAAGAGGTCATTGTTCTCCCAGTCTAGGTCATCATAAGGGGAGGGCAGACAAGCCTACAAGGGTGGAATATCAAGGGGGGAACCCTCTGACCCCCCTGCAACAAGAGCCAAGGAAGAAGGCCTCTCGAGGTCTTCTCTACTCTATTCTTGTGGGGTGAAATTCAACAACTTCATGAAGATCGCTAATAGAGCTAGGACCTTGTCCACATAATTAAACATGCACTTCACGGAAGTGCCATGTGTTAACTCAACTGGTGAGGGAGGCGACGCTCGAGATTCATTGCTAGGCTCACCGAATGACTCGGGAACAGTGACAAACTCTAGGGATGTTGGGGATTCCTCCGTCACTAGGACAACACAAGCTAATGTAGAACCACCCTTTGAAGAAGGTGAGCCCCTCTTTTGACCCCCATTGCTAGCAAGGTCATCCTCCATCTTTCACTTCATTGGAGGATGCGATATCCCCACAAACGAAGTAGAAGGCATGGAGGAGGAGAAAACTATAGTAGACACCACCGAGGTATTCAACATGTCCATGGGTTTTGATAATGGCAGGATGTATGAGAGGGACATCAAAAGGGGTGACTCAACAGAAGGAGTGATAAAAACCTGCACCCTCTTCGGGTGAGGATTGCTTACGCTCACAGTGTGAGTTAGGAGAAAAAATGAAGCTGAAGGAACTAAAACAGAGGGGATGAGAAAGGACACAATAGAAGGTGCCAAAGCAAGAGTTGTTGACTCCTCTTCCATATTTTGCAAGGTGGCCTGCCCAGTGGCCAGAGCTTTTATTTAATGCTTGCACTCATGTGTAAGGAAGTTCCTATGACTTCAAGATCTAAAGGCCAAAGGATGAGATGGGACAAAAAACTCCTATTTGACCATCAGAGTATCCATCACAACCATTTCAGGTGGAGGGAGACTCCTGGACAAGAACAAGAGGGAGAGGTTGAGAGGATGATGGAACAACATCAGGGGAACCGGTTCTAATGCCTTAACAACGAGCCTCTTCCCATTCATTTACTTAGAAGTAGGAGCAGTAGGAGGTCGAGACATAGAGGAATCCCCATGAGGACCCTTCCCCTTACCATACTGAATGAGTCGAGGTACCGTGGGTAAGACGATAAGTTCAAACATCAGATGCTTGAGCTTTCACCAAGAAGGCACCATTGGGCTCCTTATGCAAAAACTAGGAGTAGTAGCCTAAAGTTCCTCTTCAGGGAGGGAGGTAGAGGTGGTTCCCTGAGCAGGGGCAAGCTTCTCCTTTCCCTTTTGAGAGGAAGAGGCAACTTGCTACTGTGCTATCAGGTGAGTCACTTTTGGTTATCCTTTACCCCTGATTTTGTACTTTACATAATTTTGATAAAGTAGGTCCATCCTAGGAGGGAGAAAATCGATCGAGGCAGGCCAAAAATGATCCAAAGAATAACCCCCATGGGATATTAATGGTTGATATCCAGTGTCATGCACAACATGCACAAAACCTTCGTGAGAGAACTTCAAACACTTATGAATAATGGAAGCGATTCTATTCATGGAAGCTAGCCACAGGATGCCCAACTTCACCTTGAATAGATCAGATTCCAGAATGACATCGAAAGTTGTATCCAAAACCCTAGGTCCTCCTAGGATGGAAAGAGTTATAGATCTATACAATATGTTAAAAGTTGATACATGTGTCTACAAATCCCCTTTACCACCATACTTTTCTAACTTAGGAATCTCCATTCCCTGAGGGAAAGGAGTGCTCAAAATTGTCACTAATAGTGGATTATGTCAGGGGAAGGGATGAAAAATAGGCTGGGAGGAGGCTTGAGACAGGTTTTCCAACTAGCTTTGCATTTGGCCCATATTCCAATGGAACCTCCCCCAGAACCACCACCACTAGAACCTCCTCCGCTGGAGCCATCACCATTAACATTGCCATCGCTAAAAAGTCACCACCACTCATTCCACCGAAGCCCCCACCACCAGGGGTAATAGGAACGGTGAAGCTGAAATTGAGGGGTATTCTACTCGCTTTAATAGTGCGGGGTTTATCATAAGCAAAGGAAATGTTGATCAAGGGTCCTATTTTGGCCATGCATACAGATTTGGTAGGCATAGAGAAACCTATTTGTCTCTCATAGTCACCAAGCACTTCTCCTCGGGTAGTACTCGATCTAGGGTTATATGAAGGGATGTATGCTTCAGTTAGATTAGTGAGACCGTGTAAGAACTTCACGCTTGTCTGATCCTTACCTAACATGTATCTCACCTCGCTAATGAGCCTAGCGGCTCTTGTCATGTTCGTTGCTTTCTTTAAATGATTCACGAGGTCTAACAACCTCCTATCTAATGCCAAAAGGTTTTTTGTAGGAATATGTACAACATCATCCTCATCTACGGATGAAGCCATAGGGGACATTGGAGGAGTGGGTGCACGAATTGTCTCATCTATGAAACCCATTTCATTTGTAAAGCCTATAGAAAAGCTAGTAGTAAAACCAAAAGTGGCCTTTATCTTTTCCACTTGTAAGTGTTGCACACTTCTTCTAACCATGTACTCGAAGGTTGCAGACTATGTTGCAATGCTCATAAAACCTCACAAGTTTACAATAGTCACCAAGTGTGAGGGAAAAAGTCTCAGACACCGAGAAATGGATAGATGTTGTTCACATCGGGTTCAACAAAATGTAGAGGAGGGGGACCAACCACACTAAAGCTCCAGATTACAAAGAGTTGAGAGCAGAAGGATCCCTAATATACCTTAGGTTGGACAAATATTTTAGGTCAAGGATAGAAAATGAAGAGCACTCTCAAGTGCTTATGTCACTCTACTAACCTGAGAGTCTTGATGGGGCTAAACGAGCAGGCTTCTGGAACCCAAATTATACCTCGGACAACTCTCTGCCAAATGACAATAGCATAGGTGAAGGATGATAACGCGGCGCACTGGTATCTCATAGGGGCACTGGCGTCCATACGACCATAAAGTACAAAAGTATAGTAAAAGGTACAAAAACCTACTAACAACTTAGAGGTTGAGATCTCAGGTGCTAAGGTGATAACTTAATAGAATGAACAAAACAACTAGAAAGATAATGTAGAAGATGACAAAAAAAAAGGTGATGAAGATTAATTCATGAGGAGTCCAATTCGCCAGAAAGTTCCACACGAAAATGTACCTACACATAGCCAAGAGATGAAAAATGTTGGGGTTGTATAGGGGTTTTCCATATTCAAACCCCCACTTTGGTGTTTCCACCTCCATGGACAACCAAATAGATAGAGAGATAGAAATATGCTAAAGAAAATGATGCTAAAATGGAAATGGAATCGAATATTACGAGAGACACTATGCTACTCAAATCCAACAACAAAGTACTATGAAAGTGTTACCACCCTTGACCAAAGGCACTCAAGGACAATGGGAGAGGAATGCAAGTCCACAACAATGGTAGAGTCAACGCAGCCACAACAACACCGAAAGAAATCTCACTAGACACCAAGCTACAAATTTTGTGGTAGATGCGTGGGATGTTGTGATTGTTGGAAACGTGAAGCTAGTGGTGTAACAAGTAGCTCAAATGTATGAATATGATCAAATTGATGTGTAGAAGCATGAAGGAGATCAAGAATTGCTAAAGAGATGAAATGAAAATAAAAGATAACCATTTGAAGGCCAATTGGGAGGGAAAGAGTTGTTCAAAGGTCAATAGGAAGGCGTAGGGGCATTACGTTTCATCACCAATGGAGAACGTAATGCCTCTATAGATTCCACAGGCATGAATCTTATTAGGACGACAACACGTCACACATACGTCCATAAGCCACATGTGCATCCCTGCCAAAAATTCCCCCATTGACACTAAAAAAAGCGCTAAGTGGATGCGGTACAAAATGAGGATGTGGAATTATTTAGTCAGATTTGATTTTTCTAAGGTGGAGGATCGTGTAAAAGGGGAATTCACAAGGGGGGTGCAAATTCGTTTCTATACACAAATGGAGCTCAATATTATCAATTCCAAGTAACAAAAATTTTGCAAACTGAAAATAACAAAGCAGAATATAGAAACATATGTTTTAATACCCAAAAATTCAAGAAATAACCCTGATTAGGGACTCATTTGCCCAAGGGCGAATGGGTCCTATCTTAGGGTTTTCAAAAATGTTTTTACAAATTTCTGAGTTGATTCTAGTGGTTTCTAGATTCTAGTTTCTTATAGTGAGTTATGATTTCATATTTTTGTGAAATTAAGCTTGAATGCAAATGCAAAATATGACTAAATGACAAACTAGGAGACCTAATTTGATGTGTAATTTTGATTCAATTTTCAAATGTAAGTGAATGATGATGCAATTCTATGTAAAAAATTTACAAAATGATTGATTTTTTATATTTTTCAGATTTTAAAAGATGCAAAAATGTAATCCTAAAATCCTAAATGAACTACAAACTAATGCAAGTTAAGCAACCCTAAATGAGATTCAATTCATTGCAATGCAATGTAAGATCTAGATATAGGGTGAAATAGACTCCAAAATTAGAAAATTGCAATGATCAGAAGTTGGGTTCACCAAAATGAAAAAAAAAAAGGTTAGGGGATCAAAATGGAGGTATAAACCACCTAGGAACCCATTTCTCCATTTCATTAGGAAATGAGATCCACACAATAAAATGACTATCAACCCCTAGTTGAGTCAGGTCAAAGTGTGAATCTATAGATTTCCTTTTTTTTGCAAGGGTAGGGGTCCCGATTAAACAACACTTTGGAGAGAAAAATTAAAAATAGCAAAATCAAACCCAAAATGCAATCTACAACTTGGATCTTGATGATTAAACTCAAAATAAGTAGAATGAGAAATCAGATCACAGATCAGAGAAGGGTAAGATGATGTGTACCAGTCACCAAAAGTCAATTTCTGAAGCTGATCTGGGACTCATTCACCCATGGGCGAATAGGTCTTGAGTTATTGTTTGGTTGCAACTTTCGGGAGCTTCTGCTACAGATCTGAATTTCTTCATTTGCCTAGGTTTTAGATTTGGATAGCCGAAAATAAATTCTTCAAGTGAGTTTTCATGAGATGACAACTTTTGTGACAACTTTTGCAACTTTGACATTTTTTAGAATTTTGTTCTTCAAGATTTCTTCCACCTAAATCAAACCCTTGAATAAACCTTGGAATGTAAATTTGTAACTTGCATGAAATGATTTCAATGGATGTGGATCTTGAACCTTGAAACGTGATTTGAGATAATGCTTTGAATACTTGAATGGATCATGAAACCTAAATCACCATATTAGCTCCAATAACATGCATGATGCAAGAAGACATTGATGTGGCACTTGAATCTCGATTGCTGCAATAAATCTTCAATAAATCCACCTTTGAATGCCTTGAATTTCTCTTGAAATCTCACTTTAGCTCTTGTAATTGAACACTTGAAAACTTAGATTGCTTAGATAAAACTTAGTGAAATAACCTTATATTTATAGGTATGTAACATGAATTTCCCAAAATTCAAATAACACATGTTGAAATTTGAATATAGATTTGGAAATGTTAAAATAGCGCCAAAAACATAATTTGAATTTAGGTCCTAGGTCTAAGGGAGGAGGTGAATGTGTCCTAGGTCCCTAACCTAGGACACACATTGCTTAATGTGAAATGTTATGTTAAGGCATTAATGAATGTCGGGTTTTCTCTTCGAAAAATACAATAAATTATGCTTGAATTTGAATTAAAGGGGTCAATTAAGGCAAATTAAGCTCATCTAATTAAAGGAGCCCTAAATAAGTGTGAAAATGTAAAGGAGTACACTTTACAACACTAAAAATAAGACACAATTAAGTCCATTTTAATATTAATTCCAAATTAAGTGTGAAAAAAAGAAATACATTTTTCTACATTATAGTGAAAATCTTTAATTGAATCCTCTATTTACACTTAGATTAAAAAAATGATATAAAATAAAAAAAAACGATCTATAATCAACATCTATACAAACAAAACTAAAACAAACAATATAAGTGAAACATTACTTAAAAAAGATAAAAAAATAAATCCAAAAACAAATTAAAAAAATAATACACTTTTCTTCTTTATAATTCTAAACCAAATCATATGAATTGATTTAATATGCCTTATTTGTGTGATGTATAGGCAAATCGTTGCCATTGGTTTATTTAGATGTTATAGCTGGTTTTAGAGGGAAAAATGCATGGGAAGCATAATGGGTTTTTTTGTTTGTTTAAATGATAAAGCATAATAGTACCTATAGTGTATTGTTGCGGAAGGTAGTATTTAATGGTTGTGCAAATTTATGATCGATGCATATATGTGATCTGTGAACGCCAAAATTGTAGAGGGCACAAGCGTGTAGGCATCTGTGAAGCAGCGGGCGAGAAGGGGGAGACAAGATGACGGAGGCAGCGATTCGAGGGAAAGCGGGGATGAAGAGCGTGAGGGAAATGCCGGCATTGCAGGATGGGCCGCCACCGGGGGGCTTTCCTCCCGTGCGCTACACCCGCCGCATTCCTAGCAAGGGTCCCGGCGCCGTCGCCGTCTTCCTCGCCTCCTTTGGCATCATCTCTTACGGCATGTACCAGGTCGGTCAGGGCAACCGCTACAGAAGGTATCCATTTCTCTTACTGTTTAATTGGGCATCATTAATGCAATATTAAAGAATGAAAAATTCAGTACTTTGAATGGGTAGAGGCCCGGGATGAAATGCGAAAGTAAATTATAAAGTGAGGAGAAAGGAGACGTAGACAAATCTGTTACAACTAGTAGGATCCTTTTCATAGCTCTGGTATTTTCATAGTGTATCAGACAATATGAAGCTTTATTGAGATTCAATCGTCTAGTTTCAAGTTAATCTTCATCCACTCATATTAGTATCCTTGATACAAATTAGTATAGTATTTTTTATTTTATTTATGGGATGTTTTCACATTGGATCGAATTTTGTAATGAATTATCAGAACTTTAAGTGTAATTTAGAGTAAATCTTCGTCGACCCATATCAGTGTTCTTGATAAATGGGTAACTGATGATGGTTCTAGTAAAGTTACTTATAGATTGTTTATCACAATTAGCACAAGCACCAGCACAAACAAATTCAACACCAACGAGAATGATGATAGAGATGTTTTGATTTTAGGAAAAAATCGTATTCCAAAACAAACCATTTGAGATTGATGAAGAATTTCAAATATATACTTTTGGAAAGGAAATATGGGAGAAGATAGGGAAGCCTTCTTTAATACTGGTAGACTTTTGAACTATAAATAACCAGAGGAACATAATAAGAAAAAAGTGGGAAGGGTTTACAAATTTGTTGAAATATTTTAGAATGACTTCATATTATTGATGAAACTCTGCATTCAAACCTGATTAGTGTGTCCAAATCGAGTCAATATATACACACCCTGACATTCCAGATAATTTTACTGAAACAAAGCAGACATAAAAAGTAAAAAGGAGAAACAAACCAAAAACGACCTAGTACATTGACACACTTTTACAAAGAGGGGATGAAAGAGATAAGAAAAAAAATACCTGTTTAAAATGTGCTGACCAACACCTATAAGAACAACAACAAGACCGTGACATCCTTGGGCTTGCCTAGAAGAAGAGTTGTGCAAACTACCATGCTTAAAAGTTTAAAACACATGAGGAGAAATAATGGAAAGCAGGGGAACCGTCACACTTTCTATGCTAACATTACCTTACGTACAACATGTTATAGTGAAACAAAAAACATTGAACAACAAATGGTTAAAACTTAAAGTTATAAAAACAAATAATAAAATTAAAAGGCGTGTCAATTGACACACAAAATGGAAAAGTAACACAAGAAGAAAAGGAAGGAGTGTTGATTGGCACAAATGGTGATGATGATGATTGGTTTAAACATGGGCTCCTTGTGAAAAATTAAATGAAAATCGTTACTTAGGCTTCAATTTCTTTCCTTCTTTAAGAGACATATAGTTGTAAGTTTTCATCTTAGTGAAAGGGAAGCTTCATTGTCTATGTGTGCCACAATTGGCTCCTTGAAATTAAGTTAAGCAGTATCAATTTTATAGAGGCAAGAAATAATTGGGCAATTATTTTCAATAGTTGGTGATAGATAAGGGGTAAACCTTCATTGGAGTCATTTATAGTATCATTCTACTTCATGCATAAATATTAGCTTGTTTGCTGCAAGCATAAGTCTGTGTGTGTCTTCAATTGCCATTGAGGCCATGTTTGTATAGGTGATTCTGTTGGACTTTTATAGTACATTGAATGAGGTGATTCCTATTATAATCAAGGATGATTCTTAGGTTGTTGACACCAATCTAATAATGGCCAATTCATCCTTCCCAAGTCATGCTTTCTAGATGGTACTTATTGGAAGTTGAGCTGGCCGTTTTTCCCAGAAGGTGCACCTGTTCAAGAAACCACTACCATCCCAATTAAGGACCAATGATGGCTGTTAAACCATGTCACGAATCTCGAGGGAAGACACTCGACACGTTCCAACAATCTCCCCCTTAGTGTTACCCGAGGGGATTCGAACTTATGACCTTGCTTTGATACCACTTATTGGAAGTTGAGCTGGTCGTTTTTCCCAAAAGGTGCACCTGTTCAAGAAACCGCTACCATCCTAGTAAAGGACCAACGAGAGGTTGTTAAACCATATCACGAATCCCGAGGGGAGACATTGGACACATTCCAACACTATTATGAACACTTAATAGTACCATCTAGGGCTTTAGTCTCACTAGATCAAAAAATTAAAAGAGCAAGATTTTTCATAATTCCTATCCCATTTAATTCTAAACCCTTTGGAACCTTTTGCAAATTTACTCTTTTGTAAATCTCAACAACCTTTGACACCAATATGTAAAGACCTCACCATGTGTATCTCAATCTACTCACATTCTATAACTTTACTTTTGGCTCTTTAGTTCCTTTATTAAAATTTTATTATGGGGATACTTATTGCAAAACATTGCCTCATTGAGATTTTTTCAATTGACCCAAAGATCACCACTTGCATTTCAACTTGATAATGCAATCTAATTTTGGTGTTACAAAGTTGCGATTTATATACACCTTAAAATGGCTTTATTAAAATCTTACTTTGTTGATACTAAGAGATATGTTGTAAGTAATTGCCTTCTATGACCACCTACCTCACAATGTTCCCATGATGTGCTCACTTTGTCCATAGAGATTATTTTCCTTGTTCTCTTGATAATGCCTTATTGTCCTCATATTAACCCTTGTTGCGTAAAACAACTTGACCACACCATTTAGGCCCTTCAAAAGTCAATTTGCCACAAAACTTTATTTGGGTGACATCTCCATCCATGGATGATGACGTTTCTTAGCTAACATCATCAATTGTGGTTGTTGATGTCAACAAGGTCAAAATAATATGGGTTTAGGGTTTAGAACCATATAAACCAATGTTTTCTCAAGGTTTGGTGAAGGGGAAATGTGTTTTGGTGATGACAAATAGTTTTCCAAATTTTGGGGATGACAAGGGGATGACTTTTAAAATAATAAATAAAAAATAATATTTGAAGTTTTAAAATACAAATAAATTAAAAATACCAAAAAATAACTTAGAAATACTAAAAGAAGTTGAAATTTTTAAAATGTGAACATTTAAAAATATTTGCGAAAAGTATGAATATGAGTCCATACATTGTGAGTTTGAGACAAATTTAATTATGATGTTTGTGAATGCAACTTGCTTGTAAGTTTGGTGAGTGTAATAGACACATTGATGACATTGTTTAACAGCAAAAAAGAAATTTGAATGGTTTAATGTCTTTCCTCCAATAGGATAAGAATCTCTTCTCGACACTTGTGGTTAGCCTCCCATGCTTTAGTAGTTTAATGTTGACTTAACATCCATCTAGAACAAGGCTCTTAGCTTGTTTGCGAATAAAATTTTGACCACCAATAAGACAATATCACAAGTTTGCTTTCCATTCAACAAGTCCCTAAGTTTGTACTCTTGTTCTTCTTCATTCTTGAATAGTGGGTTGCCCATTAGAAGTATCAACATCTATGCATGAGTCTCTTCTTTTGCTACCAATTGTGTACCTTCTTTCAAGGCTTGCAAAAGTGGTTATTATTGTTGTAATCAAGGGTGATTCTTGGGTTATTGAGGCTTATCTAACAATACTCGATTCATCTTGCCTAATGCATGCTTCGACGATGGGCTCCTAATAAGTGTTAGGTACCATCTAGGGCTTTAGTTTAACCAACTCAAAAATTACAAAGCAAGATTTTCCTTTAATTCCCACCCTTTGGATGCTAAGCCCTTAGGAACCCTATACAAATATGCTCCAATTCTTAAATCTCAACACTCTAACACCAATATGTAAAGACCCCTCCACATGTATTATGATCTACTTTCTTACATTAAGTCACTTTTATGTTGCTTCTTATTGCATTGCATTTTCCTTATTGCCATCCATATTGTCCAACTTATAGTCCTTGGCTTAAGTGTTCTCAGTGTTCTATTATAGGCCTTGGCTTAATCGACCATGTAAGTGTTCTACGCATTGCCCCATATATTGCCCATTAATTGTATCCATTAATAAAGTCATTTTGCCTTTGTTGTATTTGGAGGTTGATATTTTAAAGACCTTAGCTCAGTGTATTCATCCAGTGAACTTGATGCAAATCTTACCCTCCATTTGTTTAGGTCATTTTTGCTTCACTTAAGTTCAAGTTTTCCTTTTGCTCAAACTTTTTTCTTTAGGTCAATTATTTTTCTAGCATCCCAAAATAATTTCCTTCTAAGAATTCATAGCCAACATATTCCCTCTCAAGATAGCTAAAGACTACATCCCAATTCCCACAATGGAAGTTTATCCAAGCAAGACCAATTTAAGGCCAAATTTAGCGGACTGTTTCACTTCAACTTTCACAAGTTTGTGACATAAATGTTAGATGGTTGAAGCTTGAAACTACATATACCAGGAAAATTAGGGTAGCCAAAAATACCTCTAGGTCCTCTAGCAAAGCCAATCTAGACTAACAAAGCTGAACCCAATAAATCACCAAGATTATTGACATAAAATGGTGAAGACTACAAAGACATTGAACTCGAGAATGATCCTCGTTTCAACAATATCGCTCACCAAATCCACGTTTGTGTACACCTATTTACATGGTCACATCCATTCTTACTCTTATTTCCAATTCAACATCTTTCTTCATCTCTAGTTCAACTTTAATGACAAATTCTACTACTAATGCTCAATTGTCTCTTAAGATGACACCCACCAATTTTTTTCATCATTATAGGTCAAGTGTGCTCATTCTCATTTATTTAAAAGACTTAGGTGTAAAATGTTTTAAAGTTCAATCAATTGTGTTTCAAATTTTTGGTTTGTCAACATGGGATATTTTGTTCAAATTGGTTTTGGGAGGAAATTGTAATAGCATATTGTGATCAATCAAAGGTGTAGTGTAGTCGGTGTTTAATGTCTATTATTATGCTTCGGTAATATTAGTTATCCGACTATGTATTAATTGTTTGTATTAATTGGTTGTCGGCTTTGAGTAGTTATAAGCATCGGTTGGTTGACGGTTGTGTTCTTCTTGGCAACTGTTGGGTCCTTTAAATACATTGTGTAGTGTCAAGGGAGTAGTATGATCGTCGGACCAACTTTGATCCTTGGCTGACCATCTTTGGTCTTCTTCTGTAATGATTTCACGAGCAAATCAAGATGTATTTGGTATGCATTGTCATCTCCGTTATTAACTTATGTATTTAATTTATCAAATAGAGCAGCAAACATTTGGCATCGCTGCCTTAAAGAAATTGGGCTAGATTTGAGAGATTCATGCCCTTAGACCACAATAAAGGTGGGAAGAGACCACAACGTGGTCAAGATCAAGAGATCAAGTGATTTTTAAGGATCATGGAACAAAGAGAATGAAGGAGACGACAGAGAGGTGAAGTTGAAGAAGATGAAGGCTTTTCGAGGAAAGCCCGAGTCCACCCGAGAGCAGAAGCCAAAGTGTAAGTAGAAGTCGTAGTTGAGAGAGAAAGAGAACTTTCACGACAAGAGATCAAACGAAGGGAGAGTGGGAAGAAATAGCATGACACCTACCACTCCCCAACAAAGCGTACACAGACCTCGCCGACCAATTCCTATAGCATTTTTCTCATAATCTTTGATATATCTCATTGTTTTTGTTTGCCCTATGGCTTTGCAACAAGGGCACTTTGGTAGTCAAGTAACTTTTGTGGAAGCAACTCAATTTCAATTGCAACAAGAACAAAAAAAGACGCACACACATAGGCATAGTCCCTCTACCTCCAAAGAGCATTAAAAACATCACACAATAGTCCAAACATATCCATATGCCTTCCAACCCATGATCTCTAGATTCCTTTACAGTACTAGAATCATGCCTAGGGAGTAGCTCGTCCATGATCTCATGCTATGTGCTCTCTATCATGGATTACCATTTAGCAACCTCATGGGTACACAAACAAGAACATCATAAAGTACAAACATGATTTGATTTTTCTACTTTCTACTTCTAATCTATTCATTTATCATAGCAATACATATTACATGGTACTCCTTTAGATTGTCTTGTTATTTTGGATCTATTAGTGGCACTTGTCTGACTATCTCCTCAGCCTTTTCACTCTTTTAATCTGAAAAATTAAACATTTGAGGTAGTGTTGTTGCTTCCCATCTCCTCTCATTGAATATCTAAATTTGAGGCCTCTAGTGCATATATCTAGCATGATGCTTAGAATTCCTAGCCAGTATCTCTTTAATTTGTACAATCCATTGACTCAAAAAGCCACCACAAGGATGGTGTTTCTTCCTCCCTCAATCCCACATTTGTGTAACCCTATCCTCTACCTCTACACCTTCAACTTGGCATCTAGATCTGTAATAATCACCCCTGATTCTTTTTTTGAACTGTTTGCTGATTGTGATGTTTTGCTCAGTGTTTTGGACCTTGGTTTGTCTTTGTTTCGCATGTTTTCATCAGTGCATGGCATACATATGAAATATTGCATAGATAGGAAAATACCAAGGAATAGCATTGCTTTTCACATTTGACCATAAATATCATAATGGCAATCGATTACACGTAAAATCAGACTTAAATGAAGATGTTTCAGACCTGGCAATGATGGTTATCAGACCTGATAACAGTCTCACGTGGGCAGCAGATTACATACAACTTATGAGAGTCACTAAATGATGGTACTTTCAACCCACAACACTCTCCTTCACCTAAGCCAACAATTACATGTAAAAAAGACTCCACAAACTTGCTGTAACAGACCCAGAAGTTGCTGTCCAACTGAGAAATGATTGAGAATGTCAACCCAGGAAATGTATGGTCCCCTAGGAGGGATGACCAGCTCCCAAACTTCCAAACTTCAACAATAAATTCAAACCAATGCTTGAAATGAGGTGCCCAGGTTAGAGGAATCCAATGAACCAAAATCCAGAACGACTGGCCAAGTATGCATGGAGTTATAAATGGATTTTCACCTTCAACCACTGTCAAACAAAGAGTTTCCAGAATTCTGGAAATGCAAATCAGACCTCAGAAAAGCTTCAAAAACACCTCCAAACACCTCCAAAATGAATCCAAAGATCTAGCACGCCAAAACCTTCCAAACCCATATAAATCATTCCTCCTTCAAAATGTCTGAAATCAAACCCTATGAATACCCAACTGTGATCCCTGAAGTAGAATTACCTCAATCCAGCTAGGGTGGATCTCTCACCACCAAAACCAGCTCCAAATGGTGAGGGTTTTCGTCCTCAACTCGCAGTAGTAAACCCTGGAAGCCTTCCAACAGCATCCTGCTATGTTGCCAAATAAAAGATATCCAAATGAGACCCAAAGTGTTGCTTATATAGAAGTGAGGGAAATTAGGGCAACTTTATTTTGAATTATTTTCTCTCCAAGACTCCCATGCCCCCTTCATGAGCTTTTTTCATTTTATTTAAAAAACCTTATGTCTCCCAAATGCGGCGTCCACCTTTTGAGGCATAAAATAAGCCTTAATTTGATAAAATTTATCTCTATTCTAGGCATCCAACATAAAGGTGCATTGTCCCCCTTATTAAAAACAATGTTGCTCAACTAGGCCAAGGGGGGTCTTTTAACGTTATACTTATAACATAAATTATAAAATCACCTTTTGAAAACTTAAGTAAATAATTTGCCAAAACATTATAGCTCACTAGACATTTGCCAAATACTGCCCAAACTAGAAATCCTGCACTGCACTGCTGTTAGGACCAGTTAGTAAAAATAGCACTTACCAAAAATAGTAAGTGGGTCAAATCACCAATTGGCCAAAGTAGAGGACACTGAAAAAAGGGGACATTACAGTCCTCCCTTTCCAAAGATTGCTTGTCCTCAAGCAATGCCATCACAACTCCAAAAACAACAAATTGATCCACCCTCAAAACAGTTAAGATCCTAGGGTCCCAAGTCAACCTAGGTGATTTGTAGCACATCTGATCAAAGCACTGCCCTGTGAGGTACCAATAGAAGAGACATCCTAAAAACCTCCTGTAAGAAGAGTAATCAAATATTGCGTAAACTCGATCGACTCCTCAAAGAAATGCTCTTCAAGAGAACCAAATTGATGTGCCATAGGAGTAAACTCTAGAAAATTAACATTGGCTTTCTCATCTTAAACATTTGCTAAACTACAAAACAATATGAACTCAGGGTTCCAAGTTAGTCTTAGAAAGGAACCACCATGTTGACACTACACCACTTTGATCATAATTGTCAAGCCATCGTGCCCAAATTGCATTCCCCTATCATGGAACCCCAAAATATAAACATCATCATAGCCCATATTGAAATACCTGAAAGGATTGAAATCAATGCCAAGAGACATATCTTGCCAAGGCATCTCAGTGAGGGTCACATCAACAAACTCACTACCAATCACGATCCTGGGCAACACAAAAGACACCCTTCTCAACTAGAAAACATAAACCCCAACATCACACCTCATGATGCCCCAAATATTAAGCAAGTCAAATCATTGCCACATCTTTGAAATTTGCCAACTAGGAAATGCCTCTACTGTCGCCAATTGTAATCATAACATCGACACTTAACCTCCAAGTGTCAACGGAAGGTTCCGAACACACCAACACACCCAAATCACTGCAATCATTAAGACATCATCTGAAATTATGCCTATCATCTCCATGAAGTAATTGTAGTGACCGCCACTCACCAAAGTGGAAGCAATAAATGAATGAATTGTGTTCAGAAAAACACTCACAGCTAGCTGCCCAAAGGCCCGCCATAGATCAAAATCAATCTGCTCATCAAAAGATGTCACTATAACCAACGAAAAAATGTAAGGGCAGCAATAATCAAACTGAAATCCTTCTAAAAACATAGGAGAGATGAGTATGGAAATAGCAACAAAATCATCTCCTATGATAAAATCACATCTACCATCCAACCTCAACCATGAGCTGCTCAACTGATGGACTAGAGGAACCGTCCAACTCATATGCAGATCATAATCCGAAATCAAGTACAAGCTGATCGGAAAGTGGGCATCAATACTAACATTGGAAGTCAACCCACTACACCAATCGTGAGACATCTCATGGTTGGAAATTACACCTAGGTCCCAAATCTTGTAATCAAATCCACTCTTATTGCTGTAATTGGTTAGGTCTCTGTCATCCAACTCAAAAAGAGGATTATCATGAGTCAAATCAGCATCCCACTCAAATAAAGGATTATTAACGAACTGAAGATTATCCTTAACTCCAAAATTAGACCAATCTTCCTGCTGATCTAAACTCCTATTTTCTAAATTTTTACGACAATGAGCAAGATCGTACTCCTCTTGAATGCAATTTCAAGCTCCTCTATTACTTGTTCTATCTCCTTGGTCCTTTCTCTGTTGTCTCGCTCTTCAATCTGTTTGGCCTTATAGAGTTGTTTATTTGCTTCAAAAAGTGCTTCTTGGACACTTCCCAAAGCAAGCTTCATGGAATTAAGCTCAATGATGAGCTCATTAAGCTTTCCCCTTAATTTCTTATTCATGGACAAAGACTCATCCACAAACTTGGTGGCTATATCTCTATCATGCATTAAGTGTAAGAAAACTGATTTTATTCTTTCCATAGTGCTCCTAATCATGTGCAAATCAGCAAGGGGGAATTTTGCTCATATTGGTTTCTTGGTATTTTGAAGATGAAATTTTCAACAAGGCTTCTAATGTCATCCAATCTAGATAATGCGTGCACTTCATTTTCAATAGACACCAATAACTGATTTTTCCAATCATGTTCATGCAAGGATACTAAACCGCTGCTATGATGAAAACTGAAATCAGTATCTCTGTCATACCTTTTAGTAGTGGCTCTATGGCAGGCCCAAGTCTCGTGTACCTCCTTTTCGAAGCTAGGCCCATAATCAATTTCAGTCTCATGCATTAAGTTTTTTGATTTGCTTAAATAGTTATCTCTTACAACTTCACCTTCCTCAATGCCACCCTTTATGCATGACTCTCGAGATGAAGTAACGGCATCATTACAATTAAAAGGAAATTCATCCCAATGCGCATCCTCATCATACTTAGGTGCCAACACATCTGGATCCCATGTGTAGAAGGGTTTAGAGAATAAGTGTTTACTGTGCTCCTCATGAGTAGTTGTCTTTCTAAATAAGTCACTCTCTAACTTATTAGGATTGAAATCATCATAAGCATATCTCTCCATAGGCTTGGTTTGGTAGTCAAACCCAAAACCATCTATGTCACCATTACCAACATGAGGTAAAGAATCATCATTATTGGCTGATTTGAAGACATCATCCCTTTTGTTTTCAACATGCCCATCATCTTAAGGTATCTCAACTTCATTGAATAGCTCTAAAGGTGTATACAAGGCTTCTGTTTCGTCAATTTCTTCATGCACAACCTTATCCATAGTAGTTGCATCATGACAAAAGAGTCATCTTGAGGCTCTGTCTCACATTCATCATGTTTCAAAGCAATCACTTCATCAAATTTTTCTGCTATGAACTTCTCTTCAACCACTTGCTCTTCGTTGAACAAGTTCATCAAATTTTTCTGCTATGAACTTCTCTTCAACCACTTGCTCTTCGTTGAACAAGTAAGGTTTCAACTTTGTCACCTCCTTAAAATGAAGTTTTGGATCCTTCTTATCAAATCTCTCTATGAGTCTCTTAGCAAACTCAGTATAAGATGTAATATGAGCACACCCCTTTGTGATCATCCCATGATGCCACCACTTATGTGCAACTCCATCAAGGTGCATAGCAACATATTTAATGGATTTTTCTTTAGGCATGGGGTTTAGATTGAAGTATGTGTCCACTCTTTGAACCCATGTTCTTGTTGAAATCTCATCGGACCCGTCAAAATAAGGAAGGCTAAGTTTTCCAACTTTCCTTCGCAAATCATTGTGGTGCTCTCTGTTGCCCCTGTTGGACGTATACCTCATTTGGAGATCCATATAATCACGTAGGGATATGTCATGCTGAAACCCAAGCCTTGCATCAATCCAATCCCGTCTAAACTGATCCTCGATCTCAATCAAGGTGAGCTCTTGATTGGGTTGAGCTTCCACTCTTGGTGGAGAAACAGGCATTAGTGGTCTAGCCATGGCTGCCCTATTGTGTTGATTGGCTGCTCCACACTGACCCATATCATTTCCTTGCTCCCCATTATTACCTCCGTTACCTCCGTTGTTGACTCCCAATCGATTCAACCTTGCAACCAACTGTGCAAGCTGTTGATTGGTTTCTTGAGCACGTTGGGCTGCCATCTCTTGTCCTCTAACCATGACATCCAAAAGAAGCATCAATGTATTTGGTTCTTTATGACCTCTATCTATCCTTTCACCCCTTTCACCTATATTTACAGAACCTGTTGATCATACTGAGTGTGTTTCAAAGTGTTGTTATTCCCTCTTAGAAGGCCAATGTTCCCACAACTCCTCTTCACGTTTTCTTAATCTTTCACGGTATCTTCTCTCTCTGCTACTAATGGTCATAGAATAGCTTTACCCACTGGTTGGCAGGAATGTTTGTGCTTTGATACCACTGGAATAACCACCCCTGATTTTCTTTTTTGAACTGTTTGCTGATTGTGATGTTTTGCTGATGTGTTTTGGTTTGTCTTTGTTTCACATGTTTTCATTAGTGCATGGCATACAAATGAAATATTGCATAGATAGAAAAATACCAAGGAATGGCATTGCTTTTCACATTGGACCATAACATATCATAATGACAATTGATTACAAGTAAAATCAGACTTAAATGAAAATGTTTCAGATCTGACAATAATGGTTATCAGACTTGATAACAGTCTCATGTGGGCAGCAAATTACATACAACTCCTTGTGAGAGTCACCAAATGATGGTACTATCAACCCACAACACTCTCCTTCACCTGAGCCAACAATTACATGTATAAAGGACTCCACAAACTCGTTGTAGCAGACCCAGAAGCTGCTGTCCAACTGAGAAATGACTGAGAATGTCAACCTAGGAAATGTACGCCCCCCTAGGAGGGATGACCAGCTCCCAAACTTCCAAACTCTAACAATAAATTCAAACCAATGCTTGAAATGAGGTGACCAGGTTAGAGGAATCCAATGAACCAATACCCATAATGATTGGCCAAGCATGCACGGAGTTATAAATGGATTTTCACCTTCAGCCATTGTCAAACAGAGAGTTTCCAGAATTCTGGAAACGCAAATCAGACCTCAGAAAAGCTTCAAAAACACCTCCAAACACCTCCAAAATGAAGCCAAAGATCTAGCATGCCAAAACTTTCCAAACCCATATCAGAAAACTATGAAAATCTTCATCATTCCTCCTACAAAATGTCTGAAATCAGACCCTATGAATACCCATTTGTGGTATCCCTGAGGTAGAATCACCTCTATCCGACTAGGGTGGATCTCTCACCACCAAAACCAACTCCAAATGGTGAGGGTTTTCGTCCTCAACTTGCAGTAGTAGAACCCTGGAAGCATTCCAACAACATCCTGCCTTTTGCCAAATAAAAGATATCGAAATGAGACCCAAAGTGCTGTTTATATAGAAGTGAGAGGGAAATTAGGGCAACTTTATTTTGAATTATTTTCCGTCCAAGACTCCCACGGCCCCTTCATGAGCTTTTTTCATTTTATTTAAAAAACCTTATGTCTCCTAGATGTGGCATCCACCTTTTGAGGCATAAAATAAGTCTTAATTTTATAAAATTTATCTTTATTGTAGACGTCCAACATAAAGGTGCATTGTCCCCCTTTTTAAAAACAGCATTGCTCAACTAGGCCAAGGGGGTCTTTTAACGTTGTATTTATAACATAAATTATAAAATCACCTTTTGAAAACTTAAGTAAATAATTTGCGAAAACTTTAGAGTTCACTAGACAATTGCCATGCATTGCCCAAACTGGAAACCCTGCATTGCATTGCAGTTAGGACCAGTTACTAAAAATAGCACTTACTAAAAATAGTAAGTGGGTCAAATCACCAATTGGCCAAAATAGAGGGCATCAAAAAAAGGGGACATTACAAGATCATCCTCCAAATCTTTAGCCACATCCACATCCATGGACTCTTCATCATGGCCCTCAACCCTAAATCTTCTCACTTGCTTGCTTCCATCTATTGATGTCATCTCACCCTACTAGTCACATTGACTTGAACCTATATTAGTGTGAGAACATATCCTAGTGCATGTGCCTAAGCTTGATCCCATTCTTTCCCTATATGCCCCTAAGGCATCATCTACTATCTCTAAACTATAACTTGCAGCAAATAGTGTGCACCAACGTGCTCACATGCATCCCTCACAGACCTTGCTCTATAAGGAAGCAAAGGAATACATGTGGTTGGATGGGACAAGCCAAATTGTTTAGGCTCACATTCACATAAATGATGCCCACTCAATAAAACAACATGCTTGACAAACTTTGACCTTATGCATGTTTCCATTGTAGTTTGCTATCAATGCCAAATGTCAACTATGATCTAAGAGGACCTCTTGAGACTTTGCTCTCCCATCTCTACACTTGTCATGCATTTGCAATTAATATCCATGGTGTGTGTATAGGCCTATACATAGGAAAGTGCTCATATCGACAAGATCAACAAAATAACAATTTCTATGGTCTTGAAATCCATTTTATGAATGGAATGCAAGTCTTGATAAAGCTGTACCAATGTCACCTTGAGACAATATATCTGCTTCAAGGCCTCTTTTCATGCCTATAACATCACTAATGGCACAACCTGATTGACTTATGACATATAATACATTTGAACATAAGCCCAATGATCAACTTATAGATAACTAGAATATTTGATGAACAAACATCTCGAGCTCATATGTTAACTTGATGTGGCTCATACCACTTTGACCTGGTCATCCATAGTGCTATCTCTCATTGCTTGACATGAGTATCTGAGCCACCAAAAGATAGATGAAAACTCACAATAAGAGACCATAGAACAACATTTACCTCCCCTCAAGTGTAATGATACGTCCAACCTCTACATCTCCCAAACTTCATTGTAAGGTGTTCGCTCAAGGTTCCTAGCAGTTGAGTAACATTGAAAGAAAATTCCCATCTAGGGGAACTTGACACATTTACATAATCCCTTTAAATCCAAGACCATCTAGTGTAGCCCCTGTCTATAGCTAACAATCTCTTGATCATAGTTGAAAAACTTTGAGAGTAATTGGTGAGTTTAAAAAAACTCTCTGGTTTTTTTTTATGGTGAGTTTTTCCCACATTTACTCTCCAAAATTGCTCACTGAATAAAGGAGAAAAACTCGTCGAGTTTTTGGCGAAACTCAACGAGTTTTCACCAAAAACTCGACAAGTCCGCAAAAAAAACTCGCCCATCCAAAAAAAAGGTCTTCTGCGGCCGCTAAAAAGGCATTTTCATTTCATTTGATTTTCTAGGTACTTTCCAAGTTTGCCTACAAGTCTTCATCTATAATATTTTCTAGTTCTACCTCCCCCTAGTTTTCACTAGACATGGGAAGAGGAAGATGTAAATTTGTAAAATATATTAATGTAGTATTTACTTTCAGTTTTACAAAACAATTTGCTATTTTCATTTGTTTCAGAATATTAGTATTAGTGCATTCCACATGAGGATGCCATTTTGTACCCAATTTGCTTTCAAATCAATCAAATACAACCAAACTCAACTTGTTTTTTTTATGTACTCATTTATTGACTCATTGGATGCATCTTATCATTGAATTTTGCAAAGAAATGCATTTTTAATGAAATTTAAGCAATTTTTTAAGTTGTAGAGTTTTTTGCCTAGTTTTTGCCAAGTTGTGTTTTTTTGGGTTTGGCGAGTTTTTCAATTTAGCGAGCTTTTCAACTATGCTCTTGATCGACTTTGGAAGCCAAGGAAAACCCAAATTCCTTCACACGCATCCTTCAGTCAATCTACAAAACGCAAGCAATAACTCGTCAGTTTCCCAATCAAGTCATCATCAAAATCAATGTGGACTCAAACAAATTACGAATTTCATTTATAACCAACCATCTCACTATTTTCCTACAATACTGGCCATACACCACCCATCACCAACCATCCTATCATTGCCCAACATGATTGGACATCTTATAAATGCCAACATTACTAACCATGTAAACTACATCATTGGCCATAGTTTGGAAATTTTACAAAACACAACAGTGACCATGGCCAGTGATGTTACACAATTGTAGAATCCAAAATTTGCCCATGACTTTGCTGACACACTACATCAACTCCGATAAAACAAAAACCACCTATTTTTGACCTAATCTACATTTTTACTATCTCTTGGGGCACATTTACCCATCCTATAGCTTCTAGAAATCCAAAGTAACATTTTTTGATTGACCCTCAGTGGCTATGACTGTTGGTGGTTGTATTTTGTTGTTCCTAGCATCATTTACTGTTTTGCTTGATTTGGTAACTTGAGACTCAAAATCACTTATTCCAAATGCAATATAATAAATGAACTAATCTAACCATCTAACCACCTATTTATAGCTTCCAATTAAGAAATTAGAACTATAAATGCAACTCCATAGATTCTGTAAATCACTTGTAACTTTGTAACCGTGCATCTATTCAACAAACCCCAAAGAAACACCAATATCTTGATGATGCAAGGAGTTTTGAGGTACTAAAGGTTCATTTTTCTTAAAAAATTGGAACTTTGCTTATTTTTGCATTTCAGTGAATCCCACCTAGAACAAACCATGGAACATGACATATGGAGCTATAAATTTACCAAATTGAGCGAAATGATAGGATCGAAGTTACAATTTTAGCTTCTTATTCTATTGTTTTGTATTTTCTTTTATTCAAGTCTCTGACTATTGTTGTTGTTGCACTTATCATTAATAAATTGTTTCTGCACCCAACATGTTAAATTCAATGTGTTGCACTATAAGTCACCCTTGGGCCTATTAAAGTATTATTGTAATATTTAATGGTCATTTTAGCTTTTGGTTAGTCGAAAATAAACTTTCAGTAAGTGGTAACGAATTTTTGAGGTGTTTTGCAGAGTTTTTTTTTGATTTTTCAGAAGTTTTTTGAAAAAATCTCACTTTTTCAAAGTTTTATGAAGATAAAAAATTCTTGCTTTTTTACAAGTTATTTGAAGATTTTTCTTGAAAAAATCTTGCTTTTTAAGAAGTTTTTTTGAATATTTTATCTGAAAGATCTTGCTTTTTCAGAGTTTTTTAAGGTTTTTTTTATAAAAAACATCTTGCTTTTTCAAAGTTTTTTTTTCTAAAAACATCTTGCTATTTTGAGCCTCATTTTAGACAATTTTTTACAAAATTGTGGGAGTTGTGCCAGCTGATTGTCCAAGGTTTAGTGCCAGTTGGTCACAGACTTTACCTCGTTTTTCGTGCTTTTGGAAAACAGGAGGGATGGCATCTATGTAGTCTGACCAGGCGTCTACCTCTTATGCATTGATGGCCAAATGACCAACAGATCGTGTCAAATCATCTGCATGGTACATCAATTCTGGAGCCTCTTGGCATTTTACAAACAAGAGAGATTGGTTCACGGAGTATATGGCTTGTTCCGATTTTGTCATCTTTGGTGGTGGCGAAAAATATATAGTTGTTGGCAAGGGCAATGTCTAGATCACATTTGGTGGGAGAAATATAATATTTCTCAATGTATACTATGTGTTGGGCATGGAGTTTAATATGCTCTCGGTGAGTTAGATTATGCGACACAGTTCAAAATTGGACATCATTTTTAGTTCACACAAGTGTCAAATTGTTGATAAGGAGTCTAAGAAAACTGTGGCAGTTGGGCTCAAGGATCATGATTTGTATCAGCTATTTGATACTGGTGATCCTTTGAAGCATGCACTAGTTGCAAGGAGTTCATCTATCAACACTCTTTGGCATCAGTGGTATGGGCATCTCAACATTGCCTACCTCTTTTAGCTAGCTTAGGAGAATTTGGTGGAAAGCTTACTTGAGATTTAGCAGCAGACACATGGTGTTTGCGGAGCTTGTGAAGCAAGGAAGCAACATCGTACTCCATTTTCAAATGGAAAGTTTTGCAGAGCATCCAAGGTTCTACAGTTTGTTCATGCAAATGTTTGTGGACCAATGAATATTGCATCAATCATTGGTGCCAGGTATTTCTTCTTGTTTGTTGATGATTTTAGTAGGAAAATGTGGTTGTATTTTCTCAAGGCAAAGTCACAAGTGTTAAATGAATTTCAAAAGTTTAAGGCATTAGTTGAAAAAGTTCGGATGTCAAATCATAACTCTTAGGTCAGACAATGGGGGTGAGTTCTGTTCCAACCAATTCACTGACTTCTGTGCTAAACACGGTATTCAATGTCAGTTTACCACACTCTATACCCCCTAGCAAAATGGTGCTATTGAGTGGAGAAATCGTACCATCACAAAAATGGCTCGCTGTATGTTGGAGAACAAAAATGTTCCCAAGAAGTTTTGGGCTGAGGCAGTGTATACTGTAGTATACCTTCTTAACCGGTCTCCCACACAGGCCGTCAAGAAGATGTCCCTAGAGGAAGCATGGTCTGGAAGGAAACCAAGAATCACTCATCTCAGAGTGTTTGGTTCGATCGTGTATGTTTGGATTCCGGATGCCAAGAGGACCAAGTTGGAATCCAAGAGCTAGAAGTTGATGCTAACAGGATACGGTGACAATCATAAGGCCTATTGGTTGATTGATATGGCTATTGATCGTTTGACATTCAGTAGGGATGTTGTGTTTGATGAGGAAGGTAGGCCCTTTTTGCTCTCTTCTCCCATCAAGAGTCCTGACAATCAGCCTCTGAAGACCAAGGATTTGGGAGCTAAGCTTTCAGTAGCTCCACCTGAAGGGAGGAACTCTAATGATTTTGACATTGTAATCTCCTAGGCAAGATTCTGTACCAACAGATTTTCCTCAAGATAACTTGGATCGGCATCCAAATGGTATTATTCCAGGCAGCCCAAGTCATGATGATGCTCATCCTGATTTGGAAGAAGATGCTTCTTCTCCTTGCCCTAAGTGGTGGGTGAAGCTCATTGGTGATGTTCATGATGATGAACTTGTTGAGGGAAGATCGTCTAGAGGCAAGAGAAAAAAGAACACATTAACTTTGCTCTTATGGCCAACGTTCGATGTGTTTATGAGCCCAACAATATTTAGAGGCCAAGGGTAAACTTGAATGGGAAAAGGCTATGGATTTTGAGCATCATAGTCTTTTGAAGAACATCACGTGGGTTTTGTTAGATCTTTCACTAGGGAAGAAACCCATTGGTTGCAAATGGGTATACAAGGTGAAATACAAGGCTGATGGAACATTGGATAAATACAAGGTTTGGTTGGTGGCTAAGGGGTTCTTGTAGAGAGAAGGTATTGACTATGAGGAAACCTTTGCTCCTACAACAAAGATGAGCACCATCTGACTTGTCCTAGTCGTGGCAACACAGTTTGGCTGGAAGGTCCACTAGATGGACGTGAAGAGTGCCTTCCTCAATGGAGATTTGGAAGAAGAGGTATACATGACACAACCGCCTGGTTTTAAGGTTGCGGGAAAAGAACATAAGGTATGCAGATTGCTGAAGGCTCTTTGTGGCCTAAAGTAGGCACCCAAGGCATGGTACCTAAAGTTTGACAAGTATTTGGTTGCACAAAGGTTTCAGAGGAGTCCCTCAAATGCAAATGTACGTCAAGAACACTGGGAATGATATCATCCTTCTTGTCATCTATGTGGATGATATCATCATTATTGGTAGTAGATTACATTTGATTGAACAGATCAAGTCGAATTTGTGTCAAGCATTTGAGATGACGGACTTGGGTCTCCTACACTATTGTCTAGGTGTAGAAGTTTCGCAGACAGGTGGTAGTATCTTCATTTGTCAATTGAAGTATGCCAGCAGTTTGTTGGAGAAATTCAGGATGGAAGATTGCAAAATCTCATCCACTCCAATGGAGAAGGGGCTGAAACTTTCAGCCAAATCAGACTCACTAGTGGTGAATGAGTCAACATTTAGGAAACTAGTGGGCAGCCTCATCTATCGTATTGCCACTAGGCCTACTGTGAGCTACATTTCTCGTTTCATGACTGCCCTTAAGGCAGAACACTGGGTTGCAACAAAGCAAGTGTTGAGATATGTGAAAGGGACACTTGACTTTGGCAAACAGTACAGTAGATGCAAAGATCCTAGGCTGGTTGGTTTTATAGATTCAGATTGGGCAGGTTCAGTTGATGACAAGTTGTCCACTTTTGGGTACGGTTTTAGTCTTGGTATGGGTGCAGTGACATGGACAAACAAGAAGCAGCAGGTAATCACTCTTTCCTCGACAAAAGCAGAGTATTGGGGAATAGTTAAGGCTGCGTGTGAGGTAGTATGGCTTCAAAGGATGCTTGCTAACATGCAAATGTCTCAAGTAGGGCCTTCACCCTTGTTCTGTGACAATCAAGGGATGCTAAAGCTTTTCAAGAATCTAGCCTTCCACGAGCGAACCAAGCATGTTGAGATTCATTGTCATTTCATCCGCTAGCTTGTTGAAGATGGATCTCTGATGTTGCAGTATGTTCCAATTGAGGATCAGACTGCGGACATTCTCACCAAGTCTCTCAATCCGGATAAATTTGTAAAATTTCGGGATAAGCTTGGTGTAGTTAGTAAGATCACCATTAAGGGAGGGTATTAAAGTATTATTGTAATAGCTAATGGTCATTTTAGCTTTTAGTTAGTCGATAGTTTACTTTCAGTTAGCTTTTAGTAACTTTCAGTTATTTGCTTTAGTTCTCTTTAGTTAACCATTGTTTCGTTTTAGAAACATCGTCTTGTACTTTATTATAGAAGGAGTTTTCCTCTCCTTTGTAAATATTGAATATCAATTATCATTTCAGGGCCTTAGAAAACTAGGTATTAGAGCAAGTTTCTTTTTTGAATCCTTATCCATGTTTTGTGTTGCCACTCACATGAGGTCTAACTGCATGAAGCTTGGTCTCAAAACCTGTGATCTGTCAGTTTACCTTTCTAGTCACTTTATTCAATATGCTTTGAGTATGTTTTTAATTCATTTCTGATTAACAAAAGATTACTTTTGCCCTTCTTAGATTTTTCTTTTGAGAGTTTATTTGTTTACATTTTTCAGTCCCATTTTGCCACAAACTTTTGGTCATCAACACAATCACAATGGATGACTCACAATCCTCATAGTTGTGTCTCATCAATATTGGAACCTTAAAATTCTCTCTATCTTCAAAGAAGCTAAGGCTATAGAAGCAGCCCACAAATGCTGATAAATTCAATACCATTACATACAGTTCTGAAAATACTTTCTAACAGTTCACATATGAGCTCAAATAGAGTCCATATGACAGCTATGGCTGTTAGAAGTTAAATTAATAGTAGCAAAAATTGGCAAAAAATCATGACAACTTGGGAGTAATTGGCACTTGGCAAGTTTGGTGACTGATCTGAATTGGATTACCATTTTTCCTCCATACTTGTGCTCAAATCCGATACCAAAGAACAAGCAAAAACTCACTATTTAATCTGCAAAATCATTTTATCCCGATTTAGCATGACAGTGAAAACATATTTTTTTCTCTATCTTTTATGGATTTCACAGCATTTTGTGATATTTTCCTGGGTGTTTCCCTATACATTAAAAAGTCATTATAGTTTGGTTTGCTGACCCAATCACAAGAGATTTTTGCTAATATGGTTCAAATATGAAAATGTAGTTCCCCTTTTTAACATTTTTCTGAATTTGGGGAATCACCTACTTGTGCCATTTGTCACATTTGACAAGATGACTGCAAATTCCTCTTTGACCAGGCTGGATTATTCTGCTGATCTGGCACCCCAACTTGGACTTCATTCATTTTGTTAAAATGCTGCCTTGACAAAACCTGTAAATAGGCCAAAAAATTGGCCTAATGACATTCAGATAAATACTGGCCAACTTAATCTTGGGGATTTTTGGAATTATTTATAGGTCAACTGTACAGAACCTATCAGAGGCTGCAATATTGTACCTTCCAACACTGCCAATTGTCCACAAATGACCAAGTGTAAATTGCTGCTACAAACTATGAACTGTTGGACAAATTCCAATTCAGGGTTGGTATGGGGGATTGACTTCCTGATCTCCTCAACTTGGGTGCCTTAATGCCTTGCATGCAACCAAGCAAGCTATGCCAATAGGCACACTGTACAAGGTGTGTGCTAAGGCAATATTAGAAACTTGCCCCAAAATTCTGCCTGTGGCATGTCTGCTTACACAGTCCTCATGCTTTGTTACTGCCTATGTTGCCTTTGCTTAGCTCATTGACTGGTAGCCCTTTTGTAGCCAATGTGAACTATCATTAGCCCCTCTCACTGTGGCAATCCAAAGCTTTGATTGTGAACTTTGAGATCAAAATGAAGGAAGTTTTCAATGATCAAAAAACTAACTCATGAATTATTCACGCAAATGCAAAATGCAATTAGATTTAACATATGGTGTGTTGGATAGGGGTTCCTTTAGACACCTGAATTATCCTATATGGACAAAATCTTGTGTTAGGAGTGCTCTAGAAATCAATTCTCTTTGAACAGGTATCTATCATCTTCAGTCTCTGGTAGGATTTAAATTTGCACTTAAAAATTGACTTTTGCCCATGATCTTGTTGGCTCTCTTATGTTCAAAAAAAGTGATTTAAAAAAAGGCAACTCAACATCAAGTGAGATATTGCCACTTCTTTAAACCCTAGCTTTGATACCATATGAGATTAGTGACACAGGTTCATGAATAAATAAATAATAAGTACCTCATGTTTTCTGTTTTGGAGAGGATTTTTTTCCTATGGGTTTTTCACCTTTTCTTTGCTTGTGAGAGATTTTTTATACATGGGCACCACATTTGGTCTAGTTGTCGAGACCCATCTCTGAATTTTTTTTTCTTTCCTCCTATAATGTCCCTACCAAGGAATTTTAACAAAAATACAAATTTCTCAATTTCACCTTAGATATTTTGTCATACAGTTTGGTTGGACATTGTACATTCAATATTTTTGAGTATAATGAAAATCAACTTCAACTATCATTAATGATCACATTTATATTGACAAACAGTTGTCACGCATTGAACAAGTCATTGACATTTTCACAAACACTTTGCAATCATTGAGTAATTTCATAAAGAATTGTCCACTAAGATCTCTTATGTATGCTGATAAATATTCATACTGTTATTTGCTGATAGAAAATCAGAAGTACATAGAATACTATAAACTAATTTCTGACCTCAAAGTGATGCCATAATGTCGCTGCTGTAGGTGGGCACAGAAAATCAGATCTAAATCATAAATATTTATTGATTCCTACCAGATCTTCTGTAGCTGATTAATTCAGTTATATTTACTTCTCATATAGCTGTTATCATACTCAGATTGAATATAAATCTGCAAGGTATTGATCTGCCTTGACTACTGCAGATGTTATTGCTGCTACAGACATTAACAAAGGAGTTGAGAGTGAAAAATCAAATCCAAAAATGTCCATAGACTGCCCAGAAAATTGCAGCACACTCGGAATGAGTGAATGGAAGTGCAAGTATGGAGCAGCCAGCTAGGAGAGGTCTGAAATCTTCAATAAAATGCAGCACCCTTCCTTCAAACTGCCAAATACAACCCTTTATGGCTGTGGCTAGGGTTTTGGAATCCCCAAACTCACCCAACAAGGATCAATTCTACCTCTTCTTCTCACACCTTGCTTACAAAGTATGCACCTTGTTGCTGAAATCCCTTGTGAAATGGTTTGGTCAGCCTTTATGCAAACAATAACTTGGGCAGCTGGGAAATATAGGGTATGAAACCCTTGTTTGGAATGCCTCCCTCACAGTTCAATATAAACTCAAAGAACTTCTTCAAAATACTTTACAAATTAGTTATTTGTTTACAAATTTCAATATAAATTTATTAATTTACCTTTAGCACAGTGCAAACTGGAAAGATTTTTTTGTCTCCACAAATCTTCGAACTTCAATATTCAGCTCCTTGTGAATCTTGTGTGTATCCACTATAACATTGGTTAAGGAAGATCTTTCACTCTCGGAACCAATCTTCACCTTCGGGTTTTCATCCTAGGGTAGTAGAAATCTACTCAATTCCACTACTGGGGTTTCAATAAAATATCAAAAGCCAAGAATATCAAGAATGAATGAAATGCGTCTACTCAACCTCCTTTTCTATAATCCCCTATGGAACTTTCCAGAAGTTATAATTAAAAATCACTTTTTAAATAATAATTCTTTTAGCTTGTTATAAGTGACTTTTCAAACTCTTTTAATTTGATAATGATTTTAATCCTTATTTTCTAAGCCACTTTTAATATTTCATTTAAAACGACCTTTTAAATTATCACTTTATTCCTCATGCCTAGTCTTATCATTTTGGCCCTCTTTTAAAAACACTTATGATGTTGACTACCCTTCTTTAAAATAAATAAACATAAGTTGCCTTTAGGAAAATGATATAAAGTTACTTTAAGACAATTTAAGCTATTTTATTTGATTACTTTTTTGCACATCCCAAAGTGTACTAAAACTTACCATTTTCCAATAATGTTGGAATTCCCACAGATATTAGAAAGGCCATAAAAAGGGGAACATTATGCCTTCCTAAGTTGCACGTAAGGGGGGTGTTGGCGTGAATGGGTTTGTTACCTTTGTGATTTCTCTCTTGGGTGCTTTTCACACCTATTTAGTTAAGTTTGCTTAGGGCATTTACCTTTTGTTTCTTAAGTCATGTGATCATGATGCTTGTTGCACTTAAGGGGGTGTTGGTGTGAACGGATCTCCCTCTTGGGTTCTTTCCATACCTAGTTAAGTTTACTTAGAGCATTTACCTTTTTTGTCTTAAGTCGTGTTCATGATTCTTTTCACAATCACATGTTGTCTCTTATCTCACCCTTTCCTATGTATACAAGGGTCTCTTTGTACATTTGTATTGTATTGTATCAGTATTGCAATCTAACATTCTTTCTTGCTGTAAATTTGCTTTTTTTTGTATTAAACTGGGTGTGATTTTTTGCATCAATGTTTTGGATCACACTCCATGATCCATCACCAAGATGAAAAAGAGCTGTAGGAGAAGGTTCTTTCTTGCTTCTCTCTCTTGTGGTAGGTTCTTTGGTGTTGCATAAGATTTCTGCTCCTGTGAAGTTCTTTTGGCAACTCTTTAACACATTGTGCATCATTTTCCATTGGCTTCTTCTTCAGTCATGATTCAATTATGGTTCTCTCTTTACTTTGCTTCTATATTTTATTAATAACTTAGTTTTGAGGGTTCATTGATTGGTTTTCCATCTAAGATGAATCTTATTTTTATTTAATTTTCCAACTTTTGAATGCGTTATCTTGTTAAATCCATTTTTCAATTTCATAATTCTCATTTATGGAACAAATCCGAAGACAATCTTGAGCATGGTTTGATGCCATTTAGCAACAGTTTCAAGGACTTATATAACAAGTTACAGGGTTTGTGTACTCACCTCACATAACCATTCCAATACATGATATGCTAAACCTTCAATGGCTTGCATTCTAACATCTTGGTCTAGTTTTTGAAGGTTTATTTGAATCATATTCATGTATTGTAAATTAAACTTATTCATCAAAATAAATGTGATGTTAGTTACTGGTGGTTTCATTAAGCTTACTTTGAAAATTCATCACTTACCAAATATTAATAGACCCAATTTTGACTTGGGCTTAGTTACTGTACAAATTAAAAAATACTTAAATTTCTTTTTAAATTTTTTTTTTTCATCCAACATATATTTATTAAACATATGAAGTGAGTTTGTAGAACATTGGGGAAGTGTTCTTTATTAGATTTGAATAAAAAAGAATATTATATCTGTAATGTCCCCTTTCTAGCACAGGTGACAGGTTGTGTCGTTAGCCTGTTTCTCCATGGTCCCATAGGCTAACCAGGACACAAATGGGATCTTGAGGATATTTGGCCTAGGCAGTTTTAGTTTCAGGCCAATCTGAGGTCATTTGATGGAGTTTCTGCATACATATATTTATAGTAAATCAGTGTAGGGGCAGGGACTTAGCATTTTCAGTAGATTTTGGGATGGCGATATTATCAGTGTTATTTATTCATCATCCAGATGGTTAATTTAATGGGCAATTATTATTCTGGCGATAAAGTTAAAGGTTATAAAGTTAAATTAAATATTTAACTTTATTATAAAGTTTTAAGTGGGACTGAGTTAAATTAAAAAATTAAATGTCCCCTTTCTTTTAAAAAGGTACTATGGCGCCCATTAAGTGGGAAATAAAGCAATGTGTAAATGTAATAAAATCTGATCAAAATATATTCTGTGGAGAATAATTAAATCCTATATCTAAAATTGTGTGTGTATATTGTAAGTCAAATTTCTAATTTCTGATCTTCTTATTGCAGAATATTTATCTAATTTCTATATCCACAATAGAAGATCGAATTCAGACTTTATATGTTTAAGAGGAGACACGCCTCAAGGAGAGACGTGTCCCTTGAGCGCGCGGGCTCCCCTAAACAACCGATAATATTCGGTGATTAATATCAACTACCCACATGCATTTAACAAGCAGCGTTTAATGTATACATGAAGTTCAATCAGCATTTTAACTTCGATTTCATTCATGATCAGAAATTTGAATAACATGCTTGTAGATATCATATTTAAGAATAGTTTCGATTATATATAAATGATGATGATGCATGAATGCAATCATCATTTATATCTGACCGAAGCTACCTTAAATCAACACTCCCTCTTAGCTAGGGAAGATAACTCAAAACAAGTAAGTAGAGATATCACCTTACATGTGATATCGAAGATATGGTATGATTCCAAATTTTTGTCAAGTCACATGACATTCTTCATAACACATCTTCATTATGGTATGTGCATTGACATCAAGTCTCATGATGTCTACCATAATAATTCATGGCATATCCACGGATATATATTTATCCACCATGATTATCTCATAAGGATCATAATGATCTTCAATTGACATCAAGTCTCATGATATCTATCAAAAATGTCCATGAGATACTATCATGACATGTCCACAGATATCAAGTCACATGATACCTATCATGATAGTTCAACTCATCATTGTAGAGTTGTCACTTTACAATGTCAAATACAAGTGTTCATTATCAGAAAGATCGTCACCTTTCAATAATGTACACAGGGGGAGAGAGGGCCCATAAAGTCATGGAGTCACACACATGACAAAAGAGTTTACACATTAAACATCTTTTAATTATATTAGTACAACTAAACAACTTGAATTTCAATCATAATATCAAATTACATTTCAACCATACCAAGTTTCTTTCTAAAGTGTTCAACTTTAACTCTGGAGAGAGGCTTGGTGAGAATGTCTGCTGTTTGATCATTTGTACTAATATACTCCAACTGTATCACATTCCTTTCTGCCATGTCTCTTACATAATGGTAAGGGATCTCAATATGCTTAGATCTATCATGGAATACTGGATTTACTGAGAGTTTAATGCAACTCTGATTATCACAATGGATGGTAGTAAGATTCAAGGGTTCACCAAAGAGTCCCACAAGCAATTTCTGGAGCCATACTGCTTCTCTTGCCCCCATAGAGGCTGCAATATATTCAGCTTCTGTCGAGCTTTGTGCTATTGAAGACTATTTTTTGTTGATCCAAGAGATCATAGCCGATTCTAAACTGAAGCAACATCTTGATGTGCTTTTCCCGATCGGTTACATTTTCAGCCCAATTTGAATCAGAGTATCCATGTAAATCTAGTTGGTCATTTCTGTAAAGAAGACCATATCCAATAGTGCCTTGAAGATATCTCAATATGTGTTTCATAGCAATAAGGTGAATTTCCTTTGGCTCACACATGAACTGGCTTATAGCATTCACTGCATAGCAAATATCAGGTTTGGTGTTAACCAGGTACATCAATGATCCAATTATCTGTCTATATAGAGTGGGATCTGCAAACTTAGATTCTGCTGCTGCTTCTTTTAGTTTGTGTAGGTTGGTTTCTGTAGGTGTAGACATGGGTCTACAATCCAACATCCCAAATCTCTTCAGAATATCAATAGTATACTTTTCTTGATTTAGTATGATGCCATCTGATTTCTGCCAGACTTCTAAACCCAGGAAGTAATGTAAAATGCCCAAGTCTTTCATGTCAAATTCTGAAGTTAGATCCTTTTTACCTTGAGCAATGAGGTGATCTTCTCCTGTTATCAGTAGGTCATAAACATATAAAATAATTATTAGCATATCACTTTTAATTACCTTAAAATAAAGATTTGGGTCTGCATCATTTTTGGAAAATCCTAGTCCCAAGAGATAGCTGTCAATTCTTTCATATCAGGCTCTGGGAGCATATTTAAGTCCATATAGAGCTTTCTTTAATCTGCATACATGTGAGTCAGGTTTATGTATCACAAAACCTTCAGGCTGCTCTAGATAGACTTCCTCTTCAATGGTCCCATTCAGGAAGGTAGTTTTCACATCCATTTGATGGATCTTCCAGCCTTTAGCTGCTGCAATAGCTATCATTGCTCTCACAGATGTGTACTGGGCAACAGGTGCAAATGTTTCTTCATAATCAATGCCTTCCGTTTGTGAAAAACCTTTGGACACAAAACGTGCCTTGTGTTTTTCTATACTGCCATCAGCAACATGTTTGATTTTGAAGAGCCATTTGGAAGAGACAACAGATTTCTCTTTTGGTCTAGGCACTATATCCCATACATCATTTTTAAAAATGGATTGATACTCTTCCGTCATTGCATCCTTCCATACTTGATGTTTGAAAGCTTCTGTAACACTGGTGGGTTCTGAATTGATGATTTCATTCATTAGGGCAACATAGCTTGAGAACCTTTTGGGTCTCTTACTTTCCCTAAAGGTTCCTTTGGGTGCTGCATGATTCTTAGCTTCTTTAATCATCTTCCTAGCCCAAAGTGGTCTCTTCTTGCTGTTGTCATTTGGATTCTCTTTTGAAGTAGATTGAAATTCACTTATTATTTCTTCAGGATATTCCCTTTGAATCTCAGGAGTAGGTTCCACTTCTAAGACTCTAGGGGAATTATGAATTTCTATCTCACTTGAACTCCTTGCCCTTTTGAATGCAATGTCTTCTTCAAAGATAACATCTCTGCTTAATTCAATTTGTTTCTGCCCAGGTATGAATGTCCTATAGGCTTTAGAGGTTTCACTATATCCCACAAATACCCCTTTTTTTCCAGAAGATTCTAGTTTGAATCTCTTTTCTTTAGGCACATGAATGTAGACCGGGCAACCAAAGATCCTTAAGTGACTAATGTCAGGTTTTATACCAGTAAAAGCTTCTTCAAGTGTCTTGTTATCTAGATGAGAATGTGGACATCTATTTTGGATGTAAACAACAGTTCTAGAGGCTTCTGCCCAAAATGAGGTTTCTATGTTTTGGTCAAATAACATTGTTTTTGCAGCTTCTACAATAGTTCTATTTTTTCTTTCAGCAACACCATTTTGTTGAGGGTTGTAGGCTACTGTAAACTCCCTCTTAATCCCAACATTAATGCAAAATCCTTAAAGATTTCAGAAGTGTATTCTTTCCCATTGTTTGTCCTTAGAATTTTGATTTTCTTCCCGGAGAAGTTTTTAGTAAGAGCTTTGAACTCCTTAAACCTTTAAGGATTTCTATTGACTTTTTACACTTAAGAAAATAAATCCAGGTCTTCCTAGAGAAGTCATCTATAAATATTACATAGTATAGGAAGCCCGCCATGGAGGGTACAGACATGGGTCCACATAAATCAGAGTGAACCAGTTCTAACACGTCTTCGGTTTTACTCAAACTATTATGGAAGGATCCCTTTGTATTCTTTCCTAGGGCATACCCTTTACAAGCTCCTTCATGAGTTTGTTTTAATTTAGGCAATCCTGTTACTAGTTTTTCCACAGAGGGTAGGGCACGGAAATGAAGGTGTCCTAATCTTCGATGCCAAATTTCATTTGAATCAGAAGTCTCAAGGGTAAGGGCTTGCTTGATGTCAGTGCACAGTTTGTAAAGATAACCTTGTCTTATACCTATGGTTTTAGCTTTCTTTATAGTGGAGTTCTTTGGCCATGCCAGAACTTTCCCATCCATAAAGGTAACCCTATATCCATTGTCTTCAAGAGCAGAGATGGATATTAGATTCCTCTTTATTCCTGGTACAAATAAGACTCCAGTGAGTTGTAGGGAGAGACCAGATTTCAATTTGATGGAGCAAGTTCCAACCCCTTTTACAGGATGTGCAGAATCATCCCCAATTGTTACTTCTTCATCAATTTCTTCAGTCATAGTGTCAAGGTGTTCTTTGAACCCTGTGATGTGCCTTGATGAACCACTATCAATTACCCAGTTGTTGATATTGTTAGATACTTGACTTGATAAGGCTGAATAGAATACAAATTTCTCAGAGTCATAGTCTGTATTTGATTTTCCTACTTTAGCAAAAGATGCTTGTTGTTTTGTTCTATCATGGCACTTCATTGCATAGTGTCCATATTGATCACATCTGAAACATTGTATTTGAGAGATGTCTTTCCTCTTCTTGAATGATCCTTTTCCATAGGAATTTCTCTTTCTCTTGAATGATCCTTTCCCGTAAGAATTCTTCTTACCCCTTTTATTAGATGTTGTGTTGAGCACATGAATATCCTCATCTATGGGTTTCTGTTTGTTTTCTTTTGTTGAGAGTCTTGTTTCTTCTTGTAAGCAGTCTGTTCTTAGCCTATCAAATTTAGGGAGTTTAGATCTTGCACTTATTCCTTGAACAAATGACTCCCATGAGTTTGGTAGGCCTCCTAGAGCTATTAGTGTTAACTCCTTGCTATCAATTTGATATCCAATTGTTGATAATTGATCCCTTAGTTCAGTGATTCTCATGAAGTATGCATTAATAGATTCTCCTTTGTTTATTTGAACATTGTTAAGTTGTCTTTTTAATGCAAGAGTCCTACTGGTGTTGGTTATTTGAAAGGTGCTCTCAAGGGATTTAAACATTAGATATGCAGTCTCATGTTTTGACAAAATAGGTACTATATGGTCCCTAACTGCATCTACTAAAATTTTCATGGCTTTCTCATTGTTCTCAATCCATTGAGTTTTCTCTGGATCATCGTCTGGTTCTCTCTTGTTTTCTTTCACAAATGAGTCTAACTTATTTTCTTTTAGAATCATCATGATTCTGAAGTTCCATGATGTGAAGTTGTTTGCACCTTCAAGATGGTCTTCAAATCTGATCACACTTGACATTATGAAGAATGTGATGTGTATTTGATTTCTTAAAACATACGATTTTTCTAAATAATCTGATATCTAGATTTGATTCAGATTTTCTCAACTTGGCTCTGATACCATGTAAATGTAATCAAACCTGATCAAATTATATTCTATGTGGAGAATAATTAAATCCTATATCTAAAATTCTGTGTGTATATTGTAAGTCAGATTTCTAATTTTTGATCTTATTATTGCAGAGTATTTATCTAATTTCTATATCCACAATAGAAGATCGAATTCAAACTTTATATGTTCAAGAGGAGACACGCCTCAAGGAGAGACGCGTCTCATGCGAGGACGTGTCCCTTGAGCGCGTGGGCTCCCCTAAGCAACCGATAATATTCGGTGATTAATATCAACCACCTGCATGCATTTAACAAGCAGTGTTTAATGTATACATGAAGTTCGATCAACATTTTAACTTCGATTTTATTCATGATCAGAAATTTGAATAACATACTTGTAGATATCATACTTAAGAATAGTTTCGATTATATATAAATGATGATGATGCATGAATGCAATTATCATTTATATCTGACCGAAGCTACCTTAAATCAACACAATGAAATAATAAAAGTACATTTATCCCACATTTGCCGGGCGTGGGAGTTGGATGGGAAAAGAAAAGATAAATAGAGCCTTTAATGGCTCTTTCAACATGCTTGGTTGGAGAGAAATTGATATTGCTTTTCAGTCTTTGTTGGAGATTGGATTTCTTGGGGCTATGGGGACGAAATCCCTCATTGCTAGCATCTTCTTCGCTGTTGAAACATCAGATTTCAATTGTTGGCTGGAGATTTATTATATGCTGAGAATTTCATTATTGCTGGAGACTTCATTGTAGTTGGAGATTTCTTGTATTTAGGGGTCTCATTTGCGGATTTGACAGGGGTTAATGTTTATTGGAGGCGTTTTGGAGAAGGAAATAGGCTGCAAATGTTATTCTGGTACTGCAGCGAGTTCATGTGCTGATGGGTGTATTTCTCAGGCATTTGGAGACCATTTTGTACTACAACAGACATAAATTCATTGCTGCATTTTATGGGTATGTCTGATTTAGATAATAGACCATATTTCATGATCTGAGTTGTCTTTACTTTGTCAAAAAATTGAATATTTAAGCCTAAGGAAAAATCTGGAATTTTCAGCTGCATTCTTCATTGTAATTTCCAACTGTCAGTTTTAAATATTGCAATATATTTCCTATTGTTGCTGCATTATTTGGCATGGTCAAACTTGAAAAAAATGTCCAAAAGAACACACAAAACGCACTAGGTGACAACTAAATTACAAAAATTACAATTCAATTCTTTCTCATATAGATCCTAGTAATGGATGTCAATAGGGTCCTACTCCTTGATTTAGAGAGTAATGACTCAGGCAAAACACCATCATTAGCCATGATGTCATCCAATTCAATGCATTTTGCTTCAGCTTTTTGTTGCACCTTCCTTTGCTTGCGTCAAAATTGGCAATTTTTTCTCTAAACATGTGGTTCTTATCTTTGGCACTCTGATTTCTATATGGATCAATATCATCCAAGTCAATTGTCACATAATATCTGAGCCCTTCACCTTTTTGAGTGAAGGCGAAGGTTGTCTTGTATGAAGATGAAGTCAATGTAACACTTTGTCTTAACCAATTGCACTTCTTTGTTTGAATGACATCAAATAATTCCAATTGTGTTGTGGTGCAGCAGTCAAATGTGGCTCAAATGAATCAACCATTGAATTGATGTGGCAGGCATGCAAATGAAGCAAACAAAGAAGAATAACAAGATCAAATAGAAAACAATGTATTTAATTGCAGACATTGAAAGAATTACAAATGGGCTATCAATAATTGTAAGTTGTAACCTCACAACACTGTGTTAATCAGCCTGAGAGAAATACCTGCAGAGACTATTTGAATACAATTGCTTCACCTTAAGCTCTACCCAAAACCCAAATCTAACCAAAATCCAATTTTACAGGCCAAAACACCAAATGAACAAGCATCCATATAAATAGCACCAACAGCAAGTTAGATCTGCGTGACACGAAAGGTTGATGCATGTCTTTGTCATAAATATGTGCCTAGGAGGAAATCAAATCTACAAGGAAGACGTGTTTTGCAAGTAGAAAAACTGGGCCATGCCTAAATAAATTGGAATCTAATGCTTCCTGGACCTAGATCTGACAGTCATCAGGAGATGTAATTATGCCATTTGATAGAAGCCGCTTTGGCACTGTCCAATTTTTTTGACATTGACGTCCTTCGACTTTCAAGGGTTCATGCATAGGTGGCTATGATGCATGGGTTGTGTGGGCTGTGTGGGCTGTGTGAGGATGCAGAAGGGCAAGAGCAATGTTGGCAATACATTTGGCTCAAGAGAAAGCTTTTGTGCAGGTTAAGATGCACTTGAACAGACATGCACCATCCAACAAGGTTTGTGTAAGGCCAAACAATGTTGTGACAACATGCATAGGTTGCACAGGATACAAAACCGCCGAGACAAAGCAAGACAACATGTGTGCAACTTAAGCCTGCCCACAATAGACCACCACACAAAACAATAGGCATGCTTATGTTATGCTTGCACATAGGGAACAAGGCACACAAAAATATATTTTTGGTTGATGCAAGATTGTGCCAACCCAAGGATGCTCCTACATCAAACATCCATGATTAAATGATTGTGAGCTAGGAGCCGACAATTTTAGGACTGCACAAACAATTCATTTGGCCACTCAATTCAGCCTACTACAGCTTTAGAAATCTAAAAGTCTTCCTTGGGCTCCTTACCTGTCCAACGAATAAGATACTCCTTGTATTTGCTCCGTCTTTGTAATGTCCCCAAAATTTGTGATGAAGTGACTTAATTAATTTAATTGATTAAGTTGTCCAAAAATTAATAATATTTCAAAAGGATGAATTTAATTGATTATTTTAATTAAAATAAAAGAATAAATCATAAAGTCACTTGAATAATATTTTAAAAGTGACTTAAGTGAAAATAAAATATTATAATGTCACTTTTGGAAATATTATTGTTCTAGAAGCTTCTTGGAGGACCTTTCTAGAAGATCAAAATAATTCTTTATAAGGAGCTGTGAGCTAGCCTTTTGGATATGCTTGGATTTCATTACTCATTTCAGTTTGGGAAGAGCATGAAGGCTTTTTCAGGTTTGAGGGTTTGAAGACTCTAGGATACTAGGTTCGGTTGTGAAAGATCAACCCTAGCTGGAGATTGTTAAGAAATACATCTAGGGTTTCTATAGGTGCTACATTGCAGATTTAATGGTCGCTTTTAGCGACCAAATTTGGGAAAAAACGATTGTATTTAGCTTGTCTGAGAAGCTAAGTATTTGTGGATTTGCTATAGCTGATGTATAATTGCAATTCTGAATAAGAATCCCTATTAATGCAATAGCTGGTTTATTATTGCATTCTTTTGAGATAGTTGGCTATCTACATGATAAAGTTTATTATTCAAGGTTGCCAATAATTAAGTAGTGGGTTTGAATTCAATGTTCCAGCCGTACTGATCCTGACAATCAGAAGTTGAATGAATTATTTTTCCGAGCATTAATCCATATCCGAGAATATTAATATTATGAGGTATGAGTCTTATTTATTAGAGTGCCATGGAATAGTCAAGTATTCATGTGTGGCTTAAAGCTTTATTGCAGGGTTAAGGGAAGATCGATTCATATTGAAGCCGGCGGTCATAGGTTAAGAATATTGATGGCCATATAAGATAAATATTGCCAGCCGCCAATACTACTGAGGCCTTCCAGTTTGAATAATATATCAGTTCCTGCTGTTCAAGTTTGTTGGGTTCTCCTTGTGGGCATAAAAGACTAATATTAGTGGCGTGGCGCATATTTTGAGATCGATTTTAGTTTAAATCGGCTCCTTTATAACTATCATAGCCTACATATTTCTCTCCCCTGCCAAACCAGAAGTTGTGTCTCCAGAAATAATTATTGAGTCTCTTAAAAGTTCGACGCCACCTTGATATCTTTCTGCGGGCTTTTAGTTGGCAATTTTTAATGCTGAGGTGGAGGCACTTTTGTCTTTTCTGGAAGAACAAGACAAGATTTATGAAGTGTATTGGATTCTAATTCCAAGTTATGGACCCTTTTGAAAGAGCAGTGGATTCTTTGGAAAATCATTGACTCCTCATTTTCATTGCTATCGATATTCTTCAGCAACCCAGGCGCACGAGTTTCTTGAATTGAGTTCATCAATTTGAATGTTTGGTGGAGATTTGAAGGCCTCAGAAGGACAGTGACTTTATGCAAGGAGAAGACTTGCCCAGCCAAGGACGTGATTGTGCAGCAGGGATGTGGCTTCAGGATAACTCCAGTCGTTGCCATAAATAAAGAGTATCTCTTGTGAGCATCCCTCCAGGTTGGATCGATTTGTCAATTTGTTTACTCTAGTGAGTCTTGTAGTGGCATTTCAATATAGCTGGGTCTGCATTCATAAATAAATGTATTGCTGTCATTAACAGCTGAGTCTAGTATTGTGAAATAAAATCATACTCTTCTACATTGCTGATGATATGTATACATGCTTGTAATGGCTTCATGATGTAAGAAAGCAGTCAGTATTAGAATGATCTTTGCAAGCTGTTATAATAGACTGAATTTAGTAAAGCAATTAATTTGCATGACAACTGTTTGAAGAAATGTCAACTTGCAGTCCTAGTTCATTTTGAGGTTGCATTTCCATTTTCAGTCAGTCACATACTTCATTGGTTGATAATTCAGTTTAGAAGACATCATTAATTCATGCATTTGTCAACTTGTGAGTAAGCATTGAAAGAAAATCAGAAATAGAAACATCTTTATGCTGATTGGGGTTGCAAGCCAAGTGTTTGACGAAATGCCAAACCAATTAAATTGAAAGTTTTAAGGCAAATCTGTCAAGGGACTTTACAGTCTTGTCTTCCTGCCAATGCTGTTGCTTTTTTGGTATCTCCCTTCTCCAATTTGGTGCTTCCATTGGCTGTGGAACATTTGAATCTTTAGGTGTATGGTAGGAATACAAATTAGATACATTGAATATCAGCGAGATATCCAACCCTTACAATAGTTCGATCTCATATGTGTTCTCAAAAAATCTGCACATGATGTGGCATGGACTGATCTTATTAGGTTCTAAGGTTGTACATTCCTTTGGGGAACCGGTCCTTTCTGAGATGCAACATGACTAACTCACACTTTTAAGCCTTCTTCCTTTGACACTTGTCTATGTGCACCTTGTACTTTGTACTTTTAAGCCTCTGTTCTTATGCATCTGCATCTTCCACCTTCAACAAATCTATGACACTTTGCAGGGATATCTAATACACCGCTTGAAATGACATCTTCTCTGATGATCCATTCATTGAATTGTACACAAGCTCTGCTCGTGCCAACATGAGCCCCACTACATAGGCTTCTTATCTACCAGACATTTAAGCAGATTGTTAAGATTACGATTGATCACCTCTATCTGTTTGCAGATAATATGTATAACTGTAATTCAGTTGTGTCCAGTTTTCTCCAAAGTGCGCCAGAAATGGCTTAGGAACTTTGTATCCCAATTTGGTGTCATGCTCCATGGTAACACATGCAACCACATTATCTCCTTGAAGAACAAATCCACAATCTTGGATGCATCATTTGACTTATAGCAAAGAATGAAATGCACCATTTTAGAAAATTTGTCCACCACTATGAAGATGGTCATTATCTTTCTGTGTGCATGGCAATCCAAGGACAAAATCATGGACAGTTCCTCCCATGGACTATTTGACATGCACAGTGGCTTGTACAATACCATGTTTTGTGTGATTCTCTTTGCGGTTTGGCAAATCCTGCATCTCTCCAGAAATGTGCATATATCTTTGTGCAAAATTTGCCAGTGATACTTCTCCTTTAACATGATCCGTTTCTTGTTTGTGCCAAAATGTCATTTGAGCCACCTCCTTGTAACTTTTTGAAGAGGTTATCCCTCATTGAGTTCCACAAGATGCACAAGTATTGTCTCCTGAGCAGATATACCTATTGCATGAATTGTTCCTTATGTGGGCCTTTGTCTCCAGCCCAGGGCTTCATACTTTTGTGCCATGTATCCTCAAATTCTAGGTATGTGGCAAACAAATCCTTCATCACCTTCATGCCCACTAGTTTAACTGTTATTTTGGATGTCTGCCTCTTGTTCAAGTCATCTGCAACCTTGTTGGTTTTACCGAAGTGGTGCTTTAACACAAAAGAGTAATCCTGCAGATACTCTACCAAGATTAAGATTAGGAAAAGAAAAATGCAGTGATTAGTTTGATGTATTAAAATTTTCAGTCTAAATTTTATGGTAATTTTTAACTAAACTAATCTTGTTACAGGCGACAGTCAGCTCGACTGAGTCCATCAGGGCACAAAGTTTTGATGTATAGGTTGACTTATAATCTTGTTCAGTGACAGGTATAAGACAACTTATCAACACATAATCATGTACTGTTGGAAAGCTCTAAACACATTTTCTGCCAGTGCAATCTTCTTTCCATAACTTTGTCTCTAATTTTTTTTTTCCTACAAGTGTTAATGAAAGCCTTTAGGTTTATAGTTTATGAATTGTACTGTGACTTGACAAGGTGGCTTACTAGGCTAACATGGTAAGATCTAATGCTGATTGTTGAATTCATTCCTAAGATGTATTGGTTGACCCCCTCCAGTTTACTAGAGAAGAAAACTATTATGCCACTGACCCATATCATACATAGTGTCTCAAGTGGTTTCTGTGGCTTTCTACCATCTCAAGTGGTTTTGTGGATTTCTATGATGAGGAGTTTGTTGCAAAAATATATTGTTGATTACTACACCTAAATTCTGTTTTTTTGTTTGCAAGTAGTAAGATACGTTACATTCCTTCTAAGTTTATTGTTTGGTTGTACATGGCAGTCAACTTAAGCGGGAAAAGTTTGCTGCTCGTTCAGCAATTGTTCCTCTCCTTCAAGCAGAAGAAGATGAAAGGTGAGACTGTGGTTTTTTCCATCTTTGCTTCCATTTGCCCGTGGAATATGAAACTAAATGCTGAAATGCATGTAGACAAGATGTGCCTGTCTTTCTTTTCTAAACAAGACATTGTTTTCCTGCTTAGATTTGTCAAAGCTTGGAAAGTTTATTTGGAGGAAGAAGCAGAGATAATGAAAAATGTCCCAGGTTGGGAAGTAGGCAAAAATGTTTATAATTCGGGAAAGTGGATGCCCCCTGCAACAGGCCAGCTTCGGCCTGAAGTGTGGTAGTACATGTTTGGCCTATAGGCTATATGATATTTCAGTTACAAAATAAAATTCTTAACTGGTTGGTTACCAGATTTCTGAACATAAATTTGAGAAAGAGCTGTGAACTTCCCATCTCCTCAGCTCGTTGTATTTCAAAAATAGTTTCTTATGAAGCAGTTGTGCTTTATCTTAAAAATAACTGTGTTCAAACATTTTTTTCTGCATTCATGCTAAACATGGCTACATACTTTTCATGTGAGTATTAAACTTGGAACACGACTACATAAATGTTTATTTGAAGGTAAAGGAATTTGTTGCTTACAAAACCAATGGTTTAATTTGCTTTGGTGAATGCAATGGTGTATAGGTTTTAAAAAAAAATCCCTTTACTAGGACATTGAACTTATAAAAACTGTAAAGATGCTGAGGGCTGAACTACAAGTCGCCTAAACATTCTTGGCTATATGAATATTTATGCCAAGGGACTAAAAATCTGTGCACGTTACAGGCAACCATAATAATTGATTTCCTAATTTTAGACCTCTCAACACAATTTAATGATTGCCTTAGATAACTTAACGAAAATTAATAACGAGCAATATGCATGTTGTTGATGAAAGTATACCCTACAAATGGGATATATACTAATGCCACTGGTTTCCCATGTATGTGTTTTTGTTGAATTTGCAATATAATTGCAAAAGTATTAGTAAAATTATGAAATAAGTACAAGAGATTTACCAAATGATGACAATAATTGCCTGGGTAACAATAATATTGATATACATTGCTCAAACTTTTGTTGCATCTATACATTGTTCCCAAACATTATTTTCCCACAGGGTTAACATACCAAGCATACTGATCTCTCCAATATGAATATTTATGCAAATAAACTTTATTCTACAATGCTCTTTAATCTCTATTTGGGGTGGTGATACAATAATAATTTACAATCAATGGCTACAAAAATGATTTGTGGCCTCATTAGGCTCAACTTAAGGCATGACTTTTTTGACATCAGAACTTGATAGTGACATACATAACTTGACAGTAGCTATTATACACAAGATAGAATCATAACCTACCTCCATCAATTAGTTGAGCAAATTGATGACATATACTCATTGTTCCAGGGAGTTTTGGGGCGGAGGATCAGAGGACCTGTAAGTGCCTGAAAACAAATAGGCACTTGGCAGGTCCAATGATGACTTGATGTCCCAACACACAACCCTACATGGCATTAAAAATAAAAGTGAAACTCTTTATCTGTTGATTCCAATCTAATGGGTGTATTTTGATGCCTTCTAAGATTACTACCCTTGCTTTCTGGTTGCTTGCTTGTTCCATGTATTTTCATCCTTCCTTACTTGTTGCAATCTAAGTTTTCCTTGCTTGTTGCAATCTAAGTTTTCACCTTTTATTGACACATTTGCCCCTATGTTTATCGGTTGACGTTGACTATCACACAAAAGCTCCAAGGAATGCATGCTCATCGAAACGATTTAATTACTGGTAAAACTGTTGAGTGTTATTTTTGTCCTTGTGATTACAATGAATGTGTCCGTTTTTGTATTATTTTGTCTTTTGAACTTTAGTTCCTTTGTTAGTAGAGTGCACCCAACATGCTCAAACTTCATTCAACTATAATTGTGGATCTTGGCTTGGCATTTTTAGAGATCTCTTCTTCTATGGAATTCCTCGTTCCACAAAAATAGTCTTTGCTTCTTTCAAAACTACAAGAAGTTTCATTCCTCTTGATTAGTGTTAAATGAGAGGTGCACCAATATTTTTAACCTGTCTATAGCTTTTGAAGTATTTTTGCTATGATTTATTAGTTCATCAGAACCTCTGGGCTCCTCACATAGTCATAGCTTCAGCATCATTGATCCAGACAACTCTTCTCAGTTGTAGCTATGTTTGTCTTTTGGTATCTTCTTGCTTTGTTTTCTTGTGCTTTTTCCGTTTAGATTAGTTGGCTTTCATTAGATTAGATTAAATTAGTTTTGAAGTAGTCACTTATATTGCTTTAAACTTGTTCCATTTCAAATCAAAATTCAGGTTTAGGATAAAGTAAATTGTATTTTGTTATTAGATCATTTTATTGCAAGCAATCATTCTATAACATCCTCTTTTTAAAATCTTAAAAAAACTAACTTCAATAACAAATAAACAAAGTCTAACAGCCATTAGACAAATCAAACCACTAAGCAAAGAAACGAGTAAGAACTCATTCATTACCATCATTGTATTGAAAAACTAGCATTGTATTGGAGAATCAGCTAGTGTTAACTATTGATTGTGACCTTTGAAAGCAATTATTTCAACTGCAAAGAAGATCGAAGCCTCAATTAATTAGTTGCACGTTTTATTTTTTGGTTTTGTTTTAGAGTTTGTAGGTTGTAACCATTCAATTCTAAAAAGGAAAATAATTTGTCGGTTTATATTTCTAGATAGAGTAGTTTTGTCATGTTGTAAGCAATCATATTAAACGATACAAAAACACAAAAATAATAGTTTAAGTTTTATTACTTACTTGTCTTGGCATTGATTATGCATTTTTTAAACATTCAAATACATTTTAAAGCATAACAAAAATGTTCTAAAATTGAAAAGAAGTGAAACAATTAGGTCCTTTTCATTTGAGGGAGAAATACAAACTTCAACCTTAATTCAAAAATTTGCATCGAAACATTCCAGACAAAGTTAAAATTTTAAACAATTCTTGAAGCTCCACACATTTAGTTAGAACAAATATTTGGAACATCAAATATTTCAAATTGAGCAATCAAATATTCAAACCAAACATCTCAACAATGAACAAATGATCAAAAATGAAAAATCAAAACATCTTAAGTGGTTTCATCCCATTTATTTTCTTTATGGTCATGTTTGGTGGATTAGGCTTGCATGTTTTGGTGTGAGGATTTGGTGGAAGAATAAGCTTTGGTTATAGAACAAAATCAGTGTGAAAACAATTTATTACAAGCAATCGATATGGTTCACTTAAATAAAGTTTTGAATGAAAGACTACTTGTTTCAATGCTCTCCTTGAATCATTCTAACAAACCCAAACAACTTTCGTCAGGAATTCCATGCCCTACATTGAACAACAAATATTCATAGTACCATCAACACTTTGACAAAATACTAGTGTTAATTATATAGCATTCCATTCTTGTGGAGAGGATGGTCCATTAGATTCTCCATTGTTATACCTATTGTCGCCTTAGTGAACACGATTAGTTTACCACCTATTTGATCAACATGAATTGCACATATGCCTATCATTTGTGATTCACACATAATCATGGTAAGTTAGATTTGGTGATTATTGAATCATGGATCCAAGTTTGGAGATGGTGGAGGGATGATGATTGGGATGTAAATATGAGGAGGGGGCAAAGGGCTTGGTCAAGGGATCAAGGGGTAGTGTTTCTTGTGGGGTCTAAGGGTTGTGACATAGGGTAGGATTTAGGGGTAGAGTCCCCACCATCAATACCAAATTAAGGCCTTTGAGACTAGATGGACCTTCATAGCATGTACCATTGTTCATAATTTTATCACTATGCTTTCTTTCATACCAGTTCACATTATTTTTGACCCAATCTTCATTCTTCAAAGAACTAATGGTAAAGTTAGGTAATTTGATCTGGTCTAACTGATGAGAGTTGCAAAATTGGAGAGATGAATATTGTCATTCTTTAATCTTTATTTATTTATTTTCTTCTCTATGTTTAAAGAGTTCTAATAGTAATTAGCACAAACAAATATAGTAAATGCCGAGAGTGTGCATCATTGAATAAAAATAGTAAAAATTTGTTTTGAATTTAATAGTCTAAGTATTTTATCTCCAATACCATGCAAATATTCTTTCTTTCAAGGTCAACCATTTGTTTATGCCATCATGTTGTTTATCTATTCAAAGCTTCGATACTAATAAAATTGATAAAATCTCATTTAAAAAAAATGATTTTAGTCTACCTATAAGACTTGGGGACTTCCTAGAGTCTCCAAGACAATCAAGGAATTTCTCGAAGTTGCTAGGCCATCCATAGGATATTGGGGCATCATCTCAACATCCCCATTAGTAGGGGATGGGTGTCTTAGAAATGTGCCTAGTTTGTAGGGGATGTTGGGAGATCACCTCAAAGTCCCCAATAGGCGGGGACAAGCATCTTCAAAATATCCCAATAATTGTAGGACTTTTGTAATGTCCTCTTCTCCAGTGTAAGCTGCTAGTGACCCTTAGTCTATTTTCCTAAGTATGAGGGTATGGTGGAGGGATGATGATTGGGATGTAAATATGAGGGGGCGAAGGGCTTGGTCAAGGGCTCAAGTGGTAGTGTTTCTTGTGGGGTCTAAGAGTTGTGACGTAGGGTAGGATTTAGGGGTAGAGCCCCCACCATCAATACCAAATTAAGGCCTTTGAGACTAGATGGACCTTCATAGCACATGGCATTGTTCATAATTTTATCACTATGTTTTCTTTGATACCAATTCACATTATTTTTGACCCAATCTTCATTCTTCAAAGAACTAATGGTAAAGTTGGGTAATCCGATCTGGTCTAAATGACGAGAGTTGCAAAATTGGAGCGATGAATATTGTCTTTCTTTAATCTTTATTTATTTTCTTCTCTATTTTTAAAGAGTTCTTATAGTAATTAGCACAAACAAATATTGTAAATGCTAAGAGAGTGTGCATCATTGAACAAAAATAGTAACAATTGTTTTGAATTTAATAGTCTAAGTATTTTATCTCTAATACCATGCAAATATTCTCTTTCAAGGTCAACCCTTTGTTTATGCCATCATGTTGTTTATCTGTTCAAAGCTTTGATACAAATAAAATTGATAAAATCTCATTTTTAAAAATTGACTTTTACACTACCATAAGACATGGGGATTTCCTAGAGTCTCCTTGACAATCAAGGAATGCATGTCTTAGAAATGTCCCCAGTTTCTAGGGGATGTTGGGACATCACCTCAAAGTCCCCAATAGGTGGGGACAAGCATCTTGAAAATATCCCCGATATTTGTAGGACTTTTGTAATGCCCCCTTCTCAAGTGTAAGGTATTGGTGACCCTTAGTCTATTTTCTTGTTTTTCCAAAGGCTATTAGGTGTTGGTAAAGGGAAAATAAGTTAAAATTAAATTAAGTTGTCAAAAAGGATATTTTTGATTAATATTTTAATTGACAACTTTCACTTAATTATAAGGTGTTTTAAGTGTGTAGATAAAGTGTCGTTAGGCTCAAAGTGCTTAAAAGTGGTCATAAGGACACTTATGCTATTTTATCAAGGATTTAAAATAAATTAAAAAAAAAAAACAAAAAAAAGTTTTTCAAAACAGCAATGAAACAACAAAAGTGTTTTTTCAAAAAAACAATAAAAAAGCCAAAAAATACTTTTAAAAATAAGCTCTAAAAAGGTTAAAAGGAGGTTGGGTCTTCAAAAGAAGGTTATTGTTGAAATTTCATTGTTTGGCCGAAGAATGAACTTTGTTCTTCTATTTACTCAAGGATGAAAACCCTCCTACTTGGCTATGTGATTTTATTATGGAGCCACCATTGTGCTGAAAGTTGTAGATTCAATTTAGATTCAATGGGTATTTGGTTGTAATTTGTGTTTTTTAGTTTTTTGGGGTTTGTAGAGATTCTTGAGCATTTGTGTGAGTTCAATGTTTGGTGTGATCTAATATATTCTAGAAAAAAATAGTGTGGTGAATTTGATTATATATCAAACAATTCATCATTGAATTTTTGAGGTGGTTGAGTGCTCTTTTGGAAGTGTTGTACTTATCACCTAAGGAATGTTTGATGATTTATTATTATCTAAAAGTGTTGCAATAATATGAAAATGCAACAATATAGTCTATGGACAACTATATGGTCATTGGAAGTTTAAAAGTGGTCTCAAAGGATACAAGTTACAATTTTTATTTTTTTTAATGTGGAAGGACCAATTTGTGAAAAAGTAATAAATAAATAGTTTGAATTGGAAATAACTATGGTTTATTAGTTGATTCATTCAACTATTCTCTCCAACTTCTTTTTGGATAATAATTTTATCATATTTAGTTTTATACCAACTATTTGATGAAATGCTTATTTTTTGAATAATAAGGAAATGAATTTGAAACCGATTCAAATATGATTGTAAATGAAAGTCATTCTTAATTGTAATAGTATAGAGGTATACCCTTGGATTCTTTCTTTTATGAATATTTTCATTGTGTTAGATCCTTAGATAGTCGTATTGTCGAATACCATTTTATTTTCTATCATTGTCTGCCTTGTATGGTGTGTACTAGAATCGGGTGAGTTAATCCACCATTTTGACATCAATGCAACTTTTTTTGCATTCACTATCAACCAATTTGGCTAGAATAATTCTATGTGTTTTAAATTGTGAGTTGGTTGACTTGTTGCTAACACTTTTCAATTAATTTTTCTTTGTCCTTATTCTTACTCCATATGCTCTCACCTTATCTAGTGACAGATAAAAAAAACTCTACTAAAATGGGCTAAAAAGATAGTTTGAATTCCCAAAGATTCAAGAGGTTGAGATTCCAGAGTCTTTCTTCAAAGAGACATAAATGGTGTAAAGGGGAAAGGGTGCTAATGTTGGATATCATCCTGATAAAAGAGCTAAAAGAAAACTTAACTTAATGTTGGATATGTTGGCACATATGCTTGCTAAATTGGATAATAATAAGATTACTCCTATTCAACAGAATGGTGAATATAACACGTTTGGTGTTAATAATATTCACACAAATACAAAGAGAATCATGATTGGTTCAACTGCTAGGCCTTTCCAACCTACTTTTCTGCTTAGGGAGGAAGATGTTCCTAAACTATAAATTCAAACCCTACTTATTGATGATATTAGAGCTTATCATACTGAGTATCAATATCTTCCAATAGAAATCAAGAGTGATGCCATTCACAAACTACATGAACACATAGAAGAATTGCAATGACCCAAGATCAAAGCCTAGACCTCAAGTGGTCTAGAGAGATTTGCAACAAGCAATGGGGAAGTTATCACTGTCTAATTTTGATGGTTCAAGAAATTGCACAATTAGAGTGTAGATCCATACATTAGACACTTATTTATCTTTAAGACCAATGTTGGAGGACAAGGCTATCAAGTTTTCCACCCTCCATCTTGAAGGAATAACACATGAATGATGGTATCATGGGCTGGTCACATAGGGACATAATCTTATTAATTCGTACAAAGAATTCAACAAAAGGATCATTGAAAAGTTTGATAGAAAGGACCTTGAAATTCACTTTTGTGAATTAAAACTAGTCAAACAATATGGTAATGTTGAAAGCTACATTACTGATTTTCAAAATCTATCATGGTTCCTAAAATAATGGAAAGAAGGTTGATTATATTGTTTACATAAGGCTTGAATGAATATCTTAGAGGTTTAGTTAAATATTTTAATCCACTATCTCTTCAAGAAGCCAATAAAAGGGCATTGGTAGTTGCCAAAAGGTGAATTCTAAAAGAAACCCTTGACTCTAAAGAAGCCTTTCCAGAGAAACTTCAATCAAAACAAAATTTTCCCTTCAAAGAAAGATGAAGCGGAAAGAAAGAAGTTGAGGAGGAAGAAAAATTTCTTTACTTGCAAAGAGTCATGGGCACTAGACCACATTTGTCTCAAAAATGACAAGTCCACTACATTGAGGTAGTGTCAAATGAAGAAGAATCAAGAGTAGAAGAGGTAGAACAAGAAAGTGAAGAAGTAGAACATCAACAAGTTGAACAAAAGGAAAATGAAGCTTAGGTTTTGGTACACCAAAGTATAACTCTCTCAAAGTTCATGGAGTTCTTTGCAAGTAGTGAATAACTTTGCTCATTGATTTTGGAGCAACACATAACTTCATTGATGAATGGGTTGGTTCAAGAAGAGGCCTAAAAATTAAATATTTTTGAAGGCTTCAATGTAATGGTTGTAGATAGTTTTTCTATTCAATGCACAAGAAATATTTCCAAAATGAGTCTCATATTGAGAAACTATGAGATAAAATATGTCTTCTATGTTGTTAGCGTAAGAGATATTGATGCAGTTTTGGGTGTTTAGTGGTTGCACTCTTTGGGTGAGATTACTTAGAATTTTCAGACCATGGAGTTCAAGTTCTATTTAGAGGGTAAGAAAGTGGTTCTCACAACAAAAAATCCCTGTGATTAGCTCCCTTTTTTGCTTCCACCCACTGTTTTTATGTATTTTTCTCCAATTTTTTGAAAAAGTCGACACTATTTATCGGGTTGGCGTGGCTTTTGGCATTTTTTTGTGTCGATCAAGACAAGTAGGTGCTAAATCAGGCACTAATTAGCGCCATATTTATCGTTGGGTTTAGTGCCAGATTTAGTGTCGGGTTTAGTGCCAGATTTAGCGCTGGGTTTAGAGCCAAGTTAGCAACGTCCTCCACTATTCAGCGTACACCCTAGTTGTCAACCAAGTCTGCGTATACCCTGCACTACCGCTCGGCAGGTTGAAGACTCCCACAGTATGGCGGTAAGCGCACTACCGCTCGACTACTAGAAGGCTTCCGCGGGGTGGCGGTATACCGCGCTATCGCTAGACAGTCAGAAGCCTCTTGCGGTATGGCAGTATACATCGCACTACCGCCAGGCAGTAAGAAATCTCCCGTGGTATGGCGGTATGGATTTAGTGCCAGATTTAGCGTCGGATTTAGCACTGAGTTTAATGCCGGGTTTAGTGCCAGATTTAGCGTCAGGTTTAGAGCCAAGTCAACAACGTCTCCACTATTCGGCGTACACCTTAGCTATCAACCAAGTCCACGTATACCCCGCACTACCGCTCGACAGGTTGAAGACTCCTGTGTTATGGTGATAACCGTATTACCGCTCGGCTACTAGAAGGCTTCCACAGGGTGGTGGTATATTGCACTATCGCCATACAGTCATAAGCCTCTTGCGGTATGGTGGTATACACTGCACTGCCACCATGTAGTAAGAAATCTCTCGTGGTATGGCGGTATACTGTGCTACCACACCTCTCTCACAATCGTCCAACGATATAGAGGTAAAAGCATGAACTTAACACATTATTTATTTATATGTTGAATATTAATCATTATTTAGAAATTATTTTTCACAATAATATATGAATGGTTTGGAAGAAATGAAAGAGGCATATCTATTTTAATTAAAAAAAGTCTTAGGGTGCAAGGAATCTAATGTAATATCACAATCACACAATTTTTTTAAATTATAATAATTAAAATCATAATTTAATGATTAAATTATATATTTAATTCATTTTCATTTTAGTTTTATTTAAATAAATAAATAAATATATATATATATATATATATATATGTTTTAAAATTAAAATTAATAATTGTTAAAGATATTTCTCATATTTTTTATTTTATATAAAATAACATCAATAGTTTTTAATTATTAATTGAACATACAAATTAATAAATTTAATAGATAATAGTAATTTTTATTATAAAATATATGTATTTTGTTTTCTAAATTTGTTTGAATATTAAAAGATTTAATGATTAAACATATTTGAGTTTTTTCACATCAATATTTTTGCCGCCATGATGAGTTAGAACAAAATACCCAAGCCCTAATTTTTAACTCTCATTTTCACTTGTTTTTTTCGAGCTCCCTTGCCCTGCACATGCCACCATCATTAGAGTTTGAAACCTCGAGCTTTCTGAAGGAGTATTTGTCAAATTTCTCACTGATTTTGAGAGTTTTCTTCACAAAAATTTATGTTGAGGCCGAATCAGGTAAAGCTTTCATGGTTCATCATTTGTTTCCACTTATTTGAATGTGTTTTCAAAGACATTCCTTCTCGGATTCTCATGCATTTTTCTTTTGCTTTACTTTGTCGATGCCTTGCTTGTCTTGAGGCTGACATCAAAGCACTTCTGGAGCTCACATTTCTTTGAACAACAAGAAGTTGAGTAAGTTTCTATGTGCCATTTCTTTGTATCTTACCTTCGTTTTCTATCAAAACAAGCTCGATTTGGACTCAATAGATACAAATGAATGGGTGTTTTATTTCTACCATGCATCCTTATTTTGTAACCCTTCTATCTTGGCTCAAATTCTCTGGACTTAGCTCACTAGAAAAATAAATGAAACAAATCATACTCCATATTTGGTTTGATCAAATGATATATTTTTTTATTTTTGCATTTTTTCTCTTTCTTGGTGATAGCTTGGTTAAGACCTCTCTAGAATATTTTTCTATTTCCAAAAAGAACAAAGTGTAAACTTTTCTTTGTTATATTTTTGAGCCTCCTTCATGGCTCCATGATTATGGCTGTAGACAATATTCAATGGCATTATGAGTTTGTCTTTGATCTGGGGTTTTTCGAAAACCCGTGACTCCTATTGCAGATACGAGCTCTCAGAAAAATGACTGCAAGCCTTTTGGCACGATATTTCACTTCTTAGAAAGCAAAATAAATCCTTCCAAATTTGGGGCTCGGCCCAAAAACCCTAAACCATGGGTTTGTAATATTTTGCATATCCTTCTCCTTTCTTGCAAGCATTTTACATTTTCATTTTTTAGAACCCGCTTCACAAGACAATTGCACTATTTTTGCTGTATGTTCATTTTTTCTCTGAACAAGACAAAAATGAAGATGATTGATGCAGAGCATGGTGGGATTCAAAGGTCTTCAAAGACACAAACATAGATTTTTGCAAGATCACTTAAACATTCACAAATTTACTTTAATGAAACATGGTTTTCCAAGCTCCAAATACACCAAAAAGAGGTTTTAAGACACCAAAGTCTTACTGAACCTTTACCACACCTTGAACATCATAGAATTGATAAGGTTAAGCCAAAAAAACACTCTTAGAACACTGGTTCTTTCATTATTGCATTATTCATACTCAAGAAGACAAACTACTTGTAGTGTTCCACATAGACAAAATCAGGTGTATCTTTTAAACCAGATTGAATCTAAAAAAAAAAAACATTTTCAAGAACTCATTTCATCCTTTTAAACATATCAAAAAATGGAATGAGGTTGTTTTGGAAAGAAACCCTCAAAAAATGACTGTCTCGCTATCCTAGAGGCCTAATTTTGGCTCATATGCAAGAGGTTTTATAGGAAATAACTGCTCCAAACCACAAACCACTTTTCTAATGCTTCAAACACCTTATAATAGGTCTGCACAAGCTATCTAAACCATCTCCAATCCTTTAACATTGCATTTTTAGAAAATCCCAACTTGTAGCTATGCCTTCATGCTCAACATTCACAAATTTACTTTAATGAAACATGGTTTTCCAAGCTCCAAATACTCCAAAAAGAGGTTTTAAGACACAAAATCTTACTGAACCTTTACCACACATTGAAAATCATATAATTGATAGGATTAAGCCAACAAAACACTCTTAGAACACTAGTTCTTTCACTATTGCATTATTCATACTCAAGAAGACAAATTGTTTGTAGTGTTCCACATAGACAAAATCGAGTGTATCTTTTAAACCAGATTGAATATACAAAAAAAAAAAAAAAATTTCAAGAACCCATTTCATCTTTCTTAAACATATCAAAAAACAAAATGAGGCTGTTTTGGAAAGAAACCCTCAAAAAATGACTGTCCCGCTGTCCTAGGGGCCCAATTTTGGATCATATGCAAGAGGGTTTATTGGAAATAATTGCTTCAAACCACAAACCACTCTGCAAACGCTTCAAAAAACTTATAATAGGTATTCATATGCTATCCAAACCATCTCCAACCCTTTAACATTGCATTTGTAGCAAATCCCAACTTGTAGCTATGCTTTCATGCTCAACAAATTTACTTTAATGAAACATGGTTTTCCAAGCTCCAAATACACCAAAAAGAGTTTTAAGACACCAAGCTCTTACTAAACCTTTACCACACCTTGAACATCATAGAATTGACAAGATTAAGCCAAAAAAACACTCTTAGAACACTGGCTCTTTCATTATTGCATTATTCATACTCAAGAAGACAAATTGCTTGTAGTGTTCCACATAGACAAAATCGGGTGTATCTTTTAAACCAGATTGAATCTCCAATTTTTTTTTCTTTTTTTCAAGAACCCATTTCAGCCTCCTTAAACATATCAAAAAATAGAATAAGGTTTTTTTGGAAATAAACCCTCAAAAAATGAATGTCCCGTTGTCCTAGAGGCATAATTTTGGCTCATATGCAAGAGCGTTTATTGGAAATAACTGCTCCAAACCACAAACCAATTTGCAAATGCTTCAAACAACTTATAATAGGTTTGCACATGCTATCCAAACCATATCCAACCCTTAACATTGCATTTGTAGAAAATCCCAAGTTGTAGCTATGCCTTCATGCTCAAAATTGATGAAAAATCACTAGGGCAACAATAGAACTCTTGTAACTTACCTAACCCTGCACTTGCAAACACAACTAGCATTGAAAAAAAACCTGAACTAATCCATTCCACCAATTTATAGAGCTCTACATTGGTGGAATGGTGTTTTATGCTTTTATTTGACTCTCAAACCCTTAAAATGAGGGTTTCTGGACTGCCCTCAGAAAAATGGCTCTAAAAAGCTTAAAATTCAACGAAATTAACTCAAACCAAATTTATTTGAAAGATAATTCAAATCTCTATCAAACCCAACCAAAAATAAATCTTGAGAGTATTGTATGGACTAGTACGATACCTGAGCACAACAAGAAAATGTTAAAATAAGCAAAACAAGACACTTTTATTCAAAATTTATTCAAGATACAATGTACTCTCTTCTTCCACGTCTTCACAAGGCTCTTTAAAGGTGTCTATAACAATTATCTAATTGCCCCTTCAATTACAACCGACCAACAACCTTCCCTTTACAAAATGACTCTCACATTCCACTTTTTTGCATTTTTTTGCTACAAGTGACAACTTTTGCATTTTGACTTCATAGACCTCCTAGAAACCTATTAATAAATCAAATGCATTTAAAATGGTCCAAATATGAACTTTTTACAATCACAATATGATGAAGATTCAAATTTTACAAATTTGCCCCATGGAGGAATGAAGTTACATAGTGCCCTGCACCAATGATATGGTTCACAATTATGAAAATAAACATGGTTCTATTTCCTTTTGATGTATATAACTGTAATTTCATTTTTCTTGTTCTCAGAAATGAAGCTGTGTTCTCTTTCTAGAATTTCATTGATCTCTTCATTATTCCCCAATAATTGAGTAGTGTTATAGAAGCATTACAAAGAGGCAGCCTTAGGTATTAGATAGATGGTATGTTTCATAACACATTTATTAGGCCATCCACTGAGGGAATACAAATTATCCTTGTATAAGTAATATACTGTAGGATTCAATTCAATAATATGCTTCACCATGCATTTCATATGCCACTGGAATATAATTTTACAACATAAAATCCTATATTAAGCATACTAATTGAAACTTCAAGGTCAAGTGAACAATTTTGTATTAGATTTTTGATTTTGGAACTCGTGAATATTATGTGGCTGAGAAAGCTTTTCAAACAACTTTCTTAGGTTGTGGAGCCAAATAGTTACCATGGCATTACTTTTATGATCAAAGTTATGCATGTCTTCCGAGCTTCTTGATTTATCTCTTGTGTATGCCTCTAAGAAGCTTCTCAGGCTACTAATTTGTAATTAGTTTGCAAGGGATTGTTTTCTCTTTCTTTTCCAATTTCCTATTAATTTATAGGGAGTTATGGTCTATTTCTTTCCAATCACAAGGTGCATTTCAGTGAACTTGACCATTCTGAATTATTTAAATGTAGACACCATATGGTCGATGCTGAATGTTATTGCTGCTCCAAGGCACTTTGACTTCTTCCTTAGATAGTGAGATTCCCTCAAGACATGAATGTGGTTATCATAGCTCTAAACACTCATTTCAACATGAAGAATGCATCAATGTGTAGTAGAATTTGTAAAGCACTTGTCTCTGATTATGAATGTTTTAGATTGTTATATATAGTCATGGTTCGATTCTCATGATAGATTCCTTTGAAACTTGTGACAAGTATGTATTTGAGGACCAAATTGAGTTTATCAAGGAATCAGTACTTGAAGGAGAATAGGTACTTTAACAAATTATCTCATATGCTGATGTTTTGAATTGTATATTAGATATCTTCTTTTGATTTAAATAGTAATAAATATACGTTTCTTGCTTTGGTTGATTGGACTAAACTTTAGAGAACAAATGGAAAATGTTTTGAAGTTTTATATGTATTTTTGTAAGACTTTTTAACTTTACAACTTTACAACATAGATTATGTATTATTCACTTTTAATTTTTTGATAATTTTCTCATTATTGATGTGGTGCAGGAGCACCTTGTTCAATATATGCCTCCATTAGTCAAAATTGTAAAAAAATGAATTTCCAATTATAAAAGCATTGTAGAAGGTCATGATAAGGCCTATTTAATTGTAATTGAGTCTCAAATAGGTTTTAGGTGTCAAAATGATGAAAACAAACAAAATTGCAAAAAAATGCTAAAAGTTGCTAAATTTGAAAAAAGGCAAAAAAAATAGAATATGAAGAGACAAAGTGAGAAAGTAAAGGGTTAGGTCAATGTAGGCAGTTGAAAAGTCAGTTGTTGAATGGGAAACATCTATAAAAACTATTTGGAAGGCGAGCAAAGATTCATTCTTTTGTATTTTTGAAACATTTTGTTTAATAAAATCCTTGTTTCCTGTATTTTTAGTGTTTAAAATCTTGAACCAGTCCTTGTACAGACTGCACAATAGATTATAAGCTTTAAATTTATTGTGTTTTCTTGGTGTAAGGTTTTAATAATCAATTAAAGGAGTTTTAAAAAGGTTCCATCAGTTTTGAGAGGCCTTTCTGTGTTTTGACAATAAACCTAGTCAAGGGTTTGGGAGTCTTGTGAAGATTTACATTCCCATCCCACCAATGTAGGTTGAGTAGAATGGTGGGATGGATTGTTTAGAGAGTTTTTTTGTATATTTTTTAGTGAATTGAGTGTGTACATGAACATGGGAGTTAAGATTCAAAAGTTTGATGCTGCTCTTATCAAAATTTCTGTGATTTTCCCTTGAAGTTGATGGTTACAAGTGTGATAAAGGAGATCCAACATGTATATAGGCTAGATGATGGTAAAATAAGGTTGGGTAGACATAAAATAATGTTTTGGAAGAGGTGGCAAGTGATTTTGAGGTTTGCAATATGCATTTCTAATAAACCCTCATTCATTTTGTGTTGAAAAGCCTACACTTAAGGGTTTTGAAGTTCAGCTTTTTGTGGAGCCTTTTAGTCCCTAAAAATGATCGATTCTTAAGTTTTGATACCCTTTATACTGCTTCCCAGGGGTTTGGGGTGTTTAGTGGTTGATTTATTGGTAGTCTCTTTGTAATTTTGACCTAAGTTGGTGCATTTTGCTGCGGACAATCTATTGTTCTGTTATTTTATTTCAAAACAACACCTAATCTTGAAGTATGTTTAATTAGGCCATAATGGGTCCTCAGAAATATATTTGGTCTTGGGAGATTCAATCAAGGTCAAAAGATATACATATTTTTGTTATGAAGGAATATTACAAGAAATTGAGGGCATGGTTGCAAGAAGTTGTGAAGCTGATGAAATTGTGTTATGAGGAAGTGATATTGATTTGTTCCTGTCAGAATAATGATGGTTAAGATGAATTTGGGACTTGGTAAAATTTTGGAGTCAAGATTTGTTGTTTTAGTGCTTGTAGCAATATGAAATCGAGGTGCAAATTGGGTGTCTTGGTGTAAATGTCTGATGAGTTGATTGTTTCAGAGGTTTCTCAATGAGTTTTTGTTTTTCTTCAGTCAAATCAAAGATGTTTAGGTAAACTTGGGTTTGGTAAGAGCAAAGAATCAAGATTTGATGGATTTATGCCTTTTAGCAATGAAGAATCAAGTGAAAATATAGTGAACTTGGTGAAGGATTAGTGGATCTTCTCATGTTTTGAGTTTGGGTCAGAAGTACCCTTGAAAGTTTGTTGTGTTGTATTGATGCTCTACATCATGATGTTTTATCCTAAATCAGGCCGAGGGTGATGATTTTGAAAAGGATTCTAGGGAGAAAACAATGTCACACAAACTCTAGGTAGGATGCATTTTCTTGATGCCTGAAATGAGTGTAGCATTTAGCTATAGAAGGCACTGGAAATAATTTTGCACCATAAACTGTTTAATGTACATATATTATATGAATCAACTACTTTTAATTTTCATTTTACTCCACTAAAAGTAAATGAATCCTCATTTGCAATCATCAAGCCACTAGAAGGAACATTGTTTCCTTTTATTTTATTCCTGACATAGCAGCAAGTAAAAGTTTTCATGTTATTTTCAAAATTGTTGGTTATTTGATGCTAGCTTAACTTTTCTTGCAATGGTTGTATAGGATGAAAACAATAGCCATATCAAATGCCTTTGGCCCAAGTCCTACTCTCTCAAGGTTAACAATCTCAATCTCACAAATAGTTATTACTAAGAAAGGTAATTCCACCAACTCTACCAAACAGTTTACCGTAGGAACAATAAAAGTAGACGCTTTGAAAGGAACTCCATGAAAACCAAGCTCTCTAAATGGTATATCAAACTCTAGTTGAAAATCTTTTAGATGAGGTACTCCCATAGGTTTGTTACTCGCTTGACAAATCCTTGAAACTCTGCATTGATTTTATTTTTCATGCCCCTTTCTTGTTGTTCTTCCTCAATTTCATCAGGATCATACATTGACCTTCTTGCCCCTCCTAAAGTTTGGAGCACATCCATTACCTCCACATAAAACTGGACATCCTTGGTCTTCTTGGTTCACACCATGATATGGTTATGCAAATGAAAATGAAGCAAAGTAATCATCCCCTTCTTCGCTGGCTGGAAGAATGCATGCTTAATGTTTTGATACATGATATCAACTCTCTCTTTTGCTCTCATGGTTGAATACCAAAATCCATTATGGTGGGCCTCCAGAGTTCTAGTCATCTTTCTTCCTCTTCCACCAAATGCTGGCATATTTTACTAATGTTTATTAGAATTTTTGCATGTTTTACATCATTGGAATGACATATTAGCTGTAACTTTTTTGAAATTTTACTATGGTATGTGCACTTTAATATGATATAATATGATTATGGTTTTGTTTCACATGTTGTAATATTAGATATATAACAAAAAAATAAATTATTGCATGAAATAAATAATAACTTTTCATTTTAAATATTTTTTTTTGCAGAACACGAGTCTTCCAAAAGATCAAGATGATCCTCATGATATAGATCCAGAATATGTTGGTTCCGGTACAAATCACATGGCAGAGGATGATGATGACGCAGATACAAAAGATACCGAGGCCGATGATGATGATGATGATGATGACGACGACAATGATGATCACGATGGTGATGATGATGATGAGGTAGTTGCTGGTAGTAGCTAGTGACATTCATGATCATATAGACTGCATCATGGATCATTGTTGATATATCATTATGATGCCTATTTTCATGGTTACTATCATATGTATCATTTTCACGGCCTACAGTACCATATTATTGAGTTGTATCATTTGGACATGTATCATTTTGACTTGTATCATTTTGAGCTATATAATTTATCATTTGTACATGTATCATTTTGAGCTATATAATTTATCATTTTTACTTATATCATTTGTACATGTATTATTTTGACTTATGTCGATTGTTGGACATGTATCATTTTGACATGATATTAATCTAGTGGCACATTTGACTCACTTGTTTTAATCACTTATATAGATATTTGACTCACTTGTTTTGATCTACTTATATAGATATTTGACTCACTTATTTTAATTATAAATGATGATCATGTTATAATAATCATCTTGTTATTTAATCATATGAGTTATTTAAGAGGCATGATATATTTAACTAATTAAATTGAAATAAAACATATTAAATTAATAAATGAAAGCAGAACAAGAAGCATTTTTATAAGCAAAAAATGAAGCAACAATGGAAGCCAAACTAGAAGCAAACTAGAAGCAATCTTGGAAACAAAACTTGGCATTATTTAGGAAGCAAAAACAAAAGCAATTCAAGTAGCAAACAAAGAAGTAATAATGGAAGCAATTTTAGAAGCAACAAAAGATGCAATAATAGAAGCCATTTTAGAAGCAACAAAAGATGCAAAAATGGAAGCAAAGCTAGAAGTAAAAAACGACATTATATCGGAAGCAAAATTGGAAGCAAAATTGGAAGAAAAATCGAAAGCAAACCTGGAAGCAACACAAGAAGCAAAACCAAAAGCAAAATCGAAAGCCAAACTGGAAGCAAAATTGGAAGCAAATCTGAAGCAAAACTAGAAGCAAAATCGAAAGCAAACCTGGAAGCAACACAAGAAACAAAACCAAAAGCAAAATTGAAAGACAAATTGGAAGCAACAAAAGTCGGCACCAAATCTGACGCTAAATACGGCGCCGAAATGAACATACCATTTTGCGCCAACAAAAGTGCCCAATTCATGAACTCAAATGCACTAAAATTCGACGCTATTTTAGGTGCTAATTGCCTATTTTGTTGTAGTGTCTTCACGAAATCTCCAATGCTTCTCCCAAGGTTGTTTCAACAAGTGCATGGAGATGATTTTTTGTTATGACCAAGTTGCATGTGCTACCCAATGCTTGATTATCCATGTTGCTGCTAATGGTAAAAATTCATATCATGTTGATGTTCAATCTCTTCTTGATAAGAATAATAAGTTTTTAAGTGATGTACCTCATGGAAGGCCAAGCAAATATAGGCTTTGAGCATGTTATTGAATTAAAAGGAGCTAAACCTATAATCACTACACCTTATTGCCATCTTAAAATGGATAAGGAAGAAATTGAGAAGGTTATTAAGGAGCTCTTGAATATGGGCCACATAAGGCCGAGTTTTAGTTCTTTTGTACCCTCAATTGTTTTAATCAAGAAGAAATATGGGACTATGAGGATGTGTATTGATTGTCAAGCTTTGAATATGAAACCAATTGATAATATGTATCATATCCCTAGGATCAATAAACTCATAGATGAATTACATGGTGGACTATTTTTCAAAAAAATATATGATATCGATGTATTGGTACCAAATCAGAGTTTGTGAGGAAGATGTTCATAAGATAGATTTAGGTGTCATTATGGACACTACAAATTCTTAGTCATGTTATTTGGCTTGACTAATGCTCCTGCGACATTTCAATCATGTATAAACCAAGTGTTCATAGATAATTGTACACACGTTTTGTTTTTGGTTGGATGAAGTTTGATTTTCTTAAGTGAGATTTTGAAAATATGTGGACAGCTTTATTTATAGTAAAACACTTCATTCAAGTTAAGGATAACTCAACTCACATTTAATTTATAATAAAATACATTTAATTTAAATTTAAATTAAATCTACATCAAAACATTTTTTAAAAGAGTATTGTTTTAAAATCAAACTAAATTAAGAACATGATCTAGTAATGTAAGAAATTAGGATATAAATAAAGGATTTATCATCACATATATAGTCTTACTCATTAGATTGTGATTTTATTTATTTATTATTAGTAAATCAAAATATTAAAATAAAATAATATGATTTGTATTACTTACAAGTTATAGTCCAATAATAACTCCTCTTGATCTTTTTGTAATTGAAAATTTGTATTAGTAATAGATATATAGAAAAAAATGGAAGTAGAATTATAAAACTTACATACAAACAAAAATCTTAAATTTTCTATTAAATTAAAAATAAGCCTATAAATTGATCTTAAAAAAATTCAAGATAATCTTACAAACATTTAAAAAGGAAAAAATATTTTATAATAATATATATATATTTTTTATAATAATAACAATTGTAATTATATGATCTAATAATTTAAAATTATAAATATAATCTAAAATTAAAAAATACCCACTAATCATCAAATTCTAAAAAAGGAAAACACTTTTATAAATCTTTATTATCTTGAAAAGTAAGAATCAAAGTCAAAGAGAAGGAAAGAAAAATACATTTATTACAAAAGATTTTGATATTTTCTAAAAATGAAAATTGTGCCTTTATAAAGATTTATAAGCATTGTAATATGGATTTCAAACTAGGCTAGTGCTAACTCTTCTAAAAGTCTCCTTTCTAAGATAAGATGCACATGCAAAGTCAGTTTTATTGTTAGCTCAGTTAAGCTTAAGAAATGAAGACAAGAATGCTCATATAGTAAGGGGAGTCATTAGTATAATTAACAATGGTATGTTTTAATTTCAGAATAATTTTTAATAAAATTTATAATCTATGTGAATAGTGAATAGTTATAATAAAAAATTGGTTAGTTTAATTCATTTATTTTTATGTATAATCTTGTAAACAATATAAATATGTCTTTTTATAGTTAGGATGAGGTATAATAATTGTTAATCTTTTATATTGTTGAAATTATTATTCATTGAATATTTATGATTATTAATACAAAATTCAATGTTTACTTGTTCAATAGAATTTATTCTACCTATCTTATTTTGTTGTTTGTTGAGATATATTAAATAGTTTCTATCAAATTTGTTAGGTTTGTATTGTAGTTCTTTTTGAAGTTGGATATTGTGATTTTATATCACATCATTTATTTACTTTATCAAAGCAATCATTTTTTATGGTTTAGTCTATTCAATCTATAATTGTTTAGTTTCTACTATTCATTAAATATTTACAAGTGTACAATCGTAAAGATTTCTTTCAGTCAAAAAACTCAAAAACTCTTATCTAATATTTGGTGTGCTAAATAACCTTAGACTTTAAATTAAGAAAACAAAAAATAATTTTTTATTTAATTAATTTGTGTTGCATACTCTCAATCACCTTAGAAAATAAACAAATATATACTATACATTTTATATTAATTTTTAATTTTAAAAAAACTTTCCCTTCTAATTTATAAATGATTAATATGTATTAATAATTCAATAAAATATACAACAAATCCTAAAAACCAAACCATACATCAAATTTCAAATGGTAACAACTCAAAAACATAATGCAAGTCACAATTTATACATCAGTTCAAATAGTTTGAAACTAACTCCCAAATCATTGACCTGAGCAAATTGAATGGCAAATTATGTATACAGTAAACCCACTTCACCTTTCATTTTTTAAGAAAGTGGGAATTATTACATGCTATCGTAGTAGAAGAAACTCATTGAAATATAGTGAAAATAATCAAACTACTATAGGATTTTATTGATGGTCACAAGCAGTTAAAACTTGTTTCTTTTACCACTTAAACATGTTCTACTGGTGGAAGGATGGACAATATACTGCAATACATGCAGTCTGCCAACGGGAGTATTCGTCAGCTAGGAATATATAATAAGTTGATTTCTCTGCTTCCAAATATCAATTTACAAGCTTGTGTATCTTTTCATGGACACCAGTTACCTCCATTTGGATCTCGATCATTGAGTGTAGAGGTACCTGGCAACATAATATGGTCTTATAAAAGTGAGAAACCCAATATTTACCGTTTTATCTAGTGTTGGATATCAAATGCGGCAGATCCTACGTTCTCTAAGTGGCTGTTAATTTTTGATATGATACCTCAATGTGTGGAACTTCTTTCAAAGGCTTATCAGCAAAATATGCATACAAGGCTCGCAGAACAGCCTACACATAGAAAAAGCTCGTAGTATTTCAGATTGGTCATGTCAATCCATACTTACAGATGTAAACGGTTCAAAAAATGTGCATTGTTCGCTATAGTGTCCTCACCTGATGGGCAATTACCACAACGGGAGCACGCTGTCTCTCCAGCTCAATAATGACAGGTTCCAACCTGCATTATTTATGGCTTTAAATATGAAGCTCTTGATGAGGGAAAAAATCCTTGTTCTGATCTCCAACAACACAATAAAATGAATCCAGAATTACCTTTGTATGACATCAAGGTAGGATTCTCCACGAGGATAACGATACCTCAGTTTGTCAGCTTTTCGAGCACTGCATTGAGGATATCAACATTCAGTTGCAACAAGCTAATAAGTGGACATCACTGACTCCTACCTTTTTTCAAATGGACTCAGAAACAACAAAGTATTCATACATGTCGATTAATTGGCAATGGGTAGAAACACAGGAATGTGATTAAGCATGCCAAAACAGAACAGTGATATCTTATTTAATAAAATAGAATAAGCATTTATTTTATTCGTTTATTAATCATCAAAGATGTCTTCAAAATTCTTTTCGTTTATAAATCAGCTACTTCCTTTTTGTCTCAAAGTTCAATATCTTTGTATAATTTTTTGCAAACCGTAATTGACCTTCGATTATGTTTAAACAATCCTTAAAAAAGAGTTTCGAGTTTAAATTACAATTCAAAAGCTAAGCCTTTATAAGAGTGGACCATCTCTAGAGTTGATTATAGCAGGAAATTAAAGGGCGAGTTGATTAATACCAACACGGAATAATTCCAGTTTCCAAAAATTGAATAGGGACTATTGCCAAGATATTAATGCCAATTTTGAGTGAGAGAAAGTGGGGGAGTGCCTGTAATGTCCTCATATTAGAGACATAAAATACACAAATTAAAATTTTGATTTTAAAGATTGTTTGATAAAGAGCAATGAAAGATTGATGGAATAAAATAAATGAAATGCATTATTAATAACTAGTGCATAACTAACATAATCTGATATGACTTATTACTCCTGATCGGAATAGATCTTTGCCTTGTTTCCTCTTTGCTAACCTCTTTTGGATGGTAGATTTACTGTGCAAAGGGCGCATGCACCATCTCAAGTTGGACACCCTCAAGGATTTGTTACCTGTCTTGGGCTCCGTCCAACATTTGGATTTACCCACCTTTCCCTTCCACACACTCCCTATCCTCATCAAGCGTTAGCGAAGGGGAATTTTGGCCCGAAGTCTATTCTCACAGTAGCAAGTCATAATAGTATTCACTTTCCTATTGAATTCACAAACATCATAGATTAGAACATTCACTAATATTGATTCTAATAAGATATGAGTTAGGTACTATACTGTAACCCACTGTTGGAAGAATTGGAATTCGATTATACAGACCTCAATGTTATATCAGTTGGTTGAGGGTACTTACCTCTGATCGTCGTACTAACTGGACTTCTTTCAGACTTATTTCTCTGAGCTTGATCTTTGATGTGATGATGTATCTCCCTAAGATTTATTTGTTCTTGTTTCTTTGCACTCAAAAGATATCGTTAGCGTACTTAACAAATAAGAATCTACCATTTGTAATTATATTAAGCATCATAATTATTTATAAGGCTCAATAATTGCTGCAAGCATCATTATTGGATAATCGAGAATAAAACACCACATATGCTTCATTCTCACGAAATAACGTAAATGAGTACTTGACACCAATAAGAACATAAGAATATCATCCCTAAACATCAATAAATAATCTCAATAAAATATTATAGATTACTATTTACGAGTGAAATAGATAAATATACTAGCAACAGTAATAACCAATAATAATGATACCATATATGATATAATACATCAGATAACATTATCAACATAATCATAATAAATGATAATAATAATAATATCATAAATAACATGATGCATCAGATATTAATATGACAAGCAGTAATGATAGTAATACTATCCTAAATAATACGAAGCCCCATATGTTAGTATTAACTACAACAATAATATGTGAATAGTAATATTCTATACAATAGTAAATACGATGCATCAAATGTCAACATTATCTACAGCAATAACATCAATATCCTAATATAGTGCATCAAATATTATTCTTGTTCTATGTATCACCTGATGGTCTTTACCGTGAGTAATCCATACCCAGCTATGATGTATCGATCAACCGGTTATTATTATCTTGTTTGATTTGTAGACTTCCCTTTCCTTTCAGCCAGCGATGATCTATTTAATACTTGTTCGTTATTTTTATATCATCCCTATTTTTTATTTTTTTTCATGTTCCCCTTCCTTTCATCTCATATGTTCTTTTATATCTTCCCTTTTTTGGAGAAGAGGTGCAATCCACATGGAAGATCGTGACTTCTCTTAAATCTGTTTCATTTTGTGATTAACTTTAGTGATCGTTGTTTTTAAAGGCACCCCTTGTTTATGTTTGGTTGCTTATAAACAAATATATTTGTTTTTGATAATGATACTTACGATTATAATAATGTTATTTCAGATTTATCTTTTAATTATATTTATTTTATTTATTATTATTATTTTTAAGTTATAATAATTTATCAATATATTATTATTTTATTTCAATATTTTATCTATATAATTTATATTATTATAATAGTTATAATTATAATAATGTTAAATGGTTAATATTTATTTTTGTATTATTAATATTTATATTTGATAATTATAATTATAATATTATTTTATGATAATTTGTAATTATAATAATATTAAATTGCTAATATGTCTTTTTATATTTTTAATGTATTTTGTTATTGGTTTTATTTATTCATCTATATTTCAATACTTCATATTTTAGTGTTACAATTCCAGAGTCATGACAGTGCCACTCTAAGGAGACTTGTGGCTTCCTCCAATTCAGGATTAAGAGTGGAAGTAGGTGCTATTTTGTGAAAGTACGTGCAAAAAATAGCACCTTAAAGTAATCTTTAAATCTATAAGCAAGTTTCCATGTCATATCTCGCTTGAGGGGTGTTCCATGGAAGGCGTGTGCAGCAAAAAGTGGATGTTTGAACATGTCGGCACAACAAATAGATGGGCTTTCCTTGAAGTGGGTTTATACGCTTAAGCTGAAATCCTATAATAAGACGGTAGAGTGCACCTCCTGTTTCGCACAGGAAACAATATTTCTAGATATCACCAATTTTTTTATTTAATGCCTTGAATATCTATCATTCTTTGTTGCTATGTATTAAGGAGTAGAATAGCACGTGTCCTTTTTCTTTAAAAATCTTGGTTTAGGGATAACTAGACCCACATATTATATTTTAAAACACCTCCTCCTTGTGCCAACATAGAGCCAATAAAAATAATTGAGGGTTTGATATCGATGTGTTACTGTTTATTACAATTCGGGTAACTAGAAAGGTGCATTGATCATCTGCACCTTCAACCCATCAAATGCCTTACTACAGGAGTGACAATTGTGCTAATTCTTGATGAACATTTGGTAGTACTCTTCTTGACCTAGAGACACAATTCCAATAACGTCTTTTGGTTGTAGGATAATGAACATTGTTTGGCTATTAGTTATTTGGTAGTTGTAGCTTTTAGTTTTCTATTCGGTTACATTTTCTGGTCTATATATGTACAACATTTTACTCAGAAAGATCAATAGAAAATTTTAATCATCTATCATTCTCTTCTATATTATAAATTTCCTTCAATTAGTATCAGAGCTGTAGGGAGGTTTCAAGAAGCATTGAAGATCAGGTTGAGGTTCTATTGGTACGCATCCAAAATTATTGCACTTGTTTCTTGCTGTTTGTGGATGTGAGGAAGAGAGATATGCCTTAGAAGCATGGAAGGAGTCTCACATGGGAAAAGAAACACAGAGGGGTGCCAAAAATCAGGTGTCTTCCACAAGTCTTCATGTTCTATTCCATATATTTTGTGGGAGCATAACGACAATAAGGCATAAGACACAATTCCTTTTCTCTGCATAAGGACGTGGGAGACATAAGACACTGTGTGATTTAGATTTACAAGAATCGCTAGGACTTGCCTAGACTCAGTGAGTCTTTAGGTAAGTGGCACCCAACGAGTCTGGGAGAATTTGGCAACCAAGGACCCACCAGACTCGCCGGACTTGCTGAACTTGCTAGACTCACCAAACTCGGTGAGTCCCAATGGGAAGACTCGGCCGTGGCTAGCAGAGTTTAAAACATAAAGAAAAACAATTCGCTAAAAAGTTTGTTTCTTATATTTGTCTCCTACACCCTAAAAGCAACTTCATTTCATTTTCAAGTCAAATGAGAAGGAAAAAATAGAGTTTTGAGCCAAAATTAGATTGCATTGAAGAGAAACCAGCAAGGAGATTGAGCAAAACTCAGTGTTTGAATCATATTTGGGCAGGTTTGTAGCTACTTTTGGTGCATCTAAAGGAGTCTACAAAGGATTGGAAAGAGCTCACCATTGATTTCAAGCAAGATTTAAGAACTTTGTATTTTGAAGGTTTTGTTTTTAAAATTCATTTTTCTTTTACATTTCTTCATTCTTTTTTCTATTTTGTTTTAATAGACCAAAGTAAAAAATCCTAGGGGTGTTTAATTTTTGTGTTGAACAAACCTTAGGTCTTTTTGTAAAAACAAATTAGTTTTATGGTTGCAAACCCTAGATTTTTTTTATATTAGTTTAATTATAAACCATAAATGTTAATTTTTTCTATTTATATGTTATTGCAACATTCTTGAGATTTATAAATTATCTTTATCACAATGTCTCGAACACCAGTTAGAAGGGATCCTTGTTGGAAACATGCTATTGTTACCTCTAGTCAAAAGAAGAAGAGGTAACTTGTTTTCATTTCAAAACAACTATGCTTGGGGGAGGCATTAACAAATTAAAATACCATCTTACACATCAGATTGATATACTAATCCATGCCCAAAGTGCTTGTTGAGGATATGCAAGTTCAATTACAAACCTTTGATCAGCAAAAAGAACTAAAAAAGAGGCAAAGAGAGGAGATGGAAGCCATTTGTGGAACTGGAGAGTCTTCTTCCATTCCTCCATTTCGTTCATCTTCAAGTGCTCGTAATGGTAGTAGTTGCAGTGGCAATTGTAGTGTTAGCATTGGACCTAGAGTTCGTGTATCTAGATTAGATTCATATATTTTGCCACACACTACTCCAGGTTCCCAATTGTCACTTGAAAGCACGGGCTGAAACAAAGATAAACATGATGCATCTAAAAATGCAAATGGAGACTTTTGGGTCTATTGTGACATTCCATTCCATTCAACTAGGTAATCCTTTTTTATTTGTTTTTAAAAAAATATATAACTTGATTTTTTGTCTCTTGAATTTTCATATTTAAATGTATGTTGAATTCAAATTTAAACTCTCCATTTTACAGTACTTATTATATTTAATTTATTTGTGTTAGGTTTACTTATTGGCAAAACATGGTCGATGCCATTATTGTTTGTGGGGTAGGGGTTCAAAGCCCCTAATGATGATGAGATAAAAAACCCCATTTTGTCACAAAAGGTGGCTGATGTGAAAGCCACAATAGAGGAGCAACGACAGATATAGAGGAAGAATGTTTGCATCATCATGACTAATGGTTGGACGGATAGAAGAAATAGAACATTGCTCATTTTTCTTGTTTCTTCCTTAGGTGATTGTACTTCCTGAAATGCATTGATTTAGTGATTAAGATATTTAATTTATGCTTTATTGAATCTTTCATTTTGTTTCTTTCTCAATGACATAGTGTTCATCAAATCTATTGATGCATCGAGGAACACCTAAAATGTTGAATTCCTTTGTGTGGAGATAGCAAAGAATATTTGTAAATTCATGTACAATCACACATGGGTCCTTAACCTAATGAGACAATTCACAGTATAGGAGTTGGCTCATCTTGGAATAACCCGGTTTGCAACCAATTTCATCACATTACAATCCTTTCTTCAAACAAAGTGAGCTTTGAGGCGCATGTTAGTTAGTGAAGAGTGGGCTTCCTCATCATATGTTAAGACCGATGCAAGGTATGATGTGACAAATTGGATTTTTGATGAGCAAGGCTTCTGTCATGTCCCTAGATTTGGAACCTTAAAATATAAATACAAAAGGAAATATATATCTATATAATTACAATTCGAAAAATACATATAGTACTTGAAAAATTTATAAAAAGATGTATAACAATATAATTATATAACTGTAGAAGCCTAAGGAACAAGTAAAGTTAACACATAAAAACAAAACTTAAAACTTAAAAGTTTAAAGTTTAAACACAATAACACATTGCAATGATATATCATTTCATTGAACTAGTGAACCACTGAACATTGAAAATCAAAATGAAAATATAGACATTGGAAAATGCAACAAGAACTAGATGTTTCATAATTTGAGTTTCATAATCATGATTCATGAATCATAATTACAATCAAGTATCATTGTATCATCAATGTTCAAACTTCAAACTTCAAAAACAGAGTACAAAATAGTAAATGGCTCCAGGCTAATGGCCTGATGCCTCTGGAAGTCTCCCAGAAGTTTCCCTGGAGTCTCCTTGGGTGGAGGGGACGTCTGGAAGTCTCCCAGAAGTTTCCCTGGAGTCTCTCCCATGCAAAAACGTCTAGGAAACGTCTCCCTCCAGGAGGAGACTTCGGGGGGATGGTGGAGAAACGTGGAGACGGTGGGGGGACGGCGGAGGGACGTTTCCTAGGTGTCTCCCCATCTCGGAAACGGGTGGTTTTTTTGGGGGGACGCATCCCCGTGGAACACTGCAATAATTACAGTTCATAGAGCTTTTATTGGTTCTCCTACAAGTTGCTGATAGGTAGAAGCCCACAGTGGGCTACATATATGAGGGCATGGATAGAGCCAAGGAGGCTATTAGATCCATTTATGGGGGAGTTGAAGATAAGTATCACCCCATTTGGGAAATCATTGATAGATGATGACACCTCTAGCTTCACAAGCCCCTACACGCAGTTGCTTATTTGCTCAATCCAACATTCCAATTCTGCCCTGATTTTAAGGCGGATGAAGAGGTTCTGAGTTGGCTCTGTCCATGCTGATTGTATAGGTTTTAGACTATCCACTTAGTACTTGGAAGGAGTTGTAGCAAATAAAATGATGTTTAGTGGTGTTGTACATGTGTGGATATGCTATGTAGGAGTGTTGATACTTGAATGGTGTGTGTCATACAGTTTTTAAGGCTTAATTTTAATATGTTGAGGGCGATTCAAAGAGTATATGCTGCAAGTTAATTCAAAACACCAATCAATTGCTAGCTATACCATATAATGTGCCAGTTCAAACTTGGCCACTCCCTTTTGAGTGGTTCAATGCTATTTTCCAAGTCTAAAGAAGTTGCTGGTTACAATTGCAATTTTCATTAGCATTTGTGTAGTTATTAGTTATTATTAGTCAATGCAGTAGTGCTATGTTGATTATTTTCTCGTATTTCATCATTCTAGAAGTTTATATTTTCCTATGACAAACATTATTATTTTGGTGTTGATGTTATAATTCAAAAATTGTCATTTCAAGTAACTTTGATATTTATATCATCTTTGAATCTATCCATTAATTTTACTTTGTAATATTGCACAATCTACTGCTAGTAGTTCTGATTGTGATTGTTAAAGATCCATTCTATCATTGTAAGAAGATTCTGGTTAGTTTAACTATTGGATCCATTTTATTTTTTAATCATTATCCACCAATTTGGTGTGATCTAGAACAAATGATATAGCCTGTCATTTTAGTATTGATGCATTTCTTCTTGTTATTTGTTAGTTTGGCATGATCAAAACTAGCATATAATCACCATTTTGGTGTTGATCGATGATGATGGTTTGATATTGTTGTAACTTAGTTGGCTAGTTGCCAATATCTTGTTGGTTATTTTCATTGTCTTCATTCTAGTCTCTTTATGCTCTCACCTTGCTCGTATTGAGAACTTGGAGATAAAAAAGAGCTAGGACTTGAGTTGACTGTAAGAAATTTGGTGGATTTGAGCTAACTGTTTTACTAGGAACATTACATAGGATACAAAACCAAATACCCAAATGTATGTGAAGGCAAGAAATTGTATAGACCTAAGTTGCCAGTTCGGGTACGAGTTCAGATACAGGCATGGGTTCAGATATGGGTATGGGTATGGGTATAATAGTATGAGAATGAATATATATATATGTTTGTGTGTGGTCAGAATTATAAATTATAAGAACAGTGATACTCATAATTTGTTAATTTTTATATATAATAAATTCAAATTATTAGTAATAAAACAATCTTATAATAAATTTTAAATATTAATAAGTTTATATTTTATTTAAATATTTAAATTTGTTAATATTAAAGATTAAAATAAAATTATTAGTAATAAAATAATATTATAATAAATTTAAAATTTTAATAAGTTTAAATTTTATTTAAATATTTAAATTTGTTAATATTAAAGATTAAAATAAAACAATACTATATTTTTTAAATTTAATTTAAATATTTGAATTTCTTAAATTTTATATATTAATAATAAAAAATAAAACAATAAAATAAAATAATATTAAATTTAAATTTAAAACAATAAATGATGCAAGTATTTTAATTTAACTTATCGACCTAGAACTGTTTCTTATGCTCATGTATTCAATCATGAGCCTACCTATAACAGAATAATGGTTTGACCATTGCTTTTGAACACACGAACTCCCATGCCCTAATGTCTTAACCAATCAAGTCCCCACAAATATTTAGAAGGCACGACACATTCTTTTCACCCCAACATAGTGCTTGCAATTAAGAATTGAAGAGGATTTTAAAATAATGGCGACCTAATAAAAAATCGGACCTAGGGCACTCGGTGTAATGTTTCCTTTTTTAACCCTTTGCTTTTCAGTGGCTATTAGCCTATTTTCGGAGTCCCGTAGGCTACTCAAAGGTGTTTTTAAGGTTTCCTATTTTCTAGGAGGTATCTTTTTGTTTTTTTAGGGGTTGGTTGTAGGAGTTTACCAAAATGTTTTGTGGGTCTTTCTGAGAGCTTTAGTGGGCAATTACATGCATTTCGATTAGTACCTATTTCTGGACTTACTATTTTTAGTAAGTTATGATAGCTACTCGGAATGTGCTCAAATGGTGTTTGGAGTCACTATTTTTAGCAGTATGTTATTTTTAATAAGTGCTATTTCTGGCAGTGTGGTAATGCAGTGTACGACATCCTGATAATTCTAGTAGTGGCTTCTCTAATGTTCTTGGAGTTCAAAAGAGGAAGGTTTGCAACTTGAGTTCATTTTATAATTTTAAGTTGTCTTTTGACCCCCACGTCTAGGTTGATCATATCAGAATTGGTAGAGCAATCGAATGCCTCATTTGCATGATGGAAATATATTTATACATGAGGATGATTGCAACCGTGTGCTTTATCTGGCACTCACGGGTTCAACAAATTATAAACAAACTAAACAAATATACTAAGTTTACATACCAATAATAACAACCATAAAACAAACACTATCTACGTGGAAGCAATGATGGAATATCCAACATTCCCTCCTTATTACATTATTGCTTTAAATTACTAATAAGAGAATCCTGAAAACTTTCAAACTTCACTCGTGCAAGAGGCTTGGTGAAGATATCAGTACGTTGTTCTTGTGTTGAGCAGAACTGAAGTTGGATGTTGTTTTGTTGAACATGTTCTCGAATGAAATGACAATCAACTTCAATATGCTTTGTTCGTTCATGAAATACTTGATTACGAACAAGCTTGAGAACACTCTGATTGTCACAAAAAAGGATTGTAGGCTGATTGTGAGGTACCCCCAATCCTTCTAATATGCGACACAACCAAACTGCTTCACAAACTGAACGATATTCTGCTTTTGTTGAGGAACGAGCAACTGTGGCTTGTTTCTTACTTCCACAAGAAATAGGACCTGAACCCAAGAAGAAAACAAATCCAGATGTGGATTTCCTATCATCAACTAAACCTGCATAATCTGCATCTGTATACCCTGTTAAGAAGAATTGATCATTCCTTTTGTATTCCAAACCATGATTCATTGTACCATGTATATACCTTAAGACCCTTTTTGCTGCTAGCCAATGACATTTCTTTGGATCTTGCATGAATCGTGAAAGATAATTAACAACAAAACTAGATATTTGGTCTAGTATAAGTCAAGTAAATCAAACCCCCAATCATTTGTCGATAGAGAGTTGCGTTCACTTGTCGATAGAGAGTTGTGTTCACTTGAGGAGATGAATCAGAAACAAACAACTACAAACCTGATTCCATAGGTGTAGACATGGGTTTGGAATCCATCATTCTGAACTTCTCGAGCAATGTCTTGGCATATTTTCTTTGAGAAACAAAGATATGGTGATTTTTCTGCCATACCTCTAAACCGAGGGAATAGTGAAGTAGCCCAAGATCTGTCATATCAAAGTCTTTCTTGAGACCAATCTTGGTTGTCTCAATCATTGCTTCTGAGCTGCCTGTGATAACTAAGTCATCAACATATACAACAACGATCACAATATCCCCTCCTTGATCCTTGAGGTGGAGATTAGGATCATATGGATGCCTAGTAAAATCATTTTTTAGCAAGTGTTCATCAATTTTAATGTACCAAGCTCTAGGAGCTTGTTTGAGACCATATAGGGACTTGACAAGTTTGCATACCTTTTCCTCTTTACCAAGTGCAACATATCCCTCTAGTTGGGTCATAAGACCTCTTCCTTAAGGTCCCCATTAAGAAAGACAGTTTTTACATCCATTTGATACAATTTCCATCCAAATTGAGCAGCTAAAGCAAAAATCATTTTAATGGTTTTTATCTTTGCAGTGGGAGCAAATTTTTCCTCATAGTCTATTCCTTCTTTTTGGGCATAGCCCTTGGCTACAAGTCTAGCCTTATGTTTATCTATACTACCATCTACTTTATACTTAGTTTTAAAAATCCATTTTCAACCAATTGCTTTCTTACTAGGTGGTAGATCAACAAGCTCCCAAGTGTTGTTTTTCATCAAAGATTGATACTCTGCATCCATAGCCTCTTTCCAAGGCTTTGACTCTAGTGCTTCCTGAACATTAGATGGATCAAAATTTTCAATAACTGTAGTCATTAGAGCTAAGTTTACCTCATTGCGAGCCATGTTGCGAGTCCTTGGACCTGAAATGGAAGTGTCTAGGACTCCATCTAGCTTTGCATCTCAAATGGTACTAGTGTACCATTTTGGCAATGGTTTTGTGACAGTGGTGGGTGTTGACTGATTATCAACGTGCCCATCATTTTTACCATCCATGTTGAAAATAGGAGCATTATCTATAGCAGGTGATGGAGTGGGAGGAGAACTTGACTCACTCTTCTTATCAAAAATTACATCCCTACTAATGTATATCTTCTTTGTATTAGGATCCATAAGGCGATATGCTTTGGATTCATTACTATATCCTAGAAGAATACATTTCATTGATTTTTCATCTAGTTTCTTTCTTTTCTGTTTAAGAATATGCATATAGGCAGTGCATCCAAACACACGAAGATGAGAGATTGAAGGCTTTACCCCTGTCCATGCTTCTTCTAGTGTGATGCCATCAAGGGCTTTGGTTGGTGCACGGTTAAAAAAGACAAACTGCAGTGTGAACAACTTCAGACCAATATGCATGCTCTAGTTGAGAATCTTTCAACATACTTCAGACCATCTCCACGATGATGCGATTTCTCCGTTCAACAAATCCATTTTGTTGAGGTGTGTATGCTACAGTCAGTTGACGCTGAATTCCATTTTCTTTCAGATACGTGGAGAATTATGTGCTGGTGTATTCCCCCCCTCGATCTGAGCGGAGGACACAAATACAGTGATTCGTATTTTTCTCCACCTGAGTGCGAAACTCTTTGAAATATGATAGAGATTCATCTTTATGCTGCAAGCAATATACCCACATTTTCCTTGTATGATCATCAACAAATAGCTGAAAATACTTATAGCCATTGTGACTAGGTGGCATAGGCCCGCACAGATCGGTATGCACTAGCTGCAAAGGTTGGCTTGCACGATGCTCACTAGGATAGAAGGGGTTTTCCAGCAATACAACTAGAACAAATAGCACTCGACTTTTCAAGTGAGGGAAGCCCTTTGACCATGCATTTTTTACTAAGTGTTTGCAAGTAACTAGTGCTTAAATGACCAAATCTACGATGCCAAAGAAGAGCAAAATCTTCATCCTTAGACACTAAGGCTTGATTATTAGCAATTGTATCAAGCCTGAACAATTTTCCAATCTCAGTAGCACTAGCAACAATCTTTTTATTTTTACACTTATCTTTAATAAGACAAATCTTTGTATCCTGATGGCAATCAAACTCAATCCTAAGGTTGTGGTCAAGAAATTGATGAACAGAAAGGAGACTTTTGGAAAGTCCTGGCACGTACAAGACATTAGTAATCCTACAACGATGAATGCCAAACTTCAAAGAGATGTCACCAATACCTTTGATTTCATGAGTGGTATAATCTCCAAGAGTGACCGTACCATGATGGGGTTTCAATGTGAGAAACCATTCCTTCTGACCAGTCATATGCTTTGTAGCACCCGAGTCCACGTACCATATTGATGTTGATTGTGAATCACCTTCTGTAGTGTGAGCTGAAAGCACGTATTCCTCGTCTGGAGAATCTTTTGCTTCGACAACTTTGCTTTGTTGTTTCTGTTTGTTCTTCTGCTCCCATTGTGGTTTACCACTTTGATGTGGTTTGTTGGATGATTCTTTGTTGAAGGAGTTGTACCAACAATTTTTCACATCATGTCCAACTCTTTCACATATTGGACACTTCTTTTGAGAACTGGATGAATTACCAAATTTGGGAGGTCCACTGAACTGCTTCATAGGCTTCTTGCCTATATGACGTGTAGTCATTGCATGATCCTCCTCCTCATGTTCTTGCCTTAGAGACTCTTCTTTCTACAGAAGATTCACTAACTTCTCAAAAGTGGGTGTTGTCTCTGTGACATTCAAAGTCGTCACAAAAACTTTATACCTCGAAGGTAGTGCCCGTAGAACAATAGGCACCAAAACTGCATCATCAATTGTTTCTCCCAATGCTTGTAAGGAGGCCCTCAATTCTGCAATCCTTTTGAGAAAGGATTCCAGCTGTTCTCTGTTCTTCATCTTCAAGCTATGTAGCTGACTCTGCAAATTTAGGATCTGATTTTGATTCTTCGCCTCATACACCATCTTTAGCTTGTCCCATGCATCTTTGGTTGTGGACGAGTCGCGGATGAAGGGCTGAATTTCATCAGACACGCTAAACATAATGATCAACTTTGCTTTTCGGTCAGCTTGATCAAATTTCTTCTGTTCATCAGCATCTATCTTGTGACGTGTTGTGGTTCCATTGACCACATCCCAAACTTCTTCAAACTCAAGTTGAGTTTTAAGCTTGGTCTTCCATGCTGAATAATTATTCCCACGGAGCAATTGGGAATCTGGAAGAAGGAATTTTGGAGAACTGGCTGCCATTGTATTAGCAATATATAGGTGTTATTTTAATCTTTTTCTCGTCACTTAGATCAGCAATACGCCGCAGAGGAGAGGATACTTCAAGAATAAAATTGACATCTTAAAAAAAAATATAGCTGAGTTGAAATGCCTTCAAGAATGTGCTTACAATAATTCATGTTGCAGCTCTTCCAGTTTAGTTTCAAAATAAAATATACACCCCTATCACAATGTCAAAATTATTAAATCTACAAATTATACTTGTGCAATATTCGCTGTGTTATGCCTGTTCAATCTTTGACACAAAATTTGAGCTTGGCAATAAACACTGCTAAAGAAAATTTCAGCTACGTGGCCTACTCCTGTAGCTTTTGTAGTTTAAAAAATAAGCCAGAGTGACTTTGTACCTCTGGAATCTGGATTGCTACAAGCAACTGGCAAAAAGCGTTCAGCCCGATCAAAGAATAGATCTCCCGCCATCAAACAAAGAGCTCGATCTGCAACCAACTAGGAAATGCACAATCCAATCTATGTGATGAAATGGAACCTGATACAAGATGATTAGCAACTCAATCCAAGGCAATAGGTTGAGATAATAAAGCGCAGATCAACCGCCAAGAAATGAAAGCTCGAAACTATTGAACAAAATGCCTCCAAGGAACATAAGTCGCTGTTGCAACTCGTCTCACAATGTGCAACTCCCAAAATTACTCCAAATGACTTCGATAAAATGATCTCTGCCGCAACCAATTTAGACAAGAGTGTGATCCGTTGCCTACGCAAATGCCAATAACAATTGCAAACAATATATCCGCCTCAACCACAATCAAAGCACATAAATAATACGCAAACAATGAAGTCGTGAATAGGTGCAGAATGCAACTACCATTAATGATATCAATGAAAATGGCGAAATTCCTAAAGAAAATTCAAACGTCTGTAACTGAAAGTCGATCAATAACAACTGGTTCTCACAGACACTGATGAAAATCTTCAACTGGAAAGCAACGCATGATGAAAGGCTCTGATATCTTTCAAAAAACAGATCGCACATGCAAAATCAGATATGCGCACTTGTTTTTCTCTCTGTCTCTGCAGATGCCGAAATTCTCACAGGCTGCGATGTGATAGAGGGCATGAGTAAAGAGAAGACGTGATAATCCCTCATACCACACTAAGCGGCACATACAACGACTTCCATTACTCTAAGAAAGAAATATGGCGCCCAGCTTAGTGGCTAATTGACCATGTGCTTTATCTGGCACTCACAGGTTCAACAAATTATAAACAAACTAAACAAATATACTAAGTTTACATACCAATAATAACAACCAAAAAACAAACACTATCTATGTGGAAGCAATGATGGAATATCCAACAGATCAACATAATGTTGTTTTAAAAGGGAGAATGTGGAGTTGGATGCCCAATTTGGTGACTTAAGCTTTTAAAAGATAAATTGATGCATTTTCCAAAGTGGACGCCCAAGTTGGTGATAAAGTGAATTTTTAATAAAATATTATTTCTTTCACGTGGGGCATCCCTTTTTGGAGGGAAAAGCAAATTCAAACTTCTAGGTTTTGAGCTTATAAATAAGCCTCTCTCCCTCTCATTTGGTTATCCATTTTCTATCATAACGAAGTGCTGCTGAAATATTTCTAGGCTCTTGCTTCGAGGTTGGAATACCTCCTCGTTATTCATCAGTTTCGAGTTTGTAAGATAACTCCTAGTTGATCATTTGGTGCATCTTCATTCAGAGGTTGCAATTTGAGCTTCAATGGTGATGGCTTCATTTGTGTTTTCAGTTTGGTGTGGCTTTGATTTTTCTAGAGACATTTGGTGTGTTCATTTGTAGTTTGAAGTTTTCGGAGTGCTCTTTCTGTCCACTGCTGACCCACGTTTATGCTCATACCGCTCTGGAGACTTGGAAGATTTTTGTGGGTGTTGGCTCATTTTGTTTCTTGCATTTGGGCGCCCCTTTGCCTGAAACCTTGGAATTTTTGAAGGAGAATATGATTTTTGATGCTGGTCGCCCCTCTTAGGGGGTCGTACTACCTTGTTTTGGGTGCATTGGGAAGTGTGTCAATCATTTGTAGACCATTTGATGGCGGCTTGCTATTGGATGTTGGACACCTAGCTTCCTTGCATCATTTGAAACGAGTTTGAGATCATTCGAAGTGGTGATTGAGGAGTTATGAGCATTTGAAGCTTGCTGGTTAGAGTTTGTGCATGCTGTTCTCTCATATCAGACTGCTACTCCTTCATATCAGACCTGGTATTCTCAATATTTTATCATAATATCATGATACTTTGTCATTGTAATATCATAGAGATGGACTTCTAACACTTGAGCTTCATTATGTTTGATTCTCTCATGATATATTGAATCTAACTCCATGTTGTACCGCTGAATTAGTAGTACTAATCAGTCTTCATATTTTTAGTATTTTTGTATTTCACTCTTGTTGAAGAAGTAGTCGAGTCTTCTTTACTTTCTGTTGCCTGCTGAAAAGTGGAAGTGCTTGGCTATGCTATCAAGTTTCTTGCTTTACTTTACTTTCCTATAGCCCGCTGAAAAGTGGAAGTGGCTGGCTTTGCTGCCAAGTATTTACATTTTCTCTATTGGATGGTTTACCGCCAAAAGTTCTTGTACTTCCAGCTTTCTCATATTGTAATCAGATCCCCTTACACCATATGCTCTCACCTTGCCCACTCTAGGATCTGGGTGATCAGAAAGTGAAGGGTTACATTCCAATTTGCTTATTTTTCATTAGGCTAATTGTAATGTCCCCATTTTTAGCACTACACTTTCCAGTGATTGATAGCCTATTCTCGGATGCCCATAGGCTAGTCAGTGGGAAAATTAGGGTTTTCATTTTAGAGGAGGTTTTGAAGGCTTGCATGCGAGATTTTCTGATGCATGTCTGGTGGAGCTTTCTGGGTTTTTGGAGAGCTTCGAGATGTGGTAACATGCATGATGAGATGTTGACTTGCAATTTTGGCTGTTCCTTGGTTGTTTTGGAGGTTTGCATGTTGGAGTTTTACAATTCTGATTCTGGATTCCTTCTGGGTTTTCAGAGAGCTACGCAGTGGTGTGACATGCATCTGAATCAGATAACTTTTTTGGACTTACTATTTTTAGTAAGTACGACGGCTGCTCGGATTGTGGTTAAAATGAGTTTGGATCAACTTACTATTTTTAGTAGTATGCTATTTTTATTAAGTTCTATTTTTAGCAGTGCTATTTTTAGTAGGGTTTCTGCAATTCAGTTCTATGGCTATATCTCGTGGGTCAGTTTGAGCAGTTTGGTCTCCAACACCCTTGGTGCTATTTTTAGCAGCAGTTCACCAGTTCTGTGCAAAGGCTATTTTTGGCAGGTGTTCAGCAGTTTGATACTATGGCTATATCTGGCAGGGCAGTATATTTTGTTTGGTCTCCAACTTTTGAGGTATTTAATTTGGCAAGTTAAATATTTGAGGAGATAATGTTTTAAGTGAAAATAATTCCTTTGCAATAATGGACGACTTCATAAAGGAAATTATTTAAGTGATTTATAATGTTTATTTTCACTTAACTTATGGGACGCCAATATTATACTTTATTTGCATTTTATAAAGTATATTGCCTTCATGAAAAAGGGATGCTTTGGAGAAGATATTTGGATAATTATAACGTATTTTCCTCATATGCTTTTGGATGCCTAAGTGAAAGAGGTAATGAAATACAAATTATAGTTTATTGAAGGTAAATGTGGATTTCACCTTGGGCGCCCTAATTGGAGGGAAAAGGAATTCGAATTTGGGAAGAAGTTATAAATATGAGACTTGGCCTTCATTTGCAGTTATCTATTGTTTATCTTAACGAAATGTTGTTGAAATGGTTTCAAACTTATTGCTTCGAGGAATGCATACCTCCCAGCTTATCAGTTTCGTACTTGAGAGATAGTACCTAGCTATTGAGACTGCTTCTTCAATCCAGAGGTTGCAGATTGAGCTTCAAGTTGGTTTTTGAGTGATATTTCATATTTTGGAGTTGCTGGTTTGGTGCTTGGCTGAAGCACATTTTTATTCGTTGCTCCGCACTTGATTTTTTGTTGATTCTGGGTATTGACCCTATACTTTAGTCTAGCTTGGGCACCCCTTCTTGCAAAGTTTCAGAATTCTTGGTGGGCTCTTGGTTTTTATCTTGCTGGTCGACTTCTCCCAAGTCATACTTTTGCCTGGGAAGTGCCAAAAAGTTTTAGAAAAATAAATAACTCTAGTTTGTTGCAGTCTCTCAGTTCTATCTTGGTCGCCCTTCACTTATGCTTCATTTGCATTTGGTTTGACGTCATTCGGAGGTGTTTTGACGAAGTTATGAGCGTCTTGGTGATTCTAGGGCTTGCTGGTATGAATTTTTGATTGATGCAATTTTTATATCAGACTTGATATTTTAGTCCTTTTAACTATATTTCATATGCTGGATAGCTTGTACTTGTTTGGAGTTCATTTCCTAACATTCTGGAGTTCATTGGTTATCTATATTTCATTGTATTTGCAAATTGTTCATCATATTGTAATGCTGAAGCAGTAGTACTGATCAACTCTTTACTTTCTGCACTTTACATTTTGTATCCCCACTTTAGTGGAAGAGACTGGCCTCGCCGTGTATTTACTTTTCTGTACCGCCCGCTGAAAAGCGAAAGGGGTCGGCTAACCGCCCAAACATTTACTTTCAGTACTTTGTAATTCACTCCCGTTGAAAAGTGGTTGAGTTGCATTTCTCATATTACTGATCGGCTGAGCCGTCAATACACTCCCACTGAATAAGTGGTCGAGTTGCATATTTACTTTCAGCAGTGTAATTTCAATTCCAGTCCTCCTGCTGAATAAGTTGTTGAGTTGATTGTTATTTCCTCTCATTGTACTTTCCTGTAGTTATGATTTTATGCTAACGATCCCCTTTCGAGTATGCTCTCACCTTGCACATACTGGGATCTGGGTTGATCAGAAAGAGAAAGGGTTCCATTCAGTTGGTTTATGGTTTCACTAATGTTAACCGGTGAAATTAATGTGTTAAAAAATTGAAAAAATTTGCTAGCACATTTCACTAATGCTAATGGGTGAAGTTTGTGTGAGAAAAGTTGAAAAAACTAAGGGGAATATTTCAATTGCATCGAAGCTAAAGTTCTTGCTAGTCTGTTGGAAGATCAGTAAATTCAGAATTATGACAATGGATTTCAGCAGAGTTGAAGAACAAATCAAGAGGCAGTATGAACAAGAGGCTTCCCAACTATTTGAAGAATATAAAAACATGACAGATGAGTTTAGAAACGCGGTTTCTTATGACTCTTTCTTGGGTTGTGTTGTTGTATTGAAACTTGGAAAATTGGGCATGGTTAAATACATCAGAAGAACATTGAAAGAAAAATCAGAACTTGCCATTGAAAAAGGGCTAGAGAAACAAGGAGTTCTTACTTGTGGTTTGCAGCCCACAAGTAGGCATGATGAAGACAAAATTCAGTCAACAAGCAAGGAGCACATGACACATATTGAAGTTTGAGGAAGATACCGCCATGAAATTTGACAAACCATCCATGATGGACCAGCTTCAAGGAGATATGAGTTCGTTGGTTTTTCCTCTAGGGGAACCTCACATTGTTTCATCATCCTTACCTTGTCTTGGCAAGGAATCAAAGGGTTGCTTGGTTGACGTTGAATGGGATGATGTTCACATATGAGGGCAGCCCAAAAAATTCAGTATATGGTGAACAAAGAGGATTGAATAGCACTTATTTGATTTTGCTAAATATGGAGGTGAATGACTATCTTGATGCTGGCCCAACTTCTTGGGAGTTATCACATGAAGAATGTATGACAAGAAACCAAGATGACCTCTTAGGTATGCATGTGACTACTAATCATGAGATTGTGCATGAGGAAAGGAACATAACAATAGTCTTGAATGCACCTCTAAAGCTATCCAATGAAGTTGTTGACACTAGGTCCAACGTGGATAGGGTTGAGATCAGTAATATACTTACAGATGATGGGCTCATTGAAGGCAAAAAGGATAGAGTTTTCAAAACAGTTAACATTGATGATTCTTTACTTAATTGCAATGATGGTGACATGGGCAGTTTTTGGTTTGACTACCATACTAAGTTTTATAGAGAGGGATACTCCTGTTGACATCAGTGTTGGTGAGTTGGGAGGAGACTTATGCAAAGAGACAACACCGAAAGAGGAGTATAGTGAACACATTTCTTCTGATCAGAGAAATCAACCCTTTAGCACTTGGGATTCAGGTGTGATGACACCTAAGTATGACAAGGAACCTATTTGGGATGAATTTCCCTTTGACCCGGATGATGGTCAAAATTTAGAACACAATGTAAGGTATGAGATTTCCATTGGAGAAAAAGATGTCTTTGATGAAGAAGCTTGTATGACAAATCTCCAAAATGACTTCTTTGAGAAGGTTGCAGCCACAAATGAAGAGTTGTTGCTACTGAAATTTTCAGAACAACACCTATTTGGGAGCATCTTCATCATTCTAGTGATAGTAATCTTGATGTTGAGTGGGAAACTCTTATACATAAAGGACATCAGTTCAACTTCTCAATGAATCCAGTAGAGGAGCATGACTGTAATATCCCACCCCTGATAGGATATTTAATTTTCTGATTTTGTCTGATATTTTTCAGTTTGTTTGATGTATGTTTTGTGATATAATTGTAATGTTTAATACAACAATATAATGCAACAAAATATAAGATATTGCAATAATAACTTTCAACTCAAAAATTGAACATTTCATAGGGAATACACAGCTGAAAATTCCAGATTTTTATATCAGCTTAGATACTCGGTATTTTCACAAAATATTGACAGCCCAATTCATAAAACATTCCTTATAAAACAACAATACCCAAAAAATTTAGGGGTTACAAATCATGAACTCACAGGTAAGATATGCCTTGAAACCCTTTGAAAATGGATGCGAGTATGAAGTATAAAGTTTGCAGCAATCATACAAAGGAATAGATGCCTCTTTGAAATACAAATGATGCTATGCACAACTCCCCAAACATTCAGTCTATCTACTCCTCAAAACCCACGCATAGTCCAAACTGGGTCTTCACCATTAACAACAAAAAGAATATCATCAAATCCTGAACTTGGCGTCCAATATATGGCAGCAATTAATCCTTCAAACCCTTGAATATGAAACTCTCCTGTAGATTCGTTGAAGCACAAGCACAATCTCTGCAATGGAATTTTTTGCAAGCTAGTTTGGGAGATCTTTCACTCTTGTACCGAGCTATTCTTCTTGAGGGGTTTCGTCCTCAAAATGTCTATGGCTTTCAACAAGCAAACCCTTGCTAAAGCTCTTCACCAAATTTCTCCAAAACAAGAATAATAATCATTCCATCCATTAAATGAGCTTCAAATGCCCTTTTATAATACTCAATTTGCATTTGACTTCATTTCATTTAATTTACTTTAATTTCATTTACTTTCCCACCTTTTTTGGTGCACAACTTTATAATATAAAGTATACTTTAAAATCATTTAAATCCTTTTTTAATAAAGTCCTTATGTCTCCCTTTAAATTGGAACTTAAGTTTATATTATAAAGTGCACATTAAAATCACTTATATCCATTAAATATAAAGTCCCGTTTTAATATATTTTAATAATGCATAAAATTAAATTATTTAATTTAACTTTATTACTTGGTGTTATTAATATTAAATGTGTAGGACCAATATAACTCCAAGATATAATTATGCCATGTAAGAGACCAGGTGTCTCTCAACCCTGACTTCTGACGAGAATGCAATGTTTTGTTTGTTTTTGTGTATTTTGTGATTTTTATGTAGTTTTTGCAGCAAAGTAGAAAGGTGTGATTTTTGAAATAAAATGCTATAAAATTCATAATAAATTCAAAGATGATAAATAATGCATCAAATAACTTCTAGAGAGATGGCACATGGTTTTATTCTTCATTGTTGAACAATTACAATGCTCTCCTAATACCATGGAAATAAAAACAACATTATTTATTCAAAGAACGTGATTTATACTTGCATCCGCCTAGTGAAGCATGAAATGGTATGGCCAAGGTCAAAGGATGACTTCTCCTGCTCAATAATGTTTGCAGAGTCCTCTGGAGGTCAAGGCGTCCAAGTTATTGAAGGCAGATGGAAAAAAGGCAAACGAATTGCTTGTGGTGAGAAGTACGACCTTGCAGCAGTTGGTACGGCCCAATAACCAGCAATAAATGCAGCCGTACGGATGAGAAGAAGATGCCAGGCAAATGGTATGAATAGGCGCTGAACGCAATTTCTTCTCTAGATGAAATCAATCCAAAACTCTGAATAAGAATTTCGCAATATGCTCTGTAATGACCTCTGAATGAAGCCACTCAACTGACAAGCTTCAACTCGTATCTCATAGTCTCAGTATGTCTGATTATGAAGAGCGAACGTTCTCCAAAATCCAATGTCTGCAGAAACCCTTGTTTCACAAACCCCAATGCTCTCAGAGAGAATAAAGACATTAGAATAATCATGAATGAGTTCGATTTGTCTCTGGTGAAATATATACTCCTCAATAATTCGACCCTTCTCAAAAATCAATTAAAATGCATTTAATAATATAAATTCGCCCCTCTTTGACTTAGGCGTTTTAATTAATAAATGGCGTCCAAATCAAATGAAAATTAAACTCATTTAATTATAATATTTCACCTTTATTATAAAGTATTAAATACTTTATAATTCGCCATTTAATAAATGCTTTAATATTTCATTAAAGTGACTTTATATTATAAAGTCAAATTAATAATCCTTTTTAATAATTATCAAATGCTCCAATAATCACTGTTTGCTCATCAAAACATACAACTGGGTCGAAACTGAGCTGACCAATTGAATCAGGTGCTCTAACAGAAATAGTAACCCCTATCTGCCTGACTTACTATAAATAGTAAGTATCTGAAAATCACTCTATAAGAGTCTACCAAGGCCCAAACCTGAATCAACCGATGGAGTAATGTTCCCAAAGGCAAGATAACTGCCACAAGTAACCCTCTAAACACATCTGTCAGCCTACGAGGGTCCAAATGATAGGCTAACCCCTGAATCATCAGCACTGCCTAGGAAGGGGACATTACATGCCGCCATGCCAAATATAGAAACTTTGCCAGTTGACCATACCGGTGACTTACTATAAATAGTAAGTATGAGCAACACATCTGAGTGACTTACTAAAAATAGTAAGTGTGCGTCAAATGGTCTTGAATGGCCTCTGAAAGGCACACCACAAATAAATTGGACAATGAGGTGAAGAATACTAAAATATGCACCAAAGGGTCTGCTGAAGAGCCAAAGATTACCCTCAAAGGGGTCCCTCGAACACTTTGTTAGCCTACGGGGACCAGTTGGTAGACTAACCACTACATTTGACCATTGCCTAGGAAAAGGGGACATTACAGTTTTCCCTCCACAAGATTGCTTGTCCCCAAGCAATCCTCACTGAGATGCCTTGGCCTATCACCTGAATACTAGGATCCCAAATCAATCTGTAGAATGGCCAACAACATATCCACTGCATCCATTGGGTAGTGATAAAACCATGCTCAACATCACTGTAAACAACTACCCTAATGTAAAGCAAACTAACAAACATAGGAATTCTTGGATCCCATAACCAAAATGGAAGTTTTCCATACACATCACTCGCTGACTTTCACTATGCTACACTGATATAATCTTCACCATGTTGAGAGTGGTGAAGCAACACATCAGAATCCAACCAAACTAACGTGCCAAACCTGTTACCACTTGAATCCAAACACACTAGAACCTCACATCCATCAAATATGAGAAGATGGAAATATCTCGAAGTACTAGCATCACAACACCCCACTCCAAACTTTGCAAATCTCTCGTGGATGTGATGAGTATCCCTCATAGGTGCCAAAAACGGTGTAACAACTCCTCCTAGGTTGCTGATATAAAACATATCAGCAGCCTCGAAATTGAAAATCCAACCTATGGGAATGCACACAAAACTGTCAAGGTCATAGGGTGCTAGAGTACCAACCCTACGTCACTCTCCAATGCTGAGGAGATGATACAACTCTCCTCCAAACTCCCAAACAAATTCTGTCCTCCAAGGATTACAAAAGAAAACCTTCTTCCTAACAATAGAACAACCGTTCACTACCAACTTATGGAGTAGAACTCCATCACTACGGGCTGGACTAACAATGCCATCATGCTCACTGAAACCACTTCCTTGTAGCCATGCCTCCAATGGAAATTCTTGAACTGAGGAAGTTGCAAACTTTGCCAAGGACACATTTGCATGATGAAAATTTGATCCCTGACCCTATAAACAACCATCTGAAAGTAACAGAGTCAGATACCCACAGTCTCCGGTTCCATCTTCTGGAAATGGAAACACTCTATCCCACAATGGATGATATGAATCCTGAGCCAACCCATACCTACGCACCATCAAATCATTTGTGTGTGGACTAAACGAGAAGTGATGAACACTCCTTACTATGTAGTCAAGATAGAATGCACCTACTTGTGCCAATGGTTGACCAACATAGTCATTGGGAATGTGCGCCTTGTCCTTCTCATCACTTGAACCAGGAGGTGTAATGTCCCCAATTTTAGCACTACGCTTTCTAGTGTCTGTTAGCCTATCCTCGAATGCCCGAAGGCTAGTTAGATGCAAAATTAGGGTTTCCAACTGCTTGGAGGATTCTTTGGTGGATTTAGGGGTTTGCATGTTGGAGTTTTGCAATTTGGATTTTGGATTCCTTCTGGGTTTTCAGAGAGCTTTATAGTGGTGTGACATGCAATTGAAATAGGTAACTTTTCCGGACTTACTATTTTTAGTAAGTTGCGATGGTTGCTCAGAATGTGATTAAAATGCATTTGGACACACTTACTATTTTTAGCAGTATGCTATTTATAGTAAGTGCTATTTTTGACAGTGTTTCAACAGTTTGGTTCAACGGCTATATCTAGCAGGGCAGTATATTCAGTTTGGTCTCTTTTGATCATAGCTCCTTGCACAGATTTTTGATGGTTCTGGGTATTAGCCCATTGTTTGAGTTTACCTTGGGCGCTCCTTGCAAAGTTTTAGATTTTATTTTGGAGTCTTGGATTTTATCTTGCTAGTCGCCTTTCCTTGGAGGCTGTACTTTGCCTGTCGTTGCCTTGGGATGCATGCATAAAACATTTGAGGCGGTTTGCTGTTGTTTGGTGGCTTGAGCTTGGTCGCCTACTTCCTAGGAGTCATTTGCATTAAGTTTCACATCATTCAGAGAAGTATTGGCGAAGTTACGAGCATAAAGGTGAAATTTGTAATTGCTGGTTTGAGTTTTCAGTTTGCTGCAATTTTATATTAGACCTGATATTTCAATCATTTTGGTCATATTTCTTATACTAGTTAGCTTGTACTTGTTTGGAGTTCATTTCCTGACATTTTGGAGTGCTTTAGATATCTATATCTCATTGTATTTGCAGATTATATCTCATATTGTATGTTGAAATCAATAGTACTGATCAACTCCTTATATTTCTGCAATTTACATTTTGTATTCCCACTTTTAGTTGAAGAGATAGGCCTCGCTGTCTTTTACTTTCAACATTTTACTTTCTTGTATTGCTTGCTTTAGCGGAAGGGGTCGGCTAGCCGCCCAGACATTTACATTTCAGTACTTTGTATTACACTCCCACTGAATAAGTGGTCGAGTTGCATTTCACATATTGCTGATCAGCTGAGCCGTCTTTCATGTTCATTGCTTTGTAATACACTCCCACTGAATAAGTGGTCGAACTGCATATGAAATATATTCTGATCGGCTGAGCCGTCTTTCATTGTACTTTCTAGCAGTTTTCAATTTTACAAGTAACGATCCCCTTTCTACTGTATGCTCTCACCTTGCCCACACTGGGATCTTGTAATGTCCCCATTTTTAGCACTACACTTTCTAGTGATTGATAGCCTATTTTTGGATGCTCGTAGGCTAGTCAATGGCAAAATTAGGGTTTCCATTTTTAGAGGAGGTTTTGAAGGCTCTCATATGAGATTTTCTGATGCATGTCTGGTGGAGCTTTCTAGGTTTTTGGAGAGCTTCGAGATGTGGTAACATGCATGACGATATGTTGACTTGCAATTTTGGCTGTTCCTTGGCTGTTTTGGAGGTTTGCATGTTGGAGTTTTACAATTCTGATTTTTGATTCCTTCTGGGTTTTCAAAGAGCTACGCAGTGGTGTGACATGCAACTGAATCAAAGAACTTTTTTGGACTTACTATTTTTAGTAAATACGACAGTTGCTTGGATTGTGGTTAAAATGAGTTTGGAACAACTTACTATTTTTAACAGTATGCTATTTTTAGTAAGTTCTATTTTTAGTAGGGTTTCTGCAATTCATTTTTGTGGCTATATCTGGCAGGTCAGTTTGAGCAGTTTGGTCTCCAACACCCTTGGTGCTATTTTTGGCAGTGCTATTTTTAGCAATAGTTCACCAGTTTAGTGCAAAGGCTATTTTTGGCAGGTGTTCAACAGTTTGATACTATGGCTATATCTGACAAGGCAGTATATTCTGTTTGGTCTCCAACTTTTGAGGTATTTAATTTGGCAAGTTAAATATTTGAGGAGATAATGTTTTAAGTGAAAATAATTCCTTTGCAATAATGAAGGACTTCATAAAGGAAATTATTTAAGTGATTTATAATGTTTATTTTCACTTAACTTATGGGACGCCAATATTATACTTTATTTGCATTTTATAAAGTATATTGCCTTCATGAAAAAGGGACACTTTGGAGAACATATTTGGATAATTATAAAGTATTTTCCTCATATGCTTTTGGACGCCTAAGTGAAGGAGGTAATGAAATACAAATTATAGTTTATTGAAGGTAAATGTGGATTTCACCTTGGGCGCCCTAATTGGAGGGAAAATAAATTCGAATTTGGAAAGAAGTTATAAATATGAGACTTGGGCTTCATTTGGAGTTATCTATTGTTTATCTTAACGAAATGCTGCTGAAATGGTTTCAAACATATTGCTTCGAGGAATGCATACCTCCTAGCTTATTAGTTTTGTATTTGAGAGATAGTCCCTAGCTGTTGAGACTGCTTCTTCAATCGAGAGGTTGCAGATTGAGCTTCAAGTTGGTTTTTGAGTGATATTTCATATTTTGGAGTTGTTGGTTTGGTGCTTGGCTGAAGCACATTTTTACTCGTTGCTCCGCACTCAATTTTTTGTTGATTCTGGGTATTGACCCTATGCTTTAGTCTAGCTTGGGTGCCCCTTCTTGCAAAGTTTCAGAATTCTTGGTGGGCTCTTGGTTTTTATCTTGCTGGTCGACTTCTCCCAAGTCATACTTTTGCCTGGGAACTGCTGGAAAGTTTTAGAAAAATAAATAACTCCAGTTTGTTGTAGTCTCTCAGTTCTATCTTGGTCGCCGTTCTCTTATGCTTCATTTGCACTTGGTTTGACGTCATTCAAAAGTGTTTTGACAAAGTTATGAGCGTTTTGGTGATTCTAGGGCTTGTTGGTATGAATTTCTGATTGCTGCAATTTTTATATCAGACCTGATATTTCAGTCCTTTTAACTATATTTCATATGTTGGATAGCTTGTATTTGTTTGGAGTTCATTTCCTAACATTCTGGAGTTCATTGGTTATTTATATCTCATTGTATTTGTAGATTGTTCATCATATTGTAATGTTGAATCAGTAGTACTGATCAGCTCTTTACTTTCTGCACTTTACATTTTGTATCCCCACTTTAGTGGAAGAGATTGGCGTTGCCGTCTATTTACTTTCCTGTACTGCCCGCTGAAAAGCGGAAGGGTTGGCTAGCCGCCCAAACATTTACTTTCAGTACTTTGTAATTCACTCCCGCTGAAAAGTGGTTGAGTTGCATTTCTCATATTGCTGATCGGCTGAGCTGTCAATACACTCTCGCTGAATAAGTGGTCAAGTTGCATATTTACTTTCAACATTGTGATTTCAATTCCAGTCTTCCCGCTGAATAAGTGGTTGAGTTGATTGTTATTTCCTCTCATTGTACTTTCCTGGAGTTATGATTTTATGCTAACGATCCCCTTTCGAGTATGCTCTCACCTTGCCCATACTGGGATCTGGGTTGATCAGAAAGAGAAAAGGTTCCATTCAGTTGGTTTATGGTTTCACTAATGTTAACGAGTGAAATTAATGTGTTAAAAAAATTGAAAAAATTGGCTAGCACATTTCAGATCTGGTTGATCAGAAAGTGAAAGGGTTCCTTTCAATTGGTTTGTGATTTCTCTAACGTTAACGAGTGAAATTGCTTGTGAAAAATTGGAAAAAGCAAAAATAAATTTGAGTTGCCACAATGGAATTCAGTAGAATTGCTGAACAGTTCAAGAGGCAATGAGACTTCCATTCTCCATGAAGATTATCAAAACATGACAGAGTAGTTTAAGAACGCTGTTTATTTTGACTCTTTCTTGAATTGTGTGGTGGTTTTGAAACCTGGAAAGTTGGCTATGGTCAATTACATCAAGAAAATGATTAAAAGGGAAGCAAACCATGCCATGGTTGAAGGGTCAGGGAAGGAAGAAGAAGTGCCTGTTTGTGGGTTGCAGCCCACAAGTAAGCATGATGGAGAGAAAAAATAGTCAACAAGTTTGGAAGATGGCACAAGAAAAACGCACTTGACACATCAAAATGACTATGGGTTTGAAGAAGACACCTTGACATTTGAAGAGTGTGTGGGAGAGCCCCAAAATACTCCCTTAGACTTGTATGAGATTGGAAGTGATGAAGATTGGTTTGGTGCAAAGAACAAAACAGCAGTCTTGAATCCTAATTCGGATTCATTCAATGATGGTTTTGAGATTAATGAATTCACTAATGAGGAACATGTTGAGGGCAGCATTTGTGGTGCCTTTGAGTCATCTTATGACCATTTCCATAGTGATGATGTTTGTGATAATTCAGAGGATGTTCAAAAATCAGAACATAGAGTAAGTTATGAGTTTGCCATTGGAAAAGAAGCTTGTATGGAAAAGCTACAGAACAATCTCTTTGAAAAGGTTGCAGCCATTAATATTGAGTTTGGTGCTAATGAAAATTTCAAAACGACACCTACTAGAGAGCATTATCATCATACCAATGATAGTAATCTTGATTGTGAGTTGGGGGCTACCATGGTTTTTGATTATAGTGACTTATTCCAAGAGTCAACACTCCAAGAGGGGTATGAAGAGCACTTTCCACTTGATCAAAATAATCGGCCCCTTAGCATTTGGGATCTGTGTGTGATGGCACCTAAGGAAGACAAATAATCTGTGTGGGATGAGTTTCCCTTTGATCCTGATGAAGCTCAAAATTTAGATTTCATTGCAAGCTATGAGGTGACTATTGGAGGAGAAGGTGTCTTTGATGAAGAAGTTTGCTTGGCAAAGCCCCATGATGACCCCCTTGAGGAGGTTTGTAATGTCCCTTACCCGGTTTGCCCTAGAATTCACTTGTTGGTTAGGTTTAAGGTTTCTTCTTTCCAAATGAATGTTTTTTATGAAGTAATCTTGGTTTGAAATCTACAACCACCTTATTAACAACATTTCCACATACACATATATCTGTTAGCATTAATATCTAGACATCCAAAATATAAGAATAATCATAAATGCAATTAAGAAGACGTATGAGGAGTGTCATAGGTGGATATGCCCTGAAGCCCTCAAATAAAGCTCAAGAGGTTGTCCATCACAATCCTTCTTGCCTAGTGGCTTAGTACTTCATACTCCACTCATGGCAACACCTCGGAAGGCACTCATCCTATTTGGGGAGAGGAATCATGGAATTATTAAGTAGCCTAAGGTCTACCACCTCCTATTGCCCAATCCCTTGAGAAGGCTTATGGGGCAGATACTTAGGTGGGACCCCCAACCTTCTATGGCCCAATCCCTTGCCTAGGGCCTATGGGGCTGAAAGTGGGGTTTTTAGACAATCTCCTTAAACCATGGTTCACCCTTCTTGATAGGGTTACAAGCACAAAGAAGACAATCTTTACACAATCAACTATATTTGCATTCCTCCAAGATTTATTTCATGCCTATAATCAAATATATCTTCATTTATCAGTGGTTCTCTAAGTTCATCATTTCCTAGAATAATTCTCATTATGATTAGATTAAAGAAAGCATTATATCAATAATCAGATTAGCAATATCAATTTCTTATATTCAAAATATGCTAAATATTATTGCTAAGTCAGTACATCACCTGAGTTGCTATATCTCTCCATGTTTTCTGATTCCTTACTCGCCTCCTTCATCCTTATATTGGATTGATCATAGGATGAGGACAATTCATAAATAAATATATATACAATTTATTCATTTATATTAAAGAGTCATAATTACTTATAGGGCTCATTAATTGCTGCAAGCATCATTATTGCATAACCATATGTGTATATATATATACTTCATATCATTATTTCTAATAATCACCTTTGCATAAATATATATGTCATATATATATAACTATGTATATGTTTATGTATTTATATAGTAATAATTATATTTAATTTTTACTTCCCCAACTTTAGCCTTGCCAATAATATTTAATCCTATATATATATATTATTTTCCCAATCTGCTGTGTTACCAGATTTCCAAGTCATTTCCTTATCTCCTAAACCATCTATCAACTTGTATATGCCTCAATTTAATTTGTCTTATTTCTCATCCATCGATGCCCCTCTCCCTTGAACAAGATTCTCTTTTAATATCTTTGATAGGGTCAAAAGGCATGAGTTTTCCTTGCACTAGGGACGTGTCTTTTAGTTAGTGTTAACTGCTGTCTTTTCTGGGCTAAATGTTAATTGATGCCTAAATGAACCGCTACATATTATAAAACAATAACAATTGTTGTTAACATTATTCTATGCTGCAATTTAGATATAACCGATGCCTTAGTAAAGATGATAACTATTCTACAACAAATATATTAATTGTTTTTTTATTACAAAATATATATAATATGTTCATTATTATTATTTGTATTAGTTTCTTTTAAATTATCAATAATAAATTGTAATAATTAATGATTTTTAAGTTGTCAATGTAATGTCCCCATTTTAGCCATATGCTCTTCTATGTCTGATAGCCTATTTGCGGAAGCCCGTAGACCAGTCAGAAACTAAAATTAGGGGTTTCCACTTTCTGAAGAGGTTTTGAAGACGTACCCAAAATAATTTTTTCGGCATTCTGCTTAAATTGAGCTAAATCATGTAAAAATGCCGTCAAAAGTCTGTTTTAGGTCAAACCAAACATAAGGTCTTTGTGGGATTTTGTCAAGGAACATGTGTGTAAAATTCTGAAAATTTGAAAATTAGGGTTTCGTGCCCCTATTTTTAGGGAAACCCCTAAAAATAGGACCTTGCTAGAATTCATTGAAAATTATTTTGATAGGATGAATTGACTTCACGATCACATTGGTCAAGTCAAAATCACCAAAAAGTTAGTTTTACTTTGGTGGGTCTATTTTCATTTTTTAGGAATAAAGTTAGTAGCTCTGCAGCTATTAATGGCAGATTGGCCAGTACTAGGTGCTGAAAGTTAAGCTTCAAAAGCTTCAATGAGGAATCCATGGCAAAAATGCTCGAAAAGATGCTCTGTGATGAAGGGGATTTTCAAAAGTGAAAAATGCTGAAAATTGACTATCTGGAAAATGAACGCCTTGCTACCAAGAAGGCTGTGTAGTTGAATGCCTTAGTCATTTTTCCAACACCTGTACATGCATCATGTTGAAGATGATTGCTGGGATACACGCGCCCACGTCATCAACGACAAAGCTCAAATCAATCAAGCTACACGACGAATGTAAGACATGAAGATCCCAAAGGAAATAATGAAGCTGCAATCAAAAGAGCCCCTGCTGACCAGGGGCGCCCCTGAGTTCAAGAGGTCAAAGGAAGTCATCAAGTCTTGCCAAGATAGTCATCTTCTTCATAATTCTGCTGACTTTCCAACACACCATCAAACAGGTTCACCTGATTCACTATCACCGACAATGGAGGCAAAGACAAAAGGTGTTGAAGGCAAATAGCATCAGAGATAGCAGTCAAAACATGAAAAAAGAGCCCCTGCTGACCAGGGGCACCGTTGAATTAGATGCTCAAAATCTCAATTGTTGAACAAGCCTATCTTCAGGTAATCTCTCCAGCATCAGCTCAGCTTCACAATGAACCTGTTTGTCAGCCTACAAGACACCAAAAGACAACAGCTGTTAATCATTCAACCATGCCAAACGGAGGGAAAATCAATGCATAAAAAAGCAAAGGCGCCCCTGCTGGCCAAGGGGGCCCTTGAATTTGAGGCACCTAATGAGGTTTCCAACCACTGTTGTATACATGGCATTTGTTCAGCTCTCTCTCAGCTTCACAATCAATCCAGCTATGTGTCCATAGGACCTGTCAAGTAATTAGAGGTAGGGATCAAGCAGAAAACACCAAAGGTGAAGGCGGAATGAAGGACATAAGAAAATTGAACAAGTGTTAAGGAAGAGAGCCCCTGTTGAGGAAAGGTGCCCATCTTTTTGGGCAGTTAGATGTTGTCTGCTAGCTTAATCACCTCTAGGATAACCTCCTCTGTCTTGATCCATCTCAACAATGACATCGTCAGCGAAGACAACAGACAAATCAAACACCAGACAACAGAGACCAAGCTGGGGCAGTTCATAGGAGCTTGCAAGTTAAAAATCATAAGTCAAATAGTCAAAGGTGCCCTTGTAGGCTAGGGGCGCCCTTGAATTTGAGGCATCCAAATCAATTTTTAGGATCTATGAAGTCAATCATCCTTTCTGAGGCTGAGCTGACATTCCATCCCACGTTCCAGCAAGATCAATAGACTCATCAGTCAATAGGGATCTTAGATCGGAGCATGGAGGGTCGAAATGGAGAAATTGAATCACACTCAAGAATTTGACTAAGTCTGAAGCTAAAAGCGTCCCTATTGGGAAAAGGCGCCCTTGAATTTGAGGTATCAGATTCGGGTTTTTGAGCTTTGCAGCTCCCAGACACACTTGATCAGGTTTGTCCTATCTCAGCAGTGAATCAATCAACATCAGCTCAAGATCAACCGAACGACCGGGAGCAAGGATCGAACAGAGGCACTTCACCATGAAAAATAATGAAAAAAATGTTCAACTCCTCAAAGGGACACCTAAAGTCAAAGGGAGTCTCAGTTGATTGAAGTTGTCTATTTAGACAACCTTTCCATGTCTAAAATGGCCCCCAATTGGTGGAAATCACCCCTGGGAACTCCAGATCAAGCAAAAAAGACTCATCCATCATGAGTTGGCGCCCAATTGATGCTTGCAACTCCAAATTGACATATCAAAGCATCTAGGCATCCATTCTTCATTATTTCTTTGTAGGTTGAGGAGCTCAAGAACATATATTTTTCTTCTCCAACGTTTTTGAAGATCTGACAGAGGGGTTTCCATCGTTCTTCACATTTTTGAAGATCTGTTGCACAAAAGGACCATTTATCAGAGGTTGCACCAAAAGGCATGATACTTCCAGAATGACAACTGATAACTTCCAATCTTCTTGTCTTTTTTCCTCTTTTCTTGACTTAGATCTTCTTGCATGTCTAAGAAAATAATAGATAATCATAGATTTGGCCAACTGGGTACGACCAACACTACTTTTTTAACAAAACCCACATGTTAGATTTTTCCAGAAAAAGTAGCTCTACTGCCCCTATTTTTTAGGGTTTCCAGAAAAAGTCATAAAATTGAAGAAAAGACAAACTGGGTTTGTTTAGCTTTGAAGCACGAACAAAACCCGTGTGTTGGATTTTTCCGGGAAAAATCATTTTCTGGTGCTTCGTTGCCTCTGCCACCGAAGGGCTCTTGCATGTCATAGAAAAATATGTTTTTTCGAATTTCTGACGATTTGGGTTTGTTTAGAAAATTATTTTTAACAAAACCCATGTCTCAGAATTTCTCGTAAAATTATCCCCGACAAGGCTATTTTTAGCAGTTCCAGAAAAAATTGTCCGAACAACATCGTGTGCATAGTCAATTTTCAAGGTTTTCAGAATGCAGTTCTCCCAAGATGAATACAAGGCCAAAATAGTCTTACTCCATGATTTTTTGAAAGCGACTGGCACCGACCTGCATTGGGCACACCCATTGGTCAATTTGGATAGATTGACAAGCATAGACACAAGTCCACAGGTTCCATAATGGTTTCACCTCATATATTTGATCGCCTTCGAAGGTCAGTTTAGAGGATTGTAACCGTTGGAATTTTGCGCGTGCAGCGAGTTTATGTACATTTCTCACGGCTAGAGTGTTCACGGTCAAACTTCACGGTTTCATCATCAAGCTTCGTGGTTTCATCACACAATACTCTTCCGTTGAGAAAGATCAAGGGAAATGTCAGAAATGTAAAGCTGCAAAAGAATGCAGAAGGTAGTCATTCACAATACAGAGCCGCCATCGATTAATACTACACTACCTTCCATGTCAAAGTGGAAACACAGACAAAAAGAAAAGGAGTAACCCTCCTAAGGGAACTAGAATGAAGGAGATACATACATCAAGTTGCTGACAAGCGGTAAGCTGACGATTGACGAGCATGTAACGATCTCCGTATGAAGAAGTCAACACATGGTCAGAAGAATTGTTGACCAAAGATGATGAGGTGTAAAGCACACCAAGAAGGACGTCCTACCCTCCAGAAAGACAATAACTATGACTGAAGTTAACTTGATGCCCCTTTCCAAGTTAACTCTAGATCCCACAGATCATGCATGTTAGATCCCACTAATCAAGGATGTCTAATTTGACTCCCATGATTTGTGGATCTCAGATCTCCATTAAAAATGGATGTCTATTTTGGAGGCAAATTTGTAATTTAAGTTCACTTTTAGTTAGGTTTCAGTCAATTGAGGCAGACTTCTAGTTTGATTATTGTTTAGTTTCAGTTAACTGAAGTAGATTTCCAGTTAATTACTTGCTCACCTAATTTTAGACATAGGAATAAATCTTGCTGATTGGCAAGAACTGATTGTTAACTCAAGGAGATTTTAGGGTTGCCTACTCCTTCGAGTTTCTATAAATAAGAGCCTTGGGCTCATTATTTGTTTAACCTTTATTTACTACGCAAAATTGCTGTGCCATTGTTGCTAGAGTTTGCTTGTTTGTATTTGTTCACTCTTGGATGAGAGTTTGTTGGTTGATCGTAATTGTGCATGATTTCGTTCCTTTGCTGTCCCAATCTTTGTAATTCTTTGGAAAAGCTTGACGAAGAAAGTCGGATGGCGTATGCATATTTGATCTAAGATTTGAATTGATCCAACGTTTTTGTTCTCAATAGTTTATTGTTTCAATCTCCTCCTCGGACAGGGGTTCCTCCTCCTTGGATATTTTGTTATCGATTGCTATTGTTTGATGTTGTTTAAAGATTTGGATTTCAGCCTACACTTCAGACACGGGTTCCTCCTCCTTAGAAATCCTGATACCCATATCTTCGTACCTTGTTGTTTCTAGTACGTTGTTTCCCAGCTTATACCTCAGACAGGGGTTCCTCCTCCTTGGCAAGTCTCAGATCCAACCTACCGTAAAGAGTGTTTACTTGCATAAAACCTTATCTCGGTATATATCCGAGAGTTCAGAGCCTCGGCCATATTCTACAGAGACGGCGGATTCGAGTGATCCAACCCATCCATTTCGCTCCTATGCCCTCATACTTTGTTTATTTTGAAGAGGTAGGATAGTTTAGAAGCTAGTTTAGTCATAGTTAAGATCTGCAGAAACCAGAGAAAAGCTTAGCTACGGCACATTGTGTTTATGCACCCTTGTGTCCTGCCGCTGAGTAAAAAAGATAGGAACCTTAGTACCCTTTTTTACGTAGAACAGCAGGAAAGAGAGATTTTCCTCTCTATAATTTGAAGAGCAGTACTATAACACTTGCAATAGCTGTCCATTTCCAATAAGCACTCCGAAGGTGCTAATTGAAACGCCAACATAAGACTTGCATGCGATTTTTTCTGATGTATGTCTAGTGGAGCTTTCTGGGTTTTTGGAGAGCTTCGGGATGTGGTAATATGCATGACGAGATAATGACTTGCATTTTTGGTTGTTTCCTTAGTAGTTTTGGAGGCTTGCATGTTGGAGTTTTACAGTTCTGATTCTGGATTTGTAATGTCCCCGATATAGTCTTACGCTCTACAATTGGATTTAGCCTATTTCCAGAAACTCGTAGGCTAAGCGGAATGGGAACACTTACTATTTATAGTAAGTCATGATACTGCTCAGTTGGCATATAGATGTGGTTTTGACATACTTACTATTTATAGCAATATGTTATTTTTGGTAAGTATATTTATAGCAGTATCACTCTAGCAACAACTCAATCTTTTGCAGTTCAGTGTGGCCGATCAGTTTGGCTTTCTGTTGAGTTGAAGTGAACTTACTATTTTTGGCAATGGCTATTTTTAGTAAGTCTCATCTTGACAGTATCATCATCTGCAGTTCAGCTCAGGTCATCATGCTATTTGTGGTAATCCATCAGTTTCAGTATTGGCTTTGGTTTTGGTTATCTCCTTGGACTAAGTGTTATACTTAGTTAATTTCATGTTTTTAAGTTGTCCCCCCATGCCTAGGAGTGATAACTTCATGTTGTTTTAAAGAGGGGACATTAAGGGGTCATGTTGAACATTTAATGATTTATTAAATGCTTTATTGTTGCAAATAGAAATGGATGCCTAAAGGGAAGGGAAATAATGTTTTATTATTTCACAATAAAGTGAATGGTTGAAGGTGGCGTCCCTTGGGAAGTTGAAGTGATTCAACTTCTTGGAATTCAAAGTGTTTCATTTGCCCATTGAAAGTTATATATTGCTGCATTGTGGAGAGCTGATTATGTTATGTTTTGGAAAGCAAAGTTATGCTGCTGGTTTGAAATCCAGAATTCGACTAAGGGAAAGCTTAGCAATTCTATTCCACTCTTCGGGTTTGAAACTATGGTTCCCTAGATGATGGATTGAGAGTGTGCTTAATTCAGAAGTGCACATTGAGCCTCAATGTTGAAGATTCAGATGTTATTTCCAGATTTTATTGTTGTTGGTTCAGTCATGGCTGTAGGTGAAAATCATAAACAACTTTAATTGTAATTCTAATTTGATTATAGGTATTTGTTCATCATGATTCTATGCTTGAGGCGACCCCACCTTGAAGTTTGCAGATTTTAGTTTGCTGTTTCTGATTTTTAAGTAGAAAATTGCCCCTCAAGAAGGCCGTACCATGTTGGGACTGCCTTGGGATTCGTGCCTAATCATTCTCTAAGCTTTAATGCAGTTGTGGGTTGGAGATTGGGCGCCTACCTCTTAGAATACTTCTGCAATTTATTTTACATCATTCAGAGGTATATTTGGAGAGTTATGAGCATTTCATTTGATTTACATGTTTGCTGATTGACATTTTCAGTCTGCTGTTTATGCATATCAGATTGTTAAACATTCAAATTTTGGCTTATATCTTGGTGATTGAGAAGATTATATATTGTAATAAAAATTCTTCAGAAGTTTGCATTAATTATATTATTGTAACACATGGAAATTGCAGATTTATTTCATTGTAAGGCTGAGATTTAGTAGTACTAATCCAGTCATTGTTCTTACTGCATTTACTTGTGATTTCCTAATGCAAACACTTTAACCCCTGGCTGGTTTACCGCCAATGTGGAGAATAAACATTTGTATCTCTCTTTCTCACCCACTGTAGAGTGGATGCCTGTTGTAGCAGAAGAAGTATTTTAATTGTAATTTTTTCCCCCCATTGTTTGGTGGTAGCGTGGAAAGTTCCTTTGGCTGGTTATCCGCCTTGTTACATTCAATTTCAGCATTAGTACTCCACCATATGTTAGCACCTCGCCTGTCAAAGGATCTTGAGTGCACATTCTTGGTGTTGAGTTTAATCTCTCTCTTTCAGTCTAATCATTGTAATATTTGATTCAGTAGATCCTAGGGATCCTCTGACCATATGCTCGCCCTTCCTCCTTAAGTGGTTTTAGGGCGCATTCTTGGTTAGAGTTCTTTCATGCACGTTTTGAGTTATGCTAACCTTAACAGATGCTTGGTTACATTGTAAATGTTCATTTAAAAATCAAAAAAATTGAGAGAGTATATTTCAAGATTCCTTCTGGGTTTTCAGAGGGCTTTGTGATGATGTGACATGCAACTAAATCAAAGAAATTTTTCGGACTTACTATTTTTAGTAAGTTACAATGGTTCTCTGGTTTGTGCTTTAAATGAGTTTGGAACAACTTACTATTTTTAGCAATATGCTATTTTTAGTATGTATTATTTTTGGCAGTGCTATTTTTAGCAGCATTTCAGCAGTTCAGTGCAGTGGCTATTTTTGGCAGGTTAGTTTATTCAGTTTGGTCTTTAGCATTCGAGGTGATTATTTTGGCAAGTTTGATATTTGATGAAAATAATATTTTAAGTGAAATAATTTTGCTAAGGCTTGGGGATGACTTTGGAGGATTATTTAAGTCATATTAAATATATTTTCACCTTAGCCTTAGACGCATAAATGGAGAGATAAGTTGGGTTTATTAAAAAACAATTTTTATAAGGTTTCTCACTTAAGTAATTTTGGGCGCCATATTTGGAGAAATATTTGCATACTCTAAAATATTTTACTTAAGTGACTTGGGATGCTTAAAGTTATGTTTTATTTGCATTTTTTATAAAGTAATTCTCCTTCATGCGAGACGCCAAAATCAAGGAGATAAATGAAATTAAAAAATAAAATGCAAATCCAAGTGGGCGCTCTAAAGAGAGGGAAATGGAAATTTGAATTTGGAGACTGAAGGCTATAAATAAGAGTGTTGGGCTCTTTGTTTATCATCCATGAAGAAATTATAACGAAATGCTGCCGAAATGGTGATTGCTTTGCTTCGAGGAATGCGTACCTCCTAGCTTGGACTTGGTTTCTTGCTTGAAAGATAGCAACTAGCTAAGTTAGAGGCTGTTCTTTACACTGAAGAGCAGATTGAGCTTATTGTAATGGAGTCTTTTGAAGTTTTCTGATGTCTTTTGGTGTGTTTTATCAGTTTACAGGTTGCTGGTTTGGGTGTGGCTGAAGTAGGTTTTTACTCATACCTCTCTTGGTGATTTTTCTTTGGTTTTGGGCAATTGATATATCAGTTCCTTGGCCTTGGGCGCCCTTTTGTGCAAGTTTTTGGCATTTATTGTGGAGCCATTGATTTTATCTTGCAGGTCTTCCCTTTTACCAGGCTGTACTTTGCTTGGAAAGTCTTAGAAAACTTTAGAAAAATAAATAGCATCAGTTTGCAGTTGTTTCTCAGTCCTAGATTGGTCGCTATCTATCTAGAAGTCATTTGCATTTCGTTTCACGTCATTTGGTGTAGTTTTGAGAGAGTTATGAATATTTTAGTGAGTTCTCTACTTGCTGGTTTGCATTTTTAGTTTGCTGGTCTGTCATATCAGATTGTCTAAGTTGGAGTTTTGGAGTGTGTTTTTCACATATAGTGAGTCTTTGAAGGTTGGAGATCAAATAATAACATTTGCAGCTTCTTGGACAGTTAACTATTGGCTTCTTGTAGGATTCATTCTTATTGTAAAGCTGTTTCAGTAGTACTGATCAACTCTTATTCTCATTCTGCAAATTTATATTGTATTCCCACTCTTAGTGGAAGAGGCTTGCTTCGCTGCCTTGTTTATTTTGTTTAAGCATTATCATTCCCACCATTGGTGGAAGAGACATGCCTCATCGTCTTGCATATTGTACTGGGGTCGGCTTGCTGCGCTTCTTTACTTTTAGTATTCACATTGCTGATCGGCTGAGCCATCCATTTACTTTTTGTACTTGCATTCATATTGCTAGTCGGCTGTGCCGTCAAATCACTCTTGCTGCAATACGCGGTCGAGTTGCATATACTTTACTTTCCAGCATTGTACTTCATTCAGTTTGGAGACTAACGATCCCCGACGCCATATGCTCACACTTTGCCCAACATTGAGATCCTGGTGTACATTCTTGGCGTAGGGTTACTCTCAGCAGTTGGTTTGATTATTGGCTAACGCTGATGGGTGCCATTGTTGTTGTTGCAAAAATTGAAAAAATTATAAGGGGGTCATCTCAGTGGTACCAGAGCCAAGATCCTGCCATCCTGTAAAAAAAGGACAGAGTTCAGTTAACGGATGAGTGATAGAGAAATCAGACTCTACACTAGAAGTCATAACTGAGTTCAGTATCAGCTTTCAGAAGTTCCAAAGATGTTGCATTTTCTATTTAGAAACCGTGAGAAGTCAGATTTAATTATGGCTTCTGAAGAAGAAAAAAGTTTGGCAAGGTCACTTTTCATTGCCGGTACGAGGCTCAAAGAAGAATGTCAGTCAAGGGGTGAAGAAGTGAGCATATTATCTGAATTGGAACATTGCTTGAGCCAAGTCCAACAAGTATCTACGGACTTGTTGAATAAGGCAATTTCTCCTACAATAACCTATTTGATTCATCCTTATTGGATAGGGCACCCAGATGAAGAAATCGGTTGGTTGGTTACTTCATGCCTTAGTGAAGTTATGAAGATTGTAGCACCTTTGATGCCTTATGATGATGAAACCATGAAGAAGATTCTTCATAGGATTGTGGAAAGTTTCCAAGATCTTGATGAAACTGGTAACAATCAATTTCCCAGAAAAATTACTATCTTAAAGAGATTTTCAGATCTCAGGACAAGTAACTTGCTATTAGAATTGGAAATGCATGATCAGATTTATCACTTGTTCCACTACCTCTTTATGTCCACTTGGAGCGAACAAGAAAAGAAGGTTGTTGCAGCTGTGAAGAAAATTCTTGTTCTCACTATTAAAGAGGCTGATGAAGTTCCACCAAATGTCCAATCTCTCCTTTTGGATGCATATGAACGTGAAGAAAAGGATTCTCCTATTGCTGCTATGCTGATCAAGGAATTGTTTAATCAATGTGAGGAGAAATTGAAGCCACTTTTGAAGAAAATTGAGCAAGATGAAGGAAATATTAGTGGTCATGATGCTGGTGATGATTCCAATGAGTTCAAGCAAGATCATGTTGAAGATTTGGTGATGAAGGGTTTGCCTCTTGTTGCCGTCCCAACTTCCCAAGAAGTTCCACATGAAGAAATCAGCACCATACTCATTCAGGATGGTTCCATAGAAGATAATGATGATGAAGTTTTCAAAACAGCTAGCATTGTAGATTCTTCACTTCATTTTGGTGGTGACATTGTTGGTCTTGGGTTTGATCAACAAACCGAACCATTGAAAATAAATGTTTTTGAAGATATCAGTTTAAGTGATGTGGGAGCTGACTTATTCAGAGTCAACACTTCAAGAGGAGCACAATAAGCATTTTCCTGTTGACCATCACAATCCACTCATTAGCCTTTGGGATCCGAGAGTGTTGGCATCAAGATATGACAAAGAATCTGTGTGGGATAAGTTTCCCTTTGATCTTGATGAAGACCAAAATTCTGATTGTTTTGCAAGCTATGAGGGGGCTGCCATAACCTTTGATCATGGAGACAGTGAAGTGGATGTGGAGCTTGAAGACCATATGACTTTTGAAGTTGGAAAGTTTGAAGGTGTTCTTAAACACAAATCTGATTTATCAATGCATGAAGCCGAGTGTAAGCAAAGGCACGAAGAATTTGTAGAGTCTCATTCTCTTTATGATATTGAGCAATTTCAGCTAGTGGGTGGTGAAGGAAAGGAGTCTTGGAGCAGCTATGAGGGCAGAAAAGACAAGAAACAAGGTTCTGATTTCCAGTTGCAGCCTATTAGCAGTTCACCATTTTTGCATGCTCATGAGCGGGAAGATCAATGCAAGGTATCTTTTGAAAAAGAAATGCAAGCTCTATCCCTATTCGATCGCAGACACAATTTGGTTGAAGATCTCTAGTGGAAGGTTCAGTTTGAAGAGAGACGAAGTGCAGTTAAGGATGAAGTTGCTCTTCCTAATTTGCAACTTATCAAAGGTTCCATGGAGACATTGAAATCAACATACATACACTTGATTGAAGATCGAGATTATTCCTTGAAAATTGCAAAGAAGACCATTAGTGCTTTCCAAGAAAGGGAGAAAAATGTTGATGAGCTCACTTTGGAGCTTGAATCAACAAAGGACATGTTGGAAAATACTCAGTTGGTTCTAACGGGGGTAGAAGACCAGTTAGCCGATTTCAAACTTTTCAGAGAGCAAGAGAATGAGCAAAGAGCTGAAGAAATCAAGCAAGTGATTGGAGAGCTTGATAGTTTTCAAGAGGAGTTTGATTTCGAAATTGTCTCAAGAAAATCAGAAGTTGCATATGCAGATTTGGAGCAACAAGATGAAAGGAATGACTTTCAGGTTTTTAACAATCCTCTCTTTGAAGTGGGTGTTGAAGAAAGTTATGATAATCCTCTCTTTGTGATGGATGATGTGACATCAAACCAAGAGGAAATCTCTTTTGACACTAATGTCGAAGGGGAAATCTCTAGCATTTCTTCCAACAGAGGGATGACAATATATGAAGACTTTATTGTTGTTCCTAGCCTATCCACCCTTCAGGAGATGGAGAATCAAGAATCGAGGAGGAATGGAGTCTCTAATCTTGACTGGCAACAAAGAGTTGATTGGCACTGCAATGAAGAGTTTATTCATTATCTGATGCGGATGCTTGTCAGATTCCATCGGACTTCATGCTTGCACCACCTTCTTGAAGAGTAATTGAATTCAAAATGGAGTTTGACAAAGGTTTCCTTGAATCTTTCCAACAACTCTTGTCTCATGATTTCGAATTCAACTTTCTCAGTGAATTCAGATTTGTTGAATACTTTTTGGCAGGTTATGACTTAGTGATTTTCATATTTGGATGCCTTATTTGGAGATTATAATGTTGTTTTAAGTGAAATATGTGCTAAGGCAAAGTGGACACCTAGCTTGGGAAATATTTGAGCTTTTATAAAGTATCACTTAAATCTTTTTGGACGCCTAGCTTAGGAAATATTTGAGCTTTTATAAAGTATCACTTAAATCTTTTTGGACGCCTAGTATTGAAATATTTGCAAGTTATAATGTTATTTCACTTAAGTATGTGGACGCCCACTTTATGTTGTATTTTGCATTTTTATAAAGTAATATCTCTCACTTGAAATTGGATGACTTGGTGAAGGCGGCAAATGAAAGATTGAAAAGTGAATTTGGATTTCAGTTTGGGCGCCCTAATTGGAGGGAAAAGGCATTTTGAATTTGTGGAGAAGTTATAAATAAGAGTGTTGGGCTTCATTTGTTGTTATCCATTGTTTATCATAAGGAAATGCTGCTGAAATTATTTCAGAACCCTTGCTTCAAGGAACGCATACCTCCTAGCTTTTATTGGTTTCATACTTGAGAGATAGTACCTAGCTGATTTGAGACTGCTTCTTCATCCTGAGGTTGCAAATTGAGCTTCAAGTTGGTTTTTTGATTGATATTTCTGATTTTGGAGAGTTTTTATCAGTTTTGGTGATGCTGGTGTGGTGCCTGGCTGAAGAACATTTTCGATCATAGCTCCTTGCACGAATTTTTGATGGTTCTGGGTATTGGCCCATTGTTTGAGTCTACCTTGGGCGCTCCTTCTTGCAAAGTTTTGGATCTTATTTTGGAGTATTGGATTTTATCTTGCTATCGCCCTTGCTTGGAGGTTATACTTTGCATGTCCTTGCCTTGGGATGCATGCATAAAACATTTGAGGCAGTTTGCTGTTGTTTGGTGGCTTGAGCTTGGTCGCCTACCTCCTAGGAGTCATTTGCATTCAGTTTCACATCATTCAGAGAAGTATTGGCGAAGTTACGAGCATAAAGGTGAAATCTGTACTTGCTGGTTTGAATTTTCAGTTTGCTGCAATTTTATGTCAGACCTGATATTTTAGTCATTTTGGCCATATTTCTTATGCTGGTTAGCTTGTACTTGTTTGGAGTTCATTTCCTGACATTTTGGAGTGCTTTTGATATCTATATCTCATTGTATTTGTAGTTTATATCTCATATTGTAACGCTGAAATCAGTAGTATTAATTAGCTCCTTATATTTCTGCAATTTACATTTTGTATTCCCACTTTTAGTGGAAAAGACATGCCTCGCTGTCTTTTACTTTCAGCATTTTACTTTCTTGTACTGCTCGCTTTAGTGGAAGGGGTTGGCTAGCCGCCCAAACATTTACTTTTCAGTACTTTGTATTACACTCCCGCTGAATAAGTGGTCGAGTTGCATTTCACATATTGCTGATCGGTTGAGCCATCTTTCATGTTCATTACTTTGTAATACATTCCGGCTGAAAAGGTGGTCGAGTTGCATATGAATTACATTTTGATCGGCTAAGTCGTCTCTCATTGTACTTTCCAGTAGTTTTCAATTTTTCAAGCTAACGATCCCCTTTCTACTGTATGCTCTCACCTTGCCCACATTCGGATCTGGGTGATCAAAAAGTGAAAGGGTTGCTTTCAATTGGTTTATGATTTTTCTAATGTTAACGGGTGAAACTGCTTGTGAAAAATTGGAACTGCTTGTGAAAAATTGGAAAAAATTGTAAAGCGGATATTTTAGGAGGTGGCTCACGTCCCCGATTGTGAAGGGCTGATCGGGTAGATGCTCTGCAAGTCCTTTTTGTGAACTCAATAGAAAAGTCCCTATTTGATAGCAACTGGAGGTATTCTAACTTAATTCCCTCTAAGGCACGTGTGATAGTTTGCAAACTAGATACGAAAGTTCCAACTACTGCCCCTGTCTGCCTTTCCTCCAATTGTGTTGACCACAGGAGGTACTCCACAAACTTTTGTGTGTTGTCAAAACAAGGTAAGGTTTGGACAACCCTATCCTCACTGACTATCAATTGTTCCTTGAGTCCCGATGACTCATTAGGCTCAAGCCTACCATCCACCTCAACCAATGCATTACTTGATTTGCTAGCAGATGTAGGAGACATGCTCCCACTAGTAGACGCCCCGCAATCCTCAAACAAATAAGATGGGACAGCGTGATGATTCAACATGCTAGTCACACAAGACTTTGCCTCCTTAGCACAAAACTCACCAATAGAAATATCTACTCCACCAATGTAGAGACTAGTAACCATGTCACGTGCGGATGCATGCACCTCATTGCTAGTTGGCCCACAAGGTGTATGCATCTCTGCCTCTGCCATGTCTGTATCCTGGGCCCTCAACCCATAGATACCAATCTCATCCGCAGGCATCATGGTAGCCCTAGAAGACTGAATTTCTGTTGTGGATGATGTTGATCAAGCCAAGCTCAATTCCTCACAGAGCTCGTTTATCCGAATCTCGAATTCTTGAAGGGCTTTTTGAGTGCTCTTTAGAGAATCTCTGGTAGCTTCAAGCTCGTAGGAAAGCTTGTCAACCTCCTCCTCTTTCCCTTTCATCGCATTGAAATAGATCTTAGCAAGCATGAGTAGGTGATCTCTATCTGAGAGTACCTGTAGGTAGTTGGTCTTCATTACCATCAATGCCTCTCTGAGTGCATGGAAACCTATAAGGGAAAGTCCTCCTTTAGGATTGTTCTGTATCCCTGGAATCCTCCAACAATACTTTTCCATCAGCTGAAGAGTGTCATCAAAGAGTCTAATGGCTGCAACAATCTGATGCCAACTAATTGGACTCCTGGGTCCCATCAATCTCATATAAAATTTTCTGATTTAGGATTAGCGTCATGCAACATAAAATATGATTTGTTTTCAAGGCTGATATCAACTTCATGAGTGCTGAAAATGTCATCCTCGGATCTTCTTCATGGAACGTCAAGCAAGGCGGCTATTCTTCCATAGCTTCGAGAGACACCTGCAAATCAACAAAAGCTGGGTCGGTTAGTCAATCATGGGAAGCTCTTGGAGAACTAGATTGAGGATTTCATTATTGTAGGCAGATACCTTCTCACAGAGTTGTATTATTTGAGGTATGATGCGCATGATCTTCGTCAGGGAATCTAGCGGCTTGAGTTGACTATGGTAGAGGGAAAACCAAAGGATTTGATTCTCATTTCTTAGTTGGCAGTCGCATATGAAGCTATTGTAGTAGGTGAAGATAAATGAAAGATTTTCGCTTGGAGAGAAAAACACCTCTTCAAAGTGGAGACATATGAGAGAATCTCTACAAAGTTGGCTGCAATCAAAGAAGATGTTGCTGCTGCCATCCAACTTGTGAGCTGATTTGTCACTCAGATTCCGTGCCGATATCTTCATGAGGATGGCACCTAGGTTGAGCTCGAGGTTGTGCAAACTGAATTCCAAAATCTGGTTCCTGATGGTGATCCTATGGCATCCAAGTTGAATCACTTCTCGGTGATGTCTGTGATGTCCCCATCCTAGTCAGCGCAGCTGGATAAGTGGTTAGCCTATCATCCTGGTCCTCGTAGGCTGACAGATATGTGTAGAGGATCAATTGAGGCAGTTACCCGGTGTTCAGGAGCTTCATTCTTTCAGTTGATTTAGGTTGGGCCTTCGCAGAGTCGTTCGAAGAGTTTTTTCAAATACTTACTATTTTTAGTAAGTCAAGCAGGCGGAAGCTCCTATTTTTGGCAGGGCACCTGGTTCAGCTGGTCAGCTCAGATTCGACCCAGTGCATCAGTTTGTTGGTCAGAGGGAAAAATAATGGAGTATTTAATGATTTATTAAATAATTAATATTTTGACTTTATATTATAAAGTCACTTTATTAATGTATTTAAATATTATGATAATGGCGTATTATAAAGTATTTTTAATACTTTATAATAAAGTGGCATAATTAATATAATGAATAAGTATTTATTCATTAATGATGGGGGCGCCAATTATTAAAGATTTTTCCTAAGTCCAAACAGGCGAATTTAATCATTTAAAAAAATGATTATTAAAAAGAGGGTTTGGTCGAATTTCTCAAGAGGGGTATATATTGACTGCCAAGACAAATCGAACGGATATGTTATGATTATTCAATTTGTCTTATTTCGCTCTGAGCATTGGAGTTTGCAAAACCTAGGGTTTCTGCAGACAGTTGATTTTGGAGAACGTTCCCTCTTCAAGATCTGGCATACTGAGACTGTGAAATACCAGTTGAAGATTGTCGTACTTGGTGACTTCATACAGAGGTTGCAGTTGAGCTTACAGGATCGATTCAAGGAGGATTTATCAGAGTTTATTCATCTGTTGACTGGGGCGATTTGTCAGAGGTTATTCTACAGAGAGCTGGCACCTTATTTATTGAGGCCGTACTTTATTTGCTGCTGCTGCTGGGCCGTACTTTTTTGTACCAGCAAGCCGTACATTCCTTCACAGGAGATCACGCCTTCATCTTTGGCCTTCTGCCTGCTGTAGTATGAGCGCCTAAGTATTCTAAAGCTTTGGGTGTGGGATTTGGAGTCTGGAGATTGCCTTTTGACTTGGGCCATACATTTCTTATCTATTCTCTGGTGGCTGCAAGAAAATCAGGTTCCATTGAAATAAAGTCGTATTTCCTTCATATGTTCAATTTTATATATTGTATGAGCTCTGGAAACTTAATAAATATATGCGCCTACATCTTTTGAGCATTATCAAAGCATATTTACTGTCTTTTGATTTATTATGAATTTTTAAAGCATTTTTAGAGCAAAATCGCAGCTTCTTGTTTATTGTCAAAAAACCTCAAAAACACAAAAAAAATACAAACGATCAAAAATCAGAATTTGCAGTCAAGGTTTTGGGTTGAGAGACACCTGGTTTCTTACAGTGGTATCAGAGCACAGTTTTCCTGCCATCCTGTGCTTTTTTAGTTGCTTTTTCAGTATACAGAGTGCTTTTTGGTTGCTTTTTCATGAGTAGAGACATCATTCATTATACTAAGGGTATAGGAATGGGCAGAGTTGAGGATTGGATAGGTCCACCTATTCCAGAAGGTGAGACAGTATCAGGGATTCTCGGTATACACAGATCTAGCCCTTGTAGCAGTGAAAACAGTGTGACTACACTCATGGCAGATCAAGAGATTCCTAGAGATTCAGGGAAAAAGAAGGAAAATGCTGAGATGACTGAGGCAGAATACAGGAGTAGACATGACAATATGATGGACATGATGTCACAGCTGATAGGTACCATAAGACAGTATACTCCGCCTCACCAGCATTACATTCAGATAGGGCAGTCCAGTGGTTCGGGAGGCATAGACCAGCCACAGATGTCTACACGACCGCAACTGTCACCGGTTGTTCATGAGCGTAGGCCTGGACAACCTACCTTTATCAGTAGAGAGGCACCACCGACTCCGGAAGCGAAGCAACAGGGTCACCATATAGAGTTTCAGCCACAGCATGGTACTTCAGTGGCAGACGTGACCAGACTGTTTGGAGAGTATTCTACACTGACTCTTGAGATTAAATAGTCGTTGACATTTCATGAGTTTATGGATGTGCATAAGCCCAGAGGTGGTGGTAGATTTGAGCGCAGAGCTCATCAGTACTAGCAACCACCACAGGTGAACAGAGATCTTCAGCATGCAGTGAGCAAGATTGTCTTGCCTTATTTTGATGGCTCGGATAAGAATTCAGCGAGGTCATGGGTACAAAAATTAGACAATTACCTATCCTTGAGACCTATGCAGGAGGACGAGGCCATTAAATTTGCCACACTACACCTTGATGGACTGGCGCATGATTGGTGGCATCACGGCATGTACACACTGGGTCATCATCGGGTTACTACTTACCAGGATTTCACTGGCAGGCTCATTGAGCGATTTGATAAAAAGGATCCAGAACTTTACTTTAGAGAGCTAGCACAACTCAGACAGACAGGCAGTTTGGACGCTTACATTGGGGAGTTTCAGAAAACGGCAGTCATGGTGACAGGTATTTCAAAGAGGAGACTTGTCATTCTTTTCACCGAGGGGTTATATGAGCCGATGAGAGGTTGGGTCAAGGCATTTGATCCTCCCACCCTTCAGGAGGCAATGAGAAAGGCACGCAGTATGGAGCATGCAGCACCTCGCAGTAGGTTCTCTTCGGGTTCCATGCCAAACTCAAGGCCGAATAGATCTTTTGACAGAGATAGACCCTCTAACAGAAAGAGGGATCCACCCGATCCTAAGAGACAAAATGCACCACCCTTTGACAGAGAAACACTGAATGATCTACGGAAGAAAAAATTGCGTTTTTGGTGCAAGGCACCCTATGATGAAAAACATGTATGCCCTCTTCGTCCCAAGGTTAAAAACAATCAGATGGAATGGTTTTATGAGGGGGAAGAGCAATCTGATCTGTCAGACCAGCAAGCTGATTCTGAGCATTCAGATGATGACAAGTTCGAAAATGAGGGTGAGAACGAAGGAGGAAGGAAGCTACACGAGGCACATTTGACTAGCCTTCAAAGAGATGGGTCATTTAGACTTCGCGGGCTCCTAGCCGGTCAGAAGGTAATCACTCTACTCGACACTGGTGCCACTCATAATTTCATTGATGCACGGTTGGTAGAGAAATGTGGTATACAGACAGAGGAGTTTGAGGGTATCCGAGTTAAGGTGGCTGATGGGTACACCCTCAAATGTGATAGAAAGATTACTGATCTTCCGATGCGGTTGAACAACTATGAGTTCAAGACTGAATTCTATGTTGTTAATATGGAAGATACTGATGTGGTGTTAGGGATGGCATGGCGTCATGATTTGGGTGAGTTCACACTCAATCTACGAGACATGGAGATGAAGTTCAAGGTTAATGGGAGACCTCATGTCATCAAAGCCATTAGAGACAGTAATCTGAGGATGGTTTCGTACAGGCACATGGAGAGACTCATTCGTCATGACATGGTTGACTGGGCTGCAGAGTGTATGTTAATGCCAGCACAACAGGAGCAGCAGAAGAGTGAGTACCATCCAGACATCCAGATACTGAGGACTAAACACTCCAAAGTGTTTAGCGACATTCCACCTGGTAGACCTCCAGACAGAGGCACTGAGCATATCATTGAGTTGGAGGAGGGCGCAAAGCCCATTATGATTACACCCTACAGGCATCCGAAACGACTCAAGGATGAGATTGAGAAGACCATCAATGAGTTATTGGCCATGGGACACATTAGACCTAGCAAGTCACCTTTTGCTTCATCGGTTGTATTGGTGAAGAAGAAGGATGGGTCACTTCGGATGTGCATAGATTACTGCTAGCTAAACAAGAGGACGATTAAGAACAGGTACCCGATACCACGCATTGATGAGCTGATTGATGAGTTGCACGGTGCTATCTTCTTTACGAAGATTGATTTGAGATCAGGGTACCACCAGATTTAGATGAGGGAGCAGGACATTGAGAAAACCGCTTTCAGGTGCCATTGCGGTCACTTCGAGTTCTTGGTTATGCCATTCGGTCTAACCAATGCACCTGCCACCTTTCAGGCTACCATGAACAGGGTCTTCAGTTCTTAGCTGCGGAGATTTGTATTGGTCTTCTTCAACGACATTCTGGTTTACAGTAGGTCATGGGAGGAGCATCTAGCCCACTTAGACACAGTTTTGGGTATCTTGGCTAAGGAGTCCTTTTATGCCAAGGAATCCAAGTGTGAGCTAGGTATGGAGGAGGAGTTGTATCTGGGGCACATCATCAGTGCCAAGGGAGTGAGTATGGACCCTGAGAAGGTCCGATCTATAGTTGAGTGGCCAGTACCTGAGAACCTTACGCAGCTCAGAGGCTTCTTTGGGTTGTGTGCTTTTTACAGGAGATTTGTTAGTGGGTTCTCACGTCACGCCGCACCCCTTACTGATTTGACAAAGAAGGGGGCTTTTACTTGGTCACCACAAGCGCAGGAGTGCTTTGACAGGTTTAAGGTGATCATGACTTCATGTCCAGTGCTAGCATTGCCTGACTTTACAAAGTCATTTGATTTGTTTTGCGATGCTTCAGGAGAGGGCATTGGTGCGGTTTTGATGCAGGAGAGGCACCCTATTGCTTTTGAGAGCAGGAAGCTTAGGGGTCCTGAGAGGTTCTACGATATTTACGACAAAGAGATGTTAGCCATTGTGCATGCTTTGGCTAAGTCCAGGCAATACTTGGTAGGCAGCAAGTTCAGTGTGCACACAGACCATAATAGCCTAAAACACTTCCTTGGACAGCGAGACCTAAATGAGAGGCAGCAGAAATGGGTCAGCAAACTACAATCATATGATTTTGATATTACTTTCATTAAGGGGAAGCAGAATGTTGTAGCCGACGCCTTGTCTCGTAGACCCCAGTTGAATGCCATGGCACAGATCTCAGAGGATTGGAGGCATTGGATTATTGCAGAGTATGCTAAGAACCCATGGGTTTCTAGCATTGTTGATGGGACAGAGCAGGATAGTAGGTACACCATTGTAGATGACTTGATCATTTACAAGGGGCGGATTTTTCTGGTTCCTGGTTCTGAGGTGAGGAACATAGTTTTGAGAGCTTTTCATGATCTTCCTATGGCGGGCCATCCCGGGTACTACAAGACATATAAGATGTTTCGGGAGTGGTTTACTTGGAAAGGGCTGAAAACTGATGTTCTACAATATGTTCGAGAGTGTTCTGTTTGCCAGCAGAACAAGCAGGAACACACATATCCTGCTGGATTGCTCCAGCCACTTCCGATACCTGACAGGAAGTGGGAGTGTTTATCGATGGACTTTATCACGGGTTTGCCGAAAGCCCAAGGTAAAGATTGCATCTACATAGTGGTTGATCGGTTGACTATATATGCACACTTCTTCTCGATTACCACTACATTCATAGCATCGCAGACTGCAGAGCTCTTTTTCAGAGAGGTATTCCGGTTACATGGGTTGCCTCGGACGATAGTCAGCGATAGAGACAGTCGATTCATGAGCAACTTTTGGTAGGAGTTGTTCAGGCTTTGTGGGACCGAACTGACACCGAGTACCAGCTACCATCTGCAGACAGATGGGCAGACATAAATTGTCAATAAGTGGGTGGAAGGTTACTTGTGCAATTACATCGCTGGACAACAGAGAGCTTGGGTGAGGTGGCTATACCTCTGCGAGTATTGTTATAACTCGACTCACCACATGACGATATAGATGACACCCTTCATGGCTTTGTATGGGTATGAGGCGCCCAACCTTTTGGATCTGATATTGAGTGATAGCAGAGTGCTGAGTGCAGGGGATATGATGCAGAGTCGGCAGGACATTTTGAGGTCTCTCAGAGACAATATCCAGTGGGCACAAAATCAGCAGAAGCAGTATGCTGACCAGAAGAGGGTTGAGCGTTCCTTTGATGTGGATGATATGGTGTATCTTATGTTGCAGCCGTATCGTTAGTCTACTCTGCAGAAGAGTGGTGCAGAGAAGCTGAAGCCTCGTTACTATGGTCCATTTCGTGTTGTCAGACGAGTGGGCGAGGTTGCTTATGAGTTGGACTTACCAGTAGATAGCAGGGTTCACAATGTGTTTCACGTTTCTCACCTGAAGAAGGCATTGGGTCAGCATGTGATACCCTCTCCAGTTCTACCACCCCTTGATGACGAAGGGAAATTGATACTAGTACCTGAGGCCATCCTCGAGATGAGAGAGAGACACCTTCGGAGGCGGGCGATCAGGGAATATTTGATCAAGTGGAGAGATTTGCCAGTTGAGGATGCTACATGGGAGTCCGAGGAGATTTTACAACATCCAGAGTTGAGATTGCTTGAGGACAAGCAATTTCGGGGAGGGCGGACTGTGATGTCCCCATCCTAGTCAGCGCAACTGGATATGTGGTTAGCCTATCATCCTGGTCCTTGTAGGCTGACAGATATGTGTAGAGGATCAATTGAGGCAGTTACTCGGTGTTTAGGAGCTTCATTCTTTCAGTTGATTCAGGTTGGGCCTTCGTAGAGTCGTTCGGAGAGGTTTTTCAGATACTTGCTATTTTTAGTAAGTCAGGCAAGTGGAAGCTGCTATTTTTGGCAGGGCACCTGGTTCAGCTGGTCAGCTCAGATTCGACCTAGTGCATCAGTTTGTTGGTCAGATGGAAAAATAACAGAGTATTTAATGATTTATTAAATAATTAATATTTTGACTTTATATTATAAAGTCACTTTATTAATGTATTTAAATATTATGATAATGGCGTATTATAAAGTACTTTTAATACTTTATAATAAAGTGTCATAATTAATATAATGAATAAGTATTTATTCATTAATGATGGGGGCGCCAATTATTAAAGATTTTTCCTAAGTCCAAACAGGCGAATTTAATCATTTATTTAAATGATTATTAAAAAGAGGGTTTGGTCGAATTTCTCAAGAGGGGTATATATTGACTGCCAAGACAAATCGAACGGATATGTTATGATTATTCAATTTGTCTTATTTCGCTCTGAGCATTGGAGTTTGCAAAACCTAGGGTTTCTGCAGACAGTTGATTTTGGAGAACGTTCCCTCTTCAAGATCTGGCATACTGAGACTGTGAAATACCAGTTGAAGATTGTCGTATTCGGTGACTTCATACAGAGGTTGCAGTTGAGCTTACAGGATCGATTCAGGGAGGATTTATCAGAGTTTATTCATCTGTTGACTGGGGCGATTTGTCAGAGGTTATTCTACAGAGAGCTGGCACCTTATTTATTGAGGTCGTACTTTATTTGCTGCTGCTGCTGGGCCGTACTTTTCTATACCAGCAAGCCGTACATTCCTTCACAGGAGATCACGCCTTCATCTTTGGCCTTCTGCCTGCTGTAGTATGGGCGCCTAAGTATTCTAAAGCTTTGGGCGTGGGATCTGGAGTCTGGAGATTGCCTTTTGACTTGGGCCGTACATTTCTTATCTATTCTCTGGTGGCTGCAAGAAAATCAGGTTCCATTGAAATAAAGTCGTATTTCCTTCATATGTTCAATTTTATATATTGTATGAGCTCTGGAAACTTAATAAATATATGCGCCTACATCTTCTGAGCATTATCAAAGCATATTTACTGTCTTTTGATTTATTATGAATTTTTAAAGCATTTTTAGAGCAAAATCGCAGCTTCTTGTTTATTGTCAAAAAACCTCAAAAACACAAAAAAAATACAAACGATCAAAAATCAGAATTTGCAGTCAGGGTTTTGGGTTGAGAGACACCTGGTTTCTTACAATGTCAACGAAGTTCGATAAGTTAGCTGAAACGATCAAAGAGCGTCAGAAGATGATCAAGGATGGAGGAAGGCATTGGGTAGACAGTTTATCATTGTGGATAGTGTCAGAGTGCCAGAAGATGAGATAGTTAGTGAATTCATGGAGGAGATGATATCCCATGATGGCTTGGAGTAGACAGGCAATTGGATCCTATAGCTTTCAAGATAGACATTAGACACAATAGTTAACTTGATGCTTCTTTCCATGTTAAACTCGTTGTTCCACATATCATTGCATGTCTATCTTGAGGATATCTTTATGGAGGTTGGACTTTCAGTTAGGATCTAGTTAACTGATGTTAGTTATCAGTTGACTTTCATTTCAATACGGACTTGCATGTTGCAAACGTCCATTTATTTTGTATTAGTTCAGTTAATTGATGTTGTTTTTCCAGTTAACTGCTAGGTTGCATACAATTATACTTAGTGCAAACTCGACGAGATTTTAGGGTTCCCTACTCCTCCGAGCTTCTACAAATAAGAGCACCCTTACTAATTTGTACTTTAACTTTTGCTGCAATAACAAATTGTTGAGCCCATCTTGTTGTGCAATATTGCTATTCTATATCTGTTCACTTAGTTAAATATAATGCTGGTTTGATCGTTCTTTGTGTGCGCATCTCGTTATGCAATTTTCTGTCCCAGTTTTATTCTTGTTGTGATTAATAAGCTTTGTTTCATATCTACACCTCAGATAGGGGTTCCTCCTCCTTGGGAATTTAGTAATAGAGTTTATCGTTTGATGTTGTGATTAACTGTCTTTCTTTCATATCTACACCTCGGATAGGGGTTCCTCCTCGAGAATTTAGAAATAAAGATTGTCGTTTAAGTGTTGTTTCCAATAAGTTTGTTGCATATCTACACCCCGGATAGGGGTTCCTCCTCCTTGGGAATTTAGTAATAAAGTTTATCGTTTGATGTTGTTACCAATAACCTTCATATCAGCCTACACCTCGTATAGCGGTTCCTCCTCCTTGGGAATCCTGATATAAAGTTTGTCGTATACCAATTCCTTGCTCCTAATTCCTCTTGCTCTGTTTATCCAGAGGAGATAGGATAGTTTTAGCATTAGCTTAGTTGTAATTAAGATCTGCGGAAACTAGAGAAAAACCTTAGCTGCAATGTATTGGTTTTCTTAACCTTGTGCCTCTTCCAACTGAGTCAAAAAGATAGGAATTAGATTACTTTACTTTTTCACGCATATCAACAAAAGAGGGAGCTTCCCCTCCTAATTTGAAGAGCAGTTCAACTGTGCATAGCTGTCTGTTGCCAATACGCATTCCAGAGGTGCGAATCGTAATGCCAACAAATATGCAATGGAAAGCTAGAAGAATTCTGTACAAGATGAGCATTTGAGCAAACCCTAACCACTGCATTTGAGGGATCAAAACCCTAGGCACCCCTGGCCACTAGGGGTGCTTTTGTGCTCTGAACTAATATTTGACAATGACTTTTATCCTTCTGTTTGACTCGTGATTCTAATAATTTGGCAACTCAGATTAGCTCGTCGACGAACTTGTTGCCAAGATTGATCAAGTTTGAGACAAACATCTTGGAGGTCATTTGTCGAAAAAGTTACATTTGGTACCTCAAAAGTTTGGGTGCCCCTAGCCTCCAAGGGCGCTTTTCTCCACTAGTGTTAGTCAAATTTGACCAATTTCATCTCCCTCGTTCTTTGTTCAATCTTCAATTTCAGGTGCTAGATAGATTTTTCGGACTGGCTAGACAGATCTTCTGGATTGGCTGGTAGGCTCATCGCAAAGCTGATAGTATTTCAGAGAAGTCTTCTTGGAAGTGACAAACCTTGAAAAGATGATCTGCGCCTCTAAAACCTAGGGTGCTCGTTGCTAGCAGGTGCTCCTTTATTTCTAGAGTTAGAAAAATCATACAAGGCATCATTTTGAACATATCTCGCCATAGAATCTTCACTAGAGTATTTTAAGCTTAGATTTCGACACCTGGTATCTGGCCATCTGCCATTGATGACCTCAAAGGTCCTAAATTTTCTCCTGAAAAAGTGAAAAGACAAAGAGAGGAAGCACAAATCAACAAAATCAACCAAAAAAGGTGCCGGAAGTTCCAATAGAGCCAGTGGTGCAATTTGAAGCCAGGTCTCTCCTGGTCCGCCATTTTCTCTATAGTCACCTCCCATTTAGATTGATATTGACTCAGAGCCAGAATCGCCGATTTGTGAAACCTCAGTACCAGTTAATCCACCAGAAGTCAACACAGCTGCTATAGATTCACCCAAAAAAGTCGACATTGATCACTCGTTGTCATGTCCCCAAAATAGCAATACCATAAAGACCAAGTATTAAAATACAAATAAATTAATAAATAAAATAAATAGCAATATTAAGATTAAATATAAAATAAATGTGTACCATATCAATATAAACATATATAAATAACAAATGTAATAATAATATATAGGCAAATTATTGTTATTATATTCTAGTATTAAATAACTTAATATCAAAAATAGTAATAATAAATAAATATTATAATCATTACACATCAAAGGTTGTAATACATTAGAATAAAATAATAATAAGATATTAGCAAATTGGTTTTATTATTATACTTTAATGTTAAAATATGTTCAATAAAACATCAAAATAAAATAATAAAATAAGTATATAACCTGAAATATCATAATTATTAGTAATAATATATTATTTTCAAAAATAGATATTATTGTGATAATAAGCATTTAAAGGCAGCAATTAAATCTAACAAAGGGATATATTTTATGAAAAGTCACCTCTTTCACCAAACAATACATTCCCCCCATGAGTCACCTACCTTGAATGGTATAAATAGAAGAAAGGAAAATAAGGAAGAGGGAAAAACATGGAGAAACAAAACAGTAGCAACAATGATTGTTATGCATTGGAATATAGAGCCATTTAATATATATATATATATATATATATATATATTATTTAATAGGCATACAAGTATATATGCATAGATATAGTTAAATTTTATAATGAATAATATGCAATGAATAAAGAATATATATGAATAAGGAAAGAATAATTATATAAAAACATATATATATGAATACTAATGGATATAACTATGAGAATAATTATATATATATATATGTATATGAAGTATATATATATATATATACATACACGATTATGCAATAATGATACTTATAAGTAATGACGACTCTTTACTATAAACATAAGTAGATTATGTATATTTATGAATTGTCCTCATCCTATGATCAATTTAGTATAAGGTTGAAGGAGGTGAGTAAGGAGACATGGAGAGATATAGCAACTCAGGTGATGCACTCACTTAGCAATAATATTTAGCATATTTTGAATATAAGAAATTGATATTGCTAATCTGATTATTGATATAATGTTTTTTTTAATCTTATCATAATGAGAATTATTCTAGGAAATGATGAACTTAAAGAACCATTGATAAATGAAGATATATTTAATTATAGGCATGAAATAAATCCTGGATGAATGCAAATATAGCTGATTGTGTAAAGATTGTCTTCTTTGTGCTTGTAACCCTATCAGGAAGGGTGAACCATGGTTTAAGTAGATTGTCTAAAAACCCCACTTTCAGCCCCTTAGAACCTAGACAAGGGATTGGGTCTTGCAGCCCCTTAGGCCCTTGACTAGGGATTGGGTTATAGAAGGTTGGGGGTCCCACTTAGGCTTCAACCCCATAGGCCCTGGACAAGGGATTGGGCGAATAGGAGGTGGTAGACCTTAGGCTACTTAAGGATTCCATGATTTCCTCTCCCCCTGATAGGATGAGTGTCTTTCGAGGTGTTGCCATGAGCGGAGTATGCAGGTACTAAGCCACTAGGCAAGAAGGATTGTGATGGACAATCTCTTGAGCTTTATTTGAGGGCTTCAAGGCGGATCCACCTATGGCACTCCTCATATGTCTTTTTAATTGCATTTATGATTATGCTTATATTTTGGATATCTAGATATTAATGGTAATAGATATATGTGTATGTGGAAATGTTGTTAATATGGTGAATGCAGATTTCAAACCAAGATTACTTCATTAAAAAAAACAATCATTTGGAAAGAAGAAACCCTAAACCTAATCAACAAGTGAATTTTAGGGCAAACCGGGTAAGGGACATTACACTCGTGCTGGCTTGAGAAGACTTTGGGGAGGAGGCAAAAACATTCCTATCAGCTTGACCTATCTGAGTTTGGTAATCCCTATCAGGATAAGTCAAACAAGAAGATCAAGAAGCAGGTGCACATAGAGAAGACTCCTGAGGCAGAGATTGTTGTTGAGGTTGCCACACCATTAGAGGGCAAGAGTCTGGATGAAGTTGAAGCTAGTGATTTTACCTTCGTCAAAGCTAATCTTGGCAGGAGCACTCGGCACATGGACGTGAGCCTTTTTAAGGTTGCTGCAAGTAATCTTGAAGAGCGGGTGATGAAGGACGAAGAAGACAAGGCAGCCTTCAAGGCTGAGAATAAACAGCTGTGGCAGTACATCTCGGATCTTCTTCATGGAACCTCGAGCATTGTAGCTATTCTTCCACAGCTTCAAGAGACACCTGTAGATTAACAAAAGCTGGGTCGGTTAGTCAATCATGGAAAGCTTTTGGAGAACTGGATCGAGGATTTCATTATCGCAGGAAGATACCTTTTCACAGAGTTGTATCAATAGAGGTACAGTGCACATGATCTTCGTCAGGGAATCCAATGACTTGAATTGACTATGGCAAAGGGCAAACCGAAAGATTTGATTCTCGTTTCTCAATTGGTAGTTGCATACGATGCTGTTGTAGCAGATGAAGATAAAAGAAAGCTTTTTGCTTGGAGAGAACAACACCTCTTCAAAGTGGAAACGTATGAGAATCTCTACAAAATTGGCTGGAATCAAAGAGGATGTTGTCGACACTCTCAAACTTGTGAGCGGATTTGTCAATCACATCCCATGCCATTATCTTCGTGAAGATGGTACCTACATTAATCTCGAGTTTTTTGTGCAAAATGAATTCCAAAATGTGGTTCATGATGGTCTTGATGGTGATCCAGTGCGTCCAAGTTGAGTCAATTCTCGGTGATGCCAACGAGCTTCGATAAGTTAGCTGAAGAAGTCAAAGAGTGTCAGAGAATGATCAAGGATGGAGAGAAGGCGTTGAGCAAACAGTCTATCATTTTGGATGGCATCAAAGTGCCAGAAGATGAGACGGTTAATGAATTCTTGGAGGAGATGATAGCCCATGATGGCTTGGACTAGACAGACAGATGGATCTCATAGTGTTCTTGAGGATAGAGTCATAAACAACACTCAACTCAACATCACTTTTGAGTTCCGACTGCTGAATTCGTGCATGTTTATCTCATCTTTGGGGATATCTTTGGAGGAGGTCGGACTTTCAGTTAGGATCTAGTTAACTGATGTTATTTATCAGTTGACTCTCATTTCAATAATGACTTGCGTGTTGCAAGGTCCATTTATTTTGTATTATATCAGTTAATTGATATTGTTTTTCTAGTTAACTGTTAGATTGCATACAATTAGACTTAGAGAATAAACTCTTGCATGCTTGCAAGATTGAGTGTAAACTCAAGGAGATTTAAGGGTTCCCTACTCCTCGAAGTTCTATAAATAAGAGCGCCCTTTCTCATTTGTATTTTAACTTTTGCTGCAATAACAAATTGTTGAGCCGCCTTGCCGTGCAGTATTGCTATTTTGTACTTGTTCACTTTGTTTAATATAAAGCTGGTTTGATCGTTCATTGTGTGATAGGTCCTTCATACAATTTGCTGTCTTGGGTTTATTTGTTTCCAATAAGCTTGTTTCATATCTACACCTCGGATAGGAGTCCCTCCTTGGGAATTTAGAAATAAAGTTTATCGTTTGATGTTGTTATTAATAATCTTTCTTTCATATCTACACTTCGGATAGGAGTCCTTCCACCTTGGGAATTTAGAAATAGAGATTGTCGTTTAAGTGTTATTTCTATTAATCTACTTTTAGCCTACACCTCGGATAGGTGCCCGCCTCCTTGGGAATCCTGAGAACTAGCTTGCCGTTTAATGTTGTTTCCAATAAACTTCATTTCAGCCTACACCTCGGATAGGTGTCCCGCCTCCTTGGGAATCCTGATCTAAAGTTTATCGTATACCAATTTCTTGCTCCTAATTCCTCTTGCTCTATTTATCTAAGGAGATAGGATAGTTTTAGCATTAGCTTAGTTGTAGTTAAGATCTGCAGAAAGCAGAGAAAAACCTTAGCTGCAATGTATTGGGTTTCTTAACCTTGTGCCTCTACCAGCTGAGTCAAAAAGATAGGATTTTAGAATACTTTACCTTTTCACACATATCAGCAAAAGAGGGAGCTTCCCCTCCTAATTTGAAGAGTAGTTAATACTGTGCATAGCTGTCTGTTGACAAGATGCACTCCAGAGGTGTGAATTGTAATGCCAACAAATTAAAAAAGATACTTGGCAATGATAAAAGTAATATTTGGTATAGAATTCAATCGTTAGACCTATAGAGTTTCAAATAGATTCCTTGAACTTATACTTCTACAATAACGATGATTTGCAACCCTTATGTGCTTTGTTAAGGAATAAGTTGTACCATTAATATTCTTAATGAATGGTAAGGGATGAACAGGGAAATAATGAAGTTGTTAAGCTCTTTATTATCTATTGGCATGAAATCATAATGTTTAGTAAATGTTAAGATAAAGTAATGAACTCAGACAATTATTAGGTGTGCTTAATGCTCTATATCAATGACCACTGCACATAGATGTGAATATCATTTTAACATAGGAATAGACCTATAATAATGAATAAAGGTCTGATTATAGGCTTATTGTTCCTAGATAGTTGTTTGATGGAAATGCCTCTTTCAATATGAAGCAGGTTGCATTTGAAAATACTCTTGACATTAATTTAATTACTACGTTGCATGATCAGATTTCTTGGGGCCCACTATCTGACATCCAATCAGCTTGGCAACAGGGTAAGAGATGTGAGATGTATTTGCAGATGACAATTGTGTTAGGTGCAAAGACTGAATCTTGAGTTCATTTGCTGACATTCATTTAAGCATCTCAGCGCCATAAAGTCATGCAAGGAATAAGGGTCCCTTGACTCACGAAGTGGTAAGAATGTAAGGTATGTTTATTATTGCAATATAGAATTATATCTATAACCAATTTTAAGTTCATTGGTGACTAAAGTATAAATTGGTACCAAGGATAAGTTAAATGTTGATATGAAAAAAGGTAGGTTATGTGTTGAACAGACGATGGTTCTAAAGTTAAACACAAAAGAAAAATTGAACATGGTTAAAGGACTTGTTATAGCACCTAGTCTAGTACTAAATCTGATAGAAATAAAGGTTACACTGTCTGCAAGTACCAGTAGGATCTTTTAAATATTGGGTGGGAGTTAAAAGAAGTTGGGACTAATACGATGATGGGAGAAGAACTAAATATGCATGTAATGACCTCTTGATCTGACAGTTGAAAAAAGGAAAAAAGTGTTATGGTTTCTAAGGTGGCATTACATTTCTTTCAAGCGGGTTAGTTGCAAAGAGCATCTCTTGGAGATGAATCTTTCAAGCAAAGCAGAAATTTTGAAAGCCTCTAAGGTTCTTTTCAGTTAGGAAACCCACCTGCCATCCATCTCCAGATCCAACAATATGGTCACTCTTCTTGAACATAGTTGTGGGCCTCACCATGCACATCTCTCTCCAAAGGAATGAAAACTCTTGCAAGCAGGTTTCCTTGAGCAAGAATCTTCTCTCAACACTCTTCTGGCTTGCTAAAAAAGAATTCCTCCCACTTGCATGATTCAACATCTACTCTACTCTTCCACATCCAGTGAACAAGTAGATGTCAGTGCACCATTGATTCTCTTGATATTGTCACTATCAAGTATGCATCGGGAGTATCTTCAATTACCTTGATAACAAATTATCAACATGTACCAGGTCACAGGTTCCATTTGGTGGTCCTCCTTTTTAATCTATAGATAAGTAGGTGGATCTAAACGAGATATTTTAGAGTGATCTTCAATGGACATCCAGTCCAAAAACAAAACCACCATGATTGTGCAATGTAGAGAATCTCCTAATGATCCTGTAGTGTCACACATGCACCATCTTCATTGTTCATCAGACATATTCTTCAAATCATCACACAAACCTTTTGCCCCCTCTGACATACATCCATCTTCTTTTCTCTATGTGCTTTTTTTGCAGCTTTGATCACAACAGGTGGCATGATCTTAGAGTGTCCTTGTATATAAATATGGGCTTAGCCCAGTTGTAAATTATCTTTAGCTCGTTGTATAATAGAAGCATCTTGTGCATCCTAGATTTTATCCTCAAACTTTAACCTTTTTGTGTTTTTGGGTCTACTTGTGGCCCTCTAATTATTAAAGTTTAACGTGCTTGCATGAATGTATGTATGTGATTCTTCCAATTTTATATGGTTGAAGATATTAACACCAAGAGCACCCCAAGCAGGAAATGTATTGATTAAGGAAGCATACTATTAAGAGGAAAACTTTGTAAGTAACTTGACATTGTTAGAGAAAATAGCTAGTTTGGAAAAGTGAAAGCACTCAAAAACCATAATCATTTAAAGGAATGTTGTTGATCTACTATTCAGGAAATAATGAAGTGTCAACCCAAGTAATTCATACTCATATTCTTCTGGTGTGTTCTTTTTTATTTCCTCATAAGTCATTCCATCACAGACTCCTGCATTTATCTCATCCAAAGCACGCCATTGTATCTGTGCCATAGAATGACAAACTGAGAAAAAATTGAAACTTACATACTTCCAGTAATAAGATATTAAACTATTAGTGCTAACAATCAGACATGATTGTCATCATTCATACTTCAATTGGTATGCCATTCAAGATAGGTTCATTTTACATTCTAATTTAATTCATCTGAATGAATATATTTTGCTAGACACGATCACTGCAAATAACAATTAATAACTTGAGGGAATACATTCATTGATGACAACCATAAGGGAGACAAACAAATATATCTTAGATATAGGAAGGCAATGCATTTTATGAATACATACAAGTTTTGAATTTTTTTCTGTACTCTAGTACACATAATGTAATTCTACAGGTTAATTGCAAGTCAGTCAACCACTCATGACTGGTTGAAACATAGAAATAGATTATGGAAATTTAGTAAAAAAGTTAATTTTACGTAATTTGTGGTTCCTCTTGAATATTGTCCCCTCCTTGTACATGTTCAACATTAATATATAGCATGATCTGCATTTTAGGATGTATGTGACCGAGATAGTTCATGTATAGGCATATATTTTCTGTCTATATTAGGTGATGTCAAGACTTTATGGTATTGGAAAGAATAGGGTGGATCTTGCTAGTGGATACATTTGTCATTGGAGGGAGCCAAATTTAAAATTTCAGATTTTTGTTGCTATGGTCAACTTTAATGTTCTACTTTCATAAATTCTATTACAGCGTACATTTGAAGGAGCAATGAGCCTTTGGATGCGTTCTAAGAACAAGTTTGTCTAAGTTAGCCAAAATCATTCCCTGTTACTTCTAAATCCTCTTGCTCTAAATTTACTTGAGGAGATAGAAGTGTTTAAGTTTAGGCCTAGTTGTAGTTGAAGTTACGAAACTAGAGAAAACTTCAGCTGCAACGCAAAGAGTTTTATAAACCTTGTGCTCCCAGCTGAGATAAAAAGATAGGAATTTAGTTTAATATTCTTTTTACGCATACTCAGCAAAACAAGGAGCTTCCCCTCCTAATTTGAAGAGCAGTCTAACTGTGCATAGCTGTCTGTTTCCAATCCGCACACTAGAGGCGCGAATTGAAACACCAACATATTGTTAATGTGAACTTTTAATTATATGACATGAGATGGTAGCAGCTATGTAGAACTAGTGACTATAGCCATTCACATAATCTAGATGTTGCATTACTTTTTATAAGCATATGAACAACAACTAAGATGATGTCACAAGCACCTCAAAAGAGAGAGCACTGCACTACCCTACAAGATGTGTGTTGCAGCAAAGGGAGCTAACAGAAACATCCAAGGCCATCCACAATGACACAAGAAATGCAAGAATAGGCCATGACACCAAGGAATATAAGAGAAGGCCGCCAAGACACCAAGGAATGTAAGAGAGAAAGCCCAAGACACCAAAGAGTGAAAGAATAAGCCAAGCACCAACGAGTGCAAGAGAGTCATTTGGCAAAGTCCTGGAGAAGTAATGGTCTGCAAAACCATAATGCTGCAGACTAGCAAATTGGAGCAGCAGACTCCAAAGAGGAAAATCACTTCCACTTCATGAGGATCGAAGAAATGTATACAATTTGAGAAGGTAAATGGTAAATCCTCATATTTTTAGGGAACAAAAGTCTCTGTATTGGGGAGGGGTGATCCAAATTGCACCTCTAATAGTCATCATAATGGAGTTTATTGAGTTCTTCAATTTATTATTTTATGTAATTAAAGAATTTCTTAGAGACATTTTCTCTGATTTCAAAAATTAGAACAGTGTGCAGAAGCAAGAAAAGAGTAAAAGAAAAGTTGGAGTAACACTCATTGATGATCTAGACATCCTGGGGTTCATAAAAATTGAATGAAAAGTCATAGTTGAAAGGTTTAGCTTGGTTCAAACCATTCACGAGCTCAGCTTACGATAAACCCTACTGTGAGAGGTTTGTCTTAAGACAAACCTGTACATTATGAAACAAGGTTACATAGGCAACTTCATCTTAGTAATGTATCTGCACCATATGAGACAGAAGGACTCAACAGAGCATCCAAAAGGAAGATCAAGCTATTTCTCTTTTGTCCCTTTGTGTGAAATAAGTTTTGAAATCTCTATATTACTAAATTCCCCACTTGATATAGCGCTTGGGGTTCATGTTAAGGCATTGAAGAATGATTGAGATAGTTCTTGAGGCGGAACTTAACTATAGCACTGAGTGCAGCAGTCAAGCATTTTCAATAAGCATGTAATCCACAACAAGATAATTTGGTAGATCATTGTAGAGGCAGAGCATTGTTGAAAAGCTGAGGAAAGTTCACAATGTCCCATAAGCATTGCACAACTGTTAGAAAAGGCCTACAATGCATTTGAAGGCTCAAATTGTGCAATTCGATTACAAATTTCACAAGATGAGTGGAGATGAGAAGGCATACTCTCACTTTTTCCAGATTTTTCCATATTGGGTTTATCAAGGTTAAACTTGAATATTTATCTTTTTTTCATGTGTGCTTGGTTCATTTCTCATTACGCATGCAAGTCACTAACTCAAGCACTCAAAGCAGGCATATACTTGACATGTTCAACTAATTACAACCATAGCTCTTGTTTACCACAGAAAGTAGGAGTAGATTTCACTCATATACAATCCAAAGTATCGACATTCTTCTTTATCACACCATTGTATTGTGATTTGGGAGAGTCAGCTGTTGATAGTAGCACAAATGGGTGGGAAATGTGGTTAAAAAGCAATGTAAACATGCATGTGAACGTGTACACAATTGCAAAATGCATCTAAGTAAATGGCAGCCATAGCTGTAGCAAACATAAAATTTGCAGAATTGTGTATTTTAATTAAAAATGTTTGAAAATTAGATCAGGACATTCCAGGTTGGTGAATTGTTCTTGGATCTAAATTGATTGTGAATCAGTTGATATCAGTAAATGATGACTTCATTTTGGGACACCTCCAAATCAATTATTCTAGCAGTATAATCTTTAATTGTTTAAAAAGTGATAGTTGAATGCTCACCTTCGGGAATTCACCAATATGTTGTGCTGTCAATATTGTTCTCTGCAATGTACTTGTCCATATCTGCCAAAATTGATATTTGCAACACTTGGTGAATAAATCTTGACTTTTACTTCCATATGAGCAAATCATTAAACTTAATATCTGATATTCACCAAACAAAATTGTTTTTCCAGGAGGAATGAAGTAAAAAGGCATACCATACAAAATAAGTATATTGGCACCAATAGCGACAAATCATATAAAGTCATTAGTAATTGCTGTTCGACTATCTATTTGCATTTTGGTGAATATTTTCCATTTTACATAGTAGCCACCCCTCTTTCTTGTCATAAAAACCTTCTACCAAAAAACTTGTTACTCTCACAGAAACACATAGGAAAGGCATTATGAGTAAATTAGTACAGAAACTCACACATGCAGTTCTTTCATATCTTAGTCGTTTGTTCACAAAATCTGCCAGTTTCATTGCATACTCTTCCCCAGCTTCACTGCATAAGATTGCAAAACATTACAACCAAAAATCATTTTCAACACATTGAAAATATTACTAACATAAGATTTGTATAATCCTCAATCGTACTATATTGGAAGGTTATAAACACACTTGTGGAATAGTAAGGTGAGACTTAATGCATGACAGCTATATCATCAAACTAAATGCTCTAATATATACAAATTTCTGAAGGTTTCAAAAAATTAGAATTCTTCCTTGTATTGCTATAGACTGTGACAAACATATATGGTTTATTTAAATGTCGCACTGTTAGGAAGAACCTCCATCTTGAGAATAATTTTTAGAAAACCCTTAATATAAAGGATTGTGAGCATCATTGTTTTTCTAATGAAATGTTTGTAATGTCCCCATTTTTAGCACTACACTTTCCAGTGATTGTTAGCCTATTCCTGGATACCCGTAGGCTAGCCATAGGAAAAATTAGGGTTTCCAAATGCTTGGAGGTTTCTTTTGAGGATTCAGGGGTTTGCATGTTGGAGTTTTGCAGATTGGATCTTGGATTCCTTCTGGGTTTTCAAAGAGCTTTGCAGTGGTGTGACATGCAACTGAAATAGGTAACTTTTTTGGACTTACTATTTTTAGTAAGTTGCGACGACTGCTCAGAATGTGGTTAAAATGCATTTGGACACACTTCCTATTTTTAGCAGTATGCTATTTATAGTAAGTGCTATTTTTAGCAATGCTATTTTTGGTAGTGTTTCAGCAGTTTGGTTTAGCGGCTATATCTGGCAGGGCAATATATTCAGTTTGGTCTCCATCATTCTTTGAGCCCGGTTTGGCAGGTTATGACTCAAGTGATTTTGATATTTGGATGCCTTACTTGGAGATTATAATGTTGTTTTAAGTGAAATATGTGCTAAGGCAAAGTGGATGCTAGCTTGGGAAATATTTGAGTTTTTATAAAGTATTTCACTTAAATCTTTTTGGATGCCTAGCATTGAAATATTTGCAAATTATAATGTTATTTCACTTAAGTATGTGGACACCCACTTTATGTTGTATTTTGCATTTTTATAAAGTAATATCTCACTTGAAATTGGATGACTTGGTGAAGGAGGCAAATGAAAGGTTGAAAAGTGAATTTGGATTTCAGTTTGGGTACCCTAATTGGAGGGAAAAGGCATTTTGAATTTGTGGAGAAGTTATAAATAAGAGTGTTGGGCTTCATTGTTGTCATCCATTTTCTAATATAACGAAGTGCTGCTGAAACTATTTCAGACCCTTGCTTCGAGGAACACATACCTTCTAGCCTCTTCTCAGTTTCGTACTTGCAAGATAGTACCTAGCTGATATTGAGACTGTTCTTTACACCGAAGAGCAGATTGAGCATAATAAATATGAAGTTCTTTGATGTTTTTTGATTTTGGTGAGTTTATTTCAGTTTTGAAGTTGCTGGTTTGGTGCTTGGCTGAAGCACCCTTTCACTCGTTGCCCCTTGTTCGAATTTTGTTTGGTTCTGGGTATTGCACTCTGTTGATGTTATTATAGCGGTAGGAGATTTCTTTCTCCTTTCGAATTCAAATATAAAATAAACAATATTAAATGCTGAGGCAGACATGATAATTTATTTATTTCTTATAGCCGACTTGATGAGAAGTCGCATCATTTTGTGTAAGGGTGTCTCTTTTATGGAAGTAGCCGAATCTTTATGAAAAGGCATCTTGGTATCTATATATTGAAGGGTGACTCAAATTCATTTGGCATTCCAACATAAATCAAGACAAGTTCACATTATTCTCAGCAAATCGTTACTTTGCTTCTAGGGGATCGACATCAAGGAGAAGACACTATCATTGTGTATATTTGCATCTTGAGAGGTGCTATCTTATTGCTTCAGATCGACCTAGTGTGTGGCCTGTTGTAAAGCAGATTTGCTTCTCTTTTATTCTATATATAAGTGATATTTGTGGCTGGGTTTTTCTCCCTCGAGAAGGAGGGTTTTCCCAAGATATGTGCTGTGTTCTATTGTTCATGTGCTGTCATTATGAAATGCAAATGAAAGATTGAAAAGTGAATTTGGATTTCAGTTTGGGCACCCTAATTGGAGGGAAAAGGCATTTTGAATTTGTGGAGAAGTTATAAATAAGAGTGTTGGGCTTCATTGTTGTCATCCATTTGCTAATATAACGAAGTGCTGCTGAAATTATTTCAGACCCTTGCTTCGAGGAACACATACCTCCTAGCCTCTTCTCAGTTTCGTACTTGCAAGATAGTACCTAACTGATATTGAGACTATTCTTTACACTGAAGAGCAGATTGAGCATAATGAAGATGAAGTTCTTTCATGTTTTTTGATTTTGGTGAGTTTATTTCAGTTTTGAAATTGCTGGTTTGGTGCTTGGCTGAATCACCCTTTCACTCGTTGCCCATTGTTCGAATTTTGTTTGGTTCTGGGTATTGCACCCATTTTTGCTTCTAGCTTGGGCGCCCCTTTTTTCCAAGTTATAGATTTTATTGTTGAGAATTGATTTTTCTAGAGCTGGTCACCCTAGTCTTGGAGGTTGTTCCATTTCCAGATTTGCCTCGAGAAGCATGCAAAATAATTCGGGACTGTTTGGTGCTATTTCTTGGTTTGTACTTGGTCGCCCTTCTCATATGCTTCATTTGCATTCAATTTCACATCATTTGGAGAAGTATTGGCGAAGTTATGAGCTTAAAGGTGAAATCCGTACTTGCTGGTTTGAGTTTTCAGTTTGCTGCAATTTTATATCAGACCTAGTACTGGCCAATTGCCATTGACGACCTCAAAGGTCCTAACTTTTCTCCTGAAAAAGTGAAAACAACCCACCAGAGCTAAACTGACCTTTTCTTGATTTTGACTTCACCAATGTGATCGTTAAGTGAAATAAGCCAATCAAAATTATTTTCAGTCAATTTTGGCAAGATCCTATTTTTTAGGGTTTTTCCTATAAATAGGGGCCCGAAAACCCTAATTTTGAAAATTTTGAAAATTTGCCAGTATCTTTTAGACAGTAAACCCACAAAAAGCCCATGCTTGGTTTGACCTAAAACTGACTTTTGACGACAATTTTACAAGATTTAGACCATTTTAATCAAAATGCCTTAATGAAGCAAGAAATTTGTTTTGGGTATGTTGGCGTTTCAATTAGCACCTCTGGAGTGCTTATTGGAAACGGACAGCTATTGCAAGTGTGTTAGTACATGCTCTTCGGATTATAGAGAGGAAGATCTCTCTTTGCTGATTTTCTACTGTAAAAAAGGGGTGTACTAAGATTTCCTATCTTTTTTACTCAGCGGCAGGACACAAGGGTGCATAAACCAATGCGCCGTAGCTAAGCTTTTTCTCTGGTTTCCGCAGATCTTAACTACGACTAACTAAGCTTCTAAACTATCCTACCTCCTCAAGATAAACAGAGCATGAGGGCGTAGGAGCGAAATGGTATGGTTGGATCACTTGAATCCTCCGTCTCAATGGAATATGGCCGAGGCTCTGAACCTTCGGATATATACCAAGATAGGGCTCGATACAAGCAAACACTCGTTACGGTAAACTGGATCTGAGACTTGCCAAGGAGGAGGAACCCCTATCCGAGGTATAGGCTTGGAAGCAGCTCACTGGAAACAACAAGGAACGATGGCCTTTCTAACAGGATTCCCGAGGAGGTGACGACACCTGTCCAAAGTCTAGGCTGCAAGAGAGATCATTAAACAACATCAAACGATAATGATTGATGACAAAATATCCAAGGAGGCGACGACACCTGTCCAAGGAGGAGGTTGAAACAATGCACTATTTAAAAACAAGACTTTGAATAACTCAAATAATTAGATCAATCAAGCTTGCACCATCTGATTTATTTCTTCAAGGTTCTTCAAAGAATTACAAAGGTCGGGACAGCAAAGGCACGAAATCATGCACAATTGCGATCAACCAACGAACTCTCATCCAAGAGTGAACAGATATAAACAAGCGAACTCTGGCAACAGTGGCGCAGCAATTTTGCTAGCAAATAAAGGTTAAACAAATAAAGAACCTAAGGCTCTTATTTATAGAAACTCAAAGGAGTAGGCAACCCTAAAATCTCCTTGAGTTAACAAACAGTTCTTGCCAATCAGCAAGATATTATTCTATGTCTAAAAGTAGGTGAGCAAACAGTTAACTGGAAATCTACTTCAGTTAACTGAAACTAAACAAAAGTCAAACTGGAAGTCTACCTCAGTTGACTGACACCTAACTAAAAGTGAACTTATGTTACAAATGTGTCTCCAAATAGACATCCACCTTTTGAGGAGATCTGAGATCCACAAATCGTGGGAGTCAAATAGACATCCTAGATTAGTGGGATCTGACATGCATGATCTGTGGAGATCTGGAGTCAACTTGGAAAGGGGCATCAAGTTGACTTCAGTCATAATTAATGCTATTTGGAGGGTAGGACGTCCTCCCTTGGTGCTTTACACCTCTTCACCACTGGTCAACAAAGTCTCTATCCAGTCATTGACCTCTTCGGCCTCCGGGCAATTAATGCTCTTCAAGATGACTATGTGGCGTCTAAGCATTTCTTCACCCGTCGTAAGCTGCTGATGATAGGTTATGCATTGGGCAGCTGCTTCATCTAACTGGACAGACATGGCTGCAATTTTGGCTAATTTGCAGCCATTGGGATCTTCAAGGAATGAAGATCGGATGACATCCTGGAATCGTGTCTGCACGGTTTCAAGTTCCACATATTCTCCTCCTTCCCGCTGATATTCTAACTCCGGGAAGGATATTACCAACGTTCTTGCGAAGTTGATAATATTGGCGACGAAGCGTCTATAGTCAATCAGCTCCACAGAGTTGGCATCATAGGCTCTCACCTTGTATGCCACCTGTTCTTTCCACTCAAAGAGATGGTGTTTATTTTCTGTGGTCGTAACTGATTCATATGCTTGTTGCAAATCAGCAACTGTCACCTCCTCTCTCGGCCTCTCTTGAGCTGCCTTTATATCTGACTTCTGGATTTCTGATCGAAGTCCATGTGCTCTGTCTCTCAGCTGATATGCTTCTGTCAACACACACCGCCCTTTGACGACAAACTCATCCACTTGACGTCTCAAGTGTTTACCGTATGTAATCAACTGATGATGGTTTCTTTCAGCTGGGAGATCCAACAGTCCTTGAGGCAAAGCCGAGGAGTTTGGAGTGTCATGTATCAAACTAGAAATGTACAACTTTAGCTGACGGATTTCAGCCTTCAAGGCTGCTTTGTCTTGTCCATCTTTTGTCATCCTTTCTTTGACACTCGCCGAGGCAATTCCAAGAAGGTCTGCCTCCACCTGTCGAGTGGTCTTTCCAAGGTTCACCTTTGAAAGTGTGAAATCCTCAACCCTCACATTATGTATATCTTTGTCTTCAGGTGGGGCAGCAGTCTCTATGATAACCTCGTTCTCTGCATTCTTTTCTACATGCGTCTGCTTCTTCAACTTCTTTACCGGCATGTCTTGTGGGACATGATGGAATTCAGAGAAGTCAAGCTGATAAGAAGGCCTCTCCCTCTTCCTCCCAAGCGAGCTTTCCAGCCAGATAGAATCTCGGCTAGCATCGCTGGGAGGAGGAACATAGGTCCCCTGAATGCTAGAAGAACGAGACTGTGCCGTGGCAATGTCTCGTGGTGGCGAGTCCAAATCAATAGGACTTTGTGACCTCTGTGATGGTGGTGAAGCTGGTGGCTCTGTTTCTATCACTGGCACCGCTTCTGCTGCAACTTCTTCTACAATGGTTTCCATCTCTACAGCGATTATTTCAATCACTGGTTCTTGTGTAGTTGCAGCGGTCTCAACTGTCTCAGGCAAATTGGTGGCTGTCTCCACCTGTACCTCTTGCCGGCTTGTGCTGGCAATTCCTTTTCTCCCCCATGTGCTTCCTGACATCCGCATTCCTTCTGGAGGAAAGCTCATCTTCTTCTGTCTGGGTTTCCTCCTAGACGTGGAAGGTAGTGTAGATTGAACCGCTGGCGGCTCTGATCGGGGAAGTACTACCTTCCTTGTCCTTTTACTGTCCAGGTAGAGTTGACTGTGTCGAACTACTCTACCCGTTCTTTCCTCAATAGACGTACTCTCTTTCGCGTACCAGTCTACTTTGCCGAGTGGTTGTGAATCCACTAGACCCGTGAAGAAGGAAGAAAGAATAACTTCTTCTTCGTCCTCAGATAAGCCCTCGATGTCTTCTGACATGAATTCTGCAATCTGCGAGAGCTTGAATCTGCTATGGTTCCTTCTTCTCACTTCGAACTCATCCTCGCAGTTGACCCAAAAATCTTCCATGAAAGGTTCATGTGATGATCTTTGCTCAAGGTGAGCTGCGAAGATGCCTCTGGGGTCATAGGATGGCCTCCTGTCAATGAGGTACTTGAGATTAAATCACACTATTTCTTGGCTTATCAACCTTGCATCGGCTGCAGTTCTGCATCTGTAGAGTCCCATCTGAAGAGGAAAATTCACTGCAGCCTTTTTCTTTACGCGAGGGTAAGAGTGAACCTTGGCCAATTGCCTCAGGAATTCCATGAACACTACCCTATCTGAGGGGTAACGTGGCATCATGGCGGGGTGGCCATTATAGCCGTACACGCGTATGTAGGTGAAAGTGGGGAATTGTATGAACCAATCCGCCCAGTCCATCATTGCTGCCTTAGCTGCTGGTGAAATACGCACGTTCATCTCATGGTCTAGCTTGTGCACGGTGTGCATAGTAAAAAGGTCATTTATCCTTTTGAAATGTCTTTCCGCTAGAGTGAACTCCAAGCGAGGAAAGTATTCTTGTACCTTTTGCACACCCAGGGTTCCCACAGTGTTTAATGTTCTGAAATCGCCTTGGAAGGCTATCAGGTAGACCAGGTATGAACACATGTGGAAACAGTGCTCTTCTAGAAACCCGGTGAATTGTTGGTGGAGTGTGTCACTGATCAGGGAGGCCCAGTCGTAACGTTCTTTTCTCAATAGACGTACTCTCTTTGTTTTCAGCCAATGTTCAGCCATTATAAGCGAACACTTGTCCTTCGAAGCCTCGAATGCCTTTTCGCATTCTGTCACTGATATGACCTTCTTGGTAGGGCATGGTGGAATTGCAAAACAAGTCTCTATGTCCACCGACTTCAAGCTGCAAATCACCCTCCCGTCTACTGACAGGATCTCTCTTGTAGTCGGGTTGTAATGCTTAGTGCAAGCAATTACAAGCTCGATGCTTTGTAAGGTGATTGGAATACATGCTACTTGAAACAAACCGGATTCTTCGATGTTCTACAATGTGATTTGATTCATGCCCTCCAAGTCTTCAGAACTGACCTCTGGATTTTTCTGCCATAAGTCTGTATCAGTCGTTTTCAGGTAATCATGGTATAAGACCGTTTTGGTCTTGTATTGTACCTGAGAGTACTGCATTATGAAAACCTTGAATATTGACTGGGCACTTGACCCTGTTCTGTCATGTCCCCTTCTAAGTGACATCTCTCGGAGTACAGGATTGGCCTATTACACGACCCTCGTAGGCTGATAGACTGGATAGAGGGTCACTTCGGAGCTTGGCTCAGCTTCAGTTAGCAGAGATTGATCAGTAGTCTTTCGTTTTGGCTCAATCGGAGACTTTTTTGCAGAATTGCTATTTTTAGCAGTTCCTGGCAGGCAGTGTGGGACCCCTGCTATTTTTAGCAGTATGGCTTTGGCAGTATCCGGAATCACTTTAGAGTTCGTCAGCATCAGACGGATTAGTAATCAGATGAGTAACGAGGAAGATATTAATATTTAATTATATTGATTAAATATTAATTATTTAATGATTTATAATATAAAGTTATAATGTTATATTATAACTTAAGTGTTTTGCCTTGAGGGGTGCGCCCATCATCAGAAGGGGCCAAAAGTGACAATTAAATTATATTAAAATATTCAGCTGTGACTATTGAAATATTAAAAGATTAAAATATGAATATTTCATTAAAACCCTATTCTTAAGGAAATCGCACTTTTCAGCATAAAGGGGATTTTGCCTTGGGTTTTGAGCATTATGTGATTATTGTGAATTGAAAATTGATCAACTTGATCTGAGCAAGAAGCTTTAGGGTTTCGATGTTCGAATTCCTTGGGGAACGAGCCATCTCCATTGGAAGCAATTCAGAGGGTGTGTAATACCACTTGATTTATTGCAGCAGAGGTTTCTTCATTCTGGAGAAATCACAGAGCTTTAAAAGTTATCTATTTACAGAGTTTCAGAGTATTTTGCATCCAGAGGTCATTCATTCATTTAGGCGCACATATTTGGAGATCTGGAGAGTTTGTGGAGAAGGCCGTACAAATATTTAATGCTGCTGTACCTGGCCGTACTTGCTACAGGCCGTACCATGTCATCTTGAGCCGCCTTTGAGCTTGAAGGAGAAACGCCTCATTTATTGGTCTTCTATCTTCCCATCTGGAGGTGCCTACATCCCTGGAACAGTGTGCCAGCTTTGCAAAGAGGGAGAAGCTAAGATTGGTGAAGCCATACCACCATCTGGAAGATTATTTATTGCTGCTATAGAAATCAAGTTTTAATAAAATCATTGTCTTTTCACATTGCATGCAACTGGGTATTTTTGTAATCATTTCAGAGGAGCAAAATAAATATACTGGCATTCTATTTCCATCATTTCCAAATTCATTTAATTTTTATTGAATTTATTTCAATTATTTGCAAAAGTCGTACCATTCATTTATTGTTCAAAAACTCAAAAATTGCAAAAAAACCAAAAACGTCAGAAAAAACATAAAACTTCAGTCAGAATCAGTATCAGGGGGAAACTAGGGTTTCTACAGTGGTATCAGAGCTAAATCCTGCCATCCTAAGGGTTTAGCCATCATATGCAGCCAGACGAGCTTGAACCATACAGGTATTATACACGCAGACGTGCCTTGATTGACAGGCAACGGAGTTTGAGTAGGCAGCCAAAAAACATGGCTGACAGGAATGACAGGGCTGATAGAGCAGATATACCTAGAGATCAGGACGATGCCGAGGTTTTAAACACTCTCAGAGACTTACGTGCAGGTCAGCGGCAGTCTAACGATGTGCTACAGCAGTTGGCAGTGGCAATCCAGAGGTTAGGTATACAGAGGAGACCGTCACCACAGCGTGACGATAACAGGAGTGATGCAGGATCTCGGAGAGCACCTAGGACTGTTTCACGGACAGCAGACAGGCCCACTAGGCCTACTTTTGTGAGACAGGAGCCCGATGAGGCTATTGCAGGTGAGGAGCATGAGGAGTTGTTCGTAGATACACTGATGGCAGCGAACGAGGAGTGGGAGTTAGTACCACCTGATGTCAGAGAGAGGATTTCCTTTGACCGATTTGTTACACAGAGGAGAGAATATCGCAGAGGACGACAGGATTGGAGACCTAGACATCAGAACAATGACCTAAAACATGCTACAAACAAACTCAATCTAGCGATGTTCGATGGTAGTGGCAAGGTGACAGCCCAGGCATGGATCAGTAAGTTAGACACATTCCTCACATTACGCCCGATGGCTGAGAGAGATGCTATCCGTTATGCGACACTGCATCTTGAGGGAGTGGCTTACGATTGGTGGCACCACGGTATGGTGACCTTACAGCATGACAGGATCACATCATACCAGGATTTTGTGGACAGATTGGTTGAGCGGTTTGACAGGAAGGATCCAGAATCCTACTTCCGAGATTTGGCTCAGTTGAGACAGAGTGGCAGTTTGGAGTCCTATATTGGTGACTTTCAGAAGTTATCAGTCATGGTTCCGAACATTTCAGAGAGGCGATTGGTAGTACTCTTCCTGGAGGGTTTGACAGAGCCACTGAGAGGTTGGATCAAAGCCTTTGATCCTCCTTCTTTACAGGAGGCGATGAAGAAAGCACGAAGCATGGAGTTGGCGGCACCTTCTAGTAGATTTAACTCCCGAGGGTCTTCGTCATTTAGAGATAATAAGGGCTTTAACAGAAATAAGGACAAATCTGATTTTAACAAAGAAAAATCAGACTTTAAAAACGATTCGAAAGGTAAATCAGCAGCACCACCTTTGGATCGTGAGGCCCTTAATGACCTACGCAGGAAGAAGCTTTGCTTCTACTGCAAAGGACCGTATGACGCCAATCACGATTGTCCTCTAAGACCTAAGGGCAATGCAAATCGAGTGATGTGGGCATATTATGAGGACTCAGAATCAGAAAATTCCGAACAGCAGGAAAGTTCCGAGGATTCAGAGTCAGAGGCTCCAGAGCCTAGAGCTAAGACAGAGCCAGAGCTTCAGATACAGGAGGCACGACTATCTAGCATTCAGCAAGAGGGCTCATTCAGGATTCGGGGTGTGTTAGCAGGACAGAGGGTCATCTCTCTTCTTGATACGGGAGCCACACATAATTTCATTGATGCTAGGTTTGTTGAGAAACGTGGACTCATCACTGAGGAGTTCGAGGGCATCAGAGTCAAAGTGGCAGATGGATACACTTTGAGATGCGAGCGCATGATTAAGGATCTCCCCTTACGCTTGAACAATTATGAGTTCAAGGCAGATTATTATGTTGTTAATATGAGAGACATTGATTTAGTCTTGGGAATGAAGTGGTTACACTCATTGGAGGAGGTTACACTTCGTCTCAAGGACATGGAGATCCGTTTTGAGGTCGACGGGAAGACTCACATACTTAAGGCAATACGGGACAGCGACCTTAAAACAATTTCCTTTCGCCGAATGGAGCGGCTCATGCGTCATGATATGGTAGAGTGGGCTGCAGAGTGTCATTTAGCACCTTTATAGGAGGGACAGCAAAAGATAGAATATCATCCTGACATTCAGAAGTTGAGAATCAAGCATGACAAGGTGTTCAGTGATATTCCGCTAGGTAGACCTCCAGACAGAGGGATAGAGCACATCATTGAGCTCGAGGAGGGTGCGAAACCCGTTATGATAACTCCTTACAGGCATCCTAAAAGATTGAAGGATGAGATCGAGAAGACAATAAAGGAGTTACTTGCTATGGGTCACATTCGACCAAGCAAATCATCATTCGCTTCTTCTGTTGTATTGGTGAAGAAGAAGGATGGAACGTTGCGCATGTGCATTGATTACAGGGTCCTGAATAAGAGGACAATCAAGAACCGATACCCGATACCGAGGATTGATGAGTTTATTGATGAGCTCCATGGTGCCTGTTATTTTACTAAGATTGATTTACGGTCGGGGTATCATCAGATCAGAGTCCGTGAGCAGGACATAGAGAAGACAGCCTTCAGATGTCATTGTGGGCACTTCGAGTTCGTAGTGATGCCATTTGGGCTCACTAACGCACCAGCCACTTTTCAGTCCACGATGAACAGGGTTTTTCATGCATTGCTGAGGAGGTTTGTGTTGGTTTTTTTCGATGACATCCTGATTTACAGTCGGACTTGGCAAGAGCACTTGGCTCATTTGGAGACAGTGTTGAGCATCTTGGAGAGGGAGTCCTTGTACGCCAAGGAATCCAAGTGCGACTTGGGAATGACCGAATTGTTATATCTTGGTCATATTATCAGTGCAGATGGAGTGCGTATGGATCCTGAAAAGATCCGCGCCATTATTGATTGGCCCACACCAGCAAACCTGACACAGTTGAGAGGGTTTCTCGGTTTGTGTGGATTCTACCGTAGATTCGTGAATGGTTATTCATGACATGCAACCCTGATGACAGATTTGATGAAAAGGGGGGCATTTGTTTGGACTTCTGAGGCACAGGAGTGTTTTGTGAAGTTCAAGGAGTTGATGACCACATGCCCTGTTTTGGTACTACCCGACTTTACGAAGCCGTTTGAGCTTCAATGTGATGCATCAGGTGAGGGCATTGGTGCGGTGCTTATGCAGGACAAGCACCCGATAGTGTACGAGAGCCGCAAGCTCAGAGGACCCGAGAGATTGTACAACATATATGATAAGGAGATGCTTGCGATTATGCATGCTTTAGCAAAATTTAGACAATACCTTGTTGGCAGCAAATTTTGCATTAAGACTGATCATAACAGTCTGAGACACTTCTTGGGGCAGTGAGATCTCAATGACAGACAGCAGAAGTGGGTCAGTAAATTGCAGGCTTATGACTTTGATATTTCATATATCAAAGGTACACAGAACGTAGTGGCAGATGCACTTTCACGGAGACCGTACTTGAGCACTATGGTTCAGATTTCGGAGGATTGGAGGCATATGATAGTGGCAGAGTATGCCAAGGATAGTTGGGCTTCCAGTATTGTTGAGGGATCAGCAGTTGATACCAGGTACACACTTGTGAATGACTTGATCATTTACAAGAACAGGATATTCTTGATCCCCGGTTCAGAGGTGAAGAACATGGTTATGCGAGCCTTTCATGACATCCCTACAACAGGACATCCCAAATACTTCAAAACTTACAGGCAGATACGGGAGAGGTTCACATGGAAAGGACTCAAGAGAGAGGTTCTTCAGTATGTGCGTGAGTGCCCTATTTGTCAGCAGAACAAGCAGGAGAACACGTACTCGACAGGTTTATTGCAGCCACTTCCGATTCCTGACAGGAAGTGGGAATGCCTGTCGATGGACTTTATCACGGGCTTGCCTAAAGCCCAAGGGTGTGATTGCATATATGTGGTTGTGGATCGGCTTACGAAGTATGCCCACTTCTTTCTGATTACCACGACTTACACAGCTACACAGGTGGCAGAGGTGTTCTTTCGTGAGATATTCAGACTTCATGGGTTGCCTCGGAGCATCGTGAGTGACAGAGATAGTCGGTTCCTGAGTAACTTCTGGCAGGAGGCCTTCAGGCTTTGTGGGACCGAGCTTACACCGAGCACCAGTTACCATCCACAGACTGATGGGCAGACGGAGATAGTGAATAAGTGGGTGGAAGGATATCTCAGGAATTATATTGCAGGGCAGCAGAAGGCGTGGGTCAAATGGATACATTTGTGTGAGTACTGCTATAACTCGACATTCCATATGACCATTCAGATGTCACCCTTCATGGCGTTATACGGGTATGAGGTGCTGAGTTTCCTTGATTTGCTACTGAGTGACAGTAGGGTGCTGAGTGCAAGGGGTTGGTTGCAAGAGAGTCAGGACACTATGAGGGCTCTCAAGGAGAATATTGCAAAGGCACAAAATCAGCAGAAACAGTATGCAGATCAGAAAAGGACGGAGAGGCATTTCGAGGTTGGTGACATGGTTTACCTCATGCTGCAGCCCTACCGTCAGTCCACTCTTAGGAAGAGTGGGTCAGAGAAGCTCAAGCCACGTTATTACGGTCCTTTCAGGATCCTGAGGAGAGTTGGCGAGGTGGCTTACGAGCTTGAGCTTCCAGCAGAGAGCAGGGTACACAACGTGTTTCATGTATCACGCCTCAAGAAGGCGTTGGGTCATCGTGTGGTACCGTCTGCAGTCTTACCTCCCTTAGATGATGAGGGAAAGTTGATCTTAGTACCTGAGTCCATCCTGGAGTACAGGGAGAGACAGTTGCGTCGGAGGACTATCAGGGAATATTTGGTAAAATGGAGAGATTTGCCGGTTGAGGATGCGACATGGGAGAGCGAGGAGATTCTGCAGCATCCGGCATTGAGGTTGCTTGAGGACAAGCAATTTCAGGAGGGGCGGACTGTCATGTCCCCTTTTCAGTGACATCTCTCGGAGTACAGGATTGGCCTATTACACGACCCTCGTAGGCTGATAGACTGGATAGAGGGTCACTTCGGAGCTTGGCTCAGCTTCAGTTAGCAGAGATTGATCAGTAGTCTTTCGTTTTGGCTCAATCGGAGACTTTTTGCAGAATTGCTATTTTTAGCAGTTCCTGGCAGGCAGTGTGGGACCCCTGCTATTTTTAGCAGTATGGCTTTGGCAGTATCCGGAATCACTTCAGAGTTCGTCAGCATCAGACGGATCAGTAATCAGATGAGTAACGAGGAAGATATTAATATTTAATTATATTGATTAAATATTAATTATTTAATGATTTATAATATAAAGTTATAATGTTATATTATAACTTAAGTGTTTTGCCTTGAGGGGTGCGCCCATCATCAGAAGGGGCCAAAAGTGACAATTAAATTATATTAAAATATTCAGCTGTGACTATTGAAATATTAAAAGATTAAAATATGAATATTTCATTAAAACCCTATTCTTAAGGAAATTGCACTTTTCAGCATAAAGGGGATTTTGCCTTGGGTTTTGAGCATTATGTGATTATTGTGAATTGAAAATTGATCAACTTGATCTGAGCAAGAAGCTTTAGGGTTTCGATGTTCGAATTCCTTGGGGAACGAGCCATCTCCACTGGAAGCAATTCAGAGGGTGTGTAATACCACTTGATTTATTGCAGCAGAGGTTTCTTCATTCTGGAGAAATCACAGAGCTTTAGAAGTTATCTATTTACAGAGTTTCAGAGTATTTTGCATCCAGAGGTCATTCATTCATTTAGGCGCACATATTTGGAGATTTGGAGAGTTTGTGGAGAAGGCCGTACAAATATTTAATGCTGCTGTACCTGGCCGTACTTGCTACAGGCCGTACCATGTCATCTTGAGCCGCCTTTGAGCTTGAAGGAGAAACGCCTCATTTATTGGTCTTCTATCTTCCCATCTGGAGGTGCCTACATCCCTGGAACAGTGTGCCAGCTTTGCAAAGAGGGAGAAGCTAAGATTGGTGAAGCCGTACCACCATCTGGAAGATTATTTATTGCTGCTACAGAAATCAGGTTTTAATAAAATCATTGTCTTTTCACATTGCATGCAACTGGGTATTTTTGTAATCATTTCAGAGGAGCAAAATAAATATACTGGCATTCTATTTCCATCATTTCCAAAGTCATTTAATTTTTATTGAATTTATTTCAATTATTTGCAAAAGTCGTACCATTCATTTATTGTTCAAAAACTCAAAAATTGCAAAAAAACCAAAAACGTCAGAAAAACATAAAACTTCAGTCAGAATTAGTATCAGGGGGAAACTAGGGTTTCTACATGTTCTGACACTTTTCTGGAACTGCTAAAAATAGCCTCGCCGGGGGTAGTTTTTACGAAAAATTATGAGACATGGGTTTTGTTAAGAATGATTTTCTAAACAGACCCAGATCGTCAGAAATTCGAAAAAACGAGTTTTTCTTTGACATGCAAGAGCCCTTCAGTGGCAGAGGCAGCAAGGGCACCAAAAAGTGATTTTTCTCGAAAAAATCTAACACATGGGTTTTATTCATGCTTCAAAGCCAAACAAACCCAGTTTGTCCGTTTTTCAATATTATGACTTTTTTTTGGAAACCCTAAAAAATAGGGGCAGTAGGGCTACTTTTTTTGAAAAAATCTACCATGTGGGTTTTGTTGAAAAAGCTGTGCTGATCATACCCAGTTGGTCAGATCTGCGTTAATCTGTCGTTTCCTGTGACATGCAAAAGAAATAGAGACAGAAGTAGAGGAAATAGACAGAAGATGGATTGGAAGTTATAAACTGCCACTTTGCAATAATCTGTCTCTGGAAGCAATCTTGGGAGAAGAATGCTTTTACTGCCAATGATCTTCAAAAATATTGAAGATCCGTTCAAAACCCCTGCCAGATCTTGAAAAATTGTTCTTGGGAGCTACTTGATGTTTTATCCTTCAACCTGCAAAAAAGAATAATGATGAAAGGGATGCCTAGCATGAATATAAGGCAATTAGGGTTAAGATCCACAAAGTATGGAAGATAACTCATCATTCAGGCCTGATTTGGAGTTCCAAAAGATGATTTCCACTGATTGTGGAGTGTTTTTCTCTTTTTTGGCTCCAAATTTGCTAACTCAAGTCAACATTTCTGTTTGACTTTCCTTTAGGCGTCCAACCTTGAGTTTGATCATTTTTGTCTATTTTGCAAGCTGAAGTACTCCTGTTTGATCTTCGATTCAGGTTACTCAGTTGATCTCGAGCAGTATCCGACAGTTCTGTTGTTGAGGCAGGATCAGTATGATTAGATATGCCTGGGAGAGGTTAACTCAGAAAACTGAGTTTAGGTCTCCAGAAAGAAGGGCGCCTTTTCTTGAAAGGGGTGCTTTTGACAATGCCTTAGTCAATTTTCATTGACTTGTTCTTCGTTTTGACCTTTTCAGACCCTTTTTGCTTTGATCTGACGTTCCCGATGTTTGATGAATTAGATGATTCTGCTTGACGATGCGTCGGGTAGCCGGTTCAGTCTTGTTCACGATGCTTGACTTCTCAGTGGAAGCTGGCAAGTTTTGGGCCTTCAAACTAAAGGGCGCCCTTGGTCAGCAGGGGCGCTTTTTAGCTTTTGCTTGGTTTCATCTTGGTTGTGGACTGCCAGTCTTTGACCTTCTCCATCAGTCGATTGATTTGTCGGAAGTTCTTGCTGATAGTCTTGCTGACGAGATAGGTCATAGATGAGAAGGTCATCCTGGGAGGCAGTGAAGATTCCGGCTGAATCTGGATATCTTTAGGAAAGGGCGCCTTTCCTTGAGAGGGGCGCTTTTAGCCATGCCTTAGCCATTTTCTAGCTTATCTTTCCAGTTTTTTAAATTTGGCTTTTTCTGCTTGATCTCATTTCGTGATCGTCTGGTGTGTCTTATGGACTTGCTGTTAGATTGATCACGTAGCCGGGAGGAAGCTGGAAAGATATCATGTATAGAGCTGCAACTTCTGGATTCATCTGATGTCTGCAACTGAGGGGCGTCCCTGGCCAGCAGGGGCGCTTTTACCTTGAAGCTCTCTGATTTGGCACTTCTGTCATCAATGGATCCTCCATACTTCACTGACGGTTGGTCAATGATCCCTGAATCAGATGATCTTGCTGATTGTTTCGTTGTCGAGCCAATATGAAAGTGAAGAGGATGACTGTTTTGTCAATGCCAAATGATTTGATTTGCCCTCTGAGGTCCAAGGGCACCTTTCTTCAAGAGGGGCGCTTTTAGCCACTGCAGACTGTGTTTTGCCTTGGTAGACAAAACGTGCACCTTCCAGACTTAGCCAAATTTTGGCCTTTTCCGTTTTGAGAATCTCCTTCGTTGAACATCATCATTTTCATCCTTTTCCGCCATGGTTTCTTCGTTGAAGCTTTTGAGGTTTAGCTTTCAGCACCTGGTATTGGCCAATCTGCCATTAATGGTTGCGGAGCTTCTAACTTTGTTCCTGAAAAATAGAAATAGACCCACCAGAGTAAAACATATTTTTTGATAATTCTGACTTGATCAGTGTGATTGTGAAGGCAATTAATCCTATCAGAATTATTTTCAATCATTTCCGGGAAGGCCCTATTTTTTAGGGTTTCCATAAAAATAGGGGTGTAAAACCCTAATTTTCATTTTTTCAAAATTTTAACCATAGGTTCCTTGACAGAAACCCACAAAGATTTCATATTTGGTTTGACCTAAAACATACTTTCGATGGCATTTTTACGTTGTTTAGCTCAATTTAAGCAGAATGCCAAAAATTTCATTTTGGGTATAACAGGGTACAACATAATGCAAATGTGATTTTTAATTTTGGGTGATAAATATTGTAAACCAGACTTATTTACCAGTTAGATTATCATGATATTTCCCTCTCTAAGATGTATTGCATTTAGAATGAATGTTCTTCACTGCACATGTTATTTTATGCATTAAGTTTGATAAAATAGAATATCTATCAAACTAGGAAAACAATCGCAAAACTTCATACTCTCTTGGAAGGATCTTTACAACAGAACTTCCAAACAATGGAGCTGAAATTTAGGGCAGCAGATGGTAAGAAGGTGGTTCTAAGGGGTATGGTCGATGGTTGGCCTAAGATTGTCTCCGCCAAAAGGATAGAAAGTATATTCAGGCATGGGGATGTAGCTTGGGCAGCAAAGTGCTTGATTACATCTAAGGAGTCTTCAGATAGCATCCAGCCATATCACATAGACATTCAATCATTGTTGGGAAAACATGACAGTTTTTGGAGAGATTCCCCCAGGGAGACCTCCTGAGAGAGGTTACCCCCCGATCAAGGATGAAATAGTGTAATGTCCCCTTTTTAGCTCGTTCATGTTTTTTGATGGTTTAGTCTATTAGCTGACTCTTGTAGGCTAATGCAGATGGTTAGAGGGTCTTGTTTTGCAAATATCAGAGTGATTTCTTCTCTAGAGGTTTGGGTGGTTCAGGACTGGCCTTTGTTTGGTGTTTTGGGGCTCAGTTGTAGACACTTACTATTTATAGTAAGTCATTAGGTCATGAGAGTCCAGTGTTTTTATTTATAGTAAGGCACCTGAACATGTTGTGGAAGCAGTGTTGATCCCAGTTTAATGTGCAAACTATATCATTTAATTATTATTAAAGGTGAGTTTAATAATAATTAATCATTAAAAGCATATTATAAAGTTATATTATAACTTTATGTTTAAAGGGGGCCATTTAATGACTTAAAGTGCATTTAATGATAGGTGCCCAGTTTGAGGAATTATTATAAAGTTATTAAATGCACATTTAATATTATTTTTTAAATGATTGAAAAGAACTTCTAGAGGGTTGACCTCTTCTTGGCAAAAAATTATATAAAGGGATCAACCAAGCTATTATTCAATCATCTAGGATTTTGATATTTGGCTTTTGAAGTGTTTTTGCTATGGAGAGGAAGAAACCTAGGGTTTCTGTAATTTTTGCAATCATTGGTCATTGAGAACGACAACTCTCTTTGATTTTGCATTCTTGAGGTGGTGAAAGATCTTCTGAAGAATTGCCTCATGGATTGGCTTCATTCAGGAGTCAATATTGAGCTTATTTGTGAAGTGTCTGAAAAGGGTTTTGAAGACGTCTTTCAGTTTGTGCTATTATTGGAGATAATTTGCAGTTTGCATTGGGGACAATTTATAGCTTGGCATTAGGACGATTTTGGCAATCAAAATCTATTAATAATTTTGGAGAAGTTGTGGTAATTACAGTCAGAGATCACAGCATATTTGCAAGTTATATTCAACGATTGGAAGATAGAGACTCAGGAAAATTCGTGGCTCCTATTGGTATTGAAATCGCAGCTTGGGAAGACATTATTATTGCAGCATTGATCGGCGCTTGGGAGTCATTAAGCAAACGTTGCAGATTCTCCAGCCAGTTTGCAGCATTAGCAGGTCTGAGTGGAGTACGTTGAAGTTCGTGGGATACTATCTTAATGAGGGGCTGCATATAAGAGTATAGTTTGAACAGCCTTGAAGAGGAGTCGCTGGGTCATTGCATTGCTGTCACCATCAAATACCAAGTTCATCTCAGTGCATTTAGCTAGGTTTATAATCTGAAAATTCATGTAGGAGTTTATTGTCAAACTGCATATGTATTGGTAGCCTAGAAGTCATGCTAAGTCTTGTAATATAAAGGTGATCAGCCTTATAACTATTTGGCACATTTATATTACAGTTGAAATACATCATTGAGCTTGGAGCAGCTTGTAATCAGACTGAATATCAGTGTCAATACAAAATTAAGAAGCTTTGGGTTGCATTACAAATGTTTGCAAAAATGTCATTGCTGTAGCTTTCATTTCAGTCATTTCAGTTTTTATTGAATCACTAGTATGCATGCCAAGTGTTTGCAGAAATGCTTATTGGCTGTAGGAATTAGTTACATGCATTTACAGTCATCTAGCTTAATTAAAAAGCCAAAGGAAAATTGCATTGCATCCTCATTTAGTTTCAGACTTTGGTACATGTTCACTTGAGTTCATTGAATGCATATTATCATCTTCTACATCAAAAATATCAAAAAGAAACCACAATCAGCAAGTACAGAAGTTCAGAGCCTTCGGATGCATTCTGGGAGAAACATTCGTCTAAGTGATCGAACCATTACATTCCCGCTCCTATATTCTCTTGCTTTGTTTATCTAGAGGAGATAGGATAGATTAAAAGTTAGCCTAGTTGTAGTTGAGATCTGCAGAAACTAGAGAAAACTTTAGCTGCAACGCATTGTGTTTATGCACCATTGTGTCCTGCCGGTGAGTAAAAAGATAGGAATATTAGTTTACTATACTTTTTATGCAAACATCAGCAACAAGAGGGATCTTCCCCTCCTAATTTGAAGAGCAGTGACTACACACTTGCAATAGCTATCGTTTTCCAATAAGCACTCCAGAGGTGCTAATTGAAACGCCAACACCTTGATCTTTCTCAATGGAAGAGTGTTGTATGATGAAACCGCAAAGTTTTACTACGAAAACTCCAGCCGTAAGAAATGCACACGAACTCGTTGCACACACAAAATTTCAATGGTAACAATCCTCTAAACTAGCCTTGGAAGACTATCAAATATACGAGGTGAAACCATTATGGAACCTGTGGACTTGTGTGTCTATGCTTGTCAATTTGTCTAAATTGACCTCTAGGTGTGCTCGACGCAGATTGGTGTTAGTCGTTTTCAGGAAGTCATGGAATAAGACCATCTTGGCCTTGTTCTTGGGCTTGGGAGAACTGCATTATGAAAAACTTGAAGATTGATTGTGCACATGATATTGTTTGGACAACTTTTTTTGGAACTGCTAAAAATAGCCTTGCCACGGGTAATTTTTACGAAAAATTTTGAGACGTGGGTTTTGTTGGGAATAATTTTCTAAACAAACCCAGATCATCAGAAATTTGAAAAAATGAATTTTCTATGACATGCAAGAGCCTTTCGGTGGCAGAGGCAATGAGGCACCAGAAACTTATTTTTTTCTGAAAAAAATCTAACACGGGTTTTGTTCGTGCTTCAAAGCTAAACAAACCCAATTTGTCTGTTTTTCAAAATTATGGCTTTTTCTAGAAACCCTCAAAAGTAGGGGCAGCAGGGCTACTTTTTCTAGAAAAATCTAATACATGGGTTTTGTTGAAAAAGATATGTTGATCATACCCAGAGGGTTAGATCTGTGAATATCTGTTGTTTTCTTGGACATGCAAGAAGATCTAAGACAAGAATAGAGGAAAAAGACAAGAAGAATTTTGGAAGTTATCAACTACCTCTTTGGATCTTCAAAAAACTTATGCCTTAAGATGCAACCTCTAATAAATTGTCCCTCCGTGCAACTGATCTTCAAAAATATGAAGAACATTGAAAACCCCTATGTCAGATCTTCAGAAAACGTTGGAGAAGAAAAATGTTGTTCTTGGCTTCAACCTACAAAGACAAATGATGAATAATGATGCCTAGGCTTGATAAATATCATTTGATGTTGAAGCAATCAAGTTTAGGGCGCCAACTCTTGATTGAGGAGTTATTTTGCCTGATCCGGAGTTCATTGGAGCAAATTCCACCAATTTTGGGACGTTTTAGCCATGTAAAGGCTTTCAAAATAGACCACTTTAGTCAACTGAATCTTACTTTGACTTTAGGTATCCCTTTGAAGAGTTGAAGACTTTTTCATTTTTTTTTCTGTGGTGAAATGCCTCCGTTTGATCCCTAATTCTGGTTGCTCAGTTGATCTTGAAGTGTTGTTGATAGATCCACTACTGAGATGAAACAACTTTGATGAAGTGTGCTTGGGAGTTGCAAAGCTCAAAACCTAAGTCTGATGCCTCTGATTCTTGGGCGCCTTTGCCCAAGAAGGTGCATTTTTCACTAGACTTTAGTCAATTTTCTTGAGTGTTCTTCAATTCCTCCAGTTTGACCTTCAGTGCCCTAATTTGAGATCACCTATGACTGATGAGTCGAGTGATCTTGCTGAAACATGGGATGGATAACTAGTTCATTCCCAGAAAGGATGACTAGCTTTGCGAATCCTGAAAGTTGATTTAGGTGGCTCAAAAGCTTGGGTCCCCTAGCTTGCAAGGGCACCTTTGACTTTTTGGCTTATTATTTTCAGTTTGCAATCTTCCACGAATTGCCCCAATTTGATCTCTGTCGTCAGATGTTTGATTTGTCTGTTGTCTTTGCTGACGGTGTCATTGTCGAGATTGATCAAAACAAAGGTCATCTTGTGTTAGTTTTTAATGATTAGATGAAATGCACAGATTTTTAATAAAAAATCAAACTCACAACATAACAAATACCCTGGGAAAACCCTCCAACCTGAGGGAGAAAAACCCAACCAATATATTTCTTATATATATTTATTGAATATGAGCAGAAATCTGCTTACAACTCAGGTACAACACAATGCCTAATAGATACAATGAGCAGCACCTCTCCTAGATGCAAAGATACAGATAATATGTTTCTCCTTGAATCGAACTGCTGCTACAATTGATGATGATCTGCTGCTCAGATCGTATTTCTTCTGCTTGAGTGAATATGCTTGACTTGATGATGAAACACAAATGAAGAGCATCATATGTATAGGCAACCAAAAGGTATCACACCCCTTCACCAAGAGAGGTTGGCCTCTAGAAAAAGACGTCATTGGAGGAGGCACGATTTTCTAGATGAAGTCAGCTTTCACAAATAAATAATAATATATTATTAAAACTTTAATATTTTATTTGTATCATGATTTAATGAAGCACCTCTTCAAAATCGAATATATAAATTAAATGTAGCCAAGAGGCTACATTTAATTTATTCATCTTCTTTAATATGTGCCTGAAAGTAGACACCCGCGGCTGCATATCATCAACACTCCCTCTCAGCTAGGGAGGAGTACTTCCAGCTGTACAAGACATATCACCTCATCGTGATGTCGATCAACATGGCTCCACCCATGAAAAGAGCTTATCACCTCATCATGAAAGCATATTACCTCATCGTGATATCAGATATCACCTCATCATGATATCAACCATCATGGCTACACCCATGTATGGTATGTACAAGTGCTCATCACTCAATGCGATGTTGTCACCTCATCGTGATGTTTCACCATGGCTCTCCCAGAGGGTGTAACACAAGTACAAGTGAATCATCACGGACTCTCTCACGTGATGTTGTCATGGAGTCACACACATGACATCCACCATGGCTCTCCTAGAGGGTGGAAACAAGGGCTTTCATCTCAAATCTCAAAGAGAAATGCATTATGAAGGGTTTGCACCTCAAATCTCTCTCAATAGAGAAATGCATTAAAAGAGGATCACTAATACTGAGACTCCTTCTCAGCTAGGGCTTGATTCTCCACCATACCAAGCTTATCTCGAAAGTAGACAAAGTTTATCTTGGAGACCAGCTTGGTGAAAATGTCTGCTGTCTGCTCATCAGTGTTGATATACCTCCGCTAAATTGCTTTCCTCAATACCATATTTTTGATATAATGGTATTTGATCTCAACATGTTTAGTTCTATCATGAAACGCAGGATTGACAAAAAGCTTCACACAGCTTTGGTTATCACAATGAATGATAGTAGGCTCCATTGATTGTCCAAACAATCTTGCAAGGAGCTTCCAAAGCCACACTGCTTCTCGAGCTACCACACAAGCTACAATATACTCGGCCTCTACTGTACTCAATGCCATTGAAGACTGCTTCCTGCTGTACCAGGATATCATCGCAGACCCCAAATTGAAGCAACATCCAGAGGTACTCTTCCGATCAGTAACACACCCTGCTCAATTAGAATCAGTAAAACCATGCAGCTTCAAATCCACACCTGAAGAATATCTCAACCCATATCCAACTATGCCATGCAAGTATCTCAGGATATGTTTTGCTGCAACAAGATGTATCTGCCTTGGTTCACACATGAACTGACTGAAAGCACTCACTGCATAGCAGATATCCAGTCGAGTGTTGACTAGATACATCAATGAAGCCTGTACATCGTGGGATCCACCAAATCTGAACTAGCTGCAGCCTCCTTCAACTTATGTAAGTTGGTCTCCATAGGTGTAGACATGGATTTGCAATCCATCATACCAAACCTCTTCAAAATGTCAATGGTGTACTTCCCTTGACTTAGAATCATCTCATCTGGATTTTGCCAAACTTCTAAGCCAATAAAGTAATGCATGAGACCAAGATTCTTCATTTCAAATTCAGAAGCTAACTCCTTCTTGCATTTGAGAATGAGGCATTTTTCTCCAGTAATAATCAAATCATCAACATACAAAACCAAAATCAATGCTTCACCATTAATTACCTTGAAGTAGAGGTTTGAATCAACATCATTCTTTGAGAAACCCAAACTTAATAGGTAATGATCAATCCTTTCGTACCAAGCACGAGGAGCCTGCTTAAGACCATACAAGGCCTTCTTCAGCCTCCAAACATGAGACTCCTTCCCATGTACCTCAAATCCATCAGGTTGCTCAATGTAAACCTCTTCCTCTATTACACCATTGAGAAAGGCTGTCTTCACATCCATTTGGTGAATCTTCCATCCTCTAGATGCAGCAATAGCAATAATGGTCTTGACAAAAGTATAACGAGCCACTGGAGCAAAGGTTTCTTCATAGTCAATTCACCTCTTTTGTGAAAACCCTCTAGCCACGAATCTAGCCTTGTACTTCTCAATGCTCCCATCGGCCGCATGCTTGATCTTGAAAAGCCATTTAAAAGATACCACAGATTTGCCTTTGGGTCTAGGAATGATGTCCCAAACATCATTCTTAAGAATGGATTGATACTCTTCAGACATAGCATCTTTCCAAGCCTGTTGACTAGAAGCTTCCTCAACACTGGAAGGCTCTGACTCATCAAAGCTACATAGCTGGAGAACTTATTAGGTCTCTTACTTTCTCTGAAAGCTCCTCTTGGAGCTGCAAAAATTTCCGCCTCCTGCATTATTTTCTTGAACCAAAGAGGTTTTTTCCTTCCAATCACAATATTTGTAGGTCCATCAGTAGGTTCCAAGGGCTCGATTGGATCATCATCTTCTTTAGGTTCTGGAGCCTCCCTCTGATTTTCAGGAACATGGTCAACTTCCATATCCTGAGGAGGCTCTTCATCATCAATCTCCATATGAGTGCCCTTGGATCTTCTAAATGCAACATCCTCCTCAAATGTGACATCTCTACCAATCTCAATTGACTTCTGACCCAGAATGTAGATTCTGTAGGCTTTTGATGTCTCACTATAACCTAATAAAATTCCCTTCTTGCCAGAAGGTTCCAACTTTGTCCTCTTTTCCTTTGGTACATGAACACACACTGGACATCCACAGATCCTCAAATGACTTACTTCAGGCTTCACCCCTGGGAATGCTTCTTCAGGAGTTATATTCTCAAGATCCTATGAGGACTTCTTTTTTGAACATAAACAACTGTCCTGGATGCTTCAACCCGAAGTGAGGTTTGCAGGTCTTGGTCATGAATCATGGCTTTGACTGCTTCCACAATAGATCCGTTCTTTCTTTCAACAACACCGTTTTGTTGAGGATTATAAGTAATGTTGAATACCCTCTTAATCCCTACTGCAATGCAAAAGTTACGAAAGATAACAGAAGTGTACTCTTCTCCGTTATCAGATCTCAAGACTTTGATCCTCTTTTCGGACAAATTCTCCACTTGAGCTTTGAATTCTTTGAATCTCTCTAATACCTCCTTAGATTCTTTAGATTTCAAGAAATAAATCCAAGTCTTTCTAGAGTAGTCATCAATAAAAATAATGTAATACAAGAAACCACTCAAAGATGCAATAGACATTGGACCACATAAATCAGAATTAATGAGATCAAGAAAACATTTGGATCTACTTTCACTACTATGAAATGGACCTTTTGTATTCTTACCTAAGGCGCAGCCTTTGCAAGTACCTTCATGCTCCTGGTTGAATTTTGGAAGGCCGGTGACCATCTTCTCCATGATAGGTAGGGCTCGAAAGTGAAGGTGAGCCAATCTTCGATGCCACAGATCACATAAACTTGAAGAATCATGCACTAGAGCCTGAAGAGGACGAGTGCATACCTTGTAGAGACATCCATGTCTAACTCCAATCACCCGAGCAGACTTGATGTTTGAGTTCTTAGCCCATATAAGAACTTTACCTTCTGAAAATGCAACTTGGTAACCCTTGTCTTCGAAGGCTGAGATGGAAACAAAGTTTCTCTTGATGCCTGGAACAAATAGCACATCATCCAATTGCAAGGAAACGCCGAAATCCAAGTGAAGAGAGGAGGTCCTAACTCCTTTCACAGAGTAACTAGCATCATCTCCAATAATGACTTGTTCACTAGAATCTTTTTCCACCAAATTAGATAGATGCTCCCTAAATCCAGTGATGTGGTGAGAGGCACTACTATCAATCAGCCAAGTGTTAGTGTTGGTGTTGGTGGTTACATTGCTTGACAAGGCTGAATAGAATAGGTATTCACTTGAATCCTTCTGCGGAGGGACATCATTAACATCTGCTGCCTAGGCCTGGTAGGATATTCCTTTGCAAAGTGACCGTACTTGTCACATCAAAAACATTGCACCTTGGAGAGGTCCCTCTTCTTCTTGAATGCAGGAGCACCATCCACTTCTCTATCTCTATTCCTCTTAAAATATCCTTTCTTTCCACCTTTCCCTTTCTTCTTGAGGGATTGAGTGGCAAGAACATGTATGTCTTCATTAGTGGAATTTTGACCAATACCTCTCGCAGCCAATCTAGACTCTTTTTGAATGCAATCTGCCCTCAAACGATCAAACTTGGGAAGTTTAGATCTTGCACTGATTCCTTGAATATAAGACTCCCAAGATGAAGGGAGACCATTTAGAGCCAACATGGTCAAGTCCTTGCTATTAACAATATGTCCAATAGAAGAGAGCTGATCTCTCAACTCAGTTATTCTCATGAAGTAAGCAATAACAGATTCTCCTTTCACCATCTTCAAATAATGGAGTTGTTGCTTCAGTGCAAGAGCCCGACTTGTGTTATTGATTTTGTAGATCTCCTCCAAAGTTTTGAACATCTCTCTTGCCATCTTTAACTTGGAGACAATAGGAACAATATGATCCTTTACGGAATCAACTAACATCTTCTTTGCCTTAATATCTTCTTCCATAGAGCCTTTTCTTCCTCATCCGTAGGTTCGGGAGTTGTGCTCTCCACAAATTCTGCCAATCCGCTTTCCTCCAAGGTGAGCATAATTTTGAATCTCCATGAAGTGAAATTAGATGCTCCCTCAAGCCTATCCTCAATCTTAAGACCATTCATCATCTTGAAGAGATGGAAGTAAACAACGATGAGAAAGAAAGATAAATGGAATTGCTGTAATACACAAATATGATCATGATCTTCTTCAAACCCACTCTGATACCATGTTAGTTTTTAATGATCAGATGAAATGCACAAATTTTTAATAAAAAATCAAACTCACAACATAGCAAATAGCAAATACCCTGGGAAAACCCTCCAACCTGAGGGAGAAAAACCCAACCAATATATCTCTTATATATATTTATTGAATATGAGCATAAATCTGCTTACAACTCAGGCACAACACAATGCCTAATAGATACAATGAGCAACACCTCTCCTAGATGCAAAGATACAAATAATATGATTCTCCTTGAATCGAACTGCTGCTACAATTGATGATGATCTGTTGCTCAGATTGTATTTCTTCTCCTTGAGTGAATATGCTTGATTTGATGATGAAACACAAATGAAGAGCATCATATATATAGGCAACCAAAAGGTATTGCACCCCTTCACCAAGAGAGGTCGGCCTCTAGAAAAAGACGTCATTGGAGGAGGCGCGATTTTCTAGATGAAGTCGTCTTTCACATATAAATAATAATAATTTATTATGACTTTAATATTTTATTTGTATCATGATTTAATGAAGTACCTCTTCAAAATCTAATATATAAACTAAATAGCCAAGAGGCTACATTTAATTTATTCATCTTCTTTAATACGTGCCTGGAAGTAGACACCCGCGGCTGCATATCATCAACATCTTGGAGGTCACTGAGCTTACAGACTGCATTTGATTGTCCAAAAAGATGGGCACCTATTTCTAGGAAGATACATTTTCCTTAACACTTAGTCAATTTTTCATGTCTTTCATCTCGCCTTCACCTTTGGTGTTTTCTGCTTGATCTTCGTTTGCGAATGTTTGTCAGGTCCTATGAATGTGCAGCTAGAATGATCATGAAGCTGAGAGAGTGTTGAATAGATGCCTTGCAGAAAGCAATTGTTGAAAACCTCATCAGGTGACTCACAATGATGGGTGCCCCTGGCTTGTAGGGGCACCTTTGCGTCTCTTGATTGTAGCTCTTTGATGATACATGCCTTCAACATCTCCTGTCTTTGCTTTCGTTTGCCGGTGATCGATGAATCCGGGGATCTCATTTGAACTGTTTCTCTGACAGGCTCCATGTGTGTCTCAGTAACAAGTGCCTTTCCCTTTGAATTATTAGGCACTGAATTCTTCTTAGGAGGGTTACTCTTCTTCTGCTTGGGTTTAGACGAGGAAGGTAGTGTACCTCCCATTGGTGGCGGCTCTATTCTAGGCATAGTTACCCTCCTGGTCCTCTTGCTTTCGAGATAAAGCATACTATTCTGAATGACTCTGCTCGACCTCTCCTTCACTGATGAGTATTCTTTAGCGTACCAATCAACAGTCGGTAATGGTTGTCCATCAACCTGTTCTCTGTAAAACTGAGGAAGTGCATCTCCCTCATCCTCTGACAAACCTTCCACCTCTTCTGCCAAGAAGATAGATATCTGCGGAAGAGAGAACTTGCTATAGCTGCGTCTGCGTACCTCAAAATCATCCTCGCAATTTACCCAATAGTCCTGCATTGTAGGTTTATGATAAGAGCGACTACCAAGGTGTGCTGCGTAATGACCCCAAGGATCATAGGTACATGTGTCAACAAGGTACTTGAGTTTACAATTTTCTAACTCTTGTCCTGTAGCTTTAGCATCAATTGCTGTCTTGCACCAATAGATTCCGAACTGCATTGGAAAGTTGGCAGCCTATTTACGCTTGTGGTGCAAACGTTTGTGAACCTCATACAGTTGCCTCAAGAACTCCATGAACACTATCTTATCCGAAGGATAGCGTGGAAGCATAGCTAGATTTCCTGTGTATCCATAGACACGGATGTAGGTGTATGTAGGGAACTGAATGAACACCGGTCCGCCCAATCTTCCGTTGCTGCTCTAGCAACCGCTGAGATACGAACGTGCAACTCCCGGTCCAAGTCTCTCACTGTATATGTCAAGAAAGCCTCCTGCACACGTTTGAAATGTCTTTTAGCCTTTGTGAACTCGAGCTGATCATAGTGACGATAGAATTTCTGTGAACTGAGTATGCCCACCGTGTTCAACCCTCTAAATTGACCCTGATAGGCGATCAAGTATGCGAGGTAAGAACACATATGAAATTGGTGTGTAACTAGAAAACCGGTGATTTGCTCGTGAATAGCATCGCTAATGAAGGATGCCCAGTCATAATGTTCTTGCCCAGAGATGATTCGACCAATGATATAATATATCCATGGGTGGAATTTATTTGTATCTGCATGACCTGAGACACGATTGAGAAGTGTAATCAGAATTGCATACTCATCCTTGTATTCACCACAACCCACATTGTTTGGCAACTTGGTCTTTTTCTGTTTCAACCACCTCTCTGTCATCTTACTCTGACACTTATCCATCTCAGCATTGAATGCTCGCTCACTCTGATTGATAGAAATGAGTAGACTATCTGGATGTTGAGGAATACCCAAACTTCTCTCAATATCCAAGGGTTTGAGATTGCAAATAACACGCCCATCTACTGACTGTATCTCCCGTGCAACAGAATTGTAATGCTTAATACAAGACATCACAAATTCTACGCAATGAACTGAGATAGGTATAGAAGTGGCCTCAAGTAACCTGGACTGCTGAATGTTCTGGATTATCGAATCTCTTATCTTGAGTGGATCTAAAACTACTTCTAGAAGCACCTTATGTAGATTCGTATCAACTGTCTCGATGAAGTCATGAGTCAAGACTGACTTGGTCTTGAATTCGAGCTGAGTGAACTGCGTTCTGAAAAATTCGCTTGTTGACTATGAACACGGCTATATTCTGACGAGTTTTTTGAAAAGCTAAAAATAGCCTGCTGAGGCTAAAAATAGCTCGTCGGAGGGCAATTTTCATGGAAAATTCTGAGATATGGGTTTTGCTCAGAAAATGCTTCTAAGACAACCCAAAATGCCAGAAATGCGAAAATTTGACTTGTACTCAGCCATGCAAAGGAATTTTAGTTAATAAAATCAGAGCCCCAAGAATTGATGCTTTGGAACAATTTTTCTTGAAAATTCTAGCACATGGGTTTGTCTGAGGAAGTTATTCTGAATCGACCCAAATGTTTTGTTTTGCCAAAATTTGCCAATTCTTCAAACATGTGAGAGAATTTTAGATGAGAAAATGGAAGAATTTTAGACAAGTAAGACATTTTTTAGTTTTTTATTTATTATTTTAATCTTCTTCTGTCAAAAATGCCACTTTGTCTGGAATTCTGCTGATGAATCTCGACTTATACCTGCAAAAGAATGTCTTTGAAGCTTTCGAGCTGGATTGTCTGATGAAAATTCACCCAACTCTGAAGAATTTCAAATTTGCTAAGCTGGATGAATGAGAATGGACGCCATGCTTGCATAAATAGAGCAAAATCGTACCATAAAAGCAAGACTACAAGACTTGAAACCCTAATTTTGAAGGAAAGAATTCGATTGGCCCTCCCCCAGCTGAACTGCCACTGACTCTGAGTCCCGAGAATTAAAATAATATTAAAATATTAACTTGTTCTAGCATGCAAATTTGAGTTTCAATATTAAAAAGGTGCCAATAATAAATTTTTGAAGAAAATCGCCATTTTAATACTTTGCATGCAAAACAAATATTAAATATTATTTTAAACAGCTAGCAAAAAATAACGCAACATTTAGATGCTCTCGGCAAACTTCATTGACTTTGAAAAGTCCAAATTTGACCTTCTAGGCATCCATTTGCAAGAGTTATTGAATTTTTTACTATCTCCTATTTTATAGCTGACTGCAAAGTTACGGTTGGCCATGTTCAGCTCTGATTTTCGAGTGACTGAGTGAACCTGTGACTGAATTGAGATATCCATTGCGAAGCCTATATAGCAAGGATGAAATGTCTGCTGGGAGCTGCAACTGCTAAAATCAACGTTTGACACCTCAAAAAATTAAGCGCCTTTGATTAAATTGATGCAATGATTCCAGACTTAGCTATTTCTCCATTTTGCCATCTGATGCTTCAAACTGCCATTACCGGTGAACGATGAACCTTGCTGACTGAATGGTAGGTTCATTGCGTGACTGAAAGTATTCCGCATCCAATGACTGTATGTAAGGCACCTGAAAGCTGCATTAGGAACCCCAAAAAGAACGAGCGCCCCTGGCTCATGAAGGTGCAAACACCATTTTGACAAAAGTGACTTTCATCTGAACACCATACTTTGACCCCTGACACTGGGAGCAGGAGTGTTCTGATTCGCGCATCGTCTGTCTCTCTCCGTAGCTGGATCAACTTACAAGAGATGTCTCTAGAGGCGATGAAGCAAGAAAACTCCTTCTAAGACCTCAACAAGAAGGGCACCGTTTTCAAGGAGATGTGTATTTCCCATACTTAGCCATTTTCTGGTTGTTTTCACTTTTTAGCATTCTCACACTGACCTCGCACGTACAAGCGTTTGCCAAATCCCAGAGGCTGACGACTGGACTCGTTGGATAGCTCGAGTAATTGCGCACACGTCTCGTGAAGACTGTGAATACCAAAAACCCCATCTGGCAGGCCTAAAGGCTGGGCGCCCTTGGCCTATAGAAGTGCAGGCGTGTATTACTACATTTCTCCACCCTCTGATTAACGTGTTCGGTAGAATCTCCATCACGGTCACTCAGAATGTCGGATCACCTCACGAACTGATGCGTTGTGAAGCTCAACTGGACTAGAAAAGATCTCAGGAAGACCTCATGTGCAAATTCATCCATCTGAGAGGTCAAATTCAAGGGCGCCCCTGAGCTACAAGGGCGCAAAAATCATAAACTTGACAACCTCTGTGACATGCCTCCTCATCGTACCCTCAGCTTCTGACCTCGATTACCGGAGTTCTGCACTATGTACGTCTTCGCTTGATAGCTCGTCGGAAAGCTGGGCTAATTCTGAAGAGATTGAACCTATTTACAAACACATGCAATAAGATCTGAGCCTCCAAAAGGAAGGGCGCCCCTGGGCTATAGGGGCGCATATTTGTTTTTTGCTTGAAATCTTCATCTGTCATTGCTCTGAAAAACACTCCTCCGGCCACTGAATTGACCTTGTAGGAGTATAATATGCTCGTGAAATTCTCCTTCATCATAACATGCTCTGTTTTGGGTCCCAGGTTCAGGTTCTGACCTCCATGTACTGACCAACTGCTGCTGACGACTGACATGACACTGACCAAAGTCCATACTTGACTTGCCCAAAAACTTGTATTTTGACATCATTTTAACAAGGTTTAGACTCTTTAATCAAAATGCCTTAATGAAGCAAAAAAATTGGTTTGGGTACAACAAAGCTATAGACTTTGTTTCTCAATTTATTAGACGGACCGGGCAGTTAGCCCAGGAAGCCTTAGAACTTGTTGGAGTTGAATTAACAAGCGGGTTAGATGGGTTAATAAGCCTTCGTTACCTGTATCTAGAGCATGATATCTAGGTAGGACAAGTAGTCCAAAAAGCCCTAGGTCAGTCATTCATCCAAGTCGAGCAGGGTGGTGAGAAAGGACTACGCTTTTGTAGCGAGTACAGTAGTACTAGACTATGGCTATAGTGGGTGTCGAAGCCACTCGTGCACTTGTTTGTTCACAATATTCCCAGATACCTAATTAAACCAAAGCTGACGTATTTAGTAGGAAGGTATCCTTAGTAGTGCGTTAGGGTTAGTTGGGTAGGGGTACACACCAGAGCTCAGATGGCATTTGAGACAAATCCCTGCGTAACCTTTCGCTGAAGGGCAGGGCCACTTCCAACTAGGAAGTGTGTGGGAGACCACTTGAGTATGTGGTTGGAGGAAAAGCAATCGGATGATGCTTTCCCTCTCGACAATCACATGCCGAGTCTTGGATAGCACGAGGACCAGACGAGGTTATCTATCTTTTACTCTATCTGCTCTAGATTTGATTTTAAAAGAAAGCATATTGAAAATAATGACTTATGTGTTCCTTTATATGTTAATGAATATGTTTTACACTTCTAGAAATGAACTAAAGATTTATGGTGTTGTAACTCTTTATGTTTCCTAGTTGTACAAGAAAAGAAACTAAAATATATATATATATATATATATATATCTTTGTGTTATTATGTAACCTGTTGCATGTTTTTTTTATCAAGTGTTTTATGCCATAAGGCTTTGGCTGTTACAATAACACTACTTTTTCTGTCTTTTATACCTCCTCTTGATTGATATTTTTGACCACTGAACTTTGAGTAGGGAAGCTGCCCTTCCTTACACCGTTCAACTAATGTTCTCAACAAAAAATTTAAAAAATAAAACATAGACAATTTGTTTGATTTCATAGAGAGAGGCTGCTTTATATATATAAAAAAATAGTTTGAAAGCATGAATAAGTGTTCCCTCTAGTAGCAAGAGGCATTTCTTATGGGGCTGAGATGTAAGAGGTTTCGAGTTCTAGTTTAATAAGTCTTGGTATTTTCTAGCTGTCTTTTGTATCCATTAATTCTGTTGAAGACATGGATGGGGTCCAATTCGACAAGCAGTTAGAGCTCCCCACAATTTGCTTATTTAAATTCCCAGTCAACACCTCTGCCACCTTAGTGTGACCATTCAGCTCACAAGACCCACATCCCAAAATATTAAACTTTGTACATGACTCCTCTCCAAAGTGCACCATTCTCAGATATTTTTATTCCAGAGGCCATACCTTAGTCAAATGGACACATTTTCAGTGCCATTTTTAGAATGCACATAATTTAACAAGATCTTTATAGAGGTCTGTATTTTGGGGAGTTTCATGTTTTGAAGCTAGTATTTGATAGATTTACTATACATGGCTCATCTCAATTCAGGTAACTTTGGTTGCAACATATTTTAGGCATATGCAAGCCTTTTCAAGCCTTGTTGTTTTTTTTTGAAATCATATATTTTTGCAAGAGCTTTCCATTGGTACTCTCAGATTTCAAATATGATGTGCAATTTTCTCTATGTTGTTAGGGCCTCTAGTGCCTTGTTGTCCCACCTCTTCATTGACACAAATTTTGGGAGTGACTCTACCCTCTTAAGCTTCTTGTAATTCATCCTCACACTCACCTAGTAGGATGAAGATGATAGTTGTCATTGCAACATCACTATTGATGGTCATCCTGCCCTTCATGTTTTAATGATTTTAGGCGCAGCAGTGACACCAACAGGTACTTTAGTTATGCTTTACTAAGGCATCATTACAACTTCCTTTATCTAGTGTGACATGGTTGATTATGTTATTTTGTAGCATCTATGAGTGTTCCCCAAACTAGTGTGTCATACCAATGACTTTTACTCTCTATTAGCAGAGCATCATTGGAACTTCTTCACACGAGTTCCTTCTTGAAGCATTGTAGGATGTTCAAGTAGATGTGAACTTCATTTCCCTCCAAAAGTCTTGCGCCTTTATGGGATACATGAGGAAGTTGTCATATGCTGCATTGTTAAATCTAAATGCGTTGGTATTTCTCCTTCTTCATATAATTTGTAACCCTATTGAAGATATAATAAAATCATTCTTCCATCTTCAAAGTTGACATTATTGAACTTCATTTTGCATCACAATCAATGATTATCATACTTCAATCTGTTTTTGAAGTATAAACATTTGTTCAGATTGCAATTCTTTTCAGCAGTTATGCTCCCTTCTTGGAGCAGTCTCAAGATACTAATATTGCTACTGACTAGGTATTGCTTCTTCAAGAAGCCTCTCTCCTAGTTTGTCAACATTGTCTTAAAATTCTTATCTCTCCCTGCATTTTTGGACTTTTTGCCCAAGTAGCTACATTTGGACCACTCTTGCACATATTTGAGATTTTTACTTGGTGCCTACTCTCTTTGTTTGAGTAGTGGTCTCGATCCACTCTCACAGTTCATCGAGTTTGCCATTTTTTGGAGCATTGTTGATCGTCAACTCTTCTTTCCACCAGTGCCCTTTGAGTTGATGTCATTGTAGATCCAGTAATTTTATAGAGCTAGCAACAACGTATTTCAAGCATGGACTGAATTATTCGATTACCTAACTAAACATAAGAAAATTAATAGAAAATAAAAAGGCATAATAAGGTTATTTCTTAAAATATAAAGTCAATCAATATTACTTCCCATAAAGGTTCTCCATATTTAAATTTCAACCATATTACATATAAAGTCATTATGATTGATGTGTGTTTCAAGAGTATAAAAATAAAATGCCCAAAAATAGATACTAATAAAGCATCCTATACCTCCAAACACCCAAACTAATTAGCTCTTATGAACTAGTATGTTAGCGGTTGAAAAACCCAATGAAAAAGATTGCAACAATGCCAAAAAGCAACTTGATACTAACCTCAAAATTGAGTCTCCTCCAATTCGTCCTCTTACATTGTCACGACTTTCCCCATGTCGTGTCAACAAAATTGGGCGTGGTGTAAGATGTGTATTAACCTGAGTAATTAAACCAAATTTTGCAATTAAATCAGAAAAGAACTCCCGAAATAGTTTGTTCTTAGAGAAACCTTATTAATTATTGTAAATGTTATCCACAACATTCCTCCACTAATAAGCATAGATATCCGAATTAGTAAGTTGACATATCACACACATGAGATTTTAAAGCAATCATGCTTCTGCAAATTAGAGAGAGATAGACATTACCAATCTTTTTCTCTTGAGGAAATTTCAAAAATCATCCTACTTCAAGAATTTTTAAATACATATCTCCAATGACTATAAATGGCCAAGAATCATACACTAGATTTGAAAGAAAACTTAGTATATGTGTTAGTGTTTTAATTTGCCCCTTTCAGCACAACACAAAACAGAACAGCATGTAAGAGGAAACCTTTCTTTGAATTAGAAGGGCAAGGTTCATTTTAACTTAAAACAAAACTAAGCCCTAGAACCTAAGGAAATGAACTATAGCTTTTTACAATATGTACAAATTAAATCTCTAAATTTTGAGCATGCATTGCAAACAAACTAAAGATATTGTCTATCTTTTAGTTCTCGAGCAAGGGCACAAGGCTTAGTAGCAATTCTACTCAAAAAGAGAAATTTTTATGTCTTTTTCTTTAAAGTTAACACTTACAACAGCTAACCACATCACACTTTTTGGTTGAATGCAAAGATTTAAAAATGCAAGTATAACTAAAAGCTTGAAATTGCATTGAACACACAAGATTAAGCAAATCAAATGAAGGGAACTGCATACAAAGCTGCAACACCACACTTCACTGAAATTAGCAAATGCAAAGCCTACAATATTCAAGGAAAGCAACTTGATTTACCTAATCAGCACATACACAAGATCGCATAAAGATTGAACAGTAACCTCAGCAGCAAATAGGAAAATAAATTATCAATAGCTAATCTAAGTGCCAACAGCTTTTATCCTTTAGTGTTTACAAGGTTGTGCATGTGATTTATTGAAGATATCCAAAAACATACTAAACATTCCTACACAAAATAGTTGCTTGCACACAAAGTCATAAATACAAAAATGTTTTCAAAATGCATTGTACAAAACAAGAGCACATCAAATAGATCATTTGAAAATAGCTGTCTCCCACAAACAAAAACTAAAAATAGTTGAGGCTACAAATAGACAATCTAGTGTTATTCAATTCCTTTCAAAAATTTTGATGCACCAACCTTGTTCTAACCATGTCAGATCCTCAAATGGAACATGAATCCCTTACTATTTAACCTTGATGACAAGCTTCACACAATCTCCTTTGGTGAAAGTCTAAGTTGTCGTTTCTGGTATGAGATCAGGTACGAGTATGCCAGTATGACAATTTTTTTTTCCTTGGGTATGGTATGTTTGGGTTATATATATATATGTAAAAAAACTAAAAATATACAAAATTGTAAATACATTTGATAGTATGATACTTCATCATTCATCAATCATCATTCAATCATTGATCAATGGTAGTGATAAAGATAAATGCCAATTGATAGTTCAAAATTTCAATATTATGTCATATATCATATATGTCTAGAGTCACGATCCAAATGAAGATCATTACAATTACAAAATTGAAATAAATACAATAAAAAATTTCTATAATTGTCTTAAGACTCTAAGTCTTCAATCTTCACCAATCATCAAAAGGATTTAGATCAAGGTCATCGCTTGGTTCAACATCATTTAAACCAAAAGTAAATGCATTGGCACTCGTACTAGGTGCATCATGTGCAAGAGTCTCATCATCATCATCATCATCATCTATAGTGACTCTTGCAAGCTCTACAATAGATGCATCCAAGTTGGCACACTTAGGGGCTATATCCCAATGCTTCATTGAACCATCCTTGTACTCATCTTGCTTATGTGATAGAAGATGCAAGTTGGAACAGACATAAACCAACTCTTTTGCTATTTTTGCAACCAATCGGTTATGCTTCACTGAGTGGATATAGGAGTATGTACTCCAATTCCGTTCAGCCGAAAAAGAACTTGCAACATGTTGAAATTGGAGAGAAAACCAAAACAATTAAAAAATTAAAAAATGCAAAATAAATTAAAGAATGGTAAGTTAAAGTCTACAATACAAATGTTAAACAATAAAAAATAAAAAAGTACTTCTAATAGAATCTTTATTGCAAGAGGCTGGAGGAACAAATAATCTTGCCCATGGAGGTACCACCATGTACGAGCATCTACACTGTATTGGTCTTGAAGAGCACAAATACTATGATTCTGTCCTGTCATGAATATTGCAAACCCTTTCCTAACATTTTCCACCACTTTTGAATCTAAGAAGAGTCTTTTGAATGCCTGTGTGTACGCATTAGCAACTTCACTATCTCTATATGGTGGAGTTCTGCCTTGCAAAGCAAGTATTTGTGCACTATAGTCTTTGGGAGACAATGCATATGCAAGGAGATGCAATGGTGTGTTCATCTTGTCCTAGCGATGATGAATGATTTTTTCAACAATTCGAAAAAACGTTTCTTCGGGGTCTGTTGTACCCCAAATTAAAAATTTTGCTACACTTTGGCATTTTGAAGAAATGAGTCAAAGTCTTGTTAAAATCTGTCAAAAAAGTCAAAATTGGGGGTTTGCATGTCTTGCATGAGGGTCATAAACTCAAAATTTTTAAAATCTGATGATCTGGGTCTGCTCAGAGCGACCAATTCCACAAAACCCAGATTTTAGTTTTTCGGCCCTAAATTTTAGGAAAATTTCTATTTTTAGAAACTTTCTAAAAATATAACTTTTTTTTGGGTTTTTCTGGGTTTCTTTTGAAATGAATGCTGGCAAAATTTTCTAAAAATAGAAAGTTTGGCTTCTAGGGTTCAAACTGATTTTGATTGGGTCAAAATACTTCCTCAACAGGCTGGTCCAGTCAGAATCACAAAAAGATTAGTTTCACCCTAGTGGGTCTACTCTACTTTTTCAAGAGCTCCAAGGTCATTAATGGAGGTCAATCAACTGCCAGGTGTTAGAGTTAAACATTCAAGCACTGAACAGAAGATGAGAGATGATGAACATACATGAAGAACAGAGAATGGAGAAAGGAAGTTGTCAAAGTTGAAAAATGCAAAATTTTGAGAGATGATGAACATACATGAAGAACAGAGAATGGAGAAGGAAGTTGTCAAAGTTGAAAGATGCAAAATTTTGACTAAGTCTGCCAAGCTCAGGCGCCCCCTAGCTCAATCTAGGTGCCCAAAAACTCATGCCTTAGAAAATAATTCATCTCCAGCGAGCAAGGTGAAGGCAAGCACGCCAAACGAAGGAGGAAGTCAAAATTTGCAAAATAAAAACTAACTCTGCCAGCCATGGGCGCCCCAGGAGGAGATAGGCACCCAACTTTTCAAGGCATCAAATGATGGAATTAGGGTTTGAGTTCCCAGACAATGTTGTTCAAAATCTTCTCAGCTCTGCAGCGGATCCATCGGCACAATCATCTGATCAACCAGTCACCCAGAATCGAAGATTGAATGAAGGAGTCTCAACCGAGAAGCTGAAGGCAAATCATGAAAATCATCAAAAATATTTTATGAAAATTTTGGGCACCCCAGAAGGAGATAGGCGCCTAGGGTTTTGAAGGCTCATATTCAACAATTAGGGTTTGCAAATATGCTCAATCTTTTTAGAATCCTACTAGCTTCGCAACGGATATCTTGGTGAGATCATCAGAGTCTTCAGTTGACGACTAATTCAGATCAAACAGAGGCCATGATAAGAGGTTTTCAAGCTTCAAGGTAGAAATAGAGCCAAAAATGACTGTCTGGAAACTTGGGTGCCCCAGAAGGAGATAGGTGCCCAAACTTTTGAGGTATCAAATGAATGAATTTTCCATTGCAGCCTCCAGCATGAATATCTCCAGTCTTGAAGCAGCTCTTCAATGCAACTATCAACAGGTTCATCGGAGTTCACAAACATCAGATATCACTAACTGATTGGAGGGGTAAAGCTATGAAAATGTCTAAAGTCAAAGGCATAATGAAGATTTCAAGAAAAATTCTAAGTTTGGAAACATGGGCGCCCCTGGAGGAGATAACTGCCCAAACTTTTGATCCCCTAAACTTAGCTTTTAGAGGATGCAACTCCCACGAGACCCCTCTCAAAATCCTTCAAGCTATCCGACGAGTCCAACCATCAGTCAATCAAATCAATCTAGCTCCCGAAATGGCGAAATCATCTGAAGGTGAGGAAATAGTGTTGAAACTTGAAGAACACAAAAATGGCTAACACTAGTTTTGATGGGCGCCCCAGAAGGAGATAGGCGCCCATGATTTTGAGGGTCAAGATGATGTTTTTCTCAGAAGTTGCCTCTAGACAAACTTCATCAGTTTCACTCAGGCTCCGCAATGGATCATTCTGCCAAATCATCGGATTCATCGAGTGTCCAGAAAACAAAATCAAACAGAGGATAGAATCAAGCAAAATCTTGAAAATAATGGAAAAATGGTTTAAGTCTGAAAGAAAAATGCCTTTAGCCAAGAAGGGCACCCAAGAAGCTATGCCTTAGCCAATTTTTTCAAATTTTCAAAATTTCAAGAGTGAAGAAAGAAGGCGCCCAAGATCAATGCATCTGATTTAGGGTTTCATGGCTCTAAATTTAGGAATGAAAGTAGCTTTCAACCTAAAAATTTATTTAAGGCTGCCTTGTGCATTCATTCTTCATAATTTTATTTGCAAGTAATCAAGACAAGAGAGAAGAAAACCAAAAATTTTCCTATTTAAGAGATTTGAAGGCTAAAGTTTGCTGATTTTTTAGAGTTCTTCATAATTTTCAGATCAACACACAAGGAGGCTTCTTTTTCTTTGCTTTTTTCTTCTAGGGCATCAATTTTTACAAAGAGGAGGTCAAGATTTTCAATTTTCAGCGATCTGGGTCATATCAGTTCTTGATTCTGGACAATTTTGAAGAAATTTATCAAATTGCAGCAGTTGCTTTTTTCATGCATGTCAAAGAAAACTTCAAAATTTTCAACATCTGATCTTCTGGGTTCTCTTGAAACATACTTTTGAGCAAAACCCAAGTCTCAACTTTTTCAGAGAAAATTTTCAGATTCTAGGGTTTGCTGCTTTTTCAATCAGCCTTCAGTATTTTCAATATCTGATCATCTGGGTCATTCCTAAATTTCATTCTGCACAAAACCCAAATCTCAGTTTTTCTGGTGAATTTTTTTAGAAATTAGGATTTCCTGCTTTTTCGACCAGCCATCAAAATTTTTGAAAAAGATCGATCTAGGTCCTCTTACAATAAAATTTCCTACAAAACCCATCTCTCAGATTTTTTGAAGAAGAACAATCGGCAAGGTAAAGATTAGGGTTTGAACAAAACTTGTCCAAACATAGTCAAGTTCACAGTCAATCTTCAAGATTTTCAATATGGATTACACTCCCATCGAATTCAAGACCAAGACAATACTATACCATGATTTCACTAAAATAGCTGAGCCTGATTTGCACCACATCAAACCAGTGTTCAATTTGCGTGCTTTGGAAGACGCAGGCAATGTGGCAGTCAGGCATCTTGGTCATTCCAGACTAATTGCAGCAGCATCAATTCCCATTTTAGTGCAAAGTCTAGAATTCGTAATTGTCTATATCAAGCATTACAATCTGGCTACATGGGAGATTCAAATAGCAAATGGAAGAGTGATTTGCAGTCTCAAACCAGATATGATTGCAAAATGCTTCTCAATACCACCCTGGTCAGAAAGTGTAACCGTTTCAATGGAAAAATGTCAAAGGCTGTGGGAAATGAACAAGGAGAAATATAGCAATAAAGTTGCACAAAAATGGATGAAGGAAAAACATAAGACCTTGCCAAAGAAAATTGGACAAGGAGAATTCAAAGATGAGCTTGCCATAATGATCACCTTGCTTAACTGAATCACAGGTTAAGAGGATGCTACAAAGTTCCAGCCATGGATGTTCTACATCATATCCCATATCATGAAGAAGATGAAGTTCTATGATTGGCCGACATTGATCAATGACAGTCTTCATCATCATATAATTGAGTACTTCAAAATTCATGAGTTTCACATGGTTTCATATCTAGTCTATCTAGTTGCCTTTCAAGGCAAATTCAAAGGATTGAACACAATGGGAACTCTGAATGTGCAACATGTCTATAACTATTACCCTCAACTGGAATTCTCAGAGTCAACACATCATTACAAAAGGGTAAATGAAGCTTTCCTAATGTACACGGTGAGAGACTTGGACAATGAGTTGCACGTACAAATTTCATCAACTACCAGGGCAACAATGGCGGAGTGGGCAGATTGGTTCATTTAGTTTCCTACCTTCACCTACATCAGAGTGTTCGAGTGCTCCACTCATGTTGCCGAGGTATCCTTCAGACGAAGTGGTTTTTATGGAATTCCTAAGGCAAGTATATGAAGTTCACACTTTCTTGCGGAATCGAAAGAAGCCCACATTCAGTTTTCCTTTTGAGTTGGGAATCTATAGATGTAGATCATCAACAGATGCTAAGTCTATGGGTGACGAGTTGTCTAAGCTTGGTCTCAAGCCTTTCAGCGAGAGACGATCATACGACCCTCATGCTGTCTACGCATCCAAGCTTGGTCAGAACTATGTACATGTGCCCGCACTTGAATATTTTTGGGCTAATTGCAGGGATGAGTTTGAGGTAAGGAGGCGCAATAACAACAGGCTTACACTCCATCAAATGAAAGACTACTTCTTTGAAGATATTGAGGGATTATCTGATGATGATGGAGATGTACTTCTCTCAACATACACCCAGAATCAATTGAGCAAAAATCTCTCCCACAGGTCAATTGGTCCAATAAAGAGTGCATTTCAGTTGAAGAGAGGACAAATTGGGTCATAAAGAACAACAAGTTTTTCCTAAGTCACAAGAGGAAGAAAGCGATTCCGGTAGCAGAGCCGCCAAGAACATAGTCATCTCTTCCTTCTTCAAGAGCACAATCAAAGATGAAGGCTATAAGACAACCTCAAGCGAGTGTAAAAGGCAGTAGAACAACAAAGAAAGTTAAGGAGAGGTTAGATTTTTCAGGTATAATTATACAAGAGCAGCCAACAGTAGCAGCAAAAGTCACTCCAGTAGAGCCAATGCCACAAGCAGAAGAGGTGTTCGTGACTCCTGATTCTCCACCATCACCGAGGGCTTCTCCGATTCACATTGATTTGGAGGAAGAAGAAACAAAAGAAGTTGCAGCTGAACCTCCCAAGGAAGCAAGTAGAGACACCACATCTTGGCTTGAGAGCTCCCTAGGAAGGAAGAGAAGGAGGCCTTCATATCAGATGGACTTGGATGGAATTGACAACGTTTACCAGGAAGCTCCTAAAAAAAAAGCAAAGAAGCAAATTCATTTTGAAAAGAATCTAGTTGGTGAGATGGTTATGGAGATTGCTACACCTTCTGAGGATAGAAATGATGATGAAGTGGAGGCGAATGATTTCATAATGGTTAAGACTAATCTTGGCAAAAATACCAGGCATACAGATGTCAGTTTGTTCAAAGTTGTAGCGAAGAATCTGCAAGATAGAGTGCTTAAAGATGGAGAGGATAAGGCAGCCCTCAAGGCTGAAATCCGGCAACTCAAGCTATGCATTTCAAATCTTGTTCACGACACTTCACGAGCAACTCGATTGCTGCCCCAAGTTCTTGAGACACCAGCTAATCAACAACAGTTGAGGCAATTTGTGATATGTGGGAAACAAACACAAGAATGGACCCAGGAAATCATCACTAGAGGCATGGAGATTCTAACACAAATATATTAGTTGAGGTATAATGCCCATGATTTACGCCAAGGCATCCAAGGATTTGAGCAGTTGATAGCAGAGGTGAAGCCTATGCACAAGATCATCATTGCAGATCTAGATACAACATATGGCTCATTGGTTTCAAGAGAAAACAAGAGACAAATTCTTGCATGAAAAGAACATCACCTCTTCAAGGTGAGAACTTATGAAAGGATATCTAAGGAGTTTGTCGCATACAAACAAAGGGTTGTTGATCCTTTCGAGTTCATAAGAGAGTTTGTTGTAGAGATCCCTTGCAGGTATTGTCATGATGATGGTTCCTACATCGGGCTTGACGAAGTACAAGCTGAGTTCCACAATGTTGTTCGTGGCAGCGATGGCAGTGCTAGAAGGATGAGTCAGATTTCCATGATGTCAGCGAGGTTCGAGAAAGCAGCCAATGAGGTCAAATATTTTCTGAGATCTATTGCTAAAGGAGAAGAAATCTTAGAAAAGCGGAACTTCGCTATTGATAGTATTGATGCTCCTGTCAGAGATACAGTTTCCCGCGTTTTGGCGGATGTGATTGAGATCTAAAGCAACAATCTTCTAGAAGCTTTCTTTCTATTCTCATCTCAATGATTATCCATTCTTTGAAGGGCAAATATCAAGTTGTAATAGTTGGCACTTTCCTTGTTTTTAGGCTTTCTTAGGTTGTAGATGCTTATTTTGTTTTAGGTTTAGAAATAAAGCTTGCACGTTGGCAAGTCTTAGTCGTAAAAGCAAGGAGATTTTAGGGTACCCAACTTCTCTACTTAGTCATAAATAAGGGCAGCCTTTGCCCATTTTTCTTTAACTGTGCTTGTGATAACAAATTGCTGAGCCTATTTTGCCTGCAAGTTGTTGTCGTTTAGTTTCAATTCACTCAGTGTTAGAGCAATCTTGCAAGTCTCTTCTAGCTGCAAGTCATTGTTCAGTTCATGTTACTTGTGTCGATGTATCTTGGCTGATCGCAAAACTGTATGCCTATTTTGCTACAATCCTGCTGTCCCAAAAGTGTAATCTTTTGTTCTTGAGATTTGAAAAAATAAAGTCTTGTACCTGCTTTTCTGCCCTGATATAATGTCTCAGATTTCTGTTTTATGTGTTACGCTTATATGATCTCTATTTCAGCTTGCATTGAAATTTCAGTAGATGTGTGTTGGGATAAAGTTTGTTTAAGTATTTGTGTCAAAGAATCATTCCCCGTTCATTTCTAACTCTCACGCTTTGCATTTACTTGAGTAGTTAGAAACGTCATTAGCGTAGGCTTAGTCGTAGTTGAACTTTCAAAAGAGAAAATCTCAGCTACGACACTTGAGTTTTATAACCTTGTGCTCTTAGCTGAACAAAAAAATAGGCAAATTAGTTTTAATTTACTTTCTTAAGCAACATCAGCAAAGAGGGAGCTTCCTCTCCTAATTCAAAGAGCAGTTTATCTGTGCATAGTTGTCTGTTTCTAATTCACATACCAGAGGTGCAAATTGAAACGCCAACAAGGTCATTCTCTTTTTCTGCTATTATGACCTTTATTTTTTCTATCATGCAGTCAATGCCATCATAGATTTCCCCAAAACATGGTCGATCTGTATAGGCTCGATGAAACTCAAGACATAGTCCACAAAAGCCTACCAATTGTCATCTAGGATCAATGATTGTCACCTTCTGGGCCTTCTCTGAACTTGATGTCCTTCAAATACTCCATTGGTTGCTAATAACCATGGCACCCAATGCCTCTCGCACCTTCACAAGTTGTCTCAAAATGATTGTGTGTGATGCAAATCGGGGCTCAACAACCTAGGATCATGTAAAACATAAGTTAATAACACATTAAAATATTAAATATATTATATAAGTATACATGGCATAAATGATAAATAAAATTAAAAAAAAAATTAAATAATTAAATTAAATTTACCTTCAACAATTCCAATTTTGAGAAAGTCCTGAAGATGCTTTGTGACATATGGTGGTTTGTCACAAACATTTGGATTTCCTCACCCTCTTGGTATATATCTTTCAACCACTCTATTTGAGTGCCAATTGCTTGCATCACCAAGTTAAGGGAGTGTACAATGCACGGTGTCCAAAAAATGTGTTCATACCTTTCCTCAACCAAAATAGTTGCAGCCCTACAATTTTTTGCATTGTCCGTAATGACTTGAACAACATTTTCAAGACCCACCATCTCTATGGACTCAATGAGGATTTGTGAAATGAATTCTGCATGCTTCATTTTCTCCTCACAATCAACTGCATTCAAAAACATTGCCCCTTTGGGGGACACTGCAATAACATTTATTAAAGGTTGGTTTTTGCAATCTTTCCATCCATCAGAAACAATAGACATTTTTGTTTCAATCCAAGAATCCCTAATTGGTTTAAGTGATTTCTCTACAATTTTTTTTTCTTTTCCTAATAAGGTGGTCCACACCTTTTCATACCCAGGACCTTTGAAACCAAAAGGTGTACTATTGATTGCTACCACCGTATCATGCTAATATGGTGATCTCACCAAGTTGAAAGGAAGACCATTGGCATAAATGCAATGTCCAATTTTTTCCTCTACAATGTCTTTTGCGTTAGTTTGAAATGCCTTATCCAATGGGCCTCTTTTGCAGGAAGGAGTGGGATCTTCTACTTGGATAGAGGGTCTCTCCAAGAAAGGATGTTAAAAGGCCATTATTGAATTTGTAGGTAAAGTCATTGATGTTCTCTTTACTAAACGATGACTTCTTAATCTTGCTCTTTCACTCATAGCATTAGCTTCTTCTTGTTCTCTAATGAATGCAACAATTTTTTCCTTTGGCAACCTCTTCTAATACATGTAGCTAAATGAAATGAGAAGTGAAGTGTTGCATGAGGGTTAGAAGGCGTTTTTATGTCATACTAGCACTTTTTGGGAGTTTTTTAATGTTTTTTATTCAATTTTTGGCACCTAGCGCTTGCAGGAGTGTTTGGGAGTGCCCAGGGAACTTGGGGGTGCCTGGGTGCTCTCGGACCCAAACACTCTTGGAGCAAGCAAGGGATCTCAAAACAAAGAACCCGATAACTTAGGTTAAAGTCAAAACACTGACATTAAAACACCTTGAATGAAGAGTGATAGAAATGCTAAGACTTTCAGTGTCTTATAAAACTATTGCGTAGTGCCCTTTATGACTAGAAATCATTAGTAACTATTGTAAATGGATGAAAAATCATGTGACGCCATTGAATACTATTGAAACAATTGAAAACCTAATATAACTCCTTGAAAATATTGACAAATTTTCATTGCATGAATATTGTCTATCCTTGGAGAAGAGCACTCCAATGGTCCCTTGCATTTGATAAAATTTGGGTTTCTTTTGGAGGGGAGTGCTCCAACATATATGAACGTCCATTCTTGTGTTCTAAATTTCAAACTTAGTTCCTTCTTAAAGTGAATGCTTCTTCTCTTTCCAACATGCTTTTTATGTTTTGAAGTTCACATTTGTTTTTCTTTGGCAAACACATGCCTAAAGATGGATGGCCACTTTTCATGGTTTAAACTTAGCTCAAGTGTATAGTCCTTGGAGGGGCGCACACCACACTAGTAGGTGTTGAATTTTTGTTATGTTTTTAAATTGACAATGCTCACCTATTGAAAAAGAAACCTTTGGTCATTTGAGTCATTTTTTGTTCTAATTTTATGTTTTTGATTTAGGTAAAAGCAGGTTTTGAAGGGACCCTTTCATGGTTTAAACTTAGCTTAAGTGTATAGTCCTTGGAGGGGCGCACACCACACCAGTAGGTGTTGAATTTTTGTTATGTTTTTAAATTGACAATGCTCACCTATTGAAAAAGAAACCTTTGGTCATTTGAGTCTTTTTTTGTTCTAATTTTATGTTTTTGATTTAGGTAAAAGCAGGTTTTGAAGGGACCCGAAACCCTTTACAACCAAAAACAAAGCTGCAAGAAGAACAACTTGCAGCCAGCCAAAAGCCAGCCCCCAAACAAGACCCGTCGAGATTTACATTTAGAACTACTCTTGTGGGAACGGAGATTTTTTTATGTTGACTTTAGACAACTTATGCACTTTTTTGACATCAAGTCACATTTTCCTTCTAATTTTATGTTGATAGCAGATAGATTAAGAAAGGTAACATCATTTTTACACTTAAATTGATTTTTTTTAATATAGTTTAAACTTGTCATTTGACCACTTATGTGTAGGAGTGTTCTTATACAATTAAGTCATCCTTTTCATTTGATTTTCACTTAAAAGTGACCATTCAATGGAGAGGAGCAATCTAATACATGTACATTTTTTCATGACTTAAAACACAAAAAGTGACCGTGCTTTGTAGGGGCACACTCCACATCACTAGACATCCATTTTTGTAATGTTGTTCTCTTAACTTGTACATCTCTTTGGAAGGGTGCACCCCAAAGCACTTTGTGTCCAAAAGTCACTACTTAACACTCAAAAATTGTCCTTGCTTTATCTAAGTATGCTCAAATGGCATGGATGATCTTTTTCTTTTCTTTTTTCATCACCCTTGGGACACTTGGTACATTGGCACACTCCAATGAATTGGATTCACTAGTTTTGTGCCTTATACCATTGTTGCTTTCCTCCCTCCAAGTTTTGATAATCACTTACCTTGCCCGATGCATTGGAAAGCTCCTTTCATTGGCCCTACAGAAACATTGACTACCAAATACAAAATTCATGATCAAGGTAGAGAAGGATTTAGCAATAACTCACAAAAAGAGTCACAAACAAGTGTTTGGCTTGAATCATG